>RXID01022204.1:0-1200000 GCA_005019695.1 Trichopus zeylanicus subsp. travancoricus
TTTTATGCTGTTGTACAAGCTAGGTCGTCATTGGAAGCACTATCTAATTCAACGAGAGGTCATTCTATATACTGACCACCAAGCTTTGAAATTCATTGATAGCCAGAAGGACTTGAATCGCATGCATGGGCGATGGTCGTCATTCTTACAGCAATACACCTATGTTTTGAAACACAAATCTGGACAAAAAAATAAGGTGGCAGATGCTTTGAGCCGTAGGGCAGCCTTGATGGTAACTATAAGCAACGAAGTTGAAGGGTTTGATTATTTGAAGGAATTGTTTGCTGA
The DNA here is from genome assembly GCA_005019695.1 of Trichopus zeylanicus subsp. travancoricus. Lineage (NCBI taxonomy): Eukaryota > Viridiplantae > Streptophyta > Magnoliopsida > Dioscoreales > Dioscoreaceae > Trichopus > Trichopus zeylanicus. Next base: position 289 of record RXID01022204.1, read on the forward strand.
AGATGAAGATTTTTAAAGAGGGGTATAGAAAGTGCCAAGCAGGACAAAGAACTGATTTATATCTCCATGAAGGCTTTCTCTTTAAGGGTTCTCGTCTTTGCATTCCAAGGTGCTCCTTGAGAGAAAAGGTGGTGAAAGAGTTGCATAGCAGTGGCTTAGCAGGACATCTTGGGTGTGACAAGAGCATTGCACTAGTTGAAGAGCGCTACTACTGGCCACAACTTAAAAGGGATGTTGGTCGCTTTGTACAAAGATGCTATGTATGCCAAACAGCCAAAGGAAGCTCTCAAAATACTGGCCTTTATACCCCATTGCCTGTGCCAAATGCCCCATGGGAGAATCTATCGATGGATTTTGTTTTGGGCCTCCACAGGACTCAACGAGGCTTAGATTCAGTATTTGTTGTTGTCAACAGATTTTCCAAGATGACACACTTCATTCCATTTAAGAAAACCGCAGATGCAACAAAGGTGGCTAATCTATTCTTTCAAGAGATTGTAAGGCTACATGGAGTGCCAAAAACTATCACTTCTGATCGTGACACAAAATTTCTAAGTCACTTTTGGAAGATATTGTGGAAGCGATTTGATACGTCTCTACAATTTAGTAGTGCTTATCATCCACAAACAGAATGGACAACTGAAGTGGCTATCGAACACTTGTAAACAGCATTCCGGTGGTCTTGTAAGAGACAAACAAAGCAGTGGCGACCCTCGCACAGCTGAATTTGCTTTCAATAACAGGAAGAACAGTCCACGGGAAATCGCCATTTGAAATTGTCAATGGAAGAACACCAAAACACACCGCTGGATTTGGTGGTGTTTCCCAAATTACCAGGAACAAGTATAGCTGCAGACAATATAATGGAGAGAATTATTGAAGTGCATACTGAGGTAAAGAAGAAATTAGAAGAATCCAATGCCAAATACAAAATTAAAGCGGACATTCATAAGCGTTCAAAAGAGTTTCAAGAAGGAGATCTGGTGATGGTGCACTTGCGGAAGGAACGGTTTCCAGCTGGAACTTACAACAAACTGAAACAAAAGAAAATTGGGCCACTGAAGATACTGAGAAAGATAAACAACAATGCCTATGTCATCGACCTCCCGCAGGATTTGGGGATCTCAAACACTTTTAATATTCAAGATTTGTTTGACTACTATGCACCTGAGGATTGCACATTACGACAAAGTAACTCGAGGACGAGTTCTTTACAAGAAGGGGACACTGATGTAGGACACTCAAAGGAAGTTCAAGAATATCAAAAGAAGCTAATTCAGAAGTCAAGGGGCCATGACAAATGATTTGATTCACTCTTCTATTTAAACTTAGGATTTACCTTACTTAGTACCTTTCTATGTTTAAAATTCTCTTTATTATGGTGTCTTAGGTCTTATTCTCGGATTCCACCAACCCAAGAACAATTTTGGACTGAATCCTATTCAGTTTAGGATTTGGGAAGGATGAATCTTTATTTAGGATTTTATTTTTGTAGGTTAACTTATTTAGAACTTCTACCAACCCAATTAATGGGTTTAAACTGAGTTATATTCAGTTTAGGACTTGGGAAACCAGAAACTTACCCAAATTGGATTTCTGGTATTTGTATAAATAGGCCTTCAGTCCTATGGACGGGAGACAACTTTTATTCTCAATAAAGTTCTACTTTAGTGAATTTTCTCTCTTCCTTGTGGATTCAAGGAGTTCTTAACAGAGGCAACGGTGTTTTCCTCGTCTACCACGCTTGTTGCTACGTCACTACCTCGAACTTAAAGGTGGTTTATTTTCCTCATTTCAATCAATGGCAGGTCTAAATGCATTTATCAGCCTTGACTTACTCCTTTTAGAAGGCTGAATGCACTGTAGAAGTGTGTCACTAACTTATGTAAATTCTATGCTATGCAATTTTTGACTTCGAGTTGCTGCTGATCTAGTTAATCAATGGTTTTGCATGGTCCATGTTGAAGAGAACTTAGCATAAAACACCACAAAGAATCATGATCATTTTGTTATCGAAATTACTGCACTATTTTTTTGTACTGTCTTCTCTTTTTACAAAAAGAGTTTTACATTCTTCATTGCTAAGCCAATTATTCATTGAAATTCATAGTTTCCAAAACGCTGAATATCAAGGTTTTGGTTTGTACGTCACATCCTTAATCTGTGCAGAAGGCTTACATGCAGGTGTCTCTCATAACTGGTTTCTTAGCTGCATTACAGATGCATAATTTGTTGATTCTACCTTTAAAGAACTTAGTTGCCTAGCAATTCTTACAGGGTTAGGTAAACTTGATCCATCTGTTTGACTTGATTATCTTGTAGACATTTTTTTATGGTATATACGACTTTCAGAATTGAGCTTAATAGCATGCATAGTGCATTGTAGCTGGAGATGTTGCTCTCAAATTGCTGCCTTTGTGTTGTATATTGAAACTGTTCACTTATAATCTTGATAGCCATGTTTTATGCTGACATACTTCTGATATCTATTTCTCATGCTCTCCAGGGTCTGACCAGTGGTTCAGCTGAAATAAAAGAGCAAGCCGCTGAGGGTTTGGGGGAGTTAATTGATGTGACCAGTGAGCAAACCCTGAAGGAGTTTGTTGTTCCCATTACAGGGTATGAACCTTATTAGTCCAAACCATTAATGATTGTTTCCTGATGATTTCTTTCTATTAGCCTTTGTCACCTTTTTGCCTCTCTGAATAGATGTCATAGTCCTTTCCTGACTAGAGAGGCACTGAATGAGATATTTTGTTGTTGACCAGATTTAGATAGCAAAGATAGGTTGGAGAAAAATTTTACATTTTTTCCCCATTCCCACTTTTTAAATTTTGCATATAGGCCTCTCATCCGGATTTTGGGAGATCGATTCTCTTGGCAAGTGAAAGCAGCTATCTTATGGACCTTATCCATAATAATAAGCAAAGGAGGGATTACACTTAAGCCTTTTCTTCCGCAGCTTCAAACTACATTCATTAAATGCCTGCAGGACAATGCAAGGTCGCATCCTAACACAGATCTTTTATGTATTTTTCGCACTCTTTTTGTCCTGTGTTGATCAAAATGAACAATTCAGGACGGTCCGCACAAGTGCCGCTCAAGCTCTAGGGAAGCTTAGTGCACTTAGTACTCGGATTGATCCTTTGGTTAGCGACCTTCTTTCCACATTGCAGGTGATAGACATCTTTTACTATGTTAATCTTTCTAGTAGTTAGATTTCATGCGTCTAAAAAGTGAAGGTTTCAGGCTTCGGATTGTGGTGTACGAGAGGCTGTGCTAACTGCTCTTAAGGGTGTCGTTAAGCATGCAGGGAAGAGTGTAAGCACTGACACCAGGTTCAAGTTATGTACTCCTCTCAAACATCTTTTACAGCTTGACGATGACGAAATACGTGGTTCTGCTGCAAGAGTGATGGGTATTGTATCTCAGGTATAAAATTTTAAAACAAAATTAGGCAGGTTTTCTTTTGTTTCTGATTGGTATCTTTGTGGTTAGCATTGGGTATGCATTGAATTACGTAAATCTGTGTATGTTAAGATTGATAAGCTTGGCTGCTTAGGTCAGAATTAACCCATGGTACCCCAAGCTTTTTAGTTATAGAGCATGGAGTTCTCCAAGATCATCACTGAACTATACAAGGTGTAATTTTTGACCTGTGTTAAATCCACAACCCATATTCTCTTTTCTGTGTTAAGCTTTCCACCTTAATACCTATTTAGAAAATTTGATGTCTTTTATTCTGAACTCTTAATTCATGATTTTTATTCAATTCTTGGACCTATCTTTATTATCGTTGCCTTATGATTTGGGCCATTCAATTATAATCATACATCAAATAGCTGGATTATTTTATTAGTTCACTATACAAAAGAAATGTTTGGTTCTGAATCTGCCTTACAAACGAATAGTGATCTGTGCCCATCAACGTTTTGGACAACAAATGGTGGCAAGTGATACTTGTGGCCATAATCCTCACTATAGTTTCCTTTTGGAAAGAGCAATAATCTTCTGAGCATCACAGGAGACCATGATAATCCATTATTTATTAAATACTGCTGTTTTTATGGGTGCTTGCATACCCATCTCTAACATGCGCATTCAGCATGATATTATTTCTTCAAACTCACTGGGGTCTGTCCAACTTTAGTGGATATTGCTTGGAATATATTATGAGATGCGCTCAGACAATGGTGCTAGTTCATGTTTGCGTGTCTGATTAACCAACCATAATTGTCTTTACCATTTTCTTTTTTTAGCCTATGAATACATCCACAATATCACACTTCAAAGCCCACATACTTTGTAAAACAATTAAACAAAAGCGCATATGCAAGCATCAATGATTTTGCATCAATAATGCATGACCCTGCTTGGGACTACATTACTATGCATTTTTTATGTTCATCCTTTTTCAGGCATTACTAACACACTTCCAATATTGACAGTATATGGAAGATAGTCAACTGTTGGATCTTCTTAAAACACTGTCCGAACTATGGACATCACAAATTTGGTTCATTAGGCATGGGGCCATGCTTACGTTTGCTTCAATGGCAGTGCACTGCCCAACAACACTATGCCAATCCTCGAAGTTCCAATCTCTTATGCATCATACAAGAGATGCCTTAAAAGATGATAAGGTTGAAACTAACTTCTTTTTAGTATTACTATCGGTTTGCATTAAGCTTCTTTTTTCATCTTTCTTAGCAATATTTGAAAACAGTTCCCTATCCGTGAAACTGCGACGAAGGCATTGGGAAGGCTTTTGTTATATCAGGTACAAACTGATAACACAACTACATCACGGGAAATTCTTCAGGTCCTACAGTCAGCTGTGAATGATGAATCTAGTGAAGTCAGGAAACGGTCACTATCATGTCTGAAAGCAGTTGCAAAGGTTGAAAGATGAGTCATATGTTCTTTTCTCTTTTTTGTACTTTTGGATCTGTATATGCTTACATTTTCTTTTTGCCATTCAGGCAAATCCGTTGTTTGTAACAACGAACCTATCAACTTTGGGTCCAGTTATTGCAAATTTGTTGAAAGATGGGAATACCCCTGTACGTCTTGCAGCTGAACGTTGTGCTCTGCATGTTTTCCAACTGACAAAAGGTATGGGTGCGTGTATGTGTTTTAACTGACTTCAATTTAGTTCTCTATAATTTCCTGCTGAACAAGGTTTGAATTTTTATATAGGTCCAGATAATGTTCAGGCTGCACAGAAGTACATTGCTGGTATAGATGCTAGGAGGCTATCAAAGCTATCTGAAAACAGGTACATGTTGTTTGATCTTTTCTAGTCATAATGAACAAAATGGGAATTTGAATACCATAAATGCAAGTCCTGAACCAGTAGGACTGTGAACAGGAATGTCTGGAGTCACTGTGTTGCAGGCTTGGCCTGACACCTCATGTAACATTTTCTTAGTCTGGGCCTGAGCATTGGTGTGTTGGTCATTTATGGAATGTCTGAAGTCACTGTTTTGCACTTAAAGTTAGCACTTCTTTACAGTATCTAGTCCAAATATCTACTGTCTTCAGAATGCGTAGTCAAGCTAGTTGTTGGACAGGTTCAATGTAGAAACCTAGATGTTGCTACATATGATGATTGAGGCAACAGTCAAAACTTACCTTGACTCTTACTACTTGATTGCTTTGGTTTTGCAGTGACGAAAGTGACGTTAGTGAAGATGATACAACAAATGCCTGAGGGATTAATATGATCATTTATTTTTTGGAAGTACAAATCAATGGGATTTGTTGAACCGCTCAGGGTTCAGGGTCTTCCTCAGTTGGTCGGAGAAGCTGTTCAATTTTGAGTTGTTTTTTGCCAACCACAGGTAGTGAAAGCAGCATACAAAATATTAATTACAAGAGTGCTTTTTGTTAGCTATGATACTTGTTAATTATCCCATCAAGCCACCAACATAAATTGAGGTGTCAAGGGGTTCCTTTATTCATATAGCGTGCTGCCGGCTGAGAGGCGTGTATCATCTGTTGTATCTTTTTCCAATGGCTTCCTATAGGCGAAATTATGCTAGTTTTTTGAGCTGGGTTTGATTTCTTGTTAAAATAGGCTTTGTAGGTAACTGTGTGTGCAGAGTTATTTGGAAATTATCTCGCTCGTCTGCATGTGAAGAAGTAATTAAACATTTGGCCGGTGTTAAGCCCAAACTTGTTCACGGGCGTTTTATATTATTTTACATTTACATAATAAATGGTCATTAAACAATTGACAGGTTCTGATCAGCAGAGAGTTGATCACGCAAGCAATGAAACTGGGGATGAACAGGGTAATATACCATGGTTTTCAACATCACAAGTTGGGCTGTTGTTTTTGCTACATTTTGAAGTCTGTCTGTGATTGGTCAATCCAAAGGCGCAAGCCCAAAGCTTAAGTTTCCTAGCGGAATCAAGTTGGCTTGCTGGGCCAGCCCAACTCGTGGGTACAAGCATAACAAATGGATGCGCGTAGGTTGCGCTTCGCATGGTCGTGAAAAAGAACAGGTTAGCAGCCCACGGGCCGGCCCAGCAACAGCACAGTTTCTACAGTACTGTAGGCACAGTTTAATGCATGGACCGTGCAGCCTGCAGTTGTAGCACAGATCCCGGTACAAATGGACCTGACACTGCCCAACCTGAAATAATTCAAATATTTCTCTACAGCTCCAATTTTCTTTCTAGTTTCCAGCCGTTCCAACTTTTCGACAGTTCCCTGCTGGGCCTGCCAAACACCAGGAAGTATTCAGTGGATTTATTTTTGTTAAATTCAAAATTTTAAAATATAAAATATTATCTAAATTTTTTAAAAAAATTTTAAAAATAAAAATGACAATCTAAAAATCTCTTTCAATGACTATTTTTATAAGTATTTTGGATATTTCTTATTATAAAATTTTTATAAATACTCTCAATACTATCTCATTTTTCACACCACAATCAACTACTTCCAAATTCTCACATTTTATTTATTTTTCTTATTTTTAATATTTTTAGGATTTTAACTGATTATTTTCATGATTTTAGAATTTTTTTTATTTTTATTTATATATTTTTAATAAAATACAGATACTGGGCCACGTGGCCCGTCACAACCAACAAGCACGAGCGTTGAGGGCCATGAGTGGCTCCCTCAAATTCTCACCGGTCGTGCCTAGCCCGGTTGCATTTGTAGTGGCACATGAATAAATGGATCATGCAAATGTGATATAAAGTTTCAACCGAAACGTTTTTGTTTCGGTCATGGAAAAAACGCTTTGGTCTATTTGATTTCCGTTTTTCTTATTTCAATCTTGCTTCTGCACCGGCGAGCTCGCGCTGCAATTGCACCTTTGCTGGTGAGCCGGCACCCGTACTCGCATCCTCACTGGTCTCGCGTCCGTGCCTGCACCCTCACGCCGGCCTCACACTCGCGCCCTTGCTGGGTTGTCCCCCTCACTAGCGAGCTGGCGCCTACCTGATGCCCTCGCTCACGCCTTCGCCGGCCAGCCTACCACGCCCGTGCACTAGCTGGCCTAGTCCTGAGCCCGCAAGCTTGCGCCGGCCTCTAGTGCCCACACCTGAGCACGGGCGCCCGTGCCCTCGTCAGCCTCCTGCCCATGCCCGAGCTTGCACTTGCGCTCCCACCCTCGCCAGCATGGGCCCAGCACTTGCGCCCTCGTCGGCCGCGCACCAGCGCTTGTGCCCTCGTCGACCTCTAAAACTGGTAACTGAGTGAACAGTAGAGCTCGCAACACTGTTTATGTGCATGCATGCATGGCCTCTCCACCGAAAGCAACAGCCAAAAAAATTTGTGTTGGCCCACCCCTATGTAAATAAACAGTAAAAAAAATGAGTAGTGGTTGATGATCAGTGGAACGAGATAGGATCTGTCATTGAAAGAAATTTTATTCATTATATAGTGCTGACTCCATTGTTATTAAGGTGCGTAGGATTTGAGATTGACTTCATTTTTGCTGTTTTTCTTCTGTTGTAGTCTACTGAGAAAAGAGGTAAGTAGTTAAGGGTTATGATTTTCTTGTTCCTAATGTTGGTTCATGTTGATTCCCTGTAAATTCATGTAATTTTTTAAAATTTTCTTATTAACAAATTATAATGCTTTTTTGTTATAATTATCAATATCATTTTATACGAATATATGTAGAGATATACGAATGTGGACACGTTGATTTTAATTTCATGTAAAAATATTTTTTTCATAATTTAATATTTTTATGTGAGTTATTTGTTCTTACTCATATGTCTACAAATGCTTGTCCGGACTGTCCCAAGTACTAAATTTGTAATTATACACCCAGATCAAACTCAACTGATGATGATTATGATGATGATGATAAAGAAGATTAGTTGTATTACGTTATAATTAATATATTATGTACGTATCAAGTATATTTTAATGATAAATTAAATTTACTTATATTAATTTTTAACTTTTAATCATATTCATATTGTTTCTCGTATATTTTTTTATATAATAATATATAAAAAATAAACATTATCACTAATTAACTATCAAAATTAATTTAAATTAATTGAAATAATATTTAATCTTATGGTAAAATTAATTATAATTTTTTTTTAATTTGTAAATTTTTTTAAAAAAATTTCAAAATTTTATCGTATTTTTAATTTGAAGTCAAAGTACAATAAAAAATATAGTCAAACTTTGATCAATACACAATTAATGACTAAAAGAAAATCTTTCAACAAAACCGAAACAACCGAAATGAAAACCGAAACGACCGAAACGTATCGGTCTCGTTGGATGCCGAAATCGAAACCAAAATTGAAACTTAAAACCTTACTGATAAAACCTAGTTTACACTACTACCTAGGGCTATGCACTATTTAATTTCAAAATTTTATCGTATTTTTAATTTGAAGTCAAAGTACAATAAAAATATAGTCAAACTCTGATCAACACACAATTAATAACTAAAAGAAAATCTTTCAACAAAACCGAAACGTATCGATCTCACTAGATGCCGAAATCGAAACCAAAATTAAAACTTAAAACCTTACTGACAAAACCCAGTTTACACTACTACCTAGGGCTATGCACTATTTAATTTAAATTAAATAAATTGATCAAATCAAAATTAATAACTAATTTAATTCAATTTTCAATTCAGTTCAATTTTTGAAACTACTAATTTTGATGTTCAATCTTGATTTCGATTTTTATTTTTAAAAAATCGTAAAAACTGAGTCAAACCAAATTACATTTAAATATAAATACATAATATTAATATTAATTTGATTTTTTATTTCAATTTGAATTTGATTTGAATTGAAACTAAAAAAATATTTTGCTTAAATTCATAAAAAAATCTGTTTAAAATTTCAATTTTTGATTTAAAACTACTGTTTTACTTTAATTTTTTTAACATTTTGGTTTAAGTCAGGTTTTTAAGTTTTAAAATTGAAAATTTCAGTTTAGCCCATTCGGTTTAGTTCAATAATCGAATAGACTAAATGCACAACTCTATCACTACCTACGGTTCAACTTTCCAATATCTCAACAGTTTCCGGTATCACCAAACCTGTAACATGTTTACTATCGTGTGAAAAAAATGAAGCAATATGCACATAAGCTAGGGTAGAGAATAACACCACTCATTTCTTGGCCTCAACAAGGTGAATTTTACTGCTGATAAGGATGCTGCCAATCACTTCATTGTCATGAATATCAACAAAAAGAAAACTTACATGGTTCTATGTTTTCAATATATTTTACTTTCAGGGCTGGTTAGGTCCTTGTCCTGATACTTCATTTTCCGTAATATCTCTCACTCCATACAGGTTCCAACAATTAACACCAAAAGGCTCCCGATTCTGGCTTCTTTATGTAGTTGCAGATATTTGTGGCATGAAAAACTTGAGCAATCTTGAAATTTATACAATTCCCAACTGGGCCAACTCAATTGCCAGAAAAAATAAGTTGAAAAAGCTCCACACCAAAATGATCTAAGAGCTGACAAACAACAGAAGATGCTAAATTTCCCAGACAAGTTAATGAGACTTGATGTCGGTCTAGGTGTTTTGAGATGGTGGCACCAAATCAAAATGACTCTCCAAGATAGAATGAACTTCCTTAAGTGAAGCGACCTTAAAATCTGGTTTTAGAACATTGGAACAAAAATCAAAGGAGCAATACCTTCCAGCTTCATCAAGCAAGCATGCAAAAGCCCCTGCTCTTTTACCGCAAACAACCTGTTAAACAGTAATGACTGACATCATTTTTGTATTCCATGTGTTAGATATTACCATATCGTTAGAAATAATTGAGTAATAATGTCAATTCTGAGTAGATGTCAGTGGAGGATAAAATGTACATTAAATTTGAAGTGTTTCAGATTAGGGGCAGACTATGGGAAAACATTACACAGCACCAGCACCTGTCAGTTTAATACCCATTACCCAGTGGTCACAGTCTAATTCCAAATCAGATTATATCAAAGGCATGTTCTTCATGGCATAAATGTTCAAAATCCAAAAAAGTTCCATAAAGATGGGTAGCATAAATCATGTGAAAATCTATGATAAGTAACCTATACAAATCTAAAACTTTCTATCGCAGCATAATTGACACTGCTTATTGCAATGCTAGCCAATGGTGAAACTATTAGTATACTATAACAGAAAACTACGAATAGCATGTCCTGGCATTTGCCAGAAAATCTACTTACATCATCTCGGAGACTGTCCCCTACCATCATGACCTCGTTTGGCGATACACCCCAAGCTGAGCAAATATGCAGTAGTGGAGCTGGGTCTGGCTTATATGGACGGAATTCCCTGCTTAATGCTGGGACAAACATCAACTGCAAAGATCCAAGTCTAGTGTTATTGTAAATCAGGAAATAGGATCTAAGAGTAGTTTTTTCAAACTTCATAATAATATTGAAATAAGAGAATTCTCAACCAAACTCAAAAGAGTTGTCCAATATATATATTTAAGAGAAGTTTGAGCAACCAACAATTATTTTTGCAATTTAACAGCATATCATGTGCATTCAAATATAAACATGCATTTTTTGTTAACTGTAGCTAGAGTTGATTTAGATGGCAGGAGCACATGACATGCTTGGAATCAAAGGTTATGGACTGACACATGCATGGCAAAAGACTAAAAAATTAAGCATAAAAAGGCTTATTTAACTGTCATCCAGTTAAACGGCCATTACAAAATGGCAACTTCCCAGCTTCATTTCAAACTTGATCATGACATCTCAAGTACTTTCAGTATATAATTTTATTTCGAACCTAGTCTACAGGCTTCAACTTATTTAAGTCCAATACAAAGAGAAGAGACATGGTCCTTTGGTAGATCATTAATTTAACAGACTTAGTTTGACAAATTTGCCTTTACCTATGACAATTCTGCTATACGGTTAAGGGAATTTGAACAAAATATTTAAGTCTCCTATTGGGTGAGAAGAAGATGCAACTTAAGCAGATGGCTAAAAAGTATCGATAAATCCTAATGAGCTACTCGAGAACAACTTGGAATCAGATTAATATTTTGTCCTTGAACTTTTGCATCTATCAAAATCCATTACATCCATATTACCTTATCACCTAGCCAACACGCATCTGGCATAATGGATCAAGAGAGGCAACAGTGGACGAACATAAGGAAAAAGGTACAGGTTCCAGAGAATTATAAGAAGAAAAACTAACCCCAAATCGCTGGTGAAACAAATCAACCGCATCATTGACATTGCGAGTGATTAAGCCCCTCCTAAGAAGAAATGCAGAGCACAAACCCCAATCTCATGAATGCCAATCTTAAGTATGCATGCAATAGTAAAAAAAAAAACTAATAAATCAAGAGCGATTCTAATTATAGTAGACAGCCAAGCAGAAGAAGAAGAAGAAGAAGAATGAAGAATCCCGCCCAATTGTAAAAAATAGTTACCTTATCAGTTTCGAATCCAGATATTGACAAAGCTCCATTGCACCTGCAAAATAAGTTTGCTTGCCATCAAAGACACAAATCCACAGATCGGGAACAATTTAAGCGCGAAATCGAAATTAGGACACACCGGGCATGATCTGGAGGCGATCGAGGCCCTGACGCTCGAAATGGGCGATGATCTCGTAAGCCTTTCGCTGCTTCTCCGGCTCCCACATCTCGATGTGGTGAAGGATATCGATGCTGCCGATGGGGCTGGCCGCGCGGAGTGAGACATACGCGTCGTCGCCGAGCACCGCGCGGTACATGGCGGCGAAGTCGATAACGGGCACCGTTAGGGTGCCGTCCATGTCGAATACCACTCCCCGCAGCAAGGGCTTCTTCTGGCCGTAACCCCCGGCGGCAGCAGCTGCGGCTCCGATGTGACCCGCCGGCGACGCCGACATCGCCAGGCGATAGTGGCGATGGGTGGAGGAGCTGAAGAGGAAGCGAAGTATGACGGGGAGGCGACGGAGGAGCGAGTGGAGCATAGCGACGGAGGTGCGAGCATCTCGAGCGTCCAAAATGTTGCCACGCTGCACGGCTAAAATTTTTGTCTGGGCTTCGGATTGTCGGATTGGGGCGCCTGCGAATAGAACATCATCTGCCGACCACAGCATTCCTAAGAGGGCACGTGGCTTATCTGATTCCAAGATGTTAAGATATAGTTAAATTTTACCCCTCCCGTAAACTCCTGGTTTACCATAGTTTTGGGATTTATTACCATAAGTGACAATGATAAATTAGATTAATTTTCACCTGAATTGTTACCTTTTGGGTAAAAATTGGGAAATTCGCTAAACTAAGACCCAAAGAAGTTTACTTACTAAGTTAAATTTAAAAATTTAATTACGAAACTAGGATTTCTAACCCCTTTTATATAATTTGACATTATTCATATCACGGAGGCCCCATCATTGCTGATGTGGTAGCCAATGTGACTTTTTTAAATAATAAAACTTGAATTATTTATTTTTCACTAATTCGAAGTATGTGAGGGGTGGTTTGGTTCGTAAATATAAAAAATAAGTTTTTTTTGTTACTTTATTTTGTAGAAGTAATTTTTTAAAATCAATGATATATCGAACTAAAACAGTTGGATCAATAAATCAAAAGCAAACTAATTTTGAGTTTGTAGATTAAATACTAACTAAGACTATCAACACTGAGGTATTGAGGGTTAGGTGAGTTCAATGACTTAAGCATTTGTTCAACTGGCGAATGCTCATATCGAAATAATTTAGAAAGTTAGATGGCCTCGGCCATAAACGAATATAGTTGAGTATTTATGAAAAATAGCAAATATTTATCTCAAGAGGTTATTTTTGAAAAATTCAAAATTCATGATAATTTGTTATTAAAAAGTTTAGAGGAATTATGATTAAGATCATGAATCATGGATACGCCGAATTGTCTCCACACCCTGTAAATAACATAATATTTACAAAGGCGAAGAGCTAATGTCATTAATATATTTACAAAAACCTTTTTTAATCTCGAAGTACAAAATAAATTTTATTTTCGTATATTGTTGATCCAAAGTGATTTCTAAAAATAAATCTAATAATATTTAAAATTATAATGACATTAATATATTTCTATATAATAATAATATGTTTTTTTAAAAAATATTTGTTAAAAAATTTTTAAAAAAATTATTTTATATCCTAATAATCATAATTTTAAAATATCATTTCATTCAACCAAACTCAAAATTTATCACGTCCGATTACTTCTATAAACAAATTAAAAGTATAAAAAAGACTTTTCTTTTATCATTTTTTATGATCAAATATCTCCAAAATAAAAAAAAAAAAAATTTTTTGCTTTAAAAACCACATCGACAGCCACATCAATGATGATGTGGCGCCACGTGAAATAAATATATTTTATATTAAATGATGCTCAGGACCTTAATTTGTAATTAATTTATTTAGAATTATTTTCGCAAATAAAAATTTATTAAGCCCTAGTTTAGCAAAGTTCCCAAAATAATTCGAATTTCCCTAAACCCCTTTTAACCCGTCGCTAAACACCACCGTGCCATGGGCTATCTTCTCCGTCCTTCCCGCTTACAAATACTTCTCCGTCCCCTTCTCCAAATTTCTCTTCCAAACCATTTCCCCATTTGATGCGACGCCGAAGGGTAAACCCTAACCCTATCCCTAGCTTCTTCCCGTCGGATCTCCTCCACTGTATAGTCGATTCGGTTTCTTGGATTGGAACCACCGATCGTCCTCCGGCGCCATCGAGATCGGTTGTTGCGGGTTTCGAAACTAAGGGGTTTCTTTGGCTGTGCTCGTCCATGGCGTTAAGCTGGGGATCGCATGAGGATGGGTCGCTGGCGAAGAGGCTCTGGATGCGCTCAATGAGGGAGGTCAGCTTCTCCTCTTATTCTCCGTTCGTGCCTGCCTTGGCGGCTGGGAATTTGAACATCAAGTGCTTCCAGGAGTACATTCAGCAGAACAAGCATTTCCTTCATGCTTATGATCTCGCGTGAGTTTTAGAGTTGGCTTCTTCTGATTCTTTTGTTCTCCGGTGTGTCACTATATACCTGTTTTCATGGAAATTTCTTATATTGTGTAATAGATTCTTGAGGCTGACATCTGGTTCTCATTTTCGGTGAAAGATCTTTAGTTATTGGATATTGGTTTATTGTGTTCTGATTGGTTGTTTAGGTATGGGATGGCAGCGGATTTGTGCCGATAATGTCAACATAAAGGCTGGGATACACGAGCTTAGGATGGCTGTTTTGGAAGAGCTGAAGATGCATGGGTTATTTACTGCTGTATGTCTTGGAGTTTTCTTCAATTTGCCTTGTGTTATTTTTGCTTGGATCTTGATCTATAGATGTGCTATTACTAGGTATGCATTAATGCACCCCTAATTTATATAATCTTGGTTTTTGTCAAGATTTTATGGTGCGGTTTCGGTTTCGGGACCCAGCGAAATCGATACGTTTCGGTCGTTTCGGTTTCAGTTTTGGCGGTTTCGGTTTGGACCGAAAGATTTTTTTAAATTATTAATTGGGTGTTAACCAGAGTTTGACTATATTTTGACTGTACTTTGACTTCAAATTAAAAATACGATAAAATATTAAAAAAATTTGGAAAAATTTGAAAAATTAGGAATGAATTTATACTTAATTTTACCATAATATTAAATATTATTTTAGTTAATTAATATTAATTTTGATAGTTGGTCACTGATATAGTCTATTTTTAATATATATTAGTATATTAAAAAAACATACAAGAAATAATATTAATATGATTAAAAGTTAAAAATTAACATAAGTACATTTAACTTTTCATTAAAATGTACTTCACACATATATAATTTATAAATTCTAAGATAATACAACTAATCATCATATTCATCATCAGTTGAGTTTGGAACATCTGGGTGTAGAATTACAAATTCAATACTTGGATGATCCGGACGAGCATTTGTAGGTATATGAGCCAGAATAACTAGTTCTGCGCAATCTTGTGGCAACGATCCTGAAGTATAACCATCCATCGAAGGTCCAAAATGAAAATGATAACCATATTGATTGACAACATATAGTAAAAGTGGTCCAATAACCCATGATAAATAAATATCACACTGTGTTCAGGGGAAATTACGGCAAGACGCTGACTGATAGCATTAAGTGAAGCTTGTTGAGGGGCACGGTGATTTTTTTTAGTTATTAATTGTGTGTTGATCACAATTTAACTATATTTTGACTGTACTTTGACTTTAAATTAAAAATACGATAAATTTTTGAAAATTTTTTTATAAAAATTTAAAATTTATGAAAGAATTTATAATTAATTTTATCACAATATTAAATATTATTTTAATTAATTAAAATTAATTTTGATAGTTAACCACTATTTTTATATATTACTATAAAAAAAAATATATGAGAAATAATATGAATATGATTAAAAAAATAAAAATCAACATAAGCAAATTTAACTTATTATTAAAATATAATTGATATATACATAATTTATTAAATATAATGTAATACAACTAATCATCATCATCATCAGTTGAATTTAAAATATCTATATGTGAAATTATTAATTCAGTATCTGAACGATGCAGATGAACATTTATAGACATACGAGAACAACTAGTTCTGCGCAATCTCGTGACAGCGATTCACATAGGGGTAAGACCGACACAAATTTTTTTTTGCCTTTACTTTCGGTGGAATGATTATGCACGCATGCACGTGAACAAAAAAAATCAACGTGTTTCGATCAAAATCATTTTTATTTCAGTTTCAACCAAAATATTTTTTTTATTAATTATATTTTGACTAAAATTTAACTTTATTTCAATTATTTTTTAACTTCAAATTTAAAAATTATAATATATTTAAAAATTTTAAAAAATAATGAATAATTACGTGAATAATATTATGTACGTGAACAGTATTTGACAGAAACCGATAAGGACGTCGAAATCAAATTGGCGATAGCGCTGGCCCCAATGTAAGGCCAACCTCAGCTTGCAGGAGTACGGGTCAGGTCGGTGAGGGCGCGAGATAGGCGAGGGAGCGGCGGCAGACTAGCGAGTGCGCAGGGCCCTTGGGCTTGAACACGAAGTCGGTGCGAGATCCCCCCCCCCCCCTTCCTCACGTGCGCGAGCTTGGCAAGCTCCCGCCCGCCCGCACGTGCGAGCCCGGCGAGCTCCCACTCCCGCACTCCTCTCCCGCCTGCGCGCTCGTCAGCGCGCCCTCCGGCCTGCGCTCGTTGATGAAGATAAATAGTAATGAACAGTAAACCCTAACCGAAACCCAAAATAGGATTTCGATTCGGGACCGGCCGAAACATAAAACCATGGCTTTGATCATAATCTTACATTGACATGGCACTGGGTGAATCTTGAAAACCTTCAGAATGGACCACAGCAACCACTGCAGCCACAGCTTGATACAAAGCCTGTTTATTAAAATTTTAGTTCTTTATACTGTAATTCACCTTTATGTAAAGCTTTATTTCTAGATTCCATAAATATGGGCTCTTCTTTCTATGGATGTATTTTTTCTACCAATTATCCATCAGTGTCCTGCATGAATAGTGTGCTTCGGAAAACTATCATAGCAAGCTGTTAAGTGCAGGGTATGAACGGTCCTGCATGAATAGCATCAAAATTCTAGTCAGTTCTGTTTATGCATTCATATTCTGCAATTTTTCCAAATCTACACTTGATTTGTTTTAACCACCATTTAATGCTGATTTAACTGTATTTTCTATATTCTTTGATAAATATATGCTGATGCAGATGTCCTTGTTCTTTATCTATAAAACAAAGTTTTTAGTATAAAGTGATATTTCTTTTTATGTGCTTGTGTATATCACTGTGGTTATGGGGGTAGACCTTTTTGTATTCTGTACATGCTTCTGTACATCACTGTTGTTATGGGTGTTGACTTGTTTGAATTGCCCATGTACATCACCTACTTTAAGAATGCTATTCCATGAAAAATTTTCTGAAGATAATCAGTAATGCAGGAATGGGGTGTTGATCCCTCAAAAAAGATTGATCCAACCCCTCCAACCATCGAGTACATGGATTTTCTACTCTCCATGGCTTCAGGGAAGGTTGACGTAGGAATGGGGCCTGGGAAAATTGACATTTCTCTTGAGAAAACAAAAGTTGCTGCTTATACAATAGGAGCTTTGACACCCTGCATGAGGCTCTATTCCTTCTTGGGCAAGATGCTTCAAATGTCTCTTGGTTCTGCCAAAGATGCTCATCATTACAAAAAGTGGATTGACAATTATGCTTAAGAAAGTTTGAGATATTCGCTTTGTTTCGCTTCACATTACTGGCTACTTTATTAGTCTTTTATTTACAGGTGAAATAGTATGTCATCTACTCCTTTTTGTGACTGTTACAGGCATCGGCTGAGCAGATTGAAGAGTTACTCGACAAGCTTCGTGGTTCATTAGCTGGAGAGGAGCTTGAGGTCATAGAGAAACTCTACTAGAAAGCTATGAACCTTGAAGCTGAGTTTTTCTGCTCTCATTCACTCCTGCAGCCAGTTGTCATTCCACTGACACTTCTGCTTGACCAAAAGCATCGGCTCATTTTGTCTTCTAATTTTGACCTCGCTTGTTCAGTGGTTGATTCCTCAACTATTTTTGCTGAGATTGCAATTCTAGCAGCATAGAATGCTGATTCAAGAGTGTACGATGATTTTAATGTGCAGAGTTCTTTCTTGAACTTGAGCAACTCATGTGATGTGCTCTCTAGAGAACATACAGAAGACCATGAACAGTGCATGGAAAGCATCCTTGCATCAGATAAAGGTTAATATTAGCTTGACAAATCTTGATACTATATAGGAGGTGTCTTCTAGTTGGACAAACCAATTTTTTTTCCTCTCTAGCTGCTTGTGTTGTGATTTTATTCAGCTAATACATTGAATATGAAGCGCTATGTGAAAGACTGGTGCAGCTTACTTGTTTTGAGACACGGGCATATAGCAGGGTTCTTAAATCAGGACTTTTGTGTGAATAGATGACATAAAAAAAGCTGGGAAAATTCCTGAACCTCCAAGATGGTGGTTGCAGAGATTTCTTTGAAGAGTTTATAAGCAAGAGAGAAAAGTTGGGTACTTTGTTGGCTTGCCATTTGTTTTCATATTACTGGTGTGCAGATCTAATTAGGTTGGCATTTTTGACAGGCACTTCTCCACCCTTTTTGTCAGATTTATAATGTTGTTGTGTGTGTTTTTGTGCCATGTCTAAAATTTTTTGTTTGCATTTCCACTTGTCTGCTAGTGAAGTATGAACTAACTTCGTGTGGATTAATCAGTTCTTATGCTATAAGCCAGCTTGATTCTGACCAGGTCAGTCACTGGGGTTTAGGCCTGCATTTCAGATTCTAATATTGTGGTATTAGCCATGTAGAAGCGGCCAAACCTGCCTGTGACCTTCAATTTATTACTAGCTACCAGGAAATGTTATTCTGCTCTCTGTTAGAAAGCACAATTTGTGGTTTTGTCTTCCTATCACTTTTTCCTTCTCCGCGTTCTAGGGAAGTACGAATGGTTCCTGCAATCCCTAATTTGGTTCCATTTCTTGGTACTGATTGGTGTGCTTTTGACCTAAATCTGCTACAAAGCAAGAGCTCCAGAACTTGTGCATTTATCACTGTCTTTCTGCTTCTTTTATCTAGTAATCCCAACTAATGAAATAGCCCCTTGAAGGTGCTGGTTTGGGCTTGTTGGGACTACTTACTTACAGCTATAGTTTTTTATTGTTTGGTGATGATGGTCTTGATTTTGAGAAGTAAAATGGCTCTTCTGGCAGTACTTGTACCTGTCACCATTTGTACAACCTGCTTGTTGCTCTGTTTTTTGCTTTGCATTTTACATCTTACATGTTCCAATCTTGGACCACATAACCAACTGAACCTGCAATACTTCAAAGTCATTACAATTATCTTAGGCAGGATTTCTCTTTCATTTAATTTTTTTAATGAAGAGCTGCTTATTCAATAAAATGCTTGTTTTGTTTTTCCATGATGTGATGTGACCAAGATCTCTAATTTGATGTGTGTCACTTCCTATTCAGTATTTGGAAAACATTGTCCATTATTATGCTGTTTTTTATATCAATTTCATATTCAATATTTTCCACAGATTGTTTAAATGTTCTGAACATGCGCACAAATGAGCTTGAATATGAAGTCACCAGAAGGATAGTGTCTCCCATTGATAAAGTCAACCTTCAGGAATATTTTCATTAACCGCGATACCAAGAAGAATTACTTGTCTGTATACATTGGGAATTCAGTTGGGGAGCTGCTGTGTTTGCTTGAAACAGATATTAGTATTGTGATGGGTTCAAGTGCAAGCATAAGGAGGGTTGGGGAGCACTTTGGCGTTACTTTTGTTCCATTATTTGCTGGTGTGGTTGCCAAGCAAAAAGAAATTGTGGAACATGTCTCAGATATTTGGAAGACTGGTTCATCTGGAGTTTTGTATACGGCCTCAAATTGGCCAGAAATACGGGGCGGGCTTTCATTTTGGGGCATGATATGCTTTCGCAAACTTTCTGAAAGGAAGAGCATATGCCAATTTGAAAGTGTACCGGCAGGGTATTTGTAAAGAACCTACGAACATTTAATCAAGCAAGAATTTGAGAAACTAGTCAAAAATTGCAAAAAGTAGGTGTAACATATCGATGAACTCAGAAGATTGATAATGAACAATGGTTCAGAATGTGCTGTACATTGAATATGATTTGTGTGGCGGATGGACGCTTAGTTGCGTTTAGAGACTAGCTTGGGAATAAAATTCTATCCATAGGATATAGGATTTGTCCTATTGAGTTATAAGTTGTCCGATTTTCCGATAGACAGACAGATTTTTTCCATTATTTTAGTATATTGTTGCTTTCTTCAAAATGATGATTATTGGACTAATTATCGCCGAGGGCTTGGATATGTTCATCCTTATAGGCAAAGAATAAGAGGAAATAGAATGGTTATATAATTTGGGTATAGCAGCCAATACTTAATCTCAACTGCACATGCGTAAACTCTTGACGCAGACTCCCACGCTGTGGAGAGCGAGAACTGGCTATATAAGGGTGAATACTGGACCGCACGCAAGCGAATCGAGGGGTAACGACCAAAGCTGAAGGGAAGATTACGTGCTTGCGTCCATTGCCAGGATGGTGCTCAGATTCATTGGGTTCATGTACTGGGTCGACCCGGTCAGGATCTGGTTCACGATGATCCGGTTCGCCTTTTCCGACGGGTGGAACGGATCCCAAAACGCATATGCGTCTCGGTTCGGGCACAGGTTCGACGCAATCGTGCACAGCCCGATCCCGTTGTATGGTCCTTGTCCACAACAAGCAATCTTTGACGTGGTGAAACCTTACAAAATAAATAAATAAATAATTAATTAATTGTACCATATTAGTAGCTTATATTTAGCTTAGATGTCATTAGTATAGTTGGTACCATAAGCTCGAGGGTTGCTGATGTAGTCCAGGTGCATCGCGTCGGCGTTGGCTGCGATGAACACGGTGGTGCCTAACTCGCGGTTGAGCTGGGACACCATCTGCACCAGCTGCGGGTTATAAAGCACCGCCGCGCGCTGCAGCTCCGGGTCGCACTCGCCCGTCGCGCTCCGCAGCGCCAGCTCCGCCGGGACGCACCCCAGCGGCCCCGTCCCCGTCACCAGCACTCGCCGCGCTCCAGATTCATATAGCCTCTGCAATGCAATTATTATCTTTTAAAAATGATATCAAAGCTCTGAAACGCTTTCTACGGAACCCAAAACACTTGAGCCGTATCGGACATGTAGTATTTTCTTGTACTCGGAGATTATGAAGCGGACGTAGTCCGGGAGGGAGAACTCGCGCGACCGCGCGGAGTAGGGGATCAAGTAGTAGTTGTTGACGAAGTCGTTGCCGCCAAGGGTGATGAGGACGAGGGCTTGGTTCACTACCCGCTTTGCTTGCACTTGGCCGATGAGGGATCTCAGCCTTTGCTGGTACTGCTGGAAGTACTCCAGTTGCTCGGTTATCCTTATTATGTTCACCTGCAACGAGTAGTGGAAAATCTAAGCACTGCTCACTGTTTGATGAAATGCCTGAATGAAGCTATATAGCTCACAAATTGGATTCCGGTATCGTTGAGTATTCCAATTCCTGCTGACGCAAAATTGGCGCCGACGAGTAGCTTCTGGCCCCTGAGCTCAGGGCTCAAGTATGGCAATGTGGATTCGGCACCAAGGTGTTCGCCTGAAAGACAGAGGCATACATGGATGAATAAGAAAGCTCATATCGTTGTCTGGATGATGAAGTTGAGACGTTACTGATAATGTCAGGGATGTTGAGGCCATTGGAGAAGCGACCAGTTGGGCGGTGGGTTGGGTAGTCAATGCCGTAGGGTGGGGAGTCTGCACGGGCGGTGGTGGCAAGATAATTGTTGTTGCCATTGTCTACAAGGGAATCACCAAAGACGAAGAAGGCACGAGCCGCTTCCGAGTGGGCAAAGAGAGTTGCTAGAGCTAACAGTGCGAGGAGGATGTAGGACCTGTCCATGGCTGTGGATTCGGGACAGGATTGGAGTTGTTAGAAGGAAAACGAGCAGAGATATGCACAACAAGCCCATGGTATGTTGCTTTATATAAGTTTGCCTGTGATCATAACTCACTTTTACCTCCAACCGACTTAAAATGAAAATCATTTACCTGTGATGCAATGACATAATTTCTTATTAGGATTTGTCTCTAGATGTCAAGGTCTAATGCAACAAGTGATTGACGTGTTTATGCTTGCTGTCATAAACTAGTATTAACTCAAGACAGCTACGTCAATATTCTAATTGGTTTCAATTTTATATTTATATTATGTTGTTTTCATGGAATAATTTGATGTTATGTCTCTGTTTAAGGTGGGTGTTTCGTGGGGCACATCTTATTTTGCCAAATTTTGTTTATCTTAGCTGGCTATAAGATTATAATGGAATAAATGTTCTTGTATCAATGATGAAACTGATATTTAACAATGATAAATTGATGCTTGCTAAAGATTTGGGATTAGAGTTAACTTGTCAAATGGGGAAAATTTAAAGATATCAGATATAGTAACTCTGATTGCTTTAATAAAAAAAAAGTGTTAATATGAACACATTTCAAAAATAAATAAAGAATTAGGTCAAAATAAATTAGCCACACCTAACTTTCCAAATGACACATAGCTCATTGGTAGATGATTTTTTTTTTTTTAGGTACTGGTGGATGGAATTGCACAAGATAAAAGATGCTGAAATTGTTTGGACTAACAATGCAATCTCCCTTTTTTCTTGGTATTTGACAGTTGGAAAAGAGATGTTTGCATGTATGCCCCTCAAACTAGTGTTTTTGCATGTATACTCGTGGAAATTTTAGAATCACTAGCATACATGTTGAAACATGGGGCTTTTGAAATTTGGTTGTATGCCCCCAATCTCTTTTTCTGTCAGAGAAGGATCAAAATGTCAGTATTGAGCATATATTTTTTGTTTGACATGAAAATACCACTTTTTTAAGAACAATGATTGATAATAGCCAAGGTAAACACAGAAATCCCTTTTTTCCTACTTGCTTACACAGTTCGAATATTATGAAGGCATACATGCAAAAAGGAAAGAAAATCATTAAAGGGGCTCTTATGGTCCATAAATAGCCTGTCAAGTATGGTAGGCAGTGCAACTCTTTTTCACAAGCCAAGTGAATGACAGATTGACCTTTGTCTACCAGCTACTTTCCCAATATGTTTGTGAAGGTGTCACAGATTAAGTCCATGACCATATGAAGCTCATAAATGGGTGGAAAGTGGGTAGCTGAAATAACACTCAAGCTGCTTGAATCCCTTAATCATAATCCTCAATTCTTATCATGAATTGGTTAAATCCAACCACTCCTCTTGCAAAGCAGTTGCCTCTGCATGATTCTCTCTACTAGTGTCTTAAAGGCCACCACCCAAACATTCTGACCCGATTAAACTAAGAACCACATGACCTCATTTTTCCTGCTATTGGTTTTCTCACTCCCCTGCCAAAATAAGTACTCAGTCTAGCCTTGTTGAAACTTAGTACATTCCACTTAAACAAGTGCAGCTTGCAGGGGATTTTGGCCTTGATTCTAACATGGTGGGTTCAAAAAAACAGCTGAGTTTTGTTCTTCAATTACATGGAATCAGTAAAGATAGTCTAACAAGATTCAAAGTATCTCATGTTGTTCTATCAGTGATTTGACTTGTTATGTTAATGCTATTAATAAAAGGAGCATGTGTTTGCCACACCTCTGGCACAACTTGGACAATCTTTTTCAGAACACACGAGTTTGGACAAGACAAATGAAACATTTAGGGTGTGTTCAATTACAGAAAATTAGTTCAGTTTTATAAAAAATATTTCTACATAGACAAAAAATTAGAGATGTTGTTTAAAAACAATTTTTTCCAACTTGAAAAATTGAGAACCACTTTTTTGTTTTCTAAAATTATATTAGATTTTGGAAAACACCTTAAAGTTGTTTTCTGAAAATTTTTTTTATAACTTATCTCAGTGAGAAAACATGTGTTTCTCGTGTTTCTCATTTTTTTTGACCTTTTGAATTTTGTTGTTAATCTTTTATTATTATTTGGTATTTTGTTCATATTTCATTTCTTATTTGTTTCTCCAATTACATATCTTTCTTCTACTTTGTTTGTTCTCTATCATTGTGTAAAATCAATGGTCATTTTTCTCTTCTTTAGACATCCTCTTGCAGCCATCGGAGATCGCATCTCTTAGGTATTATGTGCCTTCACTGATTAGAATAAAGAGAAAGACTTTGAAGAAAAACTTGCAGATAAGATTTACAAGTTTTAATGAAAATTGGTTTCATGTTTTATTGAGATGAACACATTCTCTTTTTTTAAATGTTTTTTGTAGAAATAAAAACACAAAAATATAAATGAAAAATTGGAGATGAAATACCGAAAAAAAAAATTTATAACTAAACATAACTCTTAGTTTTGGATATGGGCTTTTCTTAATGGCCATCATTATCAAAGAAGAAATGTTATATGACATAATTTCACTCCACATAAAGCCAAACATACATTTTGCTTCAAAAGCTTTCTATAAATATTATAAATTTGTTAAGCTACTATTGTTCATTTGTTTTATTTTCTTTTTACAAAAAGATATAAGTATTAATCTCCATTCATTTTATTACATTCTAAATCAATGTCATGGTTGATGTAGGCGACCTCAACTTATTTATCCAGCCATTTATAGGTTTTTTGGATTAAATTCACCAATGTACTACAACAAGCTTGAGCTTGTTCTGAGATAGAAAGTAACTTGTCACTACATTTTGAAGTTTGTCCTAATTAATTTTGCAGGCTTGAAGAATAGCACAGCTGCACCTAATCTTCCAACTACTTCCAGCTTTTGAAGCTGTAAAGGTACCATCATAAGCAAGCTTTTCTAGAGTTACAGCCTGTTTGGTTTCACCACTGCAATGGATCTGCAGTGTGCAACAATTCAATGCAAACCTTTTATGTAGAAAAATTTGAATACATTTTCTTTTTTTAACAATTTGATTGCATTCACAAGGATTGAAACATCGTATACTGAGCATAACTGGTATTGCAATTGTCCAGAGTACAACAGAGTCCCAAATGGACCCCTAAATCTTAGTCCTTCCTTAGGGGGACTAAAACCAAAGATCTCTCATATGGAGAGTGGTGTTTCTGCTTTTGTGCTGTTAGTTCTATGATCTACAGATGCAGCTTGTAGCTAGGCGTCATTTCTGAAGGCTGGATCTTCAATGGTTGGGAGTTCTCTAGATACATTAAGTTGGTAAATATGTTTAAGTTGTTTCATTGTTGTTTTTTTAATCAACTTACTCAATAATTCATCATTGTACTGTTCGCAGGAGTTACTAATGAATACCAAGTTGCAAGCTTTGGTTTTTCAAAGGATAATATCTAAAAGTGACGTAAGTCTTATGCTATGATATTGATTCAGAGACTGTTGAGACTTGAGAGCTAGGGTCATATATTTACCAAAATTTATGGAGCATGTAATATGGTTGAACCAAACTCTTTTAATTATATTTACGTCCATATATTTTTACAATTTCCGGTCTTTTTTATATTGAACCATTTCCACAAATTTTTGTTCACCAATATATATACTAATATACATGTGATTATTTTCTATTAGATTTAGGACTAATTACGTACACACTCCTGTAATTAGTCCTAATTATCTATAACTTCCCATAATTTCTAGAATTATCCATACGATTCCTTTTTTTGAAATATTTACCCTGAATGTTATTTAATTAAAATTTTCTTAAAAAATTTCGATTTTACCCTCCGTTATTTTTGTAATTAAACCCCTAAAAACTTATTATTTATTATTTAATATCCCGAAATTTAGATTTTTGTAAATAACATCCTGAAATTATTTCGATTTATAGAAAAGTCTCTGAAATTGGAATTTTTACAAATAACACCCCAAAATTATTTTGATTTATAAAAAAATTTCAAAAAATTCGGATTTTTACGGATAACACTCCGAAATTATTTCGATTTAAAAAAAAATCCCCGAAATTTTCTGATAAATTCCTCTACTTCACTGTAGCCCTAACTTATCTGTGCCAGCTGCTCTGCCCCTGCGCTGCCGCCGCTCTGCTACTCCTTGCGCAGTCGTTGCCCCCCGCGCCGTTGCTACCCCGTCAGCGAGGAGATCGCCATCCCGTGGCTGCCGCCCGCTGCTTTGCCCCCACGCCGCTGCCCTGCGCCCCCCACGCTGTCGTTGCCCCGTCGGCGAGAAGATCGTCGTCTCGTCGTTGCCGCTCGCAAGCAAATCGGTGTCCTTCGTCCTCGGCCCGCTACTCTGCCCCCGCGTCGTCGCTGCCCCGCCGGCGAGAAGACCGCCATCCCGTCGCTGCCGCCCTCCTTCGTCCTCGGTAAGCCCCCACCCCCTTCCGAACACACCCCCCCCACCCCCCCCCCCCCACCCCCCACCCCCCCCCCCTCCCGAACCCCCTCTTCCTTCGCGCCCGAGGCCGATGAGGACGCCCAACGGAAGAAGGCCGGGTGGCGGCTCTTACTGGCCGGCGCGATATGGCGCCTTGGCGCGGACATTGGAGGCCGGGTGGTCTCGGCCATCCACGCCACGCGCCCTCGCGCCGGCGTCTGTGAGCCGCCTGCCGCCCGACGGCCTCGAACCCCCTCCCTGCCCGACGGCCTCGGACCCACCCAGGCTGGGTGGCGACTCTCGGTGGCCAGAGCGATGGCGCGGACGCCGGAGGCCAAGTGGTCTCGGTCGTCCGCGCCGCGCGCCCTAACGCCAGCGTCTCCGAGGTGTCCGCTGGGTACATGTTGGTGGTGTATAATGCTTATATTGTTGTTATTTTTTCATCACTTTTTATTGCAGCTGTCCTCTTGCACTAGCAAATTGTGGATTTTGCAAGAAGGCATCATATTCGCAGTTCATGCTATTTAAAGAATTTGCATGGACATAACTGCTTGTAAGAACACTACAGGTTTTGTGATGATAACAAGTTGTTCATACCTGGGATAACTTGAACATCATTTTTACCAATTGTTTGATTATTTAGCTGCAAAAACTTGAATTTATGGCCCTGAACTGCATAATCTTGAAGCCATTATTATATTTATGTTGTAATGATATTTATTTGAAGGTTCTATTTTGGTGTCTAGCTTATAATTGTCTTGTGATTTATTTTTGATGGCAGATGGATTCATATCCGCTTGTGAACCTTGCCTACCTGAAATTTGTATATTAGTCCCTTCACGATGTGTGCAAAAACACATTTTAATCTAATATTCTGTTTTCAATTTATTTTAAATTTTAGTTGAAAAAGGTGAAAAACAAATTCAAGTTGCAGGAAGTTCGTCAGATTCCTAAAACATGTTATTCAATCCTTATGATCAAGTGCTTGTACGATTTTAACCTTTTCGACAATAACACACATCATATTTGCTGCAATTATAATACAACAACAGTATCAAAGAATTCTAAGACTTTGTCAGTGCAATTTTTCCTTCCAATTTTGTTTTTTCAAATTAAATATAATTAAATTTAAATTGAACAAATAAAATTTCAAATTAAAAATTACAAGTTTAATATTTGTACATTTATAAATTGACTCCTAAAATATATTTATTTTTAAATAAGTCCAAATTTTATTATTATTTAAATAAAATTTTACAAATAAGACATTGAAAGTTTTAAAACTTAAAATTTGAAATTATAAGTTTCATATTTGTACATTTACAAAATAGACTTCTTTAATATTTTTTTATAAATAAGTATAAATTTTAATCATTTTTAAAATTAAATTTTACAAAAAAGACATTGAAGGTTTTAAGATTTAAAATTTAAAATTACAAGTTTAATATTTGTATATTTAAAAATAGACCACATTGAATATTTTTATTTATAGATAAGTCCAAATTTTATTTATTTTATAAGTAAATTTTATAAATAAATCATTGAAGATTTCAAAACTTAAAATTTAAAATTACAACTTTCATATTGTACATCTACAAATAAACCCCTTCAATATTTTTATTTATAAATAAGTCTAATTTTTTATCATATTTTAAATAAAATTTTACAAAAAAGACATTAAAGGTTTTTTAATTTAAAATTATAAATTTAATATTTATACATTTAAAAATAGACCCCTTGAATATTTTTTTTTAAAATAAGTCCAAATTTTATTTCTTTTATAAGTAAATTTTACAAATAAGTCATTGAAGGTTTGAAAACTTAAAATTTAGAATTACAACTTTCATGTTGTACATTTACAAATAGACCACTTCAATATTTTTATTTATAAATAAGTCTAAATTTTTTATCATATTTTAAATAAAAGTTTACAAAAAAGACATTAAAGGTTTTTTAATTTAAAATTATAAATTTAATATTTATACATTTAAAAATAGACCCCTTGAATATATTTTTTAAAAATAAGTCCAAATTTTATTTATTTTAAAACTAATTTTTACAAAATAGACCCCTCGCCGGACCCTCGCTGGCCTCGGCCTCCGTCCCCAGACGGCCTCGACCGTCTGCCCCCACGTGTCGGCGCGCCGACCTTGGCCTCCATCCCCAAACGGCCTCGGTCTCCGGCTTCCGCACTCACTCACCAGCCTCCATCGTCTGCTCCCGCGCACCGGCCTCAGGCCTCCACTCCTGCCGCCGGCCTCCGGCATTACCGCTCGCTCACCTGCCTCCGCCGTTCGCTCCCACGCGCCGGCCTCGGGCTTCTGCTCTCGCTGCCGGGCCTTCGGCGTCACCGCTCACGCACCGCCGTCGCAATAATTTCAGGAACTTTTCTGTAAATCGGAATAATTTCGGAGTGTTATTTGCAAAAATCCGAATTTCGGGACGTGAAATAATAAATAATAAGTTTTAGGGGTTTAATTGTAAAAATAACGGAAGGTAAAATCGAAATTTTTTTAAAAAAATTTTGATTAAATAACAATCGGGGGTGTTGGTAAATATTTTGAAAATAAGAGTGGTATGAATAATTCTGGAAATTACATGGATGGTAAGTAATTAGGACTAATTACAAAGGAATAGGTAATTAGCCCTTAGATTTATGTGGTTTTTTTTTTTTTCATTTGTTCTTAATGTGTTTGCATGCGACTATTTTCTATTAGATTTATGTGATTTTTTTTCCTTTGGTTTGTCGTTAATGTGTTTGTTTCCAGTGCATACCTTTTAGGGATTCTAGTGGTCTAGCTGAACCATTGTCGAGCTGCTTATGTATAAAGATCATTGAATTGCAGGTCGATGGAGTTTGTGCTTTTCTCGAGCAGAACAGGACCACACTGAAATCTTGAGTTTATCCGTTGCCGCCTTTCTTCTAGTACTTCTAGACAGATATGCGGTCTTATATTGGAGGGTGCTGAAAATCATGTAATCAGACATTTCTCAGTCAAATCTTCAAGAATCTTCGAAAGCAAGCAGTCTTCTCTACCCCATGGTCTTTTATTATTGCTGTCATCTGCGAGGTACTTCTGTGTTTGTTACACAAGTTTACATTGTCAAACATGCTATATTTCTTTGATAAATTTTAATAGGTGCCCATTCTAGATGAAGTATAAGGTCACTGCCTCAATATGATCTTTCTGTTTTTGCTACTCCATTTTCTTTGTCAATATGCTACCTTGCTGAGTATTGTGCTTTCAAGTGTGAAACAACTATAAAAAGTTTGATGATTGAATGTGTCTTCAGGTCCTTGGAGTAGTTACATTTGAATGATGTTCACATGGGACCAAAATCTGCATAAATGATTTTGGATAATCTGCTAGTATCTTCCGGTGATTTAATCACTCTTGACATATCGGACAACAATGTGAACACTAGCTGCACCTCCTTTCATCTATTTCTGCTTTTTTAACTGAACCAGAATTTAACATATTGTATGGTTCATGTATATAGCAGGTTGGCTTTCCAAAGTTGATAGGCAATCTACTGAGATTTCTTCAACATTAGGGCTGAATTCATACTTGAAGTCATTAGGGATTCTTTATCTAAGGTATCACCAACTCACTTTCTTAAGCATAGAAATATTTTTGAACTGGTGGTTCTTACACCTATAAATGGATCAGGCAGGGCTCAGGCTGATTAGGACCGAGCCTGGGTGAGAACTGCTACTGAGCTTCTTTGGGGCCAGTCTGGGCCTGCCCATTGATTGCCCTTGAACTGATTGCCCCATTCAATATCTGTTTGATGATGATTCAGCTTGATTCATGCATGAGTCGTTATTGTTGTATTAGGGGGAACAACCTGGGCAAGGATGATGCAGAAGATCTAAATTATGTGTTGGTTCAAATGCCAAACCTAAGGAGTTCAGATATGAGTGACAATCCTTTAGAAGATGGTGGAATCAGGTATTTGTATCTACAGTCCAACCAGTTTATGTCAAACACATGTTTGTTTGTGGAAAATACATGCCCTTCTCACAATTAAACTTACTTGCATCGCAGGTATAATTAAACACCTCTGTACTTTCCTCATTTGGTTTTAAAATGCTTCTTGTTTGTTCTTCAGGAGCTTGATTCCCTAATTTGTCAAGGCTTTTGAGAAAACCCACCCCCTGTCAGATATTAAGATGGAGAATTATGATCTTTCAGCCACCTTTTACGAAGCCTTCCAACCTTGAAGGAACCTCTGAATAGCCTCTTTATTGCAGATAATGACATTGGCAGGCTAGTTTGCACATTTTGTCTTTAGCCTTAACTTAACGTACCTGGTTCTGTCCATCATCAGACTAAGCTTTAGCTGTATGTTCAGTTCTGTGACAGCAACATTGGCAAAATTCATAGGCTTCTCACGTGTGAAAATGCTTAATATTGAAGATATTGACTTGGGAGCATTTGGATGTCAAGAACTTGAAAAAGAAATGCCAAAGGAGATGGCACTTGTTTACATCAACATAAGGTAGTCACCAGCATCATAACTATTGCTATCCAAAATACCTCAACAATTTTTGCTTTCTTGGCATTTTGTGTAGCAAAAATTTTGTTGGGATTGATTGTGTATCTTTAGTCTCCAAAATCATTTCACAAACTCCAGATCTTGTTGCTGTCAATGCAGGATATAATCTCATGCCTCCTGAATCGTCACTAACAATCTATGATGAACTGAAGAAGTCTAGAGGTATGTGTTCATGGTAATATACTTTGTTTACTCGGTATCCTATCTTCGTGTGAAGAGATCTCTTCTTGCTAATATGAACCTAAGATTTTATAGCATGCTATTTGTTTCTCGGGAAAACTGGAACACTTAGGTCAGATATCAGTGCAATTAGGTCGGATATCAGTGCAATTAGGTATAATCTTCCCAATCGGTTACCAGTGATGCTATTAGATAGTTTCTGTTCAGCGGGTTGGCTATACAAGGACTCCTTATACAGTAGTTAAACAAAAGTTGGTATTTCTTGGGTTCCATTTCCGGAGAAACAAGTGAACTTGTTCTCTGTTTATTTACTGGTCAGAACTTCATGAAACTCGATGCCAAAGTAAACTTTCTTTTTTTTTTGAATGAAGCTGGATTTTCAAAGACCTAATCACCCACTTACCAGCCAAAATAGATTCATGAGAAAAGAGATAACTATAAAAATGACAGCTATGATCTTTCCGTATTGTCACATGAACAAGTTAAAAAGCTTGCGTCTTGGTGTGGTTATTTTGAGGACTATCTGGCTGGTGTAGGAAACGGAAATAATTGTCTGCAATCTGGAGAGGCATGATGATCAAATTGATGGACGATAATATGCCTCCACCTCAAGCATTATGCTATGAACTTTTATTCCTATCTGTTCACTTACTTTGCTTCGGAAGGCAGGATCAACTAAACCGTCAATTCAAAATTTCTGCTGCAATTCATATTCCTTGTCACATTGCCGTCGTCAGTCTTCCGGTTCTTTGGATTTATTCTCATTTTTTTAGTGTCCAGCGTGGTTTGCTATGAAAAAGACATCAAAACATCCGGTGTTTAACTTTGTTTAATTACGTAAGAACTAACATTTAGAAGGTAATTAACTCCTTAAATGATGGTTTAGTGAGTTAAGTAATTCACCACGTATGCATATCCAACATGTTCAACCAATGGATTTGGACGAGACAGAGACCGTGTCCGCCCTTGTCTTCGCCAACAGCCTCCGTGATTCAAAAAGAAATGTTTCTTCCTAACGACTCCGTTCTGGACGCGCGTACCATTGATCGTCATGAGCGTCCACCGTCCGGTCCGTTTTCTACCGACATTTAATCGCTGCCGTCGGGATGGAGCCGGGGAGGGTCTCCCCTGCCCGTTAAAAGCTTCTCAGGTACCTCCTTATTTGCACGGAGCAGAGGCTGATAATGGGGAACGGGATCGAGAATTGCAGGCCCAACCAACTCGAGGATGCCTACGTCGCAACCACTGCCACTCAATCATCGTCATCCTATCATCAATTCCTCTGCGCGCGACATCCTTTAGATGCCTTGATATATATATATATATATATATATGGATTTTCACAAATGCCAATCTGGTACCTTGATGTGGCTTACAGAACTGCTAAACAGAAGACTTGCACCTTGTCCTCAAGTAGTCACGGGATGTGATTTTTGTATGGAATATTGTAAATAACCCTCTAAAATTAATTATATTACAAAATCTAGGTCACCTCTATATTTTGATCCAGAGGAGAAGATATGAGCTTTCCGTTTGATGTTTGCCTTTTTTCTTGCAGCACTATCATCCATATCTCTCGCCTTCGCCATGAGTTTAATCACAACAATTAAATGATATCAATAAAAGAGGTCGCCTAATCCTTTTGCTGCTTTCATGTTGAAGATGAGAGGATACCACGAAAAATTCAATAATTTTAATATTTTCTATAATTTAGACATTTAGCTCTTCAGAAACTCAACTCGTAATTCAATTACTGATAATCGGTTTTGCAACAACACGAGAAGAAAGCTAAGACAATGCACGACCACATTATTTTTGTTAATTTTTGACAATAATAATTTTTGTTAAATTTAAATATTAAATATGCTAAATAATATCCACATTCATAATCATTTTGTACTCTACTCCGTTATTTAAAAGGAAAAAAATATCTAAAACCTTTCCAGTTAGTTTTTTTAATCTATGAAAATCTCATCTAATTTTTTAAATTTTTAATAATTTCCTCTGTTAATCATCATTAATATGAAAGACACTTAGACACCCTTTGGTTTAGTATCAAAATCAGGATTAGTATTTTTTTTAAATTATTTTTTTCTTACAAAATTAATATTACTTATTTTACACTGTTATTAAATTAAATTATTATAAAAAATTAAATAAATTTTAAATTTTAAATTATTGTAGGATTAATTTTAATAAAAAATTATTAGTTTATAAAAATGATTCGCTATTTTTTATTCTGATATTGATCCCGAACGAAATGGTGTCTTATAGTAGATTTCACTTCATTTTGCACTATTAACATATTATAATATTATTATAGTAATAATATATAAATAAAACTTGATCATTATGATAAAAAAATACTTCTCGTTTTTATCCATATATAAAAATAGTTTTGATCATAATATTTAATTTATTTATATATTCAATTTTAATTATTTTATTTTAGTTTTACTCGTATAATTAAAAAAATAATAGTAAAAATAATTAACTGTTACATTAATGCTATACTAATATTGCTGTGAAATAGTATAAAAAATAGATCAAGTACTTGACTTATATAGAGAGATTAAATAAAAATTTGAAAGGTTAGAAATTTTTTAGAAATTTATATAATTTTTAAGGGGCTATTAGGAATTTTCTACTATTTAAAAATTCCATACCAAAGTCCGGGCCCCGCCAGGCTTACATTTCTAAATTAACCGCAGGATCTCGGGCCCAATATGTTCGTTAACCATTGTCTTAATTCTTGACTAGGCTTTAATAATAACGCATTAACCAGCGGCATTATCAGGGAATTATACGGAAAACAAGCGGCTAATTACAAGGCAGCCACCCGCACGCGCTTTTCGCCCCTTTCTCTCTCCTCCCATCCGGCGATACGCACGCACTCTTCGTTCCACTGCGAGCCCTTCTCTTTTCCCGGCCTCTCCCTTTCTTCCTCTTCCTCTTCGATTCGTCGCACTCCGGCCCAAATCTGCACAGATCCGATCTCTTCCTTCCCCGATCTGAGGACCCGGCGCAAACCCTTGCAATGGAGGAAGCGCTGGAGATGGCGCGGTCCAAGGACACCAAGGAGCGAATGGCCGGCGTCGAGCGCCTTCACCAGCATCTCGAATCGTCCCAGAAAACACTTTCCTCGTCGGATGTGACGGCTCTTGTTGATTGCTGCATGGATCTCCTCAAGGACAACAACTTCCGGGTCTCGCAGGGAGCTCTCCAGGCGCTGTCATCCGCTGCCGTTCTTTCCGGAGAGCACCTCAAGATTCATTTCAATTCGCTTGTTCCTGCAGTGGTCGAGCGGCTCGGGGATGGGAAGCAGCCGGTTAGGGATGCAGCCCGGCAGCTGCTCATCACTCTTATGGAGGTTTGGGAATTTTTGAGATCTCTACGAGATGTTGATTCGCAATGCCTGAATTCTTTCATATACGAGTTCTTGATGCCTGGATGAGAAGTGCTGGAAATTTAAGGGGATTCTGCGGTCTTCTCACGCATTCTATTTGAATTATATGCAATTCTTTTCTTTTTTGAATTAAGCCAGGTTCCTAATTTCGAACTGATATTTTTGAATGAAGATCCTAACTGCAATTAAGAAATATGATTGGGCTGACTCCCGAATATTCGGATTTAGGTCTCTTCTCCTACAATTATCGTTGAAAGAGCAGGCAGTTATGCATGGACTCATAAAAGCTGGAGAGTCCGTGAAGAGTTTCTACGCACAGTTACCACAGCAGTTGGTCTCTTTGCTTCTACTGAGCTTACTCTTCAAAGAGCCTTACTTCCTCATGTATCATTCTGTGAATACTTTATTGACTATTAATGTCATACTCATCCAAGATTTATTTATTCTTTCACTATCATTTAACTGATATTGCGCCTTTATCAGGTTTTGCAGTTGCTGCAAGACTCGAACAATAGCGTGAGAGAAGCTGCAGCTATATGTATCGAGGTTGGTTCGAGGATTTTAAGCAATACAAACATTTCTGGTTGATCATTAATTGTCATACAGTGCAACTCATTCCCATTTCAAAAAAATCAGGCGTATCCATTTGTTTAAAGAAGAGCCTGAGCAAATTCCAACGAATGAAGATTTTATTCTGGTGGATTTAAATTTCTTGATCTTTTCTATGAGGAGGTTAACAGGGAATGATGTGTTTTGCAGTGATATTTTTCTGACATAGGCAACTTTGGATGTTTTTGTTGTCCATATTCTCGTGAAGTTTATATATTGCAAATTAGAGTAATAGTTTAGGGCTTAATGTTCCTACACACCTGGATTTACAATTTAAAAATAAAGTGACCTTAAGCAGTTATTCTTTTAGAATTACAATACTTTCTAATGCATCTTTATGCACCTTTTTGTGCCTGTTACTAAGTGGGGATGCATAATATGGTGGAAATAAAAAATGGCATTCTTAAAGAAATGGTACACAGGGGAACTGCAAATAGTGGCTAATGCTAATTTCTATACTTGCCTGGATAAACCATCCCAAAGAATGATGTTGTCATCTGAACTTAGAGATTGGTCTGTATGTATGCAAATGCATTATTTGACTTGTTGGTTTCATATTCGTACACAGACGCTAGTAACTTCAATAAAGTAATGAACCAGCTGGATTTACTGAATGTTGCTTTTCTGCATACAGGAGATGTACACACATGTTGGACCTCAATTTCGCGATGAATTGCAGCGGTACCATGTTCCTTTGTCTCTGGTGATGCTCCAGACCTTGCATATCACTGCCGTAATTTTTTACACATAGAATCTTAATTCTCAATAGAAAGTAGATGATGTGAACATTCTGTACAACATTTTGATCATCTCTCAAGAAGAAAATCTGTCTTATTGATGAATAATTGATGAATACTGCAGATGAAAGAGATCAATGCAAGACTAGAAAGAATAGAACCAAAATCCCGTCAAACAGATGGGGTTGCAAGCCATTTTGTCCCTTCAGAATTGAAAACTTTGAACCCTAGCCAGAAAAGGAGCAGCCCCAGAGCCAAGAGCACGCCAAGGGAAACCTTGTTCCCAGGAGGTCAGAATTTATGCTTAGTATCCAACATGTTGGTGATGCTAAACACTTGGATGTAGTGGTGCACAACAGATGCACAACATTATGACTGCTGATATTCTACATTGTAGATTTTTTTGTTTCCAAAAACTAGGGAAAACTTTCAAATTGGCCTATTCCCAAGGAAAAATTTTAATGGATTTTCATCAACTTTCTTTGTGGAACTCACCCTCCTCTGCACCACAATGGCTCAAACTGCACCTGAAAAAATATAATAGCACATGCTGGTGTGGCTTCTCTATTCAAACAAATAAAGATAAATATCCTTTATTTAAGTTCCGACTGTGCCTCTGATATGATACTCATGGTCCAATTACATTCTTTTAATTGTTGAGACATTTTTAAGAAGTTTTACTACTCATGACTTTCTTATGTTCTTTCTCCACGATACAGTAGTTTCCTTCCATCCTCCTTGTTTGTAGTAGGTGATCACAGCCCTTTTCTTCAGTTTAATTTGTAATTTATTTAGTTTGTCTCATCCTTGTGTTTTGGTATCATTTCTTATGTAAATTAATTTGTTGTGCGCAAAGCAGATAGTGATGTTACAGAAAAGCCTATGGACCCTATCAAAGTGTATTCCGAGAAGGAGCTGATAAGAGAATTTGAGAAAATTGCTTCAACTTTAGTACCTGATAAAGATTGGTCCATCAGAATAGCTGCAATGCAAAGAGTTGAAGGCCTGGTGTTTGGAGGTAGACCCCAAACATCTTGTTTTCCTCATATTGCACATGTATTCATCAATAACAACTACTTGACGTAGGCAAATATGGTTGTGGTCATGTTGTTTAAATTGTATTTTGTTGCAGATATGCACTGAACAGGGTGTTTTTGGGTTTTCTGTTAAACATATCAGTGGTGTTATTTGTTGGCCATGTTATCAGAGCTTGCTTGAACTTTTCTCTAAAAGTGCAACTCTAAATGCTTTCTTGTCTTGTTTGCTGGTTGCCTGCTTGTGAAAAACTGTACAAATATAATCCTGCATTTTTCCTTTATTATCTTTGTAATTGCTTTCAGAATGAAGGTAGTTTGGTGAATCTGGGTCAGTTTGAGCTGTGGGAGTGTTTTCAGATATCAATGAATTGCTTTTTTAAGTAAAAGAGCCTTTTTTTACTTGGGTTGATACTTAACTATCCAAGAATATTTAAATTTCCCAAACTTTTCTAATTCAGCCAGATAAAATTTGGACAGTTCTCTGCCTGAAATATGAATTTAAAACCTGATCTACTTAATGGTATTTGATCAGGGGCAGCAGATTACCCGTCATTTCCTATGTTATTAAAGCAACTTGTCTCTCCTTTGAGCACCCAACTATTGGATCGTCGCTCTAGCATAGTTAAACAGGTATGCTTTTCTAAAGGTTATTTGTGGTTACCAAGAATTAAAACCCTTGCCTTGCACTGGTGCTTTGCAAAGTGATAGTGCACCTTCTTTTGTATGCATTCTTGAGACAAAGTATAAGCTAATGGCTACACACAATATTTTCTTTCAATTGATACATTGAGGTTCTTTGCATGTTGTTGAAATAGTGTTTTCCTAGGACAACATTGCTATTAGAAGACCAATTGGAACTTGTGTATTTTACTTACTGTGCTTCTTTGTTTAGGCTTGCCACTTGATAAGCTTATTATCAAAAGAACTTCTTGGAGATTTCGAGGCTTGTGCTGAGATGTTCATTCCGGTAAACTTGCTATGATTTTTTTTTAGGATCTGATATTTATGAAATTGAGCTGCTACTTATTGACCTTATTTGATTTTTCTCAGGTGTTGTTCAAGCTTGTTGTGATTACTGTCCTTGTAATAGCTGAATCTGCAGACAACTGTATAAAAACGGTATGGAACTTTTAAAATTAATTATCAAGGAAGATGCTTCCTTTTTCCACTTCAATAACAAACCTTTGATTCAACAGATGCTTCGAAACTGCAAGGTTGCAAGAGTTCTTCCTCGGATTGCTGATTGTGCCAAGAATGACCGGAGTGCAGTTCTTCGTGCTAGGTAGAGCTGTCTTCGTCACTTGGTGCCATCTGCTTTGTCTACTCTGTTGCTATTGATTTGTTTGAATACTGTTATAGGTGTTGTGAATATGCACTTCTGATACTGGAATATTGGGCTGATGCTCCAGAAATACATCGTTCAGCTGAACTTTATGAAGATCTTATTAAGTGCTGTGTGGCGGATGCAATGAGTGAGGTATGTAGTGAGGTTTATCAGCGTGTTAGATTTATAGTGCTGTTACACATCTGAAAGCAAATAAGTTTGTCTTGATACTATTCTGATGATATGTTCCAACATCCTAAGTCTTCCATTTATTTACCTTCTTTTATTCAATTTCTGACTAATTTATTGTAATTCTGAAGGTGCGTTCAACTGCAAGAGCATGCTATCGGTTGTTCACAAAAACTTGGCCAGAGCGATCTCGTCGCCTTTTTCTAGCATTTGATCCTGTCATTCAGCGGGTACACAATTATAGATTAATTCAGTTGTGAGTTGATGACACTGATTAGGCTTCTAAGTGGGTTGGTTTTGCTTGGACCTAGCCAAACCCAGGCCCTAAATTGACTGTCATTTAATTATTTTTTTTATTTTTTGGTGGAGCTGGGCCTGTTGTCTTTTCTCTGCTTGCACCCCTTAGACTTAGCCTAGACCCCTTTGCCTGTTAC
Source organism: Trichopus zeylanicus subsp. travancoricus (assembly GCA_005019695.1). Lineage (NCBI taxonomy): Eukaryota > Viridiplantae > Streptophyta > Magnoliopsida > Dioscoreales > Dioscoreaceae > Trichopus > Trichopus zeylanicus. The sequence goes on from RXID01022204.1 coordinate 39,214, forward strand.
CCCAACCTAATGTTTCCGTCCTTTCTTGCAGTTACTTAATGATGAGGAGGGAGGTGTGCACAAAAGATATGCTTCTCCTTCACTTCGTGAGAGAGGGATGCAGCTATCTCGTTCTCAATCTAATGTGGTTACTCCAGGTCTTCCTGGGTATGGAACTTCAGCAATTGTTGCAATGGACAAGAGTGCAAGTACTTTTTCAGGGTCATCTGTTTCCTCCAGCAATATGCTTCTATCACAAACAAAGCCACTTAGTAAAGGTTCTGAAAGAAGTCTTGAGAGTGTTCTAAATGCAAGCAAACAAAAAGTTTCAGCCATTGAAAATTTGTTAAGAGGTGTAGAGCTATCTGACAAGCAAAATTCTTCTGTTGGACGCTCAAACAGTCTGGACCTAGGTATGGAATGATTTTTCCAATTAGGTTACAAGTTTCTGCAGATAAATTATCTGTTTAGTATTGGTAATTTATATTATTATTTAACTCAACTGTTCTACATTCATTGGCCTACAGGACTTCTTATCATGATCTGAGGATGAATGTCTTAAAGCCTTGTTCATTTTTTTTTTCCTGTTGTTTTGCTCCTAGTGCAGGGGTTGATCCTCCATCAGCTCGTGATCCACCATTCCCTCTTGCTGTTCCTGCCACAAATCAACTGCTGTCACAAAGTTCTGTACTATCTGATTCAAATACGACCAATAATGCAAGAGGCAGATTAAGAACTTCCGGTTCTTTGACTGATCTTGTCACTCCTCAGATTCAAACTTCGAGAGACACTACTAAACCATCTTATCTTAGTAATTTATCGTCTGATTCTCTGTCAGCCTTATTATTGCCATATACTGCTCGAAGATCTGCTGACCATTTGCAAGAGGGAGCTATTTTGGATGACAATAGCGACTTCAGATCTACCAGACGGCTTCCCAACTTTCAGGTTGAAAAGCAATATTTGGACACACATTATAAAGATGTTGGCTTTAGGGATTCACATAATAACTATATTCCAAATTTTCAGAGGCCACTCCTAAGAAAGCAGGTGACAAGCAGGGCTTCTGGAAGTTGCAGAAATAGTTTTGATGATGGTCAGCTTGCACTGGGTGATATGAATAATTATATGGATGGTCCTGCATCCCTAAATGATGCACTTACCGATGGCTTGAGTCCAAGTTCAGACTGGATGACAAGGATTTCTGCATTTACTTATCTTCGAACATTGTTGCAACAAGGACCAAAAGGTATTCAAGAAATTACTCAGAATTTTGAGAAGGTCATGAAGTTGTTTTTCCAACATTTGGATGACCCTCATCATAAAGTTGCACAGGCAGCTCTTTCAACGCTTGCAGAGATTATTCCTGCTTGTAGAAAGCCCTTTGAGAGCTACCTTGAAAGGACTCTACCACATGTATTTTCTCGGTTAATTGACCCCAAAGAATTAGTTAGGCAACCATGTTCAACCACACTGGATATTGTTGGTAGAACTTATGGTATTGAATCTCTGCTACCTGCCCTTCTCCGTTCGCTGGATGAGCAAAGATCGCCAAAGGCAAAATTGGCTGTCATTGAGTTTGCCAACAACTCCTTTAACAAACATGGTGTAAATCCTGAGAGTTTCAGCAATAGTGGTTTCCTTAAACTATGGCTGGGCAAGTTAGCACCATTGGTAAATGACAAAAACACAAAACTGAAAGAGGCAGCTATTTCTGGTATCATATCAGTTTACTCGCATTTTGATTCTTTATCAGTCTTGAATTTCATTCTCAGTCAGTCAGTTGAGGAGCAGAACTCTCTGAGACGTGCATTAAAGCAATATACTCCTCGGATAGAGGTTGATTTAGTAAATTTCCTGCAAATTAAGAAGGAGCGCCAACGTTCCAAGACCTTTTATGACCAGTCAGATGTCATGGGGAGTTCTTCCGAAGAAGGATATATAGGTATCTCAAAGAAAAGTCACTTTTTTGGAAGATATTCAGCTGGTTCAGTTGATAATGAAAGTGGGAGGAAGTGGAGCTCTATGCTAGAATCCAACCAAATCAGTGCCTCTGTTGGTCAGGCAGCTTCAGATGAATCTACACAATCTTTTTATCAGAATTTGGAGCATAGCTCTGAATCAGAGGCTGTTGGTTCCAAAAACAAGGATGCAAAATTCAAGACATCCACTGTCCTGGAAGGTTCTGGATCACGGTTAACTTATCCAGAACAGGCGGATCAAAGCATGGGGGTTGACAATCCTCTGACAACACCTCATCTAGATATCAATAGACTGGTGAGTATAGATGCAGGAAAGGTTCTTGGAACCCTCGGCAATAATGTTGTTCAAGATGTTCAGCTCATGGAAGAGATGACTGCATCTGTCAATGGCCATTCCATTACAGATAATGGGCCTAGCTTTCCACAAATTCTTCACCAGGTTAGAATTTCAAAGGGGTTCATTAAATATAATATGTGTGTGTGTGTGTGTGTGTGTTTTTTTTTTTTCTGCCTTGAAAGCTGATCATAACACTTGTCTTTATATAATTTTATTCTGTAGATATGTAATGGGAATGATAAGAATAAGAAATGTGAAGCACTTCAGCAATTGGTCAAAGCCTCTTTGGTGAATGATCAATCTATCTGGACTAAGGTTGGACTTCTATTTTACTGCTTTTTCATTCTTGATTAATTATTGATCACGCATTGCTTAAGAATACCAAATTAGAGATTAGCTAGTGTCAGCAAGCAGCCTTGGTTTTCTTTTTGTTGATTGGATGATTGGTGAAATTGCTTTGCTTGCAGTACTTCAACCAAATCTTAACAGCTGTGCTTGAAGTGCTTGATGATCCTGATTCATCCATAAGGGAACTTGCAGTTTCTTTGATTGCTGAAATGCTGAATAATCAGGTCTACATTTTGTCAGGATATTGGCTTTTTAGCTTTCTGTTCTATGTATAGTTGTTTTTCCTTCCTTTTTCTTCTTTATTTTTGTAGTAACTCATTAAACATGTTTGCATGAATTATGTCCTCCCATTTGTAGAAAGAGGCAATGGAAGACTCGATAGAAATTGTTATTGAAAAATTGCTTCACGTGAGCAAGGATATGGTTGCCAAGGTATTTTTTTTTCCTACACGCATATTGTTCCATTTTTGTGTTGTTGTTTGGCTTTTCGAGAACTTGGTAATGATGGCCCTTCAGATTTATATGATCTTCTTTCACCTGCTACTTTTTTTAGGTGTCAAATGAAGCACACAACTGTTTGACAACAGTATTAGCTCACTATGATCCATTTAGATGTCTTGCGGTATGTGTCTTAGATTTGCATTATTAGTTCTAAGTTTATGGTACACAAACTTTTTCTTTTCTGATTTGCTTCTTCTGTTTAACTCTGCAGGTTGTTGTACCTTTATTGGTCAGTGATGATGAGAAAACACTTGTTATTTGTATTAATTGTTTAACCAAGGTTATTCTCTTTATTAATTTCATTTTCCTTATTTTCCTGGGTCAATATTTACTTCTTCTGTTAGGACCTGAGACAGCCCAAATCATGCTGGAATCCTTCTGATCTAGTCAGAAGCAGCCTGCTCCCATCTTTTGTTCAAATATCAATCATGGCAGTCCAGGCCAGCTTGGTCTACTGACAGGCCTGATTATAGACCATAAAGGCTATTGTGGATCACTCTATTCCAGACTAATGTAGTGACTAAATTTTCCAAAATGGTAGCTTGAGTTGTATCATGCATTGTTCATTAGTAAGGGAATCATAATGGTGTCACTTAACTCTAATGACAGATAGTTTATGTAGAGAAGACATGAAGAATATTGTTTGAAGTACTATCTAATGGCTGCCAATAAATTGATTAATGCAAGGGTTCCTGCTCATATAGCTGTTTTGTATTTCTTCAGCTTGTCAGCCAGCTTTCACAGGAGGAATTGATGACTCAGTTGCCATCTTTCCTGCCTGCACTTTTTGACGCATTCCGGAACCAAAGTCCAGATGTTCGCAAGGTTTGCCTAAATCCTCTTCCACAATATTCATGGTTTTCTGGCGCTAGCATGTAAATGGAATACTGGTTCAATATCTGTTTCTTCACAGAATTTTCTTGCCTTATGCTGTCATTTCACCACTATGTTTAAACTGTGGAACCGGATTCGGTTCAATTGTCACTGCAGTAGCAATTGAATCTGCTTTCATAAACTATTTTGTTCAGTGTCTATTCAAATTTGTTTAACCTTTCTATTTTTTGGCATTTCCTATTCTGCAAAAAATAGTTAAACTTTTCTTCTTCTCTTTTGGAAACAAAATCATTGCCTTATCCCTTTCTACAATTTGTTGACTTGTCTCTGCTTTTGTTTGCTTGCAGACCGTTGTATTCTGTTTGGTTGACATCTATATAATGCTTGGCAAAGCATTCTTGCCCTACTTAGAAGGGCTCAACAGCACGCAGCTGCGGCTTGTTACTATTTATGCCAACCGGATTTCACAGGCAAGATCTGGTGCACCAATTGATGCTAACCACTGATTCAGGTATTCTGTGACCTAATCAATGAGTGAAATTTGGGTTTTTTTTTTCATTGTTATGTAACTTGTATAGTGTGTACTAGTTGCACCATTTCACCAAAGAGGGGATCGTTTTCTCGAAAAGTCATTTGGTTTCCTTCAGAGGATCTTTTGGGCAAGTTTGGGATGATTTCTGTGATTGTTTACAGATGCGGGTGAGAGAGGGAGAGAGAGGTTTCGACGGGTTTGTTAATAATTTCTGGGCCATGTAAGACAGCTATCTGTTCAGACAGAGGAATCAAATTAAGTTTGTTCATGGTCTTGTAGCAAGAATTTGGTGGTCATCTGTTGGCAAGAAAGGTGCCCTCTGATGCAAACATATGTATATATTTCGAATTTTCCGCCAAGGCTTTCCACCTGGTTTTGGGAGCAGTATTCATATCTTTTCATAATAATCACTGGGAGGGTGCTCGAGTTCTATTCTGTTATCGGATTGGGTGGGTGAGTGGGTGAAATAGATTAGGATGGGATGAGGAAAACCGTACGGTTTAGAGTACTTTCAATTAAATGAAAAAAAAAAAGTTGGTGTTCAAATAATCAAACAATGAATTAACTAAATTATTCAGTGTTATTTATTAAACAAATGTTAAAATGCAATAGTGTTTTGGTCATAAGAGTAGACCATGGATTCAAAGCAGGATTCTGTTATGGAGTGAATAAAGGTGTTTTCAACCAAACGTGTCACTATCCCAACATCACATCTTGTCCTGTCATGCGGTCACATCACAGACTTTTGCCAACAGAAAAAATACATTTAAGAAGATGAAAAGTTTGTGAACACGTACGCTTTCAATATTTACTCGTAGGAATTCAACCAAAGTTTTTAGGTTGCCTTTAGTTTCTAACTAGAAAACGAGTTCACATTAATAAGTAAACAGTCCAGAATTAGTTAGACTAAAGATTTGGAGCTTTTGAAATCTTTGGGTAAAAAATATTGACCTAGTTTTGAAATGGGGGCAAGCAATAGTCGTTTCACAAGGGATAAATATCTAGATAGGGCTAGACACAATGCCTTGAATCCATTTGTTATTTGGGTAGTCTTCAGAGAATAATGATAAATGCCAAGAAAAAAATCATGTTATTTGGCTTGGACGTGTTTTTCATGCAAGGAAATGCTACTGGAGTGAATCCTAACAGCTGATCTCTGGATCATGAGTCCACTCAAAATCAGCAGTCATCGACCGAGACCAAACCGTTTCATATTATCATCTTTTAGATGCACAACTTAAGTCCCTGGGGAGCAACCGAACTACCCAGTCCGGAATTTACATAGCGATAAAGAAGGCAAGCTATTAACATCAATATAATTACTGCAGATAAAATCAACCTTTCAGCACAACTATACATGGAATGAACACAAAGAAAGGTTACGAAGTAATACCCGCAAAAGCACATAGAAGAAAAATCTGATCAGCTGCTTAGATCATGCATCATAGTCCTTTGCCATCACCTCTCTTTAAGGATAAGTTGTCATCCAGAGCAGTGAAAGGGGACTAGCTTTGGCTCAAGCCATACTGCATCAATGGGACAAAAAAAATTGCTTCAGAAGCTGCAATATGCAACCAAATTATCTTCAGGGAATCATGAAGTTCATGATGTCATACTGCAATTAAATTAGATATTTCAACAACCAATGTATCTGCATCTTATAGCAATGAGAGTGTTAGCAAAAATGGAGAGATGATTGAGGTGTAACTCCGAAGAAACCTAATAGGAGTTAGTTGAGATAAGTTAACTACACATGAATAGAAAAGAAAATATTTTCAAGGATAGAGAATATTCTTTCAGAAACTAGTAGCATGCATCATAGTAGCATAGTTTTCCTCCATCTTGGAGAGTGCAAAGTAGCCTCTCAACATAATCTTGAATCATGATTCGGTAAATGAAACAGCACAGGCAAGGTCAAAAAAATTTAAAAAGAGAAATATTGGCTGACACAAAAAGATTGATGTCACAAACTTCAGATGATTTTTTGCATGCTGGAATATGCAGTATCTCAACATCATATACAAAAGGTATATATACAGATGCATAGATATATCAAAGTCTAATATGTATCAATATTCGAAATAGACAATTTCAGCAGAGAAAATTTCGCCTTGCAAAGTTAGAAGCCGCTCAAATATAAAACAAAACCTTATGATGCTGGAAACTCCTCGAAGATGATATGACAAAATGCATGTCTGATGATCATCTAATCAAACAATAACTTCATGTCTGCTATGATCTTTTAGTGTGTAAAACCTGCCTACCATCTCAAAATTCTAATTCAACGCATTAAGCTGACCTTTTAAATAGATGTTGACTACAGAAACACTTAAGGGACTTGATAAAATACCTTTTGTCGCATTCGTGAACTCCAAATATCAGGGTGGTAGCCAACATTCTCAACAAAGCTTGGAGCATAAGTAGGGATACTCTGTGGATTAAGCAGTGGCCTTCTTATAACAAGAAAATCTTCATTGCTGTCATAGTCCACTCTTCTTGTCAGGATCATGGTCCGAAGGACTATTGCTACCAAAAGTGAGAGTGCCTGCACCAACAAAAGTGAGAATGTCGATATATATTGCAGAAAACTTCAAGGTACTCTTTAGATTGAAGAGATACAAGAATCTACAAAATGCGATGGAAATGACAAAAGACTGCCAATCAAAAAAAGAGGAAAGAAGAAAAGAAGAGTATCTGTTCTCATTTCCTGGCAAGTGGCAATAAGCAAGGTTAAGTGCATCCAGACAGACACCTACATAAGCACATACACAGACATATATCTAAAGAAAACCCAAATGGATTCAAGACCCACAATGCAAAATAGTGTGTGATAACATCATCCATAACAAATGCCTTGATATTTGAAGTGTATGCATCTCTGGGCAGGTGCATGTATTACTGCCTTGCCATGGGACAGGAGTAACCACGTCATCTTTTCAAGCCGAGGTATGTTGAAGCACAAAACCAACTCATAACCAACAACTTTCAACTAAGACTTTTGGCTTCCACAAGCACATTTGAATAGCATAAATAAACATAATTTGACCCAAAGGCAACACGACATCACCTATGGCACTGAGAATATGGACAATTGAAGCAATGCTACAATTAGTACTATTTTTGGTTGCTGCTCTTGTTGTCATTTTTTCCCTATATTTCACACAATTAGTTGAAACTCGAAAGAATGTCCCTGTTAAAACACTTGTCACCACATTCTTGATGAAACCAAACAATCAGTTGTTTATAGATTGGACTAGTAAACGGTATTTCCCAGCATTGATCTCACAAAAACAACTTAGAGAAAATACCCAGAATATGATTACCACTATCCAACAGCGTTGTAGGCCAATCTGTTGAACCAGTGCTTATTACTCATTGCCTAGCAAATTATATGAAAAATTCGCAAATTTTGGAACCCTATGTTCTCAGTGGTTATTGTCTAATATCTTTCCCTTACCCCAAAAAAAAAAAAGAAAGAAAAGAAAAGAAAAGAAAAAGGTCAATAGATGAGGATGAGCAATTCCATACCTGGATAACTACCACAGTCACGGCTGCCCACTTGAATATGTCTAAATTACCTTCAATAAATGCTCGAAGCCTCTTCAGTTCTCCAGTGGAATCATATGGAAGATCCTGCAAACGGATGATAGAGGAAACCAGCTCCATAATTCATTCTTAGGAAGTGGAGTTCATCCAGAACATTAATATAGCAGAAAATCACCTCTTCCCACTGCTTGTTGAACACAACGTCACCAGACAATGCTGCTTCAAATAAAATAAGTAAGGTGGCCAATATTGCATACTGTTGTCAGTCCAAGTTAAGAAAAGCATATAACAATGAAATACAAATACAAGAAAGACAGTAAGGTTCTCAGTTCACCATTCTCAAATTTTGGAAAAAAAAAAAGCTTGACTCAGGAAGAATGAAGCGCTACTGATGTTTCCATAATGTTAGCCATATCTGTCATCTGTGTGAATCGCCAACTAAGAAAAAGAATCAGTTTTTTAACTTGTTAAACTTTATTATTTCTGTGACAACTCAATAAAGCAAACCGAATTTGATCCCAATGAAAACAGGTGCTTCCATGATATATCATGCTACCGAAAGCAATCCATAATGATGTTTCAGAGAATGACTGGAATCCAAAAATGAAAAGTCGGATTAAATCCAGAAAACAAACGAAGGATACGAAACAGAGGCAGCAGCCACTGACAGCTTCGGCAGCAACATGTCCAACGAATGCAATCAAACACATCAAAGCCCCAATTCCCATCAGACCGCACACGAACCTACGCCAGAAGAAAAGGCAACACAGAATACGAATTACAGAATTCAAAGAAACACGAAATCGATCGCAATTCAAGAGATAGAAGGAATCACCATGGTGCCGGGAGCTTGTCGAAATCGAAGCTAAATCCAAATTGAAGCCCATCCTTGCGGGAGCGGCTGAGGACCCATGCCGAATATATAATGATCGAGAAGCCGGTGAATGCCTGGAAGAAATTCAAGAACTTGAGGAGAGAGGCGAGGCAGCTGCGGCAGAAGCTAGGGGGCATCTCTACTCCTCCAATCAGAAACACGAACCCTAACCCTTGAAAATTTGATTCCAAACTCTAGAGGATCCCTTTTACGCCTTCTTCTTCTTCCTCGGAGAAGGAGGAGGGAGGAGGGGAAGACAAGGGATTGGGATCTTCCCCGGGTCAGCGAGGAATCCTGATTGGACGAACGGGAAGCCGCGTGGGAGGTGAAGTTTGTCATTTTATGGAACTCTATGATTAGCTGGAAATTGTAAAGAAACGGGTACGGTTGGAGGGGCAGGAGTGACGAACCGGCAAAAAGGGAGTCGGTTGTAATTAGCAAAACTTGAGGGGTTGCGCGAGATAAAAGTCCTGCCATTGCGCCACGTGTAAAATGCTTGAAATTTCAAAATATTCCCGAGCCGACCAGCAGTGGGGTTCTGAACTCATTGATTTCTGGAGTCTACTTCATTTGGGTTTAGTTAGATTTTAATAAATCGAACCAAAATCAAATTCAGAAAAAAAAAATTTATAAAAAGATAAATATATTCTAAATAAATAATTGTGTCAAATTTATCAAAAATTATGAGTATTATTTCTAATAAGCATAACCTATTAAAATATAAATATAATGTTTTTTTATTTTTTTACACAAGACACAAAAAAGATATAGACTTTCGGATTCTAAATTTTATTATTTTTTTAAAAAAATTATTATGATTATTTCTCTCAAAAAATCATATTAATTTTAATATTAGAGTGATTTAAAATCAATAATTTTTCTCGTAATATTTTCATCTTTCAAGTCTCGCCGTATAAATTGATCTAGCGAATTCGATCTCAAAAAATCTTTTGATTTAAAATCGATAGTAAATTTGACTTTATTAATAGATCCATCATTTATTTTCCATTATTTGAATTTTTTTTATTTCAATTTACCCTAATCAATATCTTTCACTTGTTTGTTCGAGGGATTTCCAAATCCCGCGTGGAAAGAATGCTACGGTAAATTTCACCCAAAACCATGGCATTGGGTGATTTTGACTTGCCTCCGATGTGGTACGTGAAATCTGAGACTAGAAATCCCGAGTTTTTGCATGAAACACCCCATAAATTTCTAATATTTATTTTACATAATTTTGCAAAGAGCCCGGACGAATTTGTAATGTCTATCTTTAGTATATACAATTGCAAAAAAAAACCCCATGTATAGTATTTATTTTTGAATATATATAGTTTTGTAAAAATACCCATAAATTTTTTAATATATTATTCTTGCAAAAAACTCTATGAATTTATAGTATTTATAATATATTTATTGCAAAAATTTCCAAAAAAATTTACTATGTATTTTATAATATATTTAGACTGTAGACTCTAATTTTATTTTTTAATGTAAAATCCGTGAAAAAAAAGTTTAAGACTAAATTAAATAAATTTACATATTTTAGGGTCTGAAACAAAATTATAAATTTTTTAAATTTTCAGCTAATTCACTTTAAGTATTTGCTATTCTTTGATGAGAAAGAATTGAATAGGAGGAAAAATTTCAAATCGAAATTTTTTCTTTTTTACAAATGGCTCGAAAACAAAAGGAATAAAGAATTTTTCAATTCTCATGTCTTTTCCACTAACGGTCTACTCGGTTCATACTTCTTTTAGAAATAAGTTATTTAGATATAGAAATTTTACTAAGGATATCCTACAAATGCCAATGCACTTCATTTAAGTAAAAGGTATAAAACGAATATGATGTTCAATAATATTTTCATCTCAAGCATTTCAATAATCACCTATATATAATTACTAAGTCTTTACGTAGGTGGTTATTACCAACCTACCTAGTATTCCACAGTATTCCCAAGGATTTTATAATGTAAATTTTACAATGGGCAGTTTAAGAACACAACAAATGTATTTCAATAATAAATAATTCATGATTCCATTGATTTAAATAGGGATTATCATTACAATCTTGTATTAGTTTCTTTAAGAGACTAACACAAACTATAACATCCCACAAATTACCAGCAAAATCGAAATTAAAATTAAATTATAATCTTGTACTACCTTTTTTAAGAGAATAATATAAATCATGAGATCCCACCAATAAAATTAATAATAATAATAATAAATAATAATAATAATTCACTTTGACTTTCTTTTATTGTCACAAATAAATTTTCAAAATATTTTGTATTTATTTCTTCTCTACATCAACTCAACTTTCGGGTCAAATTAACTAGGGCTAAAAATAAATACAGAATAATAATATTTATAAATTAAGATAATCTCAAAATTTTTTGAGAAAATATTTGGCTATTTTAACTCATAAATATACCCACGACTAAATAGTAATGAAAATTTATTTTTATTAACTCAAATAGTCATTAGCTTAATTAATTAAGATTAAATCTTAATTAACTTAAGCATACTCAACCGAGATTGAATTCGAATTACAATTCAATTCAAAGTTAATTGCATTGAATTGCAATTTTACATTAAAGTACTCTTAAAATCTTCATTTACAAAAAATTTCAAAAAAAACTGATTCGAGGAAAATTTACCATAGATCAAAATTTTAGATTTCAATCTCAAACTTTTCTCCACTAATGGAATCATGGATACTAATAGACTACTTAAATAATTTTTAGTCAAAATCTCTGATAAAAACTCGATTTTCTCAATTTGAGTTTCGAGAAATTTAACATAAATTAATCTATAACTTAATTTTTTACGGACCAACCATCAAAAGTTGGCTCTAATACCAATTATGCATTCTAATTTTATCTTTTAATATAAGATTCGTGAGAAAAATGAGTTTAAAATTAAATTAAATAAATTTATATACCTTAGGGTTTGAAACGAAATTTTGAAATCTTTTTCTTCAATTTCCAACTAATTCAGCTTAAATCTTTACCACTCTTTAATGAGAAAAAAATTAAAGAGGAGAAAAGATTTCAAATTAAAATTTTTTCTTCTTCATGAACGGCTTAGAAACAAAAGAAAATAGAGATTTTTTTTCAATTCTTTGTTCTTTCGCAATTATAACATAAGATTTGGCTTTTACAAAAATGACCCCAAGTATATCATAATTATAAATCAAAGTTTTGTAATTACAAATAAAGTTAAATATTTATAAAAAGTCTAATTACCAAATAATTCAAATAAATCAATTAAAATTAAAAATTTTAATTGGATTCAACCCTAAAAATTTTATACTTCTCTAACCAAACAACCTCAAGATGAAACCAAATGTTGGATATGTTGTAAAATGTTCTGACCCATCACAGAATACCTAAATGAGCACATATATAAAATTTGCCTCCGTTTATGCTATCATTTATTATTATACAAATATTAATCAGACAATCAAACTTGAGGCACTAACTACATTTTCAAACTATCTAACTCAAATTATACAATTAAATTTATTTTAAAAAATAAATTAATTACCAATCTATAAAGCCACAAAACTAATATATAGAAGGAAAACTCACAAAAATTTTCTCACATGCAATAAAACACGAATTCATCCAAAACTTTTCAAATCCAAAATTTTAAATTCCCTCCATACAAACACACAAGATACATTAAAATTCAAAATTTTGAAATCACAAATTTATAAATTCAAATTTCATTTTTACCCAAAACAAATAAATTTTAAATACATTTTTTGAATTCGGTATGTTTATTTGGGGGCAAAAATAATATTCAAATTTTGAAATCATAGATTTTTATATTTTATGTGAGTGTGTTTGTTTTGGGAACTGAAAATCCTGAATTTAGAAATCCTATTTTTTGTTTGGGCAAATTTAATGACCTAAATTTAACAAATGCAATTCGTGGAGTCCTTTTGCAAAAGTATATAATGATTAGAGGCTAATTTTGTCAGAATTATTAATTTTAGAGCTGGGCAGTTTTGCTATCGCTAGGCTGTCCACGACATTCAGTGTGGGTGGGGTCTTTTTCTTTTTCCTTGTTGCTTCCTCTTTTAGATTCACATTCTCGTTGATCTCTGAGACAGTTGCCAATTGATCTTGGCCTCCTTTATAACTTAATATAATGGCTTTGATAAAAAAAAATTTAAAAATAATAATAAGCAATCTATAAAAAATGTTATCATTTGGGTTTCTACAATAACAATGAATCTGATCTCTTCAAAAGAAACGTTATGCAGTTTATCCTCTACTTTCTTCACTCTGCAGCTCCTGGCGTTTTCCTGGTGGCAGATTGTATCAATTCTGCTCGTCATTCTTAGAAAACGCCGAGCAAGGTAGCTACGGCAAAAACTACAAATAGCAAGCCGCCCAGATACCCAACCTAAGAAATTGCAAGTTTAAAAGAACAGTAATTATTGATGAGTGTTGATGCAGATATTAGATCCAAGACATGATGAATCGTATCAATGATGGCATACCAGTTTCTCGGAGATGTAGTTGGCCAAAAAGGCTCCACCTAAAACTGCAATGGATGTTGCAAATAGGTGTCCACCAATGGCTCCACTAGCTACTCCCCAAGGAGACTTCATAAATAACAGAAATATAAGAAAATCATGTACTAGTAATGAGATGCAGTGCACAATGATTTTATAAGGTAAATTTTAGAAACTCACTTGGGCAGCACCCAGAGCAATTGTAGCCAGCATTGAACGATCACCCCATTCCTGGAATAATTTAGAACAGACTTAATATCTCTCCAAGATCTTTATAGTTCATATATAGAGACAATTTGTGATGGCTAGTAAATTTCTTCATGTAAGCAGAAAGAGGTTGCTCACAGCAAAGAAGACAAGGCTGAAAGATTTCCAAACGATCTCAAATGAATTTTTTAGCTTCTTGGCCACCTGTAACAGTCAAAATTTATTTTGTATATCAGGTTAACGAGGCAGAGATTCCAGAAGCATTTTCCATTTATTGCTGGCAATAACAGTTGAAACATCAGAAAAAAATCATCATAAGCTGTTTCTAAGTTGAATAAACAAAATTCAAGATAATATAATTTCCATGCTTCAGATGCCTAACCTTTTCCTTGACAAGTTCCTCAGCTTCAACAAGTTCTCCGAGTTCAGGGCTATCTTTACTGTTTCTAGTTTGGCAGCTGGAAGTTCCCATGCATCTTTTATTGACTTGAAACCAAAAAATATAAGTAATGCCACCGCAGCATATTCTTCGATTGGTAATGCTTTAAGAAATACTCATTCATCAGCAATGTTCAAAAGAATGGGAATTTAGCAGAAAAATGTTATAAAAAAGTTGTGCTAGTCTTAAAAGCTGAACTTTTTTGCTCTACGGACATTCACAAGCAACTAGATATATGAATTGATATGGCATTAAACAACTTCCATAAAAGAGCAATACACCAGAAAGTACTATATAAGAAGGTGAGTGTGACCATTTAGGGCCTGTTTGGAGAGGCCCAAATTCCATAGAAAATGGGTCTTCCATAGAAACTCTAGGTCAAGTAGGAAAATTTATATATACAATATCTTGGCTACACTTCTTTATGACTCCATTTTTCCAATGGAATTAAATGATCCATAACTTACTTGTCTGAAACTGTGCTGGAACAGACTGAAATATTCGCCCTATTATGACAGATAAAATTGTCATAAGTGAAAGAGCACCCATGGACCCAAGCAAAACCTGCTCATTGAAAACAATCATAGCCTCAAGGAAACAAGGTACATCCAAGAATTGAAAACAAAAGTTGCACACAAACACTAGGAAAGATCATTAATATAATCCACATATATAAAACATCAGAGAAATTGAAGATGCATAGTATTCAAATGATTAAAATTAGAAAGATTAATTTGCTGTAAGTCTATTTGTTACATCAAGTGCATGCATGAAGCAACAACTAATAAGAGAAAATCATAGTCCATAAGGAGGAAAAGGAATGAGTTTCTACAAGAGAATTGTTTCCCTATTTTCGTTATTCACGATGTGCCAATAGCTTTCACCTACATCTTAAGAAGTATTAAGTAGGACTTGAACTTTAAGGAATACAATACATTTGAGAATTAAAAACATCTGTTCCAGCGACTGTGCAATCACATGGATCATGAAAGTGTAATAATGGCATCATAAGAGAGGACACCTAAAAGGTTTTACTACATATTAGATGTACAAAAGTGAAAGTGTGAGAATGTTAAGTTGATTTGAGTCATATACCAGTGCTTTTTCGTACTGCATAGCCAATAAGGCAGCAATGAAAAATGTCTGCAAAAGCAAAAAAATTGGAGCCATTATCAAATTCCAGTCAATCAAAGCTTGGCAGAGACAACATGAAATGTTCAAAAGAGATTGACAATACTAGAAAGTGTAACACATTCATCATGCATTATATCAACTCTAAAATGCATTAAAGTAGAATTTTCATTGTTATAAATCCTAGAAAGTAACATCATTTCTGATCAAGACATCAAAGCTTGAGTAACTACCTGTCATTAAAGCTCTAATACCATAATTGTTTCTTGGAATAGATTGTGGCACTTCCCTCCTAAAATACTAGGCTAATGAATGTTCACAAAAATCATGCCCAATTGGTGACCTTCATGTATCTAAAGTTTTAAGTACTGACAGCACGACAATAATAAGAAACAAATAGTTTTGCTATGGAAGGATCACATTCTGATGTCCAAGATACAAGTTTTAGGCACGTATATGATTCTGAAGATTTAAAATGATTAACTGGCTTCACATCTGTTTGCAAAACAAAATGGAATAAACATTGCAACCAAATTAAATAGAAGAATAAAGATGAAAAAAATGCACAATGGTGCACTATCAAAAGATATGAGTTTCAGCGTATAATTTGCTAACACAGGCACAGTAATTTTAAATATAAAACATGTTATTCAGTCATCAAAAACTAGTGAGATGAAATCAGAGAGACAAGTTTCTTCACCTTGTCCCCGATCTCTGAGACAAATATCAACGTGAACGCAGCAGTGAAGCCTGATTTTGCAATTGCAGACAGTATAGCAGAAGGGTTTCCCTTCGAGAAAGCAACAATTGAGAAGGCTAATGCACAGCCAACTAAGACCCCTGATGTAGATAGTAGGTAGTGAACCCCATATGATGGCTTCTTCCTACCAATGCATCATAAGTATTCCTCAAGTATTAGCTTGGTAGTTGTACTAGTCTCTTGTATATGGGAGGCCATGAGTTCAAACCTTGCTTAAAGCAAGACTCTAACGGTAACCTCCAGTTGCTCAAAAAAATGCATCATGAGTACCCCACTATCAGAAGCCACCATTACAGGGGCAATAGCTTAAACAAATTAGTAGATAGCATAATAATATATGATTTACTGCATATTGGAAAATTATGTTTCAACAAATAAGAGTATAGAATATGAGTATTAATGGCAGGTTGCATGCCCAGACAGAAAAATGAAGCCAAATTTGACCTTTGTCCAGACCATGGCAATTTTTATGGAATAAATGCACATAAACCAATGCATGTTTATATATTGATATACAGGTATGAAAATTTCATGCTAGAGATTTACAGCATATGAGCTTTCCAAAAGTAACCTTAGCAGTGGTAACAGTACTTACGAATGCAAAGAAATATTGCCAGATGAATTGTCCATAAGATTTTTGGTGTTTTCAATTTCTTCTGTTCCATCATAACCCCCAGCACCAATATTCACGTTAGAAGCATGACCCCTAATAGTTCTTTGCAATAATTTCCCCCTCGGTATACACCCATATCTTACTGCAAACAAGTTCCAACTTCAATAGCTCAGAATCACCAAAAGATAAACATAATTCACAGCATTATTTTTTTCATAAAATTGATCAAAATCAAATACGAGTTCAATTAAATATCCGCTAACATTCCCCAAATTGTAAATCAGAGCCATCGCAAACTACGACCAACGTCGCACAATTGAAACTAACATGACTCAAATTAAGGTTATGTCCGAAGATAAAGGCTTCAACAATAAGATTCTGCCGCTCTAAAATACGAATTGCAAGATCGGAGAAGACGGAATGGGGACTCACGATGAGATGAAGTCCTTTTGGACCAGATTTGATGATGCCGATGAAGAGGAGATGAATCCGAGGCCGAAAGAGAGGGACAGCTCCCACCGGGGAGGAGACGAGCTTGGAGGCCATGCCCAAGCATCATTCACAGATCCCTTCTCCCTGATAATAGCTCAGAAGCTCTGCTCCATCGTGGTAGAAACCCTAGCACAAGCTTGCTCGGTAGGTTTCTTCGAGCTGTCAGAGAGGAAGCGAGAGAATACTCTCTCGCGGAAGACGGAGACGAAGAGCCCTGAATAAGAGGCTCCGAGCTCTCAGTTGGGAGGCACTTTTCCGTGAAAGTAGAGCTTTCAGCTACCGACACGTGCGACAATAAGGATTACGACTTTGTGCAATAAACTCGTAAACCTTTTGTTTATTACAAAAAATTAATATTTACACCTAGAAAATGCGTATCCGATCAGGATTATACAAAGGGCAGGGTAATATGACATTAAGGGGCGTGTGATTTAAGTAAAAAATTTAACTGAATCATGGTAATTTATTATTTAGATAGCTACTTATTTCTAAAAATCTGATAAATTGAGTTAAATTTTTGAAATAGTTAAAATATATATATTAATTTTGATCATATACTCTTGGCAGTAAACAAAATACAAATTATGCACGTGGTGTAGTTCACCGCCTACTACGTATTACCAAAAAAATTGTTAATGAAACAAAAGAGATTGTTTCGTCAACTCATTGGTCTGATCCGAATAACATCAATGGTGCAATTCATTTCCAACAGTCCGCCACATTTCACGGTAATAGAAAGATAAAATAAAAGCACGCCAAATCTCTCTGAAAAGGTTTCGGATGACCTAACTCTCACTCGACCAGACGCTTTGCTTCATGTTGTAATACACATTTCATACATGCAAATCCCGAGGTCCAAGACGACGACTACCGCGACAACAAAGAAACCCGCGCTCGTCCTCTCCAACAAGCGCCGGAGATCCGACAACATGGTCCGCGTCTCCTCCCCGGACGAAGTCTGCCGATCCCGAATCATCTGCCACTGCCTGTGGTTTTTAATTCAAAATTTTTAAGTTTCAATTTTAGAATTAATTTCCACCCTTTTTACTACAGTCCGCCGTGCGGATCTCGTCGCGGTGCCAGGATGATGGGGCGGGGCCTCTGGCTCCAACACGACCACCGCATCATCGGCGCCGTCCTCGGCGTCCGCATCGGAGACGTCTTCTTCTACCGCGCGGAGTTCATGGCCCTCGCGATCCATGTGCCCAAGGCGGTATCGACTACGTCCACCCTGGCGAGTACGACGGCGAAGTTCTGATCGACACCAGCATCGTCGTCTCCGACGGGTACGAGGACAATGAGGATTGCTGAGATGTCATCGTGTACACCGGCAGCGCCAAGAATGCCGTCACCCATTCCGCCCCTCAACGCCTCGAGGGCGGCAACCTCGCTCTCAAGAACAGCCGGGAGTATCACATCAAGGTCCGCGACGTCCGGGGATTGCTGTTGGACCGGAGCCCTAGCGGGCGAGTCTACGTCTACGACGGGCTCTACAGGGTTGTCGACTCGTGGCTGGATCCCGGCAAGTCGGGATTCTGAGTCTATACGTTCAAGCTTGTTAGGATCGCCATTCGCCAGAAGGCCGAGAATTTGAAGACCAAGATCCTGAAATCGATGCCTAAAGGCTATCTTAGCAAAGGCATATCCAATGGAAGAGAGGGATTGCCTGTGTCGCTCTTCAATGACATCGACTACGACAATGAGCCACTGCTGTTCGAGTATTGAAAGAAGCCGGACTACCCTTCGCTTGTGTTCGAAGAAACTCTGGAGGTGAAAAGAAGTAGATGTTCCAGATGTTTGGAGGATTGCTTCTCCAGATGTGCTTGTGTGAGCAGAAATGGGGGCAAATTAGCTTATGACGTCCATGGGTTCGCTTGAGGGGGAAGCCATTGATTTACGAGTGCGGGACCTCGTGCAGGTGCCCTCTGAGCTGTTCGAACAGAGTGAGGCAAAAGGGGGTGACTGGAGGCATTCCGGTCGAGGGAAGACGGGGTGGGGAGTTGGTTCACTGGATTTGATTCGGGCAGGGGAATTCATCGGTGAGATTAGTGGGAGAGTTCTTACCAGGGTGCAATGGGCAGAGTCGAGCAACACGGCAGGTGATAGTTTGGTGTATCTATGCCTCTTCCCGCGGAAATGGGCAGAGGTGGTGACATCTCCAAGGTCGACGAAGGCTATACTATGCCTCAAGTTCCCCCATTGCCGGAGTTGAGCTTTGCTGTGGATGTGAATGAGTCGAAGAAGAGGAACGTGGGTTGTTATCTAAGCCACAGTAGCCGTCCGAATACGTTTGTGCAGCTAGTCCTGCATTATCATTAAGGGAGCTCAATGATTTTCCCTCCACTGAGGAAGCTCAACACACATTATGGGGTGTAGATGGATGGGTTGTGAAGCGAGTAATTGTTTTGTTGGTTTGAATGAACTGGTGTAGCTTTTTGGTTTGATAGCAACTCTATCAAGGTAATATTCTTCACATTTTTTAAGTTTGCAAAGTTTCTAAATTAAACCATGCCATTTCAGTAAAGTGCAGCTCGTTAATTGCACCGTAACAGTTAGTGTTCAGAGGAAGAGTCACGCTATCAACGGGATGCGTTTGCCCTAAAATAGTTGTTCCGTATGTATTGTGAATTATGGTAACCAAGACTTGCAATGAAGAAATCAAGTGAATACTCGGTTTGGGTTTTGAATCCTTTCGATCCGTTTGCATACCCACCAATTGCAAGACCGCTATTGGATTAGTCAATTAGGTCGGGCCAAGCTTTTCGGCTATAGCAGAGCCGTCTATAGCGCCCAAGTATGCCAGCAAACAGAGGACCTGCTTCAAACACAAGCGAATTAAACAATATTTACAGCCCCAACCACCACTACTCCGTACTCGCGACTATCTCTAAACACAACCCTCCAACATGCATGAACTCCACACCCCCCTACACACGAAGGCGCCCCTAATATCTAATCCCAACTTTCCGGTTGCCATGGAACTCACGCGTACCAAGCCATTTGTAAGAGTTCAGAGTTCATCCAACCGTCGTCGAGGTCGCCATCAAAAAACCTGGCGTCTGTCACACCGGTAAATTTTTACCCTGAAATTTCACCCGTGATGGCACCAAAGTTCACCCACCTCAGTCCGCCAAACTTGCACAAGCTCACAAGAGTATAGAGGAGAAGAGAAGTACAGCAACCTTACTAACCTTTTATTGCTCACATAAAAGAAAATACAACTCTTAATATGGAGTAACACTACAAGTCTCTCTACCAGTGTGTGTCTCCAACTCAATAGACCCCCTAATCTATTTATAGTACACATATTTGACTGTGAACAACTGCTGGAGATCATGGAGAACATGTTCCACAATGTTCTCCCTGCAGTTCAACCGCTGAAGACCATGTTCTCCTAACAGTTAGTTGACTGTCTGGGCTGCTACCACCTATTCCACGAGCCCTCAATTGCTCTTTGTTGGTCACATGTCCCTTGATAGTTACAGCTCTGGTTTCTCCAGCCTGCAGCCACGTGTCTTCAGCCTGCGACGCCGAGTGCTCAGGCTGTTCACATGCTCCTGCAGCTCACTTTAGCCAACCTATCCCGCTGCTCGCTCTGCAGGACTGTTTGGGTTGTTCGGGTCTCCATCCGAACATGTCTTGACGTCGTCACTTGCTGCTAT
This sequence comes from Trichopus zeylanicus subsp. travancoricus, assembly GCA_005019695.1. NCBI lineage: Eukaryota > Viridiplantae > Streptophyta > Magnoliopsida > Dioscoreales > Dioscoreaceae > Trichopus > Trichopus zeylanicus. The sequence goes on from RXID01022204.1 coordinate 59,984, forward strand.
GTGTGCTGCCCGCACACACATATGTTGAAGGCAGTCTGTCGCCTCGCATGATCATGCGCTCCCTCGCATGATACTCCTCGTAGTGGCACCGACCACCACAGCTGGTTGTTTGCTCGTATGTGTGTTGCCCGTGCACACACACGCTGGAGCCACTCCATTGCCTCTGAGATTATGAGGTCCGTTACATGATCTCGTTGTGGTGGCACCTACCACTCACAACGGGTGTGATAAACCACCCCCACCAGGAGAGTCTGACGTCCTCGTCGGAGTAGAGTCCATGTACTCCTTGATTTGTTTCTCGAACTGCCATAGTGTAGAGTCTCACTCCCACGTGGCATTGGTCTCGCTGCCGCCTTTCCACTTCACAAGAAAATCAGTCCGTCGATTCTTCTTGCTTTGCCCCATAGTCCGGTATGCAAGAATCTTTTCGACCTCCTTGTCGAACTGCTTTCAAACTACTGGTGGAGCTCTCATTGCTTGTTGTCTATCTCCAAACAAGTCCCTGTTGAAAGGTTTGAGAAAACTTACATGAAACGTTGGGTATACCTTCAGCCTGTCTGGTAGCTTCAACAGGTAAGCAACCTGCCCGACTTTCTTCATCACCTCGAAGGGGCCGTCATACCTTGGTACCAACCCACGATATATGATCTTGCTACTAATTTTCTTTCATATCTGTGGAGTGAGTTTCAGCAGCACCATGTCCCCGACCTGGAACTCTAATGAACGCCTTTGTTCATCCACATGCCCCTTCATGCGTTTTGCTGCCTTGCGCAAGCTGTCCCGAGCTTGTTCTATCAGCTCCTCCTTCTCCTTAGCGAAGCGATATGCAGCAGGGCACTTTCCTTGGTCCGTCGATTGAGCCAACTCGAGAGGAGTGAGAGGCTGCTGTCCCATGATAAGCTCTGCAAGACTCATTCCTGTAGCCGACGACCTGTGGATGTTATAATAGAACTGGGCTGTGTCCAACAGCTCCAACCAATTCTGCTGGCTGGCCGTCACATAATGCCTTAAGTATTCCTCCACCAAGGCATTGATGCGCTCCGTTTGGCCATCCGTCTACTGGTGATTAGCCGTAGAGAACTTCAACTCTGAACCCATCGAGTTGAAGAGTGCTATTCAGAACCTGCCCGTGAATCGAGCATCTCGATCACTCACAATGTCTTTCGGGACACCGAAGTGCTTCACCACATGCTTGTAGAACAACCCAACTGCTACCTCTGCTGGACATGCATGTGGTGTTGGTATGAACACCGCATACTTCGAGAGTCGGTCGATGACGACTAGCACTGAGCTCATCCCATCCATTTTGAGAAAGCCTGAAATAAAGTCCATGGAAATGGACTGCCACAGCTTCTCCGAAATAGGCAGGGGTTGCAGCAGCCCTGCCTGTTTCTTCCTCTCCGTCTTGTCAAGCTAGCACACAAGACAAGTCTTGACGTACATCTCGACGTCTTCCCCCATTTTTGACCAATAGTATGACCTGGACAAGAGTGTCATCATCCTTTGCCCTCCAGGATGTCCTGCCCATTAAGGATCATGAGTCTCTCGCAGCAGCTCACGCCTCAGCCCTCCCGCGTTCGAGACGTACAACCTGTTGCCTCTAGCATACAACAAGTTATCTTCAAGCCAATAACGCTTAATTACCCCTTCACGTACCTCTCCCCTGAGTTGGACGTATTCTGGGTCTACGTCGGCTTGTTCTTTAACCCTCTCCAGCAAGGTTAACTGCACTGTGGACAGCGCAGCTACGTAGCATTGCACCTCCCTTCGGCTCAATGCATCCGCTACTTGGTTCTGTCGCTCCCGATAGAACTCACATTTCTCTTCCTCTATGAAAAGATTGTATTCTCTAAGCCGAAAGAACACATTGTTTGGCGCTCGATAGTCCATGCACCCCTGAAATGAACCACCTTGTTTCCACTAAAACAACACTAGAGCGCCATATGGGGCTTTTGACAGTTGGATCACTCCCGCATCCAACAGTTCGTTGAGCTATTTCCTCAGCTCCAAAGGCTCTGTATTAGCCAATTGATAAGGGGCCTGAGCAGGAGATTCAGCACCTGGTTCCCACTCAATCTTGTGATCAACTGCCCTCTGAGGGGGAAGTTCGCTAGGCAGTTTTGGTGGCATCACGTCCGCGTAATCCACCAAGGTAGTTACAGCATCATCACGTGCCTCCACGACCTGATCCGGTTGTATCTCAATTAGTGCTACAATGTAAGCGGTCTCGCCCCTCTTGAGACCCGTTTTCAGCTGTTGAGGAGACTGCATACCCGCTGCTACAGTTTTTTCTCCATACGCTGCCTGTATAAAGCATGGTGATTCCTCCGCAGAAATCAGCATACCTGATAAGTGAGGCACCAAGCTAGCCTTAGCTTGGACGAAGAAGTCTATCCCCAAGATAAACTCAAACTCGTCGAGCGCCGAGACTGTCACACCGATCTCTCCCTCCCAAGCTCCAACTTTGAGGGTTGCGCTGGCCATTCCATGAATCGGAGTTGGCCCAGAGTTTACCGCCTTCACTTTCCATGAACTTGGTTGCACTTGCAAATCAAATTCACTCACCAATTTATGGGAGAAGAAGTTGTTGGTCGCTCCTGTATCCAACATAGCTAAAACAGACCTCCCATTTAGTAGCACCGATGCATACATCAACCCTTTGCAAGGCGGCTGCCTTTCTGTCGTCATTGAGTTGAGTAGCTGCAATGGATTCATTCGTGGTGTTGCCGCTGCACCACGTCCTTCTTCCTCAGATTCCCTGAGAGTTAGAGCTGATAGTTTTTCCCTCCTTAGACATTCCCTTGCCCGATGAGGACCATTGCATATAAAACAGCCCTGCTCTCTGTTGGTGGGATGCAACTTGGACTGGCTCGGTTCCGCAACCTTCTTGCCCTTTCCCTCAGGCTTCTTGCCATCCTTATGTGCACGCCCCATCTTCCTTCCCTCCGTGGCCATTTTGGTGGTTGTCGTCAGCTTGAAATCCACCAAGCCTTCCGCAGAAGCAATGGCCGAAGAATCTCGGACATGTTGGTGATGTCGAGCATGAGGGAGCTGAATTCCCTTACATACTCCCTTATGGTCCCCGAATGCCGCAGCTTCTTCAGGGATTCTCGCGCAACCCACCCAGTGTTGCACGGAAGGAACTGCTCCTTTAGTTCCTTCTTGAGGATCTCCCAATCCTTCAGCTAAGCTCTCCCAGCTCGAGCATTCTCCGATGCACTGTTACGTCACCATAATTTGGCATCTCCACTCAAGTACATACTGGTGATGGTGATTTTCTCCCGTTCCGGAATGTGAGCAGCCTTAAAGTACTGCTCTATATCCCATAAGAAGTTCTCCAACTCCTTTGCATTCCTGCAGCCATTAAAGGAATGGGGTTCTAGAACTCTTACCTTTGAAGGAGCTCCGCCTTCAACAATGGAGTTTGCCACCGCTCTCTTCACCACCATCAAGTCCTGCTCCAAGGACTTTAGACTTGATCTCATGGAGTCCATGATCGCAGCATACCTTTCCTCCGCATCTTTCACCTCACTCGCAAGGGCCTCCTTGAGAACAACATTTTGCCTCTCTTGCCAAGCCAACTGCGCCCATAAGCTTCCCGCATCTTCGGTTGGAGGATTTCCCAGCATCTCCTCGATGCGAATTAACCGATCCCGAAGTTTCACTTGCGTCACCATGGCTTTTGTTGATTTTGGCTTTCACTGAACCGATTTCTCACCAAACCGGGCTCTGATACCACTTGTCACACCGACAAATTTCTACCCTGAAATTTCACCCGTGATGGCGCCAAGGTTCACCCACCTCAACCCACCAAACTCGCACAAGCCCACAAGAGTATAGAGGAGAAAAGAAGTACAGCAACCTTACCAACCTTTTATTGCTCACATAAAAGGAAATACAACTCTTAACACGAAGTGACACTACAAGTCTCTCTACCAGTGTGTGTCTCCAACTCAATAGACCCCCTAATCTATTTATAGTACACATATTTGGCTATGAGCAACTGCTGGAGATCATGGAGAACATGTTCCACAATATTCTCCCTGCAGTTCAACTCCTGCAGTTCAACCGCTGAAGGCCATGTTCTCCTAGCAGTTAGTTAACTGTCTGGGCTGCTGCCACCTATCCCACGAGCCCTCAATTGCCTCTTTGCTGGCCACATGTCCCTTGATAGTTGCAGCTCTGATTTTTCCAGCCTGCAGCCACGTGTCTTCAACCTGCGACGCCGAGTGTTCAGGCTGTTCACATGCTCATGTAGCTCACTTTAACCAACCTGTCCTACTGCTCGCTCTGTAGGACTGTTTGGGCTGTTCGGGTCTTCATCCGAACATGTCATGACGCCGTCACTTACTGCTATGTATGCTGCCCGCACACACATATGTTGGAAGCAGTCCGTCGCCTCGCATGATCATGCGCTCCCTCGCATGATACTCCTCGTAGTGACACCAACCACCACAGCTGGTTGTTTGCTCGTATGTATATTGCCCGTACACACACGCTGGAGACACTCCATTGCCTCTGAGATCATAAGGTCTGTTACATGATCTCGTTGTGGTGGCACCTACCACTCACAACGGGTGTGACAGCGCCATCCATCATCGTCTGCATGAAATCAAAGCCCTCCAGCCCCAACTCATCCGCCTTGGGCAACATCATCATGAAATCATCCCAATGATCAATGCCACCCATCATTCCATCAACAAGCGAACCCGCCGGTCCTGGCAAGTACTCTCCGGTCGAAGACTGGCTCGAAGAACACGACAAGTTTTCCGACTCTGGCCGCCGAACCGGAGCTGAAGGTGGCTCCCATGCCGTGGATTCAGGAAGGTTGAGGCGGGCAAAGTAGCCGTAGAGCGTGCGTGCCGCCTCGTCATAGACGATGGCCGCCTCGAGGGAGGTGTTGAAGGTGCCGAGCCAGAGGCGAGCCCCGCGGTTGGGCTCGCGGATCTCCGCAACCCATTTGCCCCAAATTCGCTGGCGGACGCCTCTGTAGGTGCAGTAGGGGTTCTCCTGGCCCCCCTTCCCCTTCATGCACCCCTTCCTTGACCTCCGAAGAGGGCAGCATCTCCTCTGCTTCAGCTGATGCTTCCCTGGCCCCATCTTCTTCTTTTTCTTCTTCCTTTCTCTTTGTGGATTGAAACTCGAAAAGAGAGCACGACCGGGCTGCGTCCTATATATAAGCAGTAAGCAAAACAAGGGTGGACATGCTTATCCGGCGTCAAAATTAACCGAGTAGGGACACGAGGCTGCATGGGGAAGAAGTACCCGAAACCATACGTGTGGAGGTCGGTGGGCACCACGAGTCAGGGGCCCCGGATCCACAACGGCACGTGTTACACGTGTGCGGCCCATTCCGCTATGTGGCGGCCCACGGGGAATGTGATGTGGCGCGACGGGCCACCTTTTCGCCGGGCGACTGAACCCGTGACGTCAAACAATCATTTGGCTCCATTGGATGCAGGCATCCGTGAACACGAATACCGCATGACTGTTATAGGACTTTTGACGCGTGTCCTACTGTTGGTGGAGCCCATCGAATGATTGGTTTGCATGGTTGAACGCTGTTATGTGATATTGGGACACCAGAAAGCTGGATTAATGCACGCCGCTGGATCAATGAACCGTGTTAAGTTGTCCTGCCCCAAATAACGGTTGACACCGATTTAGTCGCCGCTGGGTGCGTGCCTGGAGCGCCGAGCAGGCTCGCGTTATGAATGTCATATGATATCAATTGTAAAATGGCCGGGCGACAACGGCAATGTAACCGCCTTGCAACTGTTTGGGCATGTGGCGGTGATTGAACGTATAATCTACGCGTATGTAGTACAATAATCGTATTATACTACTGCTGAAATCTTGTTACAATTTAGTTTGCAGAATACATCCAACGAAGTGTATTTCTGTGAAATGGTTTTTTGAAGAATTGAGTTGTTGTTTTAGACTCACTTTTTGTTATTGTTTCGCAAAATGACTTGCGCCGCGTGCCACTTCGACGAGAACCATACATTTCATCGTTCACGCGTTCAGATCCGCACGGGCCACGCGATTGCCGTCCGATGAGCCCTGCGACAAGCTTAACCTTTTGGAGACCGCCGAATCCACCAAGAGATAATGGAACAAGAAACGCCGTCGAAGCCCACCGCAAGCAGTGCCGCCCCCTCCCGTCGTTCGCCGGAGTTCTAACGGAGCCGTAGGGCCTGGGAGCTCTGGTGCGGGCCCGATCCCCTCTGGTTCAATGCATCACGAACCTCGTGTCTATGGACCTGGCCGCTAACACCCTCCTCGCCGCCGGAGCCTCTCCGGCGACGGTCCATTCTCTCCTTGAAATCGAAGGCTTCACCTCGCCCTGTGACGCTTTCTATGCCAATATTTGAACCCTAGCGGATTCGTGGATCTCCTGCATGCACGCATCCGTCTGCACGGGGCGCCCATGGGTCCTTGACCCAGTCGCTGTCTCTGCCTCTGAAATCTGCATGGAAGCCTGCCATGGCCTCGTCGGTCTCCGCCCTGCCGTCATCAGGGGAAACCCTTCGGCGATTCTGGCCCTCTCCTCCGCCTGCCGGATTCGCTACTCTAGTGGGATTTTAAAAGTGCTCGCTTAAAATTTTGCATTTCTCCATATTTTCTTTGATCTGCGTTTGGTGATTATGAGAAATTTAATTGTATGTTCTTCAGTATTTGTTGAGATCATATAAGCGAATATATGCGTGTTATTATTACAACCAACCAACCGATAAATAATGACTACAAAACAAGATGACCTGATACTCTCAAAACATGAACAAGCATCTTTTTTGAGGATAATATGAACAAGCTAAATAAGTAAATAGTAAAGCCCTAACCCTACACCAGTGCAATGCTGTGAAGCACCACCGTCTCCACCGTCAGCCCTGGCCCGAACCCGAAGAGCACTCCCCACTCCAGCCCCTCGCCTGTCGTCCTCTTCCCCTCCGACGCAGATCCGTGCCGCATCTCATCCAGTATAAACAGTATGCACGCGCTCGACATGTTCCCGTATTCGCTCAGCACATGCCGGGTGGCCCTCATCTTCTCCGGGGCTAGCCCCAGCTTCTCCTCTACCTGGTCTAATATTGCCGGCCCGCCAGGGTGCGCAATCCAAAATATGGAGTTCCAGTCAGTGATTCCCAGTGGCTCGAATGCCTCCACGAGGCTCTTCTCTATGTTCTTTGATATAAGCCCCGGCACATCCTTTAAGAGATGGAATGTTAGGCCAGCTTCCCGGAGATGCCCGTCGATGGCGCCATCGCTGTCAGGAAGGATTGTTTGCATGGCGGAGACAAGCTCGAAGATCGGGCGCTCGATGCTCGTGTTAGGGTCAGAGCCGATGATGAGCGCGCCTGCACCATCGCCGAATAGCGCTTGGCCGACGAGTGAGTCGAGGTGGGACTCTGACGGCCCCCTGAAGGTGACTGCGGTGATCTCAGAGCAGACAACGAGCACACGAGCCCCGGCGTTGTTCTCGGCGAGGTCCTTGGCCAAGCGGAGCACGGTGCCGCCGGCAAAGCAGCCCTGTTGGTACAGCATGAAGCGCTTCACGGACGGGGAGAGGCCGAGGAGCTTGGTCAGCTGGTAGTCGGCGCCGGGCATGTCCACGCCGCTGGTGGTGCAGAAGACTAGATGGGTGATTCGCGAGCGGGGCTGGCCCCACTCGGCGATGGCCACAAGCGCGGCCTTCTTGCCAAGTTTGGGGACCTCGGCGACGACGATGTCCTGGCGGGCGTCGAGGGAGGGAGCCATGTAGGCGCATATGTTGGGGTTATCGTTGAGTATCTCCTCCGTGAGGTGCATGTACCTCTTCTTGATCATCGACTTTTCACCTGTGCAAGTTGGTCGGCACTTACATGGATCAGCGTTCTAGTACTTTTTGCATTTGCATGAATCATTCTGCTAGACTAAAAATACAAGAATTGACATATAGGCCAGTAGGTATCAATAATTCTTTCTTACACATCCGTTGGAATTTTTCTTTGAGTTGGAGTTTATGGCCGCTGTTGGTGACGCGGAAGTAGTAGTCAGGATAGGTGCTCTGGTCGACGGCGTTCAGCGGGGTGGCAGTACCGATGGCCAAGATGGTGGCCGGACCCTGAGCCCTCTGCGCCTTTCTCATGGCCTCCAATCTTGCCATGTCTGTCTCTCCCTCTCTACCTGATCTTTGTAGGGCAAACTCGAACAAGATGCGTAGGGGATCGAGCTGTGCAGCTAGCAGCTAGTACTCCTTTCTTATATATATATATATATATATACAAGCGGAGAAGGTGTCCGTCGGGCGGATCTCGTGCCCGGATGGGTGGATAATAGTTTTTGAGTTTTATTCGGTCATAGACGGTAGATGGGTTTGGTCATGGGCCAATGCCGTATGGAATCTATCCTTTTACATAAAATGCCAACTTTTTCTTTTTCTAGCAATTCGTATTTGCGGAAGTTATCTATAAATTATCGGTGAAGAAAAATAATAATGAAAAAAAAAATTCAGCAGCATTTGTGTGCATTTGTTCGAAATAATATAATAAAAAACGGTTGTTTAGGCACTTTGATAAATAGCGGTTATCTACCACCTAAAATATTTCCTAAAAATTTTGACTGGATTAATCACAAGTGCACTTGATTCAACGTACGTGGCTTCAATCGTAGATTGACAGCGCAGATGCTTAGTCGATTCCAGTCTTTGTTTAGAATGTTTGGAGCTAGTTCGCAACTCCTTCGAAAACCTGCGAACTTGAACCAGACGACGGAAAGAAACTCCGAAAGAGCTCAAACTCGAAGATGCCTCGCTTGCACGCAAAGTATTTTTCTTTTCATTTGACCTCTTTTCCGCTCCCATTTCTCCAGATTTTGCCATCTCCAAATCAGCGCGGATAAAAACAGAGTCGTCTCAACTCGATGAGTCCAATGAGGCCCATTTCTCGCCATCAACAGTTCCATGTTCTTGATGATCTTGATCGGAGAAGACAAAACTTGCAGTAAGAAGAGTAGGATGGAATTCATCGCTTCTGTTCGTGGATCATGATCATTGGCATGCATGCATTACTGTCTCCACTCCCCCTTGTTCCATGTTTTTGGCATTCTCTTTTCCTTCGCTTTGTTTAAAAGAACACAGTAAGTACCTTCATGTCTTTGAAGCCGTGACCTTGCTGGATTCATTGTTGCGATATGCGCATGGAATCAAAACCTAAGATTCTATTGTTGTACTTTGGGAGCGAGACGTAAAGAGTAATATACGAATACTTTGCAATGCAAGATACGGGGACTTCAAAAAACAAAGTCAACGACTTCGGTAAATAACGAGTAATTATGTCTATTATTGATGACGCAGCTGATATGTTCAAATTTTTAGAATAACACATTGATTAATAAGGTGAATTACATATAATTTTTTAAAATTTTTTGTTAGTTGATAAACTTTTTTTTTAATTTATTTTTTGTTTACTTCCTTTTTTATATAATAATGTGAAAAAATTAACTTCATAAATACCAAACTTAATTCAAATTAATTAAATATAATATTATGATAACAATTAAACCCTAAACCGTAGTCTAAATCCGATGTCCCTGTTGTCCATTGGCCAAGTAGGGAGGGTCGACTAGTTTTTTTTTGCTTTTTTAATGGAGTAAAACTCAATACACTCAACTAAAGCAAGGATTACATCTCATGAGAATATGGACTTCTATAAGCAAATGGGGGTCATAGCAAAATTTCTTATACTATTTATTTAAATGATTTTTAAATTTAAAAAGAAGGTTTTATGTAATAATACATATAAAAGAAAGGAGTTATCTGCATAATACAAAATAAAAATCAGGGTTAAATGCAAAAATAACAAAAGAAACTATTCATTTCATGAAAAAGGACGCCGAGGATCCCGTATATTTTTTTGCTCTTGAAAAAGATTTTTGAGCTAACGTTACTACACTTTCAGAGGGAGACCCATATTTCCATTAAAAAAAAGCACTTTAAATTGATTAACAATTTATTTACCTTTTTTTTTTATTTTCTCAGACAAGAAAAAAATCCAAGAGCCGAGATGGGCCGGCCCAGCCCAAGAAGGAAAATCTATGTCTGCTATCCGGACAGTCACGGGCCTCCATTTGGTGATGAGCCCATGCCTAACCGAGGAGGACACCGCGTGCCACTCATATCACGAACAAGATCGCGAGGAACCACACACGAGGGAGAGAACAGTTGCCGGCCTGGAAGTGATTCGCAGATCAGTAATCCGCGGTGGAAAGATCAAGAAAAATCAAAAGAAAAAATTAACGGACAAACCGGGTCATTTCAAAATTAACTTTATTGTAAAAAAGTCCCTAGGGAATTTTTCCGTAACGGGAGTCCGCATTTAAGGGACTCGTACACAATTACAAAAAATTTCAGGAACCTATACTTAATTTTAAAAAGATATCAGGGAATTATCCCTCAACTTGACACTCAAGCGTGCACCGGCCAATCCACTACCAATTCGCGCAGGTAAACACCCTAACCCTAATTCAGTGCAACGCCGTGCAGCACCACCGTCTCCAACGTCAGCCCCGCTCCAAACCCGAAGAGCACGCCCCACTTCAGCCCCTCGCCTGTTGTCTTCTTGCCCTCTGCGGCAGACCGACGCCGCATCTCGTCCAGTATAAACAGCACGGAAGCGCTCGACATGTTCCCATACTCGCTTAGCACGTGCCTGCTGACCCTCAATTTCTCCGGCCGCAGGCCCAGCTTCTCCTCCACCTGGTCCAATATCGCCCGTCCGCCGGGGTGCACAACCCAAAACACCGAGTTCCAGTCAGAGATCCCTAGCGGCTCAAATGCTTCGACGAGACTCCTCTCTATGTTCTTTGATACAAGGCTCGGCACGTCTTTTAGAAGGTGAAATGTTAGTCCTGCTTCCCGGAGATGCCCTTCGATTGCCCTATCGCTGTCCGGGAGGATTGTTTGCATGGTGGAGACAAGCTCGAAAATCGGACGCTCGACGTTTAACTCAGGGTTGGAACCGATGATGAGCGCTCCTGCGCCATCTCCGAAGATCGCCTGCCCGACGAGCGAGTCAAGGTGGGACTCCGATGGCCCTCGGAAGGTAACCGTGGTGATCTCAGAACAGACGACAAGCACGCGCGCGCCGGCGTTGTTCTCGGCGAGGTCCTTGGCCAAGCGGAGCACGGTGCCGCCTGCGAAGCAACCCTGCTGGTACAGCATGAAGCGCTTGACGGAAGGGGCGAGGCTGAGGAGCTTGGAGAGCTGGTAGTCGGCGCCGGGCATGTCGACGCCGGTGATGGAGCAGACAACTAGATGGGTGATTCGCGAGGGTGGCTGGCCCCACTCGGCGATCGCTGCCAGCGCCGCCTTCATCGCAAGTTTTGGGACCTCCGCGACAGCGATGTCCTGGCGGGCGTCGAGGGAGAGGGCCATGTGGGCGGCTATGTTGGGGTTATTCTTGAGCATCTTCTCCGTCAGGTGCATGTACCTCTTCTTGATCATCGACTTGTCACCTGTAGCAGTTGTTGGTCATTTGCATGAGTAACTCATATCGGCCGTTACGCGTCAGTAATACTTTTTAAAGCGGGAGATCTTACAAATTCGTCGGAATTTTTCCTTGAGTTGGAGTTCATGCTCGCTGTTGGTGACGCGGAAGTAGTAGTCAGGATAGGTGCTCTGGTAGATGGCGTTCGGCGGGGTGGCTGTGCCGATGGCCAAGATGGTGGCCGGACCCTCGGCCCTCTGCCTCTTTCTCATGGCCTCCAATGTCGCCATATCTGTCCGTCTCTCTATCTAGTTTTTGAAGAGAAAAACTCCCAAGATGGCGGGTAGCTAAAAGCAGCGACGAGTCCCTCCTTTAATAGGCGAAGCGGGGAAGAGAATGTGAGTGTGAATCTCGCGTCCGATCGAGTAGGTAATAGGTTTTTTTTTTTTTTTGTCGTTTTATTAGGTCAAAGCTGCCTGATGGTCACGTACGAGGCTGTGCAACACGGTATCTTATCCGCCAACAACCGCATCCGTTATTCTGACTTTGGAGGAAAAACCTTTTTAAAATGTAGAAAAAAAAAAGAAAAAAAAAAGACTTTGCGGGGATCCCTCTAAATTACCAGGATAATTTATTCCTCCTGAGTTTGTGCAATTGCCATAATAAGTATTTATTTGACGCATTTGTATTAATAACGAAAATACGAAATATTAATTTATTCGAATCTTAATTCGTTGAGATTTTCAAAATATTTTTTTGAAACTCGAATAAGAATTAGGGTACCCGAGGCCCAGGCGGCCAGCAAAGACGGACCATCGGGTACTTTACGAATGTCAGACTAAAAATGACAACGCATACGAATGTATATCTCTCAACGTGCCAAAGATATATAATTCTTGAATTTGGCCGAGAATGAATCTATTGGCGTAAGTACGCGATCTCGTCCTGTGTAAAATGATAGCATAAATTTGGTGTATAATTGCATGCGTGGAAGAATTTAAGGGGATTTTGCAAGTTGAATACGGTAAAATATTAGGAAGATTACGAGTATGACACTGAGAAGAAGGAATGGAAGCATTTGAGAATTGAAATATATTGATTAAGAATGGTCACACAGAATAGCGTGAGAAGAGATGTCAACAGAAAAAACCAGCCGAGTATGACCAGTGCTGGGGGCTGCAGCCTCGTAGGCAGATATACCTCAAAGGAACCAAATCTCGGAGCTTCAGAATCCGTTGGTGAAGAGTTACTTGAACATGATATTCACTGGACATCCACAGTAAAGCGGAAACTCAATGTTTCTCTTATGTAACGGATTACGACGGATATAAAATTTTGACAAATATTCTATTCATCTAAATCTATGATAAAATAAAAAATGAAACAGAAGTTGGAGTCCTTTGAAGATTTTAATGGGTTTCACCAATAACTAAGTGGCTCTCCTCGGTACAATTGATTTGTTGTTTACTGTAAGAGAGAATCCCAATAATTGATGAGACAGCTAGTTAATCTATTGATAGATGAATGCCTGAGAAATCATTACAGCTCGGCACAAATATGACTGAACCGTTGAAGTATTAGCTCGGCGAATTTTTGAAGAAGAACTAGAATGTTTTTGTCTGGAAGTCAAAAAATTATTAGAACAAATTTTTAAGTGATACAACACGAGTTATTAGTAATCAAGTACTACAAGTCGCTAAAGCAAAAAAAGAAATTTATTCTTGAATGACATAAGATTATTATAAAAAAGGCGAAGAAACTCAACGATGTGAGAAGTTTGGTATCTAAGAGTGCCTTGTGTGATTATACTTAAAAAATCTAAGAAAAAGAGAAAAATCTGTGTTTATGTTCAAAGCAAGGTTTCCGGTTATGATTTCGGTTTCGGTTTTGACATCCAATGAAACCGATACGTTTCGGTTGTTTCAGCCACTTTGGTTTCAGTTTCGACTGTTTCAGTTTTGACCGAAATTTTTTTAAAATTTATTAATTGTTTGTTGACAGAGTTTAACTATATTTTAACTATATTTTGACTTTAAATTAAAAATACGATAAAATTTTGATTTTTTTTATAAAAATTTAAAAATTATGAAAGAATTTATAATTAATTTTACTATAATATTAAATATTATTTTAATTAATAAAAATTATTTTTGATAGTTAACCACTGTTTTTATATATTACTATATAAAAAAATATATGAGAAATAATATGAATATGATTAAAAAAATAAAAAATTAACATAAGTAAATTTAACTTATTATTAAAATATAATTGATACATACATAATTTATTAATTATAATGTAATACAATTAATTATCATCATCATCAGTTGAGTTTCAAATATCTGGATATGAAATTATTAATTTAGTGCTTGAACGATCCAGATGAACATTTATAAACATACGAGAACAACTAGTTCTGCACAACTTCATGACAGCGATTCACATAGGGGTAAAACCGATACAAATTTTTTTTGGCTTTACTTTCGGTGGAACGGTCATGCACGCATGCACGTGAACAAATAAATCAACGTGTTTTCGATCAAAATCATTTTCATTTCAGTTTCAACCAAAATATTTTTTTATTAATTATATTTTGACTAAAATTTAACTTTATTTCAATTATTTTTTAACTTCAAATTAAAAAAATTATAATATGTTTAAATTTTTTTAAAAATAATGAACAGTTATGTGAATAATATTATGTACGTGAACAGTATCTAATAGAAACCAGCAAGAGTGTTGGAACCAGATTGGCGACAATACTGATCCCGGTGCAAGGCCAGCTTCAGCTTGAAGGAGTAGGACCCAAATCGGTGAGGGCGCGAGATAAGCGAGGGAGTAGCGGCAGGTTGGCAAGCGCGCGGGGACCTCGGGCTTGAATACGAAGCCGGCGCGAGCTCCACCCCCCGCGTGCGCGAGCCCGGTGAACTCTTGTTAGTGCTCGAGTCTGCTTGTTGGTGGAGATGAACAGTAAATTTTAAACTAAAATCAAAATTAGGGTTTTGGTTCGGGACTAGCCGAAACCGAGTCGTTTGGGCCGAAACGCAAAACCTTGATTCAAAGAATAACTACTATTTTTCCAAAATAGACTATACAGGGGATCTAACCTCGGAACATCAGCTCCATATTTTGGATGTTCGTGGATGTAGTTACCGTAAAGAAGCCCCTTTTCTCGGACATGATTTTCGTCTACTCAGGGCCTATAAAGATGTTCTCTGCTGACAATTTATTCGGCAAGCTAGCATTTTTTACTAGACTGCTCTCGTAGCTACATTGGCTCAATTTGTAAAAGAGAAGAGATTCGGAGAGCGATGGGTGGTCACATCTGCCAAAAGGTCTTTCCTTGTGTGTCCCATGGGATGGTCTAACTGCACACATTGATGGTTCTCTTTATAAGCCTGCACCCCCTCGATTGATCTGACTTCGATTGAGAGGAGTAGGGAATCTCTCCGTGCATGACATTCTTTAGGTATATCAGAACTTGGTGATTTTGATGAGATCATTCTTTTTTAAGAGAAAAAACGAAGATAATTGTTGAAAGAATCTGTTAGAGAAAATAAGAATTACTGTAGCCTTCGATGGGAGATAACTGGGGAGAAGCTTTGCTGCTTTGTCCTAATATCTCTCTCTATTTTGGAATCGGTGGTATCCTCGGCCTTCTATTCTAACTTTATCCCAAGGT
Source organism: Trichopus zeylanicus subsp. travancoricus (assembly GCA_005019695.1). Taxonomy (NCBI): domain Eukaryota; kingdom Viridiplantae; phylum Streptophyta; class Magnoliopsida; order Dioscoreales; family Dioscoreaceae; genus Trichopus; species Trichopus zeylanicus. The sequence continues at coordinate 75,134 of RXID01022204.1, forward strand.
TTAAGGTTTCAGCCGGGCGAGCTCGAGCGGGGACCTCGGGCAAGCTCGAGCAGAGAGTCTATCGAGCGAGCTCGCACCGGCTTCGTGTCCAAGCTCACGCTCTAACCCGACTAGCCCCGCTCGCTCGTCAGCTTATCACCGCTCCCTTGTCGACTTGGTCCCTATTTCTGCAAGCTGTGGCCAGCCTTGCATCGGGGCCAACATTGTTGTTAGTTTGGTTCCGACGTTTTTATCGGTGTCTGTCAGATATTGTTCACGTACATATTATTATTTACGTAATTGTTCATTATTTTTAAAAAATTTTAAACATATTATAATTTTTTTAAATTTAAAGTTAAAAATAATTAAAATTAAATTAAATTTTAGTCAAAATATAATTAATAATTTTTTTTTTGATAAATAAGACAAATATTAGGGAGTTGTAAATAAATAACCCTTTAATCTATTTATATATATATGTATATATAATGATAATAATGATAATAATAATAATAATAATTGACTATTGTAGGCTATCGTGAGGTTGAGATTATTTAAAGTGATTTAATAAAATATAAAATTTTGGATTTTAAAATATCTCATAAAATACAGGTTTTTTAATGTGTAGAGACTCAAAATTTTAATTTTTATTTTATAATGGACTAAAATAAAAATAAGACAGATATACAACTCTTTTCTAATATTTTATTATTAAAAAAAGAGAGAAAGTTTCTTTTCATAGAAATAATATGTATTGATTAGGAAGATCAAGAATCAAAGTACTTTAAAATTACATCTATTCAAATAGATACAAGTGTATTTCTGCTAAATTTTCTTAATGATTTAATATAAGGTTGTTATTTTTTATAATGGTTTTCATCCAATAAGGTTCACTTAACACACCATTCCACTCCACTCCAAATTACTCCATTTTAATTTCAGTCAGTATTCATGTCATATTGTCGTTCACATTGGTGAATTGCTTTTTGCAAGTAATGTATTATTTTAGTTGTTTTTCTTCAAAACAACTCCACTTTATTAATTGTCATTTCTTCAAATTTTACACAGATAGAACAATATCCACAGGGCAAGGATGTCTTAATGGAAGAAGTCAAACAGATAAATCGGCAGTTAATTGATACGATGGTCAGCTTAAGTCACGAGGATGTCGATAACTTCTCTGCTGCATCTGAAAACAAAGAAGGGATTGTCATCCAATTTAATTTTAGTGCTGCAGGCTTCAATCCAAATTTGAAGGCAAGATTGGTTTCTGCTCTGGTGGTGACATTCTTATCAGATACTCGCCTTACTTTCAGGTTTCATATTGCACAGCATTGACTGAATATGTTGTGTCTATGCAGGCTCAATTCTCGTCTTTGAGGCCTCTTATTCCTTGCGACTGCCTGAAAAGTTCACCGATAATTTTAGATCAATTATCAGATGAACAGGGGTTAGATGCAATGCTTTTGTTTTTCCTGCTTCATGAAAAAATTGAGACTGGTTTTTCAATTTTCAAAAGCCTAAACCCACATCTTTTTGTTGAATGAATCTACAGTAAGGAGTCTGAAGATCCTTGTGCCAAGGCAAACTCCAGTTTCATCAGGTCTCGTTGCGGTCTTCATCGGCCAATGTCACTTGGTGGAATGGCAAAATTGTGGCATAGCTCAGTATGGGAAATCATATTAGAATTTGCTGTGCAGCAAGGAGGCGGCAGCTTCAGCACTACCTACGGTGTTTGGCGGAACTGCGTCAGTGCCTAGTGCCGTGCTTCATTGATTTCAGCGATGACGAAACAAATGTCGGTGATTGTCAGTTCTGATCGCATAGGCTGTGGGCTGAGTGGTTTTGAGTTCAATTTGTCGGTCAGATCTGGAGAAGGTGAAATTGTAAGCAACTGATAGCAAGGACACAAGTAGGGGTTTAAACGACCTCCATCCGGCGCGAGCTTGGTTCGATTACAAAATTGCTGGTTCGAGTTCGGCTCAAGCTCGCGGTTTACCACCCGATCTCAAACGAACCGAGCTCAAACTGGTCACACTCGGGTCGGTTCAACTTGTGAATTTGGATGAATCAAGCTCAACTTGAACTCGAAATTAATTTTTAAAATTTTAATTTTTATAATAAATTTTCAGTTAATTAACAAGAAAATATTTTTTTAAAAAAAACTTAACATAATAAGATAGATTAAGGTTCAATATTTATCTAAAATTCTAAATATATATATTGAATATTATATATGTAAATAAGATAATATAAAATTGAGTGGAACCTTCGAAGTCAGAATTAAATGAGTTTCCGAATTTAACTTGTTAAAGAAAAGTTTAATTTTGAACTCGAATTTAGTTCGTTTTCTAAAGAAATAATTAAACTCGAGTCTAATATGAGTAATTTGCCAACTTTGGATAATGTTGACACTGTAGCATACGAGTGAATAAATTTATACCTGGGGTTTGCGATAGGAAACATAGGCTGTGGGCATTAATAGCTCAGCAGCACAGCCTGCCTCACTTGTTTGCCTACATGGGTGCACGCATATGCTACATTTATTCGACTAGCTCGAGCGGCAAACGAGATGGCTGTCGTGGGCCGAGACTCGAATAAGGTTGGCGGTTAAGGTTTAAGAACTCATTGCGATGTTTAGTAATTTCAGAAACCACGGGTGCCGGAACAATCTCATTATTTCTTTTTTTTTCTTTCTTTTCTCCTTATTAAATCGACCAATATAAATAGATTACTCGAGAACTTTGAGAGTTATTACTCAAAAGTAAGACAACGTTCTTTCCATTGATGGAGAGATTGGAGGAGAAGAGTACACTTCAAAGGTGAAAAGCCTCGTCATCATCAACTAAACCTCTGTTCACCCAAGCCCATTTGTTCAGCAAAACATGGGCCTAGTTGAGAGAGGGCTACTTCCTATGCACATCTTACTCTTCACACATTATTATTATACAAAATTCCAAAATAAAAAAAAGGAAAAAAAAAGGAACTGCTCGCAGCACTGAAAGTGAAAAAGAAAACACTAAATTATCAGCAGATGAGTGGATTCCGGATCATATCTGTGAATTGCACCTTCTATGGCAAGCACTGAACTGCTTGGCCTGCTTGGTCTCCTCTTTCCAAACCCTAACAATGTCCTCGGCTATCCTGACAGCATCCACTGAGGCACCTGAGAGCCCTCTTCTTGTGAATCCTACTGCATAAATCCCTGCTTTCCCCTTCCATCCATTTGGAAATGGCTCCTTTGGGTACCCATTTTTTGTGAAAAAGTCGCCTCCCTGCATGATTTTTAATTACAATTTGTTAGTGATGCACAATAGATGGCCAACTTCCATAACTGTCACATAACTACCAAATGATGGAAGAGGAGGAGGAGGAGGAGGAGGAGGAGGAGGAGGAGGAGGAGGGCCATGTTACCTGCAGCCAAGATGGGACGTTGCTGCGGTAGCCAGTGGCCAAAATAACTGAGTCAACGTCGAGAACACGGCCGTCCACTAGCTCCGCCTTCCCCGGCGAGAACCGCTTGATCCCGGGCACCACCTTGATCTCGCCGGATCTGATCTTGCCCAAGGCGCCGATATCCAGCACCGGCGTTTTCCCCTTTGTGTTCTTCAACTCCAGCGGCCCCACCAAAGGCTGCCTTATTCCGTACTTCTCCATGTCGCCGAGAACCACCCATGCCACAACTAACAATATCTTGTCGACTAACCACAGGGGCAGCCACTGCATCAGGAACACAGCCAGCTCAAACGTAGACTTCCCGAGAATCTCTCTCGGCAACACATGCACCTGCATTTGTGTATAGTAAGTAACAGTGGACGTAAGAATAAGACGAAAAGAAGAAGAAGAAGGAGAAGCAGAAGAGATTGGCTCACCGAATCGCGAACCACCAAGGAAGGGAAGGCATTGTGGAGGCAGAGGTCGAGGCAGACCTCCATGCCGGAATTGCCACATCCGACGACGAGCACCCGCTTCCCCTGGTACTCCTCGCCGGACTTGTACTCGCAGGAATGTATCACATTGTGCCCAAACTGCGGCAGCCCTTCGATCTCCGGCACCACGCTCTCCGCGTTCTCGCCGGTGGCCACGACGAGCCACTGGCAAATGTACTCGAGCTCAACGCCGCCACGGTTCTTGACGGTCCGTACGCGCCAGAGCCCGCAGGTCTCGTCGAAGCGGGCGGACACCACAGCTTCGTTGAACCTCGGGTTGAGCTCGAATTTGGCCGCGTAGGATTCCAAGTAGTCGATGAACTGCTTCTTGGACGGGTACGCGGGGAAGTCGGCAGGAAAGGGGAGCTTGGGAAGCTCGCAGAACTGCTTGGGGAGATGGAGCTTGAGTCGGTCATAGGTGCGTTTCTGCCAGAGAGAAGAAATGCAGTCGGAGCGCTCGAGGATGACGAACGGAACGCCGCGTTCCCGCAGGCACGCACCAACAGCGAGGCCCGAAGGCCCCGCGCCGACAATGATCGGGCCATTGACCCACATGCACCGCCGCACCAAGAAATCGGCGTCCATGAGCAAAAGACTTATTTCGAGGGAAATGAGCAAGTTTTGAGTAGAAGAACTAATGCTTGTTGTGAGGAATTGGTTTGAGTTTGGTAGGCGAAGGACGGTATAAATAGGAGGGAAAATCCATATTTTATTTCATGTGATGATTTCGTGGTCATAATATTTTGAAAATTTTCTATATACAGAAATCGATATGCAATTCGACCGAAACCGTTTTCAATCAGCTTGATTCGAACCCATGTCTTTTCGAAAAAAAATTAATGCTTTAACCAATTAGACTAAGAACAAATTTTGATATAAAATTAGTATAAAAAATTAAATATTATATTTAAATATAAATAATATTAGAATTGAAAGATGTCGGTTTCGGTTTTGGCCGTAATGGAGTCGGTACTTGGCAACTGTGCCCATTTGCAGTGCTGAAGAGATGGGAAGGATAAGCTTTGCAAGCCATGGTTTCACTGCAAAGTTCCATTTGCATACAACCCAGAAAGTGTACATTTATGGATGGATTCAGATTTTATTTAGCAGATTTCCATGCTTTACCAGCCCATTTATTGCTGATATTGGACGTCGTCTAGCAGTCCGAACCGTGCGATTTGATCGATATTGCATCATCATGGGCCATAGGCATTGCAAGGAAGTGGTTCAGACTCTCTAGATTTCTGCATTGTGACTCATCATTCTGAGAATTTTTGCATACTGATCCTCTATTTTCGCCGAAGTCCTTGTCATCATGTCATGTGCTCACTGACCACGTATGCTGCCACGCTAGCCTAGGAATCCGAATTCATGTCAGTACTCTACTTGACTCGTACTAGTAAGAACTTCCTCACGGTACAAACAGAATTCTGGATTTGTCACCAAAATGCGAGAATGAATGGGGGAAACAAAGAAAAGGAAAGACACCAACAGTGAATTACGTAACACGACGAGCTTGTGTAGGCGCCGCGCCTTCTTGGCAATCTCTATCGATCCAAGCCCTTCAGGCGATATCGAACCGTAACAAAAAATGTTTATGATCAGGAGTACTGATGCAATTTTTTTCGGCGTCCAAATGCCCGAGTCCGTTGACTGCAATAAGTTTCAGAGTTTTCGGACCAATCGAGGCAATCAAAATTCAGAAGAACATGCACATCAAAGCTTAATGAAGGCTCAATACAAAACGACAGCACAATGAGTTCAGATCTGCTCTTGAATTTGCAGTACTTGAACGTAAACTTAGTCATATTAGCTTTTACTCGTAATCATTGAGCTGATCATAGATAGATTTTCAATTTTTATGGAGATAGAAAGGGGTTAGGTTCTTGATTTGCATGATTAGTCGGAGGAGCTCAATGTGGAGAGGCATGTGCACTAGGACTTGGTTTCCAATGGAACTCTTCTTTTCATGCATAAAGGAGAAGGGATGGGCATTAGGGCATTTCCTATGAGCCCTTCATATTCTACGAGGGCATAGGAATGACCATCAACCCATTTTATAACCAAAGCCGCCAAAAGCTACATCCAAAGGTGAGATGAAAGAATACTAGCTAGCATATAGTGTCCTAAAGAGTGTCCTAAGGAGCATGATGATGATGTTTAGTAGGATATATATAGGAATTTCCATGTACTCTCGCTCCTCTAATTCCTAGAATCAGTGCGATCCGATATCGCGCCGCGTGGAAACTCGGTTGAGCCTCGGAGGTTTGAGTGTGATTAATGGGGTGCTTTTGAGGCAAATGCAGTGGTCGGTGGCGCGCTCTGTCGCTAGTTAAGCATGCTTCATGGCAGGACCTCAGATCCTGAGTACAATTTTACGCTAAATTATGCGAAAGTAGGAGAGTTTCATGAATATTTTTCTCGTTTATTAAAGGAAAGGTGAGTGTTACCGTGAAGTTTTTTTTTTTTGAAGTCATGTACAAAAAGGGGTTAAGCAGCTTCCTTGCAACTCACCAGTGTTTTGAGTTCATGCATTCATTCGAATAGGAGGCATGTTCGAAGGAACACGCTTACACACACTTTGGAGGGCGATATTGTAAGTATGAATTTACGAGGGCGTATATGCAAAGACGACTTTTCCGAGAGGTTCATTACCTCTTATCATAGAAACAAATTGATCATATGGTGCAGTCAAATCAGAAATCTCGGTTGCTCACATGGCAACACGGGAATGATTAGGCTCGCATATGCCGCAATTTTGCCTGTATTTCTTTCTTTATTTTTTTCTTTTTTTTTGTTTTTTTTTTTTGAATGAATCCATGCATAATATCACATCATTCCCTTCGATTAATTCTGAAAAAAAGCTTTATTTTTTTGCGAAGCCATATGCTGCCCCCTTCTCCTCCGTTCGGAAAGGGCAAAAGAAAACAGGCACACATGAGCTGAATCCCCAAAGACTTTGACCCAACTCCCAACGACCAGATTCTTTTTTTGTTGGTCGGTAGCAAGCCGTTTCGGGTGTTGGTTAACTACCATGTCAGCTTCGCATGTGCCATGCATTAACTTAACTTGTTTTTAATTTTGGAAATTTTTTTTCGCTTTTTTGCTTTTATGCCCCTGAAAGTATAAAAATCACGTATACGCATAATATTATCCCGTAATAATCAGTAAACACGCATAACAATTATTAAACAGCCAAAATTGCATAACAAATATGAGGCAGGCCTGAGATGGAGGATTATAAATCCCAACAAGTTTGATAAGATGAGCGAGCCAATGGCATGTGGTACTTTTTGTTTTTGAAGCAAAATTTTGAGAAGACAGAAGCCATCTTTGAGCTTTGAAACCAGTTTCTAGGCTGATCACATGGAGATGACCCAAATAATACTACTAATAATAATAAGGCACTTGTTAATATGGATCCTCCCTTCTCTATGCTGTTGCTTTCTATGTATTGTGGAACTCTCTGCGCCACACATAACATTATTATTATTATTTTTCGGGGAATTACTTTTGATCTGTTCATTGAGTTCGATGTTGTTAAGTTAGGAGCCCAAGACTTTGATTCATGGCCTTTTTCTCTTCTTCTCTCGATGGGGTTCATGCATTTTGTGTTGATTGGAGATTGTGATCGTTAAGCACATTGTATTAGCACATGGATTTTTTCGTAATATAATCGTAGAATGTTTTTGATCCGGTTTGACTTCAATTGTTAGTCAACGGGCTTGTTCATAAGAGTTGTAGTGAGATCATGTGCGCGCGAAAATAGACAGATATGGTTCTATATGGTATGTACAATCAATCATCATGGGGCGGCGTATTATTATTATTTTGCGAAAAATGAAAAATAATAATGATAATTGTCTTTGTCGGTGGACAGTTGGGCCCAGCCTGACATCCAATTTCCATTTTCACTCGCGAAAAGCAATGGCCGAATGGGCTCGACAGCGCAAAATGGGCCTGATACGTAGCCTGCGGCCCTCGGATTCGGCAGAGAAAATGCATGTAGTTGCGTAAGATGGCTTTGTCATCGATCTTGATGTCATCATCATCAGTTTCATCACCCGATGATGATCGCATGATTCGCATACTGCGACAGCCAAAGTCAACGTGAACGCCGACTTCTTCCTTCTTCCGAAAAAAGGGGGCGAATCGCCGCAAAGCACGTGGCTGACCTTCACATCTGGATTCTTTAAATTTTAATATTTGCATACAAACTGATGTATCAATACAAAGTCACGCATGCAAGTGCAAGATCAAATTTGTATAAGTTCGGCCGCTTAGATTGAGATCAGACTCCTCAAGCTTTTTTAGTCAACGCATTCGCTTCCGTTTTATCTCAAGTTTTTTTTTTTTTCACTATTCGATAAAACAACATTTATACAGTCGGATGAAATTTTAAAATTATTATTGATTAAATTTATTAAAAGTGTGGATCAGATGTATCCAACTCGATCGAAGATGAGGTTCCATATGACGCTCGCACGAGTAAATTAGATCACCGTCTTTCATCTGAATTCTTTTTGAAAAATGCCGACGGTGGTCTTAACCGACAGCGAACGGGTCTTTATTCCTCGAAAAACATATGTGAATAAAGAGATGGTGACCTCTTCTTCCATTTTTTAAATCCACCAACAAACGCCAGAGAAGAGAGCAATCAGCATGGAAGAGTACAACCACATGTTCTTACTCAACGAAGAACTCGACGAGTATATTTCATTTGTATTATCATTTTCTTCTTTTATCTTTTGATTTGTTCATAGTGTGATGGCGTTGATGATTTTTAGTTGGAAGATCGACGACTTTTTAGTTGACACTGCACCCGAGAACATTGTCACGGAGGGGAACCACTCGAACGCACCGGTGAGCTGCTCATTCGCTGCCGGTGCACCCAACGGCGTTCTCTCGGAGGGGAACCACTCGAGCGCATTGGAGGCCAACTCCTCCGGTGACACTGCACCCAAGAACGTTGTCATGGAAAGGAACCGACGCCGCAAGATGAATGAACAATATTTTGCACTCCGACGTGTCGTGACCAATATCACCAAGGCAATCATCCCCCACGTTTACGATTCTAAACCAGAGAACCATAACAAGAAACAGAAAACAGCCATGATTGTTATATTTATTTGTTTATAAGATTTTTATTGTTGCTGTATATGGCACTAGCTGGATAAGGCTTCAATCCTCAAGGATGCCATGGACTACATTCAAGAGCTACAAGAGGAGGAAAAGAGGATGCTAGCCGAGATGTCCAATCTCGAATCAGGATTTAGAGAAGAGAACCCTTCAGTACTCAACGATCCATTTGTCTCTCGGAGGACGAAGATGAGAACTGGCACTACTTCAAGCTCATCCCCGTTAACAGGATCTCCTTCATCTATAGAACTAATTGAGGTTGTTTTGATTTTAAATCTCCTCTCTATAATTATAATGAGTCTAGTATATTTCCAAAGATTTTTTTGTGTCTTTCTTTGATTGTTGTTCATCTTAGGACTCTTGTGATGTGAATGCAGCTGACGGTAGGCGAGTTTGGTAAGAAAAATATGTTCATAAGCTTGAAATGCAACAAGAAAAGGGACACCATGGTCAGGATTTGCAAGGTTTTTGAAACTCTAAACTTCGATATCATTGCGGCCAACATCAACTGCATATCTGGTGGCCTCTTGCATACTCTCCTCGTCCAGGTACCTTCTTCTTTTTCTTCTTCTTCTACTAGCAGTCTTCATTTCTTTTTTTTTTTCTTCTTCTTTTACTATAATACTATTACTCCAATGCATCACCGTGTTTTTTTTTTCTTGAGATCTTCTTCTCCTACCATTACGGTTGCTATTACTTTTTTAAAAATTATTTAAACAGTTGACCTAGATTTACAGCACATTTCAACAGTCAATTTTAGTTGTTTTACTGATACACCATGTTTTCCAAGTAGTGTGAGACAGTAAAAATGAAGAATAGAAAAGGACATTATTTCTCTTTTTTCCGAAGATTAAGTCAATATGACTGAGCAAATGAAGGCCGAGAAACCAAAACAATTTGGGAATCAGAAAAGCAGCTGTGTTCGTCTCAAAATTTTTCCCACATCGATTGATCCAACACGTGTCGACTGGAATTGATGTGAAATTCTTTTGTTCACTGAACCTTGATAATAGGCCAAATCCACTCACGCGGCGAGTACATTGAGGAAGAGAGGATAACAAGAATCATATTTTGTAGAGGGTAGACTTGAAGTCATTACGGGAGCATTTGATTTGAGTTAGTCTCAACTATCATTGACCAAATTTTAGTTAAGCTAAGGAAATTAGTCCCGTTAGTTAACCTTACTAAAAAATAGCGTTTGATAAATAATATGACTAAAGGAATCTCTGTAGCAATATTTGAAGAATATTTAAGAGTTAATCTAATTAAATAATCGAACTAAAAAAATAGCATTCGGAGAGAATTTGAGTTTGGGGCTAAACCAAGCACCCCGTGCCAGTCCAGGTTGACTACGAGACTGCAAAATATTCGATGCTCTCTGTGGCTTTAGACTGGTCCGCTATGGCTTTGGCTTCGGCCGACCACTACCTTTGGGTTACAAGACAAGCAACGAATAGCATGCTTCCTGGTGTACCACACACGAGAAAAATGGAAGCGGAAGTCTTTTCGGAAATATTCCTTGACTGCATGTAAAAACTTGTTACTGTGTTCTATGCTCTGAACTTGCATAGAGTTTATTTGCAGACGGATGAAGTGGACAGTGCTCAACTGAAGCAAGCGATCGAAGCGGCCATCGCAAAAGTTGATGCCCCAGCAAGCCCAGCGAGTTCAGGGATTTAGAGGGAGGAAACTGAAGAGTTCGGGGATAGCCACTCTGGGCTAGTCTCGTTGTTGCCCCATCTTGTATTTTTCGTCTGCTTTCTTATCTACTCTGTCAAAAAAGCCTCATGAGTTTTGACGAATATACAGCTATATATATAATAAGCTGTCGTGGTGACGGAAGGTTTGGTATTAAGAGCATATTTGTTTTACCAAAAAATTGATGTCCTAAAAAAAAAAATTAGATTTTTAGGTCTTGGCCTCCGCTCCTGCCGCCGGCCTCGGTCTCTGCTCCCACCGGCGCTCCCACCGCCGGCCTCCGGCGTCGCCGTCCACGCGCCGCCACTCTCACCGCCGTCACAATAATTTAGGAAATTTTTATGTAAATCGGAATAATTTCGGAATGGTATTTGTAAAATCTGAATTTTGGGACTTTTCTGGATGTTAAATAATAAAAAATAAGTTTTAAGAGTTTTGTTGTAAAATAATCGAAGGTAAAATCTAAATTTTTTGGGAACAGTTTGATTAAATAACAATCAGAGATTAAAGGGGTTATCAGTAATTAAGATTAATTACAGGAGACTACAGGTAATTATTTCTAATTTTAAATCATTTGTTCGGTTCGTAATGTTTTAATTTTTAGATTCTAAAACATTCGAATGTATTGTCGTTTGAATTACGTTTTCCTTGTACATATGTTTATATCAGTGAATTATTGCATATATAGCTCTGAATATTGGAAAATTCCTGTACAAGTCAGGAGCGCATACCCTGTACGAGATAGATATCTGAAAAAAAAGAGTATAAACACAAAAAAAGAGTATAATATCAGGGATTATGCGTAAATGGGATTTGGTGTTTCCTACACGAGTTTTTTTAACGCACAACTCTAAATTATGTATAATCCCTTATTTTCTTTTTTATAGTTATATATACTTTTTTTCTTTTAATTTTTAGAAAATTTTAGGTCTTTTGGGCTCAATTAAAGAGAAAACGTTAAACTACTATCGAGTTAAGGAGTAAAATAGATATTTTATTTCTTAATTTATTTTACCCTCTCAGTCTCGAAATTAATATTTCAAGCAAACTAGATCACGCACCAAGTGAGAAGTAGAACAATAAAATGCAAAGCAGAAAATAGAATTAGAAGTCTAATTTTTCGATTCACCAACATATGTATTTCTTCTCAAATTACGGCGGGAATTTATAGTTGAAATTTAGATTTATCTTGTTGTTTAAAACTCCAATCTTTCGTGGTATTACAGTTTTTGATTTTTTTTATAATTTTTTGATTAGATGTATCATATTTGACGCTTCAAATTTAAAATTATTGTGTTGTTTAAAAAGACTCAACCAGGTTTTATAATAAATCTTTTGAAATTATTATATTTATAACCAAATGCTCCAAGAGTTTACACCAAGATATTTTGGTTATTTTGTTATAGTCATTGAAAAATATATCATGTATGTTTTCTACAAAAAGTAACTCTCTTAATAAAAAAACCTAAAATTTTTTTGAAAATTAGAAAAGAGTGTTATATGTAATTATAAAAAAGGATATTATATGTAAAAAAAAACTCTTTATTTTTACTATTTTAAGTAATTTTTTATTAAAATTTTATTTAATAAATTTAAAAAGAGTATGAGTACATAATTTATTTTACATATTTTTAAATCTAAAGTTAAGATATAGTAAAAAATTTGAAAAAAAATAACTGGATAGAAATTGAAACAGCTAAAATAACCTAAATCGATCCAAAAATCAAAACTCAAGAAGTTGTAAGCAACCTTGTGTCTTTTTGTATAAAATAAGTCCTTTTGTTTGCCATTTTTTGGGCCCAGCCTAAACGCTCTTAAGGGTTTTTTGAGAAAAATATTTAGCTATAGGTGGTACATGCAAAATCACTGGCCCACTGGGCCTGTAAAAGTTCGACGAGGTCCATCAGAGGATGTTAATAGGCCCAAAAATCCAAAATGGGCCCTGAATTCGCTATATCTAATACGTCCGCAGGCCCGAGGAGCACTTTCTCCCGACTCCCTGTCCCTCGTACCCGCGTCTTCCGATGACCATCAGGATCCTCGTAGTTCTCGGATTCGGCGATGCAGGCGTGCGGGAGGAGCTCCGCCCAGCGGCTTCTCGTTCAATCGCCAGCCGTCTCGACATGGAAATCCATTTATCCGATCTCCTTCTCCGGTAATTTCCGCGCTTCCGATTGATCCTTCTTCTGCTTGTTCTTGTCGCATCGGGGTTCTGAAAACCCTAGTTTTTCTCGATCTATTGTCTCGTTGCAATGCCTGACAAAATTTGTAGATTTTTGTGGTTTTTATCATTTTGATTGTGATTTTTTTCAGGTGCCGAGTATGGATATGATCAGCGGCGGCAAGCATCGACCATTTTGTCGACCAGAGGAGCCGGGAATCTCGTCCGCAAGGGCACTGGCGGCAGGTCGTCCGTGAGGTAACCGATGGCCATTCCCTTCGAGGTTCCCTTTTCTTCGATTATGGCTCAATTCTTGCTTTAGAAATGCATCATCGGCATTGGGAGATAGATGGTAGTACTTTTCGCAATTAGAGTGTCTTTGTTGATGAATGTGTAATTATGTTTCCGCCAATGCGTTGTGCATCAGCTTTCTGGTCGAGATTTATTTTTGTGACGATTCAAACTTGCCGGAAAGGGTTGGTAGTATGATCATAGGTGGACATGCTCTTTACTTTGTTTTTTGTTGAAGTTTCTTGCATTTGAATTCAATGCTGGAATTTTTGGGTTGTCTTTAGGTTTTCTGTTACAATTAGTATCCAATAAGTTCACTTGGCTAACTTTGAAAAATCATGTGTGCATTGGACAGTGGAATTGTTGCAACTGTGTTCGGAGCCACTGGTTTTCTTGGTCGCTATGTTGTTCAGCAGCTTGGTAAGTCTGTGGTGATCCCATAACTGTTTTCTAACACTTTCAACCATAACCAATGGCATGAATGGCTTGCTAAATAATTGGAAGTTAGACTATAAATGGCCACTTATTTACATTGTTAGGCTTTTCTTCATTATGTTTTGCTTTTCTGGAGCAAAATTAGATGCAATATGAAAGGTTGTTGATATTTGCAATTTTTTATTCAATTTATGAAATGCTTTATGCAAGTTTTTTCTTGATGCGGTACAGCCAAAAATGGGGTCTCAAGTCCTGGTTCCTTTCCGGGGCTCTGAGGATTCACACAGGCACCTCAAGTTGATGGGTGACTTGGGCCAGGTAACAACAATGTTTTTTGGGGGTGTGTGTGGATCAATGATGTTCCGTTTCCCATGCATAACTGTGAGAATATGCCAATGATGCAATATATTTATGTTGGATTTTATGTAATTCCAGGTAGATCATTTTAATGTTTCATTTGTCTTGTTATCCTTCAGACTGTTCCAATGAAATGTAACCCAAGGGACGAGGCCTCAATTAAAGCTGTAATGGCTAAGGCAAATGTCGTCTTAAATCTCATAGGTTTGTCTGACTTGCTTCATATCGTTTTTCATGACCATCAGGTAGGTTTCTGATATATGCTTTGAAATTGGCAGGAAGGGAATGTGAAACTAGGAACTTCAGCTTTGAAGAAGCGAACCATCACATGGCTGAGCACCTTGCAATGGTAGTCCAAGAAAGTTCTTTCACACAATTTATCACCTTCTCCAATCAACTTTTGGTGCTTGGTTATGCGTATTTATATATATGTCAAAAATAACACCTCTTGAACTGGAACAGATTGCTAAAGAGCATGGTGGCATCATGAGATTTATTCAAGTGTCTTGCTTAGGAGCGTCTTCTTCATCCCCTTCCAGGATGCTGAGGGCAAAGGCTGCAGCAGAGGCAGCTGTTTTGCAAGAATTTCCAGAGGTTTGAATGTGTATTGTACATTTAGATGGCATCGTTAAGAATTGCAAAACTTGCTTCTGCTGAAGACATTTCATGAATGAGTTGTTTGCTCTGTAGTTACTGGTTCTTAATCACTGATGGTAATCCTATCTAACAAATGCCTAAACAGGCATGCACACGAGTAGGTCAAATTGGCTTTGTATTGAGTGGGTTGCTATGTGCATTTTACAAAGGATATACCAGTTACCATAACACTGTTTAGATGGAAAAAAATGGTGTATCAGAAGCTTACTCAGTATTTAACATGCTGAACCTACATTATTGATATTGGCTGTTGTAGTTTTCCCAAAAATGTTATTACGACAAGATTCAGATTTGTTAAAGAAAGTATGTTCTTAGTGCATTGATGTAGAGGATTATATTTTTTTTGTAGTTACATATTGGTGCCTTTTTGGTATAAAATAAGGGTGAAAAAGACTGAATTGGAATCGCGGTTGGTGCCTCGTGTTTTTTAAGATAAATTCCTTAAAAATAGGGGAAAAGGAAAAATTGTAGAACATAAAAGGCTGCCAGTATGGTTGATTGTCCTATACCTGGAGACTTTTATAACCGCTGTCAAATCTGCATTGTTATCTACAGGCAACAATAATGAAGCCTGGAACATTGATTGGTACTGAAGATCGAATTCTAAATACTTGGGCGCAATTTGCCAAAAGTTGGAGTTTTCTTCCACTTGTTGGTGATGGTTCCACAAGGTACTCAAGATATTACTACTCCCTTTTTGATTCCATCAGAGACTTTAGATATGATTCCAATTTACGAAGAGTTGATATGAGTTACAACTGCTATTGTGTTTTTCAGGATCCAACCTGTTTGTGTTGTTGATGTGGCTGCTGCTATTATAGCTTCCCTGAAGGATGATGGGACCAGTATGGGGAAAACCTATGAACTGGGTGGACCAGAGGTTTTTACCATACATCAGCTGGTAATTCCACGATTTCCATTTAAAAAATTTTTAGTTGCAGATCCCAGAATATGTAGCCTTTGGCAAAACCAAGCTGTAGCCATTTAATGATTACGGTTGGTGGGGTGCTTTTTGTTATCTAAGTTGAAAATATCAAATTATAACTTTGTGCATCATGTCCCAGGCAGAGTTGATGTATGGTATGATACGTGAATGGCCACGGTATGTGAATGTCCCTGTGCTGATTGCAAAGGTAAGTACTATCTTGTTTTAGGCCAGGTTTGACTTGGGTAAACCAGGCCATGACCCAGCCTGCCTCGTTTACAACAGTAACATGATATATGTCACATTCATGAGTAAACTCTGATTAATAACCATATCTTACAATTATTTTGTGGTTCAGTTTTGGCTTGGTTTTTCTTAGTTCCTGGGACAAAATTTTCTGTCTACTATTTGTAACATAGTAACCTCTTCAATATTTCCTGTTTAATCAAGATGCCCTGTATCTTACCACAATAATAAAGATGACCAAGCAACCTGGTTTTCCAAAATCACCTGCATATTACATTTATTCTCCTTCAGATTAGGCTTGTTTTCCTCTTGTAACCTGTTTCTTTCGACTATCAATTTCTATTGATGCTTCAACCACTTAATTTAATTTCACTAATTTAATATTAACCTCTGAACATTACACTGCAGGCACTTGCTTCTCCTCGAGAATTCTTACTAAATAAAGTTCCTTTCCCTTTGCCAACCCCAAATCTATTAAATCTGGATCAAATTGAAGCACTTACTGTGGACAGTGGTTTCTGAAAATGGTATGTGTTTTAATATTTGATATCTCAACAATTATCTCTTGCTGAAAGTTTCTCAAGCATCTGTTTTGGTGAACACAGCTTTGACTTTGGAAGATCTGGGCATTATGCCTCATAAACTGAAAGGCTATCCTGTGGAGTACCTTATCTCTTATCGCAAGGGTGGGCCAGCTTTTGGCTCTACTGTCAGCGAGCGACTAAGAAGTTCCGAGTTCTAAATTTGAGGTGTTGTTTGGTCGGATCCCATAATTTTCTTTTCAACCAAAGTTGCTTGTTTTGCTTTTTCAGTTCATTTTTTGCAAACTAAATGGTGAGCATTCGCTATTCTCCCTTTGGATTTACTGGAATGTTTTACTAGAAGACTGTTGTTGTATTTATACTTTTCCCTCATTACTAGCATTGTTCTGTTGCTCCTTCGTGGACTGCCGGCTCTTCTTGCTTCTTGCTTCGCCAATTTATAATTTGACAAATAATATTGAAATTACCTCAATGTCTTCTAGTTTTTCCAGCATACTTAGTGTGTAGGGTCGTATTACTGTTCTCTATGCTGTTTCTTTCTTGGAGCAGAACAAAGCTAATGCCTGACATGGTTGGTGGTCCGTTCTGGTTCAACATCAAAGTAGCTCATGGTTCGTTCCTTCGGGGATCAACAAAAGTTAATAACAGTTTTTTCTTTTTCTTCTTTGGCAGTGGGAACAGCAGACAGCGGCAAATGGCTGCCGTTTTACTATGCCAATCCTAGATTTTCATTTAGATCAATATCTGCTTTTATTATGGACTTGTTGCTTCGTTGATTTCTTTATGACTACTTTAGCTTGTTGGATTTTTTCTTTTCTCTCTCTTTTTTTTTTCTGAATGGTGACTTGTCTTATTTTCACCTGAAAGAATTTGTCCATTCTCTTCCATCTAATAGTAATAATAATAAAATTAAATAAGGAAAATTGGCAGATTGAGACAATATCAATATCGATAGGGGCTCAACTTAGCTAGCGATCCTGGCCCAGTTTTATTTTTTCCAAATCTTTTTGTGAATTTTTACGCAACCACCTCTCACACAATATTTTCACGTGAAATTTTTAACCTAATATTCAAGACTCATTGAGCAAAAAATTTCAAGATTTTAAAAAGCTGAGTTCACATTAACACGTGGCCATTATTCATTGGTCCGCTAAAGTTTCTCTTTGACCGGATCGCGAGCTAAAGGGTTCGCGCCCTATCAACAGACCTTCAACCAAATAAATCAAATTGATTCGACCTCGACTAGATTAGATTGGATGTTGGACCTTCAGATTTGATTCCATTTCAAATGTACAGTCGAGGGATATTTGCGATATTTACCAAAAAGGAAACCCGACATATTATTGTTTTGCCGCTGAGGTCACGTTAGTAATTGTATTACCTGGCATTTATCCACCGGATTTCCGATCACAACATGTGTCACATCACGGAGATATATCGGACCGTTGAGATTGCCACTTTCGGCCCCACAAATAGGGCCAGCTGTCAGCTGACGTGGGAGACAAACTCCGGACGCGCCAAACCGTCTGCGTTCGCGACGTGCTCGCGGCCAATAAAATTCTTCCACTCGGAAATTTGACGTGCTCGCGACCTTCCGTTCAGTCTGATCCTGACCGTCCGATCTAAAGCCGTTACGTGCGAACAAAAAATGAAAAACAAACAAGAATTTCGTTAATAACGGGCACGATCGGTCACGTGGGAGAATCTCCTTTGTGCCGTCGTTTCTTTTCAAACAAGAATCGGATCGCCCCGAATCCTCGACTTAAGGCTTAGAAAGTTTCCAAAATGCCAATCCTCCGACCTAATTTGCAGTGAAGCGGTGAGCTTTTTATAATATCAAATATTTAGCGACGTATTTCAGCATTTTTTTTATTTTTTTTAAAAGAAAAAAGATACGCGTAACAACCAAATCTCCAAAATCAGAAAAAATAAAAATAAAAATTATTAACATATTTTAATAACCGCTTAAGACGATTTTATTAGAATTTTCTTTCTACTTTCGTATTGTAATAATAGTTATTATTATTATCACAGCAATTAGATTTTCTGATAATTACAAAGAGGACCCTATACCCGAAATGCCACCGTCGACCTATTTGAGAAGAGAGAAAACAGAAACAGCGCGGATAAATCGTTTCAAAACTGTCTTCCCGAAATGTCCCCACGACGCGTGATTAATCTACAGCGGCCGGGACAGGCAGCAAGGAGGGGGAGCAGGGCGGAGGACGACGAGAAGGAGGAGAGCCGAATCTCGCATTTCCGCGCAAAGTGGACGTTGTTCGGGTATCCGAATCTAGACTCCCCATTCTTTTCTCTTCCCGTTCACGTCAACCCGCAATGTCGGAATCTCGGATAATTTGAGGAAGAGGCGGTGCAAATCGGAGGAGGTGCGGCGGCGAAGGTCTTCTCCCCTGCCGGCGAGCCCCCTCTCCCTCTCTGAAACCGAAGGAAGAAAGAAAGGGGGGAGAGAGAGAGAGGGAGAGAGAGGGAGAGAGAGAGAGAGGTGTTCTTGATTGGCCCTAATAGGAGTGGGACGATGACCGTAGCTGATGGATCGATAACCGCGGGATATTGTCGTTGTCCATGGTTTGGTCTGTTTTGATCAAGAAACGAGGATCCTGAAACGATAAGGGAGAAGATTTTGGTTATTTCAAGAAAGCGCGGACAATAATAGAAGGAGTTTGTGCGTTTTGGGTGTTTCTTGGTTTGTGATTAGGGTTTTGGATGCTTGGTGCGGGGATTGGATTGAGGAGCATTGCCTGATTGTCACCCGATTGGAGCGTCAGCATGGTACGGGTTCCTTTTCTTTCTTGTTTTTTTCCCCCTTTTTTTATCGGCATTGCTTTAAATTCAGTATGTTTTTGCTGAATGGAAAATATGGTTTGTTTTTCTCGAAAAATCTGTTTGTTATATGAATAATTCGGCATTTATAGCCTCTGAACAATGAAACGGGGGTAGCTGAACTTTTTTCATATCTTTATTTTTTATAGGCTCATTTTAGCTTATTTCTTCAGTTTGCATTTCAGAGGTTATCTGCATTTTGAGAAATTTTGTATGGGTTGATTAGTCAACCTAAAATTCCATTTCTTGCTTAATGTCTGTTCTCTGCTTTGGGCATGATTTTTATTTGTTTCTGGTTACTTCTTTGATGTGTTATCACCATTTATGTGTATTTCAATTTTTTTTTCTGGAAGAACATACACCATTTTCACTTGCACTTTTTTCAAAACTTCTTGTTTGTCAGGCTGCTCCAGTCCATTTTGCAGTAGGATCACATGTTTGGGTTGAAGATCCTCATCTGGCTTGGATAGATGGAGAAGTTCTGGAGTCCAATGCTGATGAGATTAAGGTCTTCTGCACTTCTGGAAATACTGTAAGTACGCATGCTTGACAATCAGGTTTTGGTCCAACCTTATTGACAAAGTTTTTCTTGTTCAATTTATACTTGTTTTGCTCCAGACTTCCATTAGGATGCCATGGAAATCTTTTTCTTTCCTGATTTCATATCATCTCGATGTACCCTATTGGAATGCATACATATGTATTTAAATTGATCAAAATTGAAGTATCGTTCATGATTTGCTACTTGCTTCACAGATCACTGCTAAAGTGTCCAATGTGTATCCAAAAGATGTTGAAGCACTGGATTGTGGAGTTGATGATATGACAAAGCTTGCTTATTTGCATGAACCAGGAGTTCTGCAAAACTTGCGGTCCAGATATGAGATGAATGAAATTTATGTAAGCAAGAGCACAATTACATATACAGGATTGAATTTCTGTTTTGTACCTGTCAGCAGTACATTATGTTGCCTCCGAGATGTTGTTTATGCAAGTGATCACTGAAGTTGTTATGCAAGTGACCATTGAAGATGTTATTACCATTGATTCACTAACTATTTGATTTTGAATAATGATTTTGTTTACAGACCTATACTGGAAGTATATTGATTGCTGTGAACCCTTTTAAAAGATTACCTCATCTTTATGACAGTTCCATCATGGAGCAGTATAAGGGGGCAACATTTGGTGAACTGAGTCCCCATCCCTTTGCCATTGCAGATTCTGCATATAAGTAGTGCTTACCTGTCTTTGCGGTGGATCTTCTGTTTCTGTTTAAAGCTATTTCTCTATTCAGTTATTTTTGGTGAACACAGACTCATGATGACTGAGGGGATAAGCCAATCAATTTTAGTGAGTGGAGAAAGTGGAGCTGGTAAAACAGAAAGCACCAAAATGCTCATGCGTTTTCTTGCTTATATGGGAGGGAGAATTGCGCGTGAAGGTCGCTCAGTGGAGCAAAAAGTACTGGAGGTAAGATGTTTTTTAATTTTGCCATTCAGATTACCAGAAAAATTCAGGTGCTAGGAAGCATTTCTTCTTCCCATTTTTAATATGATTACCACGTCTCTGCAGTCCAACCCTGTCCTTGAAGCATTCGGGAATGCGAAGACTGTCAGAAACAACAATTCCAGGTGGGAACAATCATTGCAGTATTTACGATTTGTATTATTTCTTGCTTGCTGTCTTCATGCTTAATACCATTCTCAGTAACATGTTTCTTTAATCAGCCGGTTTGGGAAGTTTGTTGAACTTCAGTTTGACCAGAGGGGAAGAATTTCTGGAGCTGCAATAAGAACTTACCTTCTTGAAAGGTCTCGTGTTTGTCAAATATCTGATCCAGAGAGAAACTACCACTGTTTTTATATGCTCTGTGCTGCCCCACAAAAGGTAGTTGGCCTGAATTATTATTGGAAATCTTTTATTTTTCTTTTCCATATTACTTGTCTTGTGCCATCTATTATTTTTTTGGGTGCTTATAGCTATCAAGATTAATATATCCTTTCAAAAATTAATAAAGCGGCATTTAATATGTTCTGGGCAGATTTAATCTAAAGCTTGTACAACCCATGCTATACTATGTAGGTCTTAAGATAATTGGTTCAGGTAGGTTCATCTTGATTCAGTCAAGCAATTCAAACAATGGAAAGCTTTTGTTTAATGCTACGAATTGCATGAGAAATGCTGATGGGGGGTAAAGTTGACCTCTTTTTGTCTTCCTAATTTTATTTCATCAATCTGTGGTTATGTTTTGTAGTGTTTCATGGACACTAAATAAAATATCCAATCTAATTCTTGAGACATCTGGAAATATTTTGTGTGCAATATGTTGTCAACAACATGTGTAAGTTTTGCTGTACTATCTGATCATCTACATGCCTTTGTGTCCGTGTTCAGGTCAATATCTTATGTGTCTTTCTATGTTCAGGTTTAATACAATTTGACATGTTTTTATTTTGAGTCTATTGATTTGGAGTTCCAATTTCAGGACACTGAGAGATACAAACTGGCAAACCCAAGAACATTTCATTATCTGAATCAATCTAACTGTTATGAGCTTGATGGGATAGATGACTCTAAGGAATATCTGGAAACTAGGAGGGCCATGGATATTGTTGGAATCAGTTCTGATGAACAGGTATAACTTTGTTTATATTTTCAGCAAGGAAAGAAGAGTCTCTTGTCAATTCTTATTGGCTTTCTTCTCCAACTTCCCTTATTCTTTTGTTGGTCATGATTCATCTAGGATGCAATATTTCGAGTAGTGGCTGCTATTCTCCATCTAGGGAATATTGAATTTGCCGAAGGGAAGGAAATAGACTCATCAGAGCCCAAAGATGAGAAGTCTCAGTTCCACTTAAGAACTGCAGCTGAACTTTTCATGTAGGGTTTTTAATTCTTAGGAGTAAAATAACATGCAAGGCCAGATTAGGTGTATGTATTGTCTGTAATATTATGCATTTGTTTTCCTCAGGTGTGACGCACAGGCTCTTGAAGACTCACTATGTAAACGCATCATTGTAACTCGTGATGAAAACATTACTAAGAGTCTTGATCCAGAAGCTGCAGCTTTAAGTAGAGATGCGCTGGCCAAAATTGTCTATTCAAGATTGTTTGACTGGTAATCTTCATGAAGACCAATTTTCTTTAGTTCATTAAAATTTTTTTCTGTCTTGGTCACATTGTGTTGCCCCTGAATTGCAGGCTTGTAAACAAAATCAACTGTTCTATTGGTCAAGACCCTGACTCAAAGATTTTGATTGGTGTCTTAGATATATATGGCTTTGAAAGTTTCAAGACAAACAGGTGCTTAACTGGTACGCTTATATGTTTGTTATTACAAGTTATTTAACTCTTATCATGGATTGCATGTTGTTCCTTGAAGTCATACTGTGATTTTGTTTTATCTCCATAGTGGTTAATATGTTCAGGTTTTATCTTGTGCTTTTTTTTTATAGGTAATGAAGGCATGTAGATATACTTGAAAGTTAATTTGGATATGATTCAGCTAATTGGAACAATGTCCGTTATTGCTAATGTAGGGTACAATCTAGACATTCATAAACCTCTCCGCTAGTTATATCTGTCCTGGACAGAGAAACCTTCTTGCTCATCTTCAAAATATTTTTTGCAAGTTCTGCGTGTATTGAATTTTGAATCTAAAATTCCAATAGTAAAAAATTTTAATTGGTTAGGGGAAATTTTTGGTCTTACATGCATCTAACAGTTTAATTCACTTGTCATTGCATATCTCCATGTACTGTTTTATGGATGATGGGGTAATCTGTTTTTTTTCGTAAATATGTTCTTTAAAGATTTCACATGTCACAAACAGTAGAGACAATGCTTTGATAAAGATTATTAAAGTTCCATTTTGTGTCTCGTTGACAAGGTTTTGTGGTGCTCATAAACCTTTTTCATTTCATAATTTTTTCAAGTTTTTTGAAACAATTAATATCTTATGTTTATTTATTTTTGGAATAATTTTTAAATTATTATTTGCAGTTTTGAGCAATTTTGTATCAATTTGACAAATGAGAAATTGCAACAGCATTTTAATCAGGTTTGACTGAACATTTTGTCTTGCGCTCTCTAATTCATACATTATGTGCTATTTGAAAGTTCTTTGAAAGTTTACTTGTTCTGAGAAGGATGACCTCCTTTTTCCTTTTCTTTCTTTATTTTGTGTTGAACAGCATGTCTTCAAGATGGAGCAGGAAGAATATACGAAGGAAGAAATCAAATGGAGTTACATTGAATTCATAGACAATCAGGATATTCTTGATCTCATAGAAAAGGTTTGTCATATTTAATGTCCTACATAGATCAACATCCGACATGGATCTACCTGTTTGTGTAGAAAATGTTTAGACTAATTTGTTTAACATCTACTTGTTTGAACTGTCTGAGACTATTTCCTTACAATCTGCTTTCAATTGGTGGATTTTTCTATAGTGATTGATGTGCTTTATGATCATCCATGCCTCTTGAATCAACATACTTGGAAATTGTTTTTGTTGAAAATTATGTTCGCAATCCCCCTGGGGACTAGTAATACAATCATTTGTGAATCTGTTGAGAATGGGTTCAGCAAAAGTTTTAGATGTTGCAGTTTTCTACTTGTCATGTGAATTTATATGTCATGGTTTATGATTTTATTCAATTAGATCATGAAGTGTTCTTTTTTAATACTGTGATGCTAACTATCAGAAACCTGGAGGGATCATCGCCCTGCTGGATGAGGCTTGGTGAGTTTCATCTGTATGATGTTCTTGAACAGAGAATATTTCATGTACCATTTGATTTGGCAAATGCTTGTGATTATTGATTCTTCTTGTTCTGTGTCTGTGGTTTTCAGTGTTTTACCAAGATCAACACATGAAACATTTGCCGAGAAGTTGTATCAGACATTCAAAAGTCACAAGCGCTTTAGCAAGCCGAAATTGTCACGTTCTGATTTTACTATTTGTCACTATGCTGGTGACGTAAGTGCCTCTTATTTGTGTTGGACTTTTTATCCTTATTTAAGCTATGAGGCATTTCTTTAATAATGGTAGCTTTAATTCTTTTAGGTTACATATCAGACAGAGCTGTTCTTAGACAAGAACAAAGACTATGTTGTGGCTGAGCATCAAGCACTCTTGTGTGCTTCTGAGTGTACCTTTGTTTCTAGCTTATTTCCTCCCCTTTCTGAGGATTCATCCAAATCTTCGAAGTTTTCATCAATAGGCTCAAGGTTTAAGGTATTATAGTACCATATTTTTATTGGCTTGGCAGTGAAGTTCGCTGTTTTATTTATAATTGGATTTATGTTTCCATGCAGCAACAACTGCAGTCTCTGCTAGAGACTCTCAGTGCTACTGAGCCGCACTATATTCGCTGTGTTAAACCCAATAATCTTCTGAAGCCTGCAATTTTTGACAATAATAATGTTCTTCAGCAGCTACGCTGTGGGGTAAGCTTTTTCCTGCTGGATGGATTACCGGAATGCTCCTGTTAACAATGTTATTCTTTGTCTCTGTTGTAACATCATTTTACATTCATTTAGGGAGTGATGGAGGCAATTAGGATAAGCTGTGCTGGATATCCAACAAGACGGACATTTGATGAATTCATGGGTCGTTTTGGTATCCTTGCACCTGAGGTTTTAGGTCAAAGGTACTGATTATCACTATCAGAAACTTTATGCTTTTTCAGATATGCATGTTCAATTTCTACATAAATTGCTTTCCTTGCAGTTATGATGAAGTCACTGCTTCTAGGAGACTCCTTGAAAAAGTAGCTCTGGAAGGGTATCAGGTAATACTGATAAAATGGGGCAGTTGCAAGTTTTTTGAGAAAGAATCTGATTTTGGACAGTGCAAACTTTGTGATTTCATTATTTTCTGTTGTTTTGGGAAATGTTTGACCACTGGGATAGAATTTGTTTTTGGGCAAGAACCCACTGTGAAATATGAATACTAAAAATTTATGTTTTCTGTTTTATTCTGTGTCAAATGCCTCTACATGTACTTCAAATAAAATTTTCTTATTTAAAGGCTTTATGTGTCTAGATTGGCAAGACAAAGGTGTTTCTTCGAGCTGGTCAGATGGCTGAACTGGATGCAAAAAGAAACGAGATGTTAGGGAAATCTGCTAGCAAAATCCAAAGGAAAGTTCGCTCATACTTCAGTCACAAAAGTTTCATGTTACTGCGAAAATCAGCCATAGATCTTCAAGCTATGTGCAGAGGTAATCCAGGGAAGAATGTCTTTGCTGTGTGCTATAGGTTGTTAGTTTAGTGATCATTTGTCTGCACTGATATAAGAATGGGACTTTTTTGTTTTTGGTCAAGGCCTGCTTGCTCGAAAACTTTTTGAGAACATGCGAAGGCAAGCTGCATCTCTGAAAATTCAGACTTGCTTCCGCATGTATTCTGCACAGAAAGCTTACAAAGAATTGTCATATTCTTCCATTATTATTCAAGCTGGTTTCCGTCGGATGGCTGCTCGTAGGGAACTTCATTTCAGGCAGCAGACAAGAGCTGCAGTTGTTATTCAGGTATGGAAATAAGTTTTTGGTTGATGGAATATGCATTGTTGGAGGAAAGTATTGCCTCTACTGCTTGTTAAATAATCTGCATGACTGCAACATTGAAGGGCCCATGGTGATGTTTTTTCTTATGTTACTTGCTTTTCCTTGTCAGAGAAAGAAGTTCATAGTTCACATACCTCGAAATTCTGCTTCCTAGCCTTGTCTGATCTATTTGTCTGTTCTACGGATTAGTGTAGCCCATTGTTTTTGAAGAGTTGCTTCAAAAGAGACACATCCCTTTATTCTGAGCTGTATCTGCACTTCTTTTATAAACTGGCAAGCATTAAACTGGATTTTTGCAGTTTCTTTGTCACATTTCTTTTATTTAACTTTTCTTTTGATGGAGGAGGGTGCGCATTATTAGTTGTGATTAACTATGTATTTTTGCTAGAGATACTGCCGTCAGTACTTGGTGCAGTTGCACTTTTCAAAGACAAAGAAGGCAGCTATAACAACACAATGTGCCTGGAGAGCACGACTTGCAAGAAGAGAGCTACGGAAACTTAAAATGGTGAACTAAATTTTCTGTTAGTTTATGAGCATATAAATTTCCTCATTATGTAGGTATCATGTTCTTTATTGGAAATTAAGTTAAAGTTATATACCTTTCTTGTCAGTGTCCAGAGATATTACAACGGATTGCTTCTTCCTTTATCTATAAGCTCTTGTTAGTGTCGGATTGTGCTTAGTAGAACTGTCTTTTCTATCTGCAGGCAGCAAAGGAAACTGATGCTCTACAAGAAGCCAAAAGCAAGTTGGAAAAACAAGTTGAGGAGCTGACATGGACTCTGGAGCTTGAGAGACGAATGAGGGTAAGCACAACCAGTAGCCATGCTATTCTGATGTCATAACCCCATCTAACTTGACTGTATGGTTATTTAACTGTTCTGGAAACAATGAGGGGTTACATTTGTTTATGCTTTATGAAATGGACAGGTTGCTTCTTGTTGTTTCTGGGAAAAAATAAGCACAGATATTACCTGTGCATATTTTATATTTATTCCTACCTATACTATTCTTCTGTAGCGTGGACCTTTATACCTATAATATGTTTTATTCATTTTTGATTGTTGCTCTTGAATCTCTGATCATAGTTTTTTTTTTTATCTTCCAGAAGTCTAAGGACTAGGGACAATTTTATCTAAGTACATGACAATCTATGCGTCTTTCTCCCTGCTAGTGTTTCTATCAACGTCTTTATAGATCTTCTGTCAAATACCATAATTGATGTCTTTATGAGTTGCTAAAAGAATGTATGGATTTTTCCTTGTAGTTCCATTGTTTCAGCTAATGTTCTTGAAATATGGGGTTTTCCTCAATTGGCAACCATTTCTTTTCCAACTTAAGTTGGATGAAATGCTTCTTTCTAAAATATGCAAACTCTTGGGGGTTGTTTGATTTGCAGCAAGTGCTTTACTCATGTGTTAGCAGACGTATCATTTGTTTGGTGTGATGTAACTGACCCATTTAGTTCACTGTTGTAAGTTAACTTGCATTAAGGGCTTCAAAAGGCAGCATTTGCACAAAATTGTGATGTACCTGGTCACTTATAACCTCTGTGGTTGATAGTGTAGCTACTTTACTCAGTCTTAATATTTTGAAGTTGATGCATCTGTCTTCCTGACTTTGTTTTCATATTCAAGTAATCATTACTAGTTTATTCTTCCTGCATCGATGCATTTTTATGCTTTACAATTATATTAATGGATATTCTTCTATTGTAGGCTGATATGGAGGAAGCTAAGACACAAGAAAATGCAAAACTGCAATCTGCTTTGCAGGAGATGCAGTCACAGTTTAATGAGACTAAAGCTATGTTGATAGCAGAGCGTGAGGCTGCAAAGAAAGTGGCTGAAGTAGATCCGGTCACACAAGAGACCCCAGTTTTTGATTCAGCTCTGTTAGAGAAGCTCATTGCTGAAAATGAGATGCTGAAGGTTTGTTGAGGAATGAGGCTTTTCCTCTCTTTTTCTGTTCTCTGGGAGAAATGCATTCATCTTGCGAATGAGCCTGATCTTAACAAAGGAATCACTTATGTGAACTTTGTAGACTGCAAAGAAAGTGACTGAAGTAGTTCCTGTCATGCAAGAGACCCCTGTTATTGATTTAGCACACTTAGAGAAGCTCAGTGCTGAAAATGAGAAGCTGAAGGTTTGTCGGGGAATGAGTTTTTTCCTCTCCTTCTCTGTTCTTTGAGAGAAATATATTCATCTTGGGAATGAGCCTGATCTTAACAAGTGGATCATTTATGTGAACTTTGTAGGCTGCAAAGAAAGCAGCTGAAGTAGTTCCAATCATACAAGAGACCCCAGTTATTGATTCAACTCTGGCAGAGAAGCTCACTGCTGAAAATGAGAAGCTGAAGGTTTGTTGAGTAATGATTTTTTTTCCTCTCTTTTTTCCATTCTCCTGGAGAAATACATTCATCTTGGGAGTGAGCCTGATCTTAACAACTGGATCTTATATATGAACTTTGTAGGCTGCAAAGAAAATGGCTGAAGTAGTTCCAATCATGCAAGAATCTGCAGTTATTGATTCAACTCTTGTAGAGAAGCTCACTGCTGAAAATGAGAAGCTGAAGGTTTGTGGAGGAATGAAAATTTTCGTTGCTTTTTCCCATTCTATGGGAGAAATACTTTCATCTTGGGAATGAACATGATCTTAACAACTGGATCATTTCTGTGAACTTTGTAGGCTTTAGTAAGTTCTCTTGAGAAGAAGATTGATGAAACTGAAAAGAAGTATGAAGAAACAAGCAGAGTTAGTGAAGTTAGATTGAAGAAGGCCCTGGAGGCTGAATCAAAAATAGTTCAACTGAATGATGCAATGCAAAGGTCATAATAACATCTTTTTGAGGTTCTTGACACATGAATATCTTATTCCATCACAGATTTACAGCTGCTTTTTGTTTCTTATTTGTGCTTGCTCTGTAGAATGCTATTTTTGTTTGAAATATGATTTGACTGTCCATTTCTGGTTTCATTCATAATAGTGGATGAGTTGACTGTAGATGTATCATTACAGGCTCCAAGATAAACTAGCCAACTTGGAATCTGAGGATCAAATCCTGAGGCGGAAGTCCCTTTTTGGTTCACATTCAAAGCGCATGTCTGGAAATTTGTCAAGTTCAAATGTGCTGGCAAAACATGTAATATGTATCTTTTGTAATCATTCACTGACATTTTTTCCAGTTTAGTTTTAAGGTATCCCTTTTGTATTTTCAGAATTCAATGCATGGTCAGAGTGATTTGGAAGCAACTAAGGTAATACAAGATTGTGTATACCTTTGTGCAGCTACCTTATGGCTCGTTAATTTGTTGCTGTAATTCTTCTTTCTTTTTGTGACTTTGAATTTACAGGAACCTCAAAGTGCTCCTCCAGCCATCAAGGATTATGCACATTGTGATTCTAGGCTGAGAAGATCTCAAATTGAAAGACAACATGTATGTGGTTGACAGTTTCACTACGTAGAATGCATCACATCTTTGTAATCTATGTTTAGATTAAATGATCAATATTAACTTGCTGTTCTTTTTCAGGAAAATCTTGACACCCTTATCGACTGTGTTGTACAAAACATTGGATTTGATCAAGGAAAGCCCATTGCAGCATTTACCATTTACAAGTGTCTGCTTCACTGGAAATGTTTTGAAGCTGAGAAAACTAGTGCCTTTGACCGTCTGATTCAGATGTTTGGTTCTGTAATTGAGGTAAATGTTGTCATAGTGGTGAATAACTGTTCATCTATACTAGGATTGACTGATCAACGTTAATTAGATGATTGGAACCTTTATATGTATACTTTTTTGGTTTGTTCCAATTAATCACATTCATCAGTTTGACATTTCAATGACAAAACTTCAGCTTACTAGCTTTTTATCCAATTAGAAGTCAAAACAAAAAATTTTATCAGTTCAGGTGGACGTTTTTTGCTCAACTTTGACTGTCTAATCAGTGACAAAATTACTGCTTACTGAACTAGACCCATTTACCAGAAAATTCCTGAGATGGACACTGTAGTCATATAAGTGTTGAATTAATTATATTTAGAAGCTGTCATATTTGTTTGTAGAATTTTTGCATATATGCCCTTGAAAATACTGAATTAATGAGTATACTTCTCTAAAACTTTCTAATTGCATTCATACTCCTCTAAACATTCTTTTTTTGTGCCTATGTTCTGGAGTTTAAACTAATGCTTATTTTTCTCATAAAAGAACTGTAAAATGATCAAAGTAGATTTTCGTATAGTTGGGTTTGATCCTTTTCACGGGTACGTATGTAAAACCCATTTTCATCATTTTATAGCCCCTTTGGAGTAACATAGGTGCTAATTAGCATTTTTCAAAGGCATACCTGAAAAAATCCCTTTGTTTATTTATTGAATTTGAAAGGCCAACTGAAAGACATAGCCTTTATGTGGAATCAATCATCTATAGATGCTCTTTAATACTGAAAGACCAAGCAGCTATGGTTTGTCCATAAAGTTAGTTTCTAGTCTGTCCAGTAATTTCCCAGTTAATTTAATTGAAGTTTATGTAAATTTTTATTTCCTATATTTGTGTGGTGAAGCAGCATTTCATATTCTTGTGGAATTCTAATAGAATTATTAGCAGAATGAGGAGACCAACAGCCTGCTAGCTTACTGGTTATCCAATACGTCTACTTTGTTAATCCTACTTCAGCGGAATCTTAAAGCTTCTGGAGGTTCACTTTCAAAGCCCCCCACTCCAACTTCTTTGTTTGGAAGAATGACCCAAGTATGTGATAAATATGCTTTCTTGTTTCCTTCACTGTTAAAATATGGATTTTCTTTCTTTTAAGCATAGGCTTGGGATTGCCACTTGACTTCAGTACTGATGTAGACAGAGATCCTTTTCAATTGTTGCTAAGTAGCATGTTTGTTTTATTGCATTTGTTTGTTTTTTTGGGCAGGGATTTCGCTCATCCCCATCTTCTTCAAATCTGTCTGTAAATGGACTGGATGTTTCACGAAAAGTTGAGGCCAAATATCCTGCCTTGCTTTTCAAGCAGCAGCTTACAGCCTACGTGGAGAAAATATATGGAATTATTCGTGACAATGTGAAAAAGGACTTGACTCCATTGCTTGCATTGTGCATCCAGGTATCATCTGCCCTTAAATTTATGCCCTTGGTTAAAAAATATGTGATTATTTTCAATTGTAATATTCAAATTTGGAGTAGTCGTTACTATCCCAGTTGCACTTGAATAATGGCTTTTTGTAGCAAAAACTTCTGGTGGAGAATATATGGGTGCCAAGATTTTCTTTTCCATTTTCCTTTTTTTTGTGTGCATGTTTGCGTCTAAGTTGCATTGATTTATTTTCTCGTCATCTCTACTAGCAACTCATGTATTACATATCTTGAGTTTTTGTGACCTAAGGAAGAATTAATTGTTTCTAATTCTAATATTAAAAAAAGGCACCAAGGACAGCAAAGGCAGCTATACTGACAGGAGCTGAGTGTTCATTTGCAAATCAAATTCAAAGCAATCAGTGGCAGAGCATAATTGATAATCTTAATGATGTTATGGGGGTGTTACGGGATAATCATGTAAGTTAATCTCGGTACGAAATTATGGAATCACCCAATTTTGTGAATAACAACTTAACTGGTTGTTTACTTGGTTGCTTTTAGGTGCCTACTGTTCTTATCCAGAAATTGCTCACTCAAATCTTTTCCTTCATCAATGTACAACTCTTCAACAGGTCAGTGATTTCATTTCGCATTATTGACCATGTTGTCTCTTTGGACATAATGCTGATATTCTAATATATGTTGGTAGTCTTCTTCTTCGCTGTGAGTGCTGTTCCTTTGGCAATGG
Organism: Trichopus zeylanicus subsp. travancoricus; assembly: GCA_005019695.1. Lineage (NCBI taxonomy): Eukaryota > Viridiplantae > Streptophyta > Magnoliopsida > Dioscoreales > Dioscoreaceae > Trichopus > Trichopus zeylanicus. The sequence continues at coordinate 106,751 of RXID01022204.1, forward strand.
AGAATATGTGAAGGCTGGTTTAGCTGAATTAGAGCTATGGTGTGGACAAGCAAAAGAGGAGGTGGTGTTCTTAAATTTTCTGTTTTTGAAGCATTTTAAGAATTAAGATCAACATTTGTTGGAATATATCTTTCTTTCATGTTTTTCAGGCTGTTGGGTTGGCTTGGGATGAGCTAAAGCACACAAGACAAGCTGTTGGTTTTCTGGTATGTTAGGCATTTTTTCTTGGTGATGTGCTTTCAATCTCCATTTTATAAAACTCCATTTTTGGGGAGACCATTTTGTATTATTGGTTTCATTGCGATCAAATGCTTCACATTACCTTTGTCTGATTCAGGGTTTGACAGTTACTTTGAAATCCATTCATGGATCATGTTTCTGACCCATTCTGAACCAAAAGAAAACATGATTCTGTATTCTGACATCATGTGTCTGTGAGTGCTGTTGGATTGCCAAGCCTTCACACTGGTGAGTCCAGAACCCACACATTGTGGCGACTTGGATCTGGACACCTGAAGAATCGTTTCTCACAGTAGCATAGCTAGTAGGGGTGTCAAACGGCCCGTGCCGGTCCGGCACGGCCCGTTTGACTAGACTGTCAAAATTATTTTAGACCGTGCTTGAAACAGTAATAGGCAGTGGCGTGTCTGGACCTGATTTTTTTTAAAAAAATATACAAATAAAAATACATAAATTATAAACAAAACAATTCCTCTCCTAGGCCTTTAAGGCTTGGTCCTACATTAAAGTAATGCAAGATAAGGCTTTTGATTTTAAAAAAAAAATTCACAGGTCAGGCCTGTGTGCCATTTTGTGTCCGATCTAATCATGCTGCGGGCCATGTCTATCTCTCGGACTGCGAGTGGGACACCAAGCATGGTCTGATATATGGATCATGCTAAATATGATCCGAATATTGTAGATTTTGGACCATACTGATACGGTCCATAGTGGTCCGAGTCGACCCAAGAGCCAATGGCCGGTTGTGACATCTACTAGTCTGACCTTTACATTTTTTGTCCATAAGTTTTCCTTTTAAATAAAAAAGTGTAGCAACTTATAAACTGATTGTGCCTGTTCCACCATCATGTTATTGTGGCAGATGCCCGTGAAAGTTTACTTATCCTAAGACTTTGGATGGATTAATGGGTTTTATAATGCGATATTTCTTAATACCTTTCTTTTGGTAATGATGCTCAGTACCTTGTTTCTCTTACACTTTGTACATATGCTGCCCTGCACAGGTAATATTTCAGAAGTTTAGGATCTCATATGATGAAATAGCCAATGACCTCTGCCCGGTAAAAGCCTTCATTCTTTCTGTGCACTCTTACTTTCCTTATGAACAAGTACATGCCAACACTTTACGGATGCAGATTTTGAGTGTACAACAGATTTATAGAATTTGCACGCAGTACTGGGATGACAAGTATGATACTCAGAGTGTATCTCCTGAGGTAAGAAACCAAATTGATGCATATTCTAAATTTCTTGCTTAATCTATGCAATTTCGTTTTAGAAAGCGATTCTTTTTTAACTACTTACGTTTAAAAAAATGCTTATCTTTGGGTTCTTCAATAGGTCCTCTCAAGCATGAAGGTATTGATGGCAGAGGAGTCCAATGATGCAGACAGCGACTCATTCTTGCTTGATGATAATTCTAGGTATGAAAGGGAAGAATTATATCTTATGATCGCAATGCTATGTATGGTCTGAAAGTGTGATTCAAATCCTTTGTTCCTTTTGGTGCAGCATACCTTTCTCGGTTGATGAAATGTCAGGTTCTTTGCAAAGTCAGGATATTTCAGATATCAAACCAGCAGAGCAGTTGCTTGAGTACTCAGCCTTCCAATTTTTGCATCAGTGAAGCTTGGGAACCAAAGCATTGCTCCAGTTTGCCCTTTCCCGTCTGTGTGCATCCTTCATCCTGATGCTGTAAATCCGCTTCTTTTTTTTTAAAAATTCATTTTCAGTATTTTTTTTTTCTCCTCATTTAGGGCTTGTACAATTATTCTTTGCATTTTGAGGATGCACTTTGAATGGCTGGGATGAATGTTTTCGTCCGATTGGATGCATTTAGTCAGGGTTCTTCCGACATGATTGAGGCAAACGTAGAGTAGTAATCTATTGAAATTAGATGAGTATTAATTCTGAAAGAACTGGTATACCTTTTTTTTATCTGGGGGCTATTTTGTTTTTCGTTTTTCCATTGGTACAAAATTCTTCATACAAATGGGCCAGGGTGGCATCCACGCTGTACAATTGGCCCTTAGTGTTAGTCATAATCTGCATCTGCTGGTAAAGAGGCCCGCGTCGTCACGCCCCCATTGCCCTCACCAGCCTATTGAAACCAGCGAGCAACTGGGCTGTTTTGTTTAAATGGGGGTCAAGCACTATCTGGGCCAATTACTGAGGCCAGTACGCGGGCCACAGTTGAAAGTAGTAGACTAGGCTCGTTGTGCACCGCGATGTAGCATATTGGGGTGGAAAGTGAAACGTGCTGTTAGATGGTTTAAAATTTTATTCGAAACCAAAATTGAAACGTTTTCGGTCGGATGAAACATTTCGGTCAATTTAGTTTTAATTTTATCTGTATAAGTTGTATAAGTTTTACCTCTAATGCCCGCGTCCTCGCTGGCTTCGTGCCCGTACTCATGCTCTCGCCAGCCTTGTCTCCATGCCCGCACCCTCACACCTACCTATAGTGCCTGCGCACCCGCGCGCTCGCTAGAGCCCCAATGCCCTCACCAGCCTCTTGTCTACATCCAAGGCCTCATGCCAACCTAACGCCCACGCCCTCACCAGCTTAGCCCTCACGCCATCGTGCAGGCCTCTAACATCCATACCTGTGCACTCGTTAGCCTGGCGTCTGCGCCCTCATGCTGACCTCACGCCCGTGCTTGCACTCTCGCCGGCTTAGCCCCCACGCCGACCTCACACCGACCTCTGGAGTGCACACCCACGCCAGTGCCCTCGCCCTCGCCAACCTCACGTTCGCACACTCACGCCCTCACTAGCCTGGCCTTAGCATCCGCACGCTCGCGCTCTCGCCGACCTCTACAAGTGGTAGCCAAGTGAACGATGGAACTAGAGGACTATTCATGTGCATGATTTTGGTCAAAATTGAAATGAAAATAATTTTGATCAAAACGCATCAATTTGTCTGAGTAATACATAAAAACTGAACATCGAAATATTAACTTTAGAATTTAGAGATGATTATATTTAATACTCTATAATCTTTACTATTTATATGCAAGTCATTTTGAATATTTATCTCTATTAAATTTATTCCAAGTCCAAGGAATTAATGCTACTGATCAACTTGATATGCACTCAAAATCTTTAAACATAAATATAAATTATTCAAAAAATTTATATGAACCAAATTAGAATCAAGTAGAGATTTATAAACAAAAAAAATCTTTTAGTGAATTAAATATAATTATTATATCTAAATTTAAAAATTAACCTCCACACTAAGTGATTAACTATAAAAATTTATTAAAATTATATTTACTATTATGATAAAATTATTAATAATTATTTTAATATTTTATAATTTTTAAAAAAAATTTGAAATTTTCATCATATTTTTAATTTAAAATCAAAATACAGTCAAAATTAATCAAACTTCGATCAACACATAATTAATAATTAAAAAATATTTTTACCGAAACCGAAATAAAAATGATTTCGATCAAAACTGAAACTAAAGTTTAAAACCTTGCCAAAAAAATGCTACTGTAGCGACAGCCATCTAACAAAGAAACTAGCAACACAACACATTTCAAGAAAATGCAATCAAATGGATGGAAAAAACATGAACTTAATCAGAGCTAAGTACATAGTAAAAGCACAAAATGCAATTTCAAAAACTTATTGGCTTGTTTACATAGCTCCAGATGTGAAGGTGGCTTATCTTCCCAGAGACCTGACTGAGGTCTTTTATCTACTAAAAATACTCCTGGTCTTTTATCTACTAAAAAAATAAAGATTCTGACAAGCATAAATCATCAGATCATGTCAAACTGTCATGCATGCAACACACCTGGAGAAATCATGACAAAGATGTTCACGATTTTTTCACCTCCATTAGCTGCAAAGATGAAAAGACAGCAATGTACAGGAAAGCTGAATGAACAATGATGGTGCAATAAGAGTTCCTAAAACTTTTATTTTTGCGCTTAATTAGCTCTCGAATTTTGATCAAATGACCAAATTTCACTATTTCATTGGTTGACATGGAGCACTAAGTATTTCTATTTTGTAAATTCTTTGCTGACATAGTTGTATACTTCATTAATTATTGATAAAGCCTATCAAACAACTAGTCTGTTATCTGTGATGCAGAGACTTGAATCTTATCCCAGGTTGTTCCAGTTGTCAATCTCAAGTAGGGCTGTAAATGGGACAGGTTCGGGGCTGGACCTTACAAAACCTGGATACAAATCCACAGCCAAAGATACAAGCCCAAACCAGGGTTAGGCTCTGAGTTGGATCTTGACCCAGACCCAGATCCAGGTCCACAATGACAAATACAGCCCGAACCAGGTCCAGGTCCAGGTCCAGATCAGGTCTATATTGTTTGGCCCAGATCCAAATAAAGACTTCAAAAAACAAACTGGGGCTAGGCTTCCATCAAAATGGGTTGAATAAAAGATTTAACAGTATCATAAATGGGTCAATTTGGGTTGGCTACCATGAATTGGGTCTAAAATTTAATTTAGATCAAACATTAAAATAGAGGTTTTTTTAAACCCAAATGGTGAGTTTGGACCCAGGTCTGATAGAAGCAGGCTTTTCCAGAAAGATCCAGGTCCAGGCCACCAGACTAGATTTTTTGCTCAAACCTGCTTCCAAGCAGGCTGGGCTTGGCTTTTTGGGATCCAGGCCAGACCTGGATCCATTGGCAGCACAGCACTAATCTCAAGCACACTGCTAAAGGAAGGAGTTATTGAGCTAAAATTACCAGGATCACAGTCATGTGGCCCTGACGATGACTCAGGTGGTAAGGCAACATGAGGTTTAGCTCTCGGCAGGCAAGACCAGCACAGCTGTTGACATTCAGATTTATGTGTGTAACTTCAACTCCAGCAGAAAGTGAAGCAGCGTCCACTGCATAATTGTGGTTCTGCAAAACATGAACATATCTTACAACAAAGACAGTCCTACCAAAGTGCATAAAGTAACTATTCAGAACAAGGATAGAAAATATAAAAAACACATAAATATGCTCAATGGCATTAGATGCAACAAAATATTGGAATTGGTGCAACTAAATCAGGTTTCAACTGGACTCCAATTTAGAGTTGGCCAAAATTTCAAAACCAAAATGAAATAATAGTTTATATATTGGGAAGTTAAGGTCCAATATAATATACATACCAAATAGACAGTTTTCATGCAGCCCTTCCCTGCTTCTTTAGGAGGCAAACATAAATCTAAGAGTAGCACTATTGGGACATTTGAGTACCTGTGCACTAATTTCAACTCGTCTGTTCGTGACATTTCCAAACGGATGAATTCCAACATGATGACCGCATTTCATTTTAAATGTCTTACCACCCAACATCTGACCAATCAGCTGGTGTCCCATACAAATTCCAAACACATTAACTTTTTCAATTATTGCCTTTACAGTTTTCACACCATAGGGAACTGTAGCTTGGCCACCGGACCATTGCTAAAAAGTAATCCGTCAGGCTTCAGTTTTAAAGTTTCTGTAGCAGGCTAGGTTGAAGGCACCACTGTAATTTTGCATCCATATGATGCCAAGCGCCTTAATATATTATGTTTAATTCCAAAATTGTATGCAACAACCTGTAGCAATGAAATATGGGATAACAGATTAAATTTTGATGAAGAAAGAGGTGTCAGTTCCTTACATGAACTTTTCTGGAAGAAATGCTTTCTTTTTTAAATTCCCATGCAGTATCAGTTGTCCCTGCCCATTCCCAACGAGTGTCACATCAAGCACCAGTTATAAGATCAACAACTGTAAAAGATAATGATTACTGTTATGTCTGACATTGCACATCAGAATAAGAGCATTACCTACAAATCTCCAATGCTAATTCCAATCAATAAAACATCAAGGAGATAATAAAAAAATTGCAAGTTCCAAGAAGTGTCTAATAGGTAAAATTTTCTGGAACTAAATAAAATTTGGATTTGGACTAGAGATTAAACATCTAATGAGATACAAAAAGATTTAATAACCTTTAAGAATTGTTTGCATTTTAAGATTTGCACAATCACAAAAGTGAGCTTCTAACTGATGCTTGTGATGTCACCTTTTGATCCTTGGACTAAACATTAAGTGTAACCGATGGCTATAAAAGTGTTAAATCTTTAGTCCAACACATAAAACTCGTGCTTGGCAAATCTTTTGATGAAGATGTTGAGGTCTAGAGTTAGACAAAAAGAATGTACAAAAATGCAACACTATATTTATCCTTACCTACAATTTTCCATTTATGGGCCATTTCTAAGAGATGCAAGCGTGAGAACTCAATATTCAAGTTTCCAAGAAAATAAGTTCAGTTAAAAAGTATTACATATGCCCGTGACTGCCAAGTAGTCACCAAGTGATTTTCTGCGCACCACCAGTTTGAAGTACTGGATACATGCAAATAGAAAAGAATGATAAAGATCTGCTGAAAGCATCAAGAAGTATTTTTCTAACAACCTTCTAAGAAAAACAGCTACATGTGATGAAACAACTAGATGCTCAGACTTCTTATAACCAAACCCGCAAGAAAGCATTGACTTGATTCCTCATCATCTGCAAGATAAAAGAACTGATAATTTTAGCATTTTCATGAACTTTCTGATGCATTCAGAATTTTCCCATACCAGGATTAACACCAGTGTTTCCGATATGAGGATTTTTCATCAGCAAAAATTTGTCCAGCATAGCTAAGGTCTGTTAAAATTCCCTGGTACCTATAATATCATTTTCTTGATGTAAGATTCATCTCTTTTAAGAGAATCATATACATCACAAACAACCATTCACCTTCAAAATTGGCAGAGAACACATGTAGTCCCATATGACAGCATAAACCAAATACACAGACATAAAAATATAGAAAACTGGAACCTGCTTGCTCCACAGGGACGCTAGGAATATTTAAGTGCCTAGATCCTTGTAGAGAAATAATTGCAGGAAAAAGGGCGTCCTTTGCTAGAATCACGACCACGCAATGTTTTCCCAGTTTCTTTGCCTTTTATTTTATTTATTTGGGTCGCATACACAGCAGTAGCAACTCAATAATTTTGTATTCGTGTCAGCCCTTCTGATTTAAAGAGACAATAGTGCAGGAAAGAACAACAAATGAGAGAGGAATGATGATTTTACCTCGTAAGAGAAGTATTAGACACCACTTCACCAACTTGAGTGCCTGAAGCGCCAAAGAATTTAGCCTTCCATATGAAATCATCTTCAAGGACAAGCCCGGCATCATTGGTTCTCCATGGCCTGTCCACTGACCCTGAAACTAGAAACCCAAACTGTAAGACCAAGATGTCACCTCCAAGATTCCAAAATAATAAAGGTGTAGGCAAACTACGCATCGCTGCTTACCATTTCTCTCAGAAACTGAGCTACTTGTCGCCTGCAATACCAAATATACAGCAGAAATTACATAGCATCAAATAAAGCATGAAATAGAAAATAAAAAAAAAAAGAAAACTCCCATATCTTTTCAGATCAAAATTTAGCATTAAAGAATATAAACGAATTGAGAAAGGGCGAAAGCGGCTCCAAGAAAATTATGCACATCAAAGGAAACAGGAGAGATTATACTCGATTTCTTTCAAACAAGAAAACCCGTTGCAGCAGCTACAAAAATCAAGAATCAAGAATGGACGACGACACCCACAAGCTTCTTAAACAAAAAGATAAAACAGCGGCTCCAAGAAAATTATGCAAATGGAATGAAAACGAGCGAAGAACGCTCGATCTCAAGAAAACTCATCACGGAAGCTACAAAAGCCATCAAAAATAACAAAAATAAAGCAAGATCCACATCGAAAGAAGTGCAACAAAGGAGAATCTAGCCTGTGCTCTGAGAAGGGGCCCACGAGCCGTGCGGGGAGGAGCAGCTGCGAGATCGGAGAGGGAGAGATGCGAGCTAGGGTTTTGGAGCGCAGCCGTTAAAGAGGAGAGAAGAGAAGCCTGTCTCGGGGGGATGATGACGCCGGGAAAGCGCAAGATGGTCGCCATTGTAGGGAGCGGCCGGAGGGCGAGGAGAGAGGGGAAAGCAAATGAAAGAAAATGAAAATCACGCGAACCGAGGGTTTTATGGGAAATTAGGGTCACGGTGTTAATGGGCCGAGCCGACCCTAGAACTTGTCCTAGACCGGGAGATCGTGGCCGTTGGTATAATAACGAACGGTGGCCATGGTATATTGCGAATTTTTACGGGCATCCCCCTGAAATATTACTATTTACAGATGAATCCGGTAAAGCTCAAGGTTCCCCACCAAATAACCTCAGTTGTGTGGAAATATGCGTTCGTTTGGTTTCGGATCAGTATAGTTGATTTCAGAATTATTTTTTTTATAAAATTAATATTATTTATTTTATATTATTATTAAATTAAATTATTATAAAAAATTAAATAAGTTTTTTAATTTTAAATTATTAAAACGTTAATTTTAATAAAAAAATATTAATTTATAAAAAAAAAATTATTAATCATAATCTTGATTCTAAATTAACGAAAGATTCAATACTTGCTAGACCTTAGGAAATTCACAAACAAAGAAAAACGTTATTGGCAAGCTTGAGGATGACAAATGATCCTTTCAACATGGAAAAGAGCAATGGCAAGTATCCCAATCGTCGCAAGTTCCTCTGGCTCCACTATGCACTCCGTCGCATATGCTGTCGCAGCTGTGTCTTTGACATCCTGGATACCTCACAAACACCGTGCACTGCTTGCCGTTCACTTCAACAACAGCAGCGCCACCATCTATGAACATACATGGCTTCTTAATTATCTATAGCAGAAAATATATTTATCACTTGAAGCAGAAGGGGACTACTCACTGCAGAAAACCAAGAGCAGAAGCGCTGTTGCAAGAAGTGCGCTAGGTGCCATCTTTGTTGTCCCAGGTACTATATGGTGATGGCTGCAGGCACTAGCGGTGAATTTATAGGCCAAGCCTGCACGAAGATCCACTGCGTTCAAATAAACGGCAAAAAAGAAAAAGTAGATCAACCTACCCCGTGAATTTCTTTTATATCAAGGTGTGCTTTGTCCTGTTTCTGCATTCGCACTGACCATCTTATAAAAATACCTGGAAACTTTTAGCAGTATTCTGCTACTCCATGGAATCCGCATATCATGTCTGATTCTTGCACAACATTTTAGGCACACCAACGACACAAGGCAATAAAACTAAGACCATCTCCAACTAACACTTGTTTATGGAACTATTCAAATTGTAACTTTACAATTAGAAAAGATGGAACTTCATGCCACCACTGCATTCCCAAACAGAAAAATCATCATCTGTAGACTGGCTTTCAGATTCCTCGTCAGCAGCGTTTAGAACTTATAAGAAAATTGAGCTAAAATAGCTCTAGGGAGTAAATCAGGCTGCACTTTGATCATCCTGTCACCGATTCTTCTTACTTCATTCGCAATGAAGTATTGTCTCGGGCTTCCCTAAGAAGCATACAGGAACTACTGCTCAATTAAGTGATACTGGAGTTACAAATTGGACAACATGTCTTCCTTTTGAGACATGTGTCAATGCACTGCAAGAAAAAGAAGGCATCAGCACTCTGAAGAAATGCTTATTGCAGACCCTACAAGGACAGTAGGGGCAACTGTGACGCCCCGACCCAGCACGATATTGTTCCTGGGCGTTTGCGGCCCACAGCCCACCCGACCCTAGGATTTTGTTTTTCCCAGTTCCCCAGGAAAAGGCCTCGTTGTTGGGTCTATGACAGTCATTATATTTAGCCCAGTCTCAACTCCAACACTTTGTCGATGTGGGACTAAAGACAACTGCTACCAGTTACAGGTCCATTGTCTGCCTATTGGCCCACTGGCCCCACCGGACCTTACAATCTCCCCCTCTCAAGAGTTCAGCGTCCTCGCTGAACTAGCCCACATCGATCAAGAGTTGTAGAATGGCTCTGATACCACTATGTGACGCCCCCGACCCAGTACGATATTGTTCCTGAGCGTCTGCGGCCCGCGGCCCACCCGACCTCAGGATTTTGTTTTTCCCAGTTCCCCAGGAAAAGACCTCGTTGTTGGGTCTATGACAGTCATCATATTTAGCCCAGTCTCAACTCCAACACTTTGTCGATGTGGAACTAAAGACAACTGCTACCAGTTACAGGCTCATTGCCTGCCTACTGGCCCACTGGCCCCACCGGGCCTTACAATCTCCCCCTCTCAAGAGTTCAGCGTCCTCGCTGAACTAGCCCACATCGATCAAGAGGTGCGGAGTGACTCTGATACCATATGTGACGCCCCTGTCGTGTCCGATCAAACCACAACTCAGGTGGACAACATACAAATAAAAGGTTTACAGAATACATAGAATTAAAATTTATTTCATCAATACGAATATAGTTCAGATAACATAACAAAACGTGGTCTCACTGGAAATACTCAAGTCTGATAAAGTTTTCCCCTACATAAAAATAGAATAACATGTAAATAAATCAGCTCCAAAGATAGTTGCGCACGTACTTTCTGCTACCGTAGACACCTGTGCCAGGCTGCTACTCTCCTGTGGATAGGAACAATTAAAGAATAAGCCACGAATGCTCAGTAGGAAGTTACCTCCTCCAAACAATAGGAGAGATCAATTTTTGGTGGCAACAACAAAATTAACACAGTGGCAACAACAATAATTCGACGACAAAGGTGATTAGGTAAATTAACATCCACAGCAAGAAATAAATCAACAAGGATATCTTATGGGTATGGCTGCCTCCCCTACCAAGCAGAGTCATACCACTCTGCACTCCCAACCGCTGATGGACTGGTGATCCGTAATCACACAGCAGATCACGCTTGATGGAGTGGTGATCCGTAATCACACAGCAGATCACGTCCCCTATCAAGCAGAGTCATACCACTCTGCACTCCCAACCGCTGATGGAGTGGTGATCCGTATCACACAGCAGATCACGTTTGACGGAGTGGTGATCCGTATCACACAGCAGATCACGTTTGATGGAGTGGTGATCCGTATCACACAGCAGATCACGTTTGATGGAGGGTGGTGATCCGTATCACACAGCAGATCACGTTTGATGGAGGGTGGTGATCCGTATCACACAGCAGATTACGTTTGATGGAGTGGTGATCCGTATCACACAGCAGATCACGTTTGATGGAGGGTGGTGATCCGTATCACACAGCAGATCACGTTTGATGGAGGGTGGTGATCCGTATCACACAGCAGATCACGTTTGATGGAGTGATGATTCGTATCACACAGCAGATCACGTTTGATGGAGTGGTGATCCGTATCACACAGCAGATCACGTTTGAGGGGGGTGGTGATCCGTAATCACACAGCAGATCACGTCCCCTATAATTCCGCCATCAAGATAAATAATTTCCATCAATTCCACCTTATGAACCTCCCCCTTTACAACTCCGCCATCAAGATAAATAATTTCCATCAATTCCACCTTATGAACCTCGAATTTATCATGTTATTATCAATAGCCATTGATCCAGCGATTCATCACCCAAGTCCTTAATAATTTCACATTTAATCCTTAAGTCTAATTTAAACCAATTCCAAAACCAGAATTTAAAACAAAACCGATTCTGAGCCCCACCTAAACCAAAGCCAACTTTAAACGAAACCAAAATCTAAACCAACTTTTAATTAAACCAAACCGAAACCAACTCTCGGATTAAACCAAAACCATAATCAACTTTAAGTTAAACCTTAATTAAACTAATCCTTCTTCCTCCTCAAAACCCTAACCCTAATTCTACTGCAGCCGCCGCCGCCGCCAGGCCATCCCACCGTCAGGCCGCCCCGCTGCCAGGCCGCCACGCCGCCACGCCGCACGCCGACGTCTCCGCTGGGCCGTGGCTGCCGCCAGACCACCGCCTCCGGCGTCGCCAGACCCGCGTTGCCCCGCGCCTCTGGCCGACTCCGGCCTGTGCAGTCGTGCGCACGCCACCGGCCGCTCCCGATGCCGTATCACGCGCCAGAACTGCGTCGACACCGGGTCCGTGCTGCCTGCGCACGACGCCCGCACGCATCAGCGCCGCACGCCGCCGCACCGCACGCCGCCGCCTCCACCGCTGCCGCCGGAGCACAGCGGACGATCGGGGAAGAAGATGGGAATTTTGCAATTTAGCCCTCTAATCTTTCTATTCTCAAAACATGCCATAGATTGGTATAAAACAGACATATCTATTATTTACTCAGTTTTACTTAGATCTAGGTTATCATCATCCTCCTAAATATCACGAGGGTCACTAAGTTTATTGATTATTCAACATGAATTTGTCTCGGGCATAACGGCAAAGAGAAACGGATGAAAGTAACATCACCTAGTTCGAATAGAGATAAGGAGAAAACAAATGAAAGTAACTTAACTTACTTCGAATAGAGGTAAGGAGAAAACAAATGAAAGTAACTTAACCTACCTCGAATCTCGATAACGATCGTCCCAAATCTTCTTGCCACTCCGTAAGCCTCCCCAACGATTGTCCCTTGACTCTCTCTATCCGTCCGGGTTTAGTGGGTGGTTGCTGCCTATAAATAGAGACGGTTATTGGGTTGTGGGTTGTAAGCCCGAGTAATGGGCCGTTATGGAGTGACGGGTGGTTACATTTAATTGTAAGGCCCGGTGGGGCCAGTGGGCCAGTAGGCAGGCAATGGGCCTGTAACTGGTAGCAGTTGTCTTTAGTCCCACATCGACAAAGTGTTGGAGTTGAGACTGGGCTAAATATGATGACTGTCATAGACCCAACAACGAGGCTTTTTCCTGGGAAACTGGAAAAAACAAAATCCTGGGGTCGGGTGGGCTGTGGGCCGCAGACGCCCAGGAATAATATCGTGTTGGGTCGGGGGCGTCACATAGTGGTATCAGAGCCACTCCGCACCTCTTGATCGATGTGGGCTCCTCGCTGAACTCTTGAGAGGGGGAGATTGTAAGGCCCGGTGGGGCCAGTGGGCCAGTAGGCAGGCAATGGGCCTGTAACTGGTAGCAGTTGTCTTTAGTCCCACATCGACAAAGTATTGGAGTTGAGACTGAGCTAAATATGATGACTGTCATAGACCCAACAACGAGGCCTTTTCCTGGGAAACTGGGAAAAACAAAATCCTGTGGTCGGGTGGGCTGTGGGCCGCAGACGCCCAGGAACAATATCGTGCTGGGTCGAGGGCGTCACATAGTGAGAAAGGCTGAACCTCTAAAGACAATTTTGATAGTTGGAATACCTACTGGCGATAAAATGATTGTAGATCAAGTATTCAAGTAGTGTGTTATTAGCATTGGAAACTAAGAACCCACCATAGATCTAGTGCTATTAAATTTTAAGGATTTTGATGTCATTTTAGGCTTGGACTGGTTGGCCGCTTATCATGCCAATGTTGATTGTTTGATAAAGGTAATAACTTTCAAACCACTTAGACAAGATACTTTTACTTTCTCCGGTATGTAGAAAACTTTTCTCCTATCATGTCTTTTCTGCAAGCCCAACAACTACTGATGAAGGGTTGCAAGGGGTATCTAGTTTTTATCTCTGAGGAGCTATTGAGTACACATCGATTAGAGGACATTCCTATTGTCCGAAAGTATCCAGGGGTCTTTCTTGAGAAGTTATTAGGATTGTCTTTTGACAGAAAGGTGGAGGTTGACATAGACCTCAAGCCCGGTGCAGCTTCGATCTCGAAACCCCCTTGTAGAATGACACCGGTGAAGTTAGTAGAGTTGAAGAAGCAATTAAAAAAAAAAAAAAACTTTTGGACAATGGTCACATACGCCCTAGTGCATCTCCTTGGGATGCACCAGTCCTTTTTGTGAAGAAGAAAGACAGAACTATGAGATTATGCATCGACTACAGTCAGTTAAATCAAATCATAGTAAAGAATAAATATCCTCTTTCTTGGATTAACGATCTCTTTGATCAGTTACAAGGTACTCAAGTGTACTCGAAGATTAACCTAAAATCTGGCTATCATCAATTAAAGGTCAAGAAGGAGGACATCTCGAAGATGTCTTTAGAACTTGCTATGGACATTACGAATTTCTTGTCATGTCATTTGGCTTGACCAATGCACCTGCTGTCTTTATGGATTTAATGAATAGGGTATTCAGGCAGTATTTAGATCAATTCGTCATTGTCTTTATAGATGACATTTTAATATATTCCAAGAGTCATAATGAGCACAAACAATATCTCAGAATTGTGTTGGAAACCTTGAGACAAGAGAAATTATATGCCAAACTTGGTAAGTGTGGCTTTTGGTTGTCGGAGGTGATTTTCTTGGGTCACGTGATCTCTGGTGCTGGTATATCAGTAGATCCAAAGAAAATAGAAGCTGTGTTGGACTGGAAGAGGCCCCCCTAATGTAACTGAAGTGAGAAGTTTCCTTGGATTGGCAGGTTACTATAGAAGATTTGTGAAAGGTTTTTCCAAGATTGCTACTCCACTGACCCGATTGACTCAGAAGAATGTTAAATTTGATTGGGCTGAAGATTGTGAGCAAAGTTTTCAAGAATTAAAGAGAAGGTTGACTACTGCACCAGTGTTGCCCATACCTTCTGGTGGCGATGGGTTGGTGGTATACAATGATGCTTCCATCAACGGATTGGGTTGCGTTCTAATGCAACATGGAAAAGTGATAGCCTATGCCTCTAGGCAATTAAAGGTCCATGAGAAAAATTATCTCACTCATGACCTTGAATTAGCAGCTGTCATTTTTGCACTAAAAATTTGGAGGCATTATCTTTATGGACAGACATTTGAAATCTTTACAGATCATAAGAGTTTGAAATATCTTTTCACTCAGAAAGAACTTAATATGAGACAGAGGAGATGACTGGATTTCCTCAAGGACTATGATTGCTCAATCAACTACCACCCAGGTAAAGCCAATGTTGTTGCAGATGCACTTAGTAGGAAATCGATAGGATACTCAGCACATTTATTGATAAGAAGATGGAAGATCTTAGAAACCTTAGGAGACATGAAACTAACCATTATAACAGAGACTCAACGAGGATTGCTAGCTGGATTACGCTTAGAGTCAGAACTGGTGTTGAAACTTAAAGAGTGCCAGTTGAAAGATCCTAGGTTGCAGACCTTAAAATTGAGTTAATTCAAAATTCTAAACCAGGGTTTGATGTGACTACTGACGGTGTGATTCGATATCACGGTCGGCTGTGTGTCTCTGATGACTTTCAATTGAAGCAAGAATTGCTAAACGAGGCTCATTGCTCTCGTTTCTCAGTACACCCAGGTAGCACAAAAATGTACCGAGACATGAAGCAAAATTATTGGTGGCAGAGCATGCAGAGAGATATTGCAGAATTTATTTCCAAATGTTTAGTGTATCAACAGGTCAAAATTGAACACCAAAAACCAGCATGAAAGTTACAGTCATTCCCTATCCCTGAATGGATATGGGATCATGTGACCATGGACTTTGTGGCTGGGTTACCCAGGACAAGGAAGGGGTTGGATGCTATTTGGGTTGTGGTGGATCGGTTAACTAAGTCAGCCCATTTCCTACCTATTAAGATGACCTACTCCTTGGACAAGCTTGTTGAACTATATATGGAGGAAGTAGTAAAACTTCATGGAATACCTATTACCATCATTTCTAATAGAGATCCCAGATTCACTTCACAATTTTGGGGTAGTTTTCAGGAAGCTTTGGGGACGCAGCTACGTTTTTAGTACTGCATATCACCCTCAAACTGATGGTCAATCAGAGAGAACAATCCAGACCCTAGAGGACTTGCTGAGAGCGTGTGCTCTGGATTTCAAGGGGAGCTGAGACTCTCATTTGTGTCTATCTGAGTTCACCTACAACAATAGTTATCATGCTGGTATTCAAATGACACCTTATGAGGCTTTGTATGGGAGGAAGTGTAGATCCCCGGTGTGTTGGACAGAGGTTGGTGAGAGGCAAATTTTGGGACAAGAGTTGGTTCAATTAGCTACAGAGAAGATTGAAGTGATTCGAAAGAGGTTACTCACAGCACAAAGTAGACAAAAGAGTTATGCTAATACCAGAAGGCGGGATCTGGAGTTTCCCGTGGGCGATCATGTTTTTCTAAAGATCCCTCCAACAAATGGCGTGATGAGATTTGGGATGAGGGGCAAGTTAGCACCTCGTTATATTGGCCCCTTTGAGATCTTAGAGCGAATTGGAGCAATTGCTTATAAACTTGCCTTACCTCCAGCCTTAGCTAATATGCATAACGTCTTCCACGTGTCAATGCTGAGGAAGTACATCCCAGATGCCACACATATACTATCATTTCAGCAGTTACAGCTGAGGGAAGACTTGACATGTGAGGAGCCGCCAATCTGGATCTTAGAACGAAAAGAGGATGTGTTAAGAAGAAAGGTGATCCTTTTGGTAAAAGTACAGTGGCAGCATCACTCTGTGGATGAGGCCACTTGGGAGAGAGAGGAGGACATCAGAGGCAAATACCCCCCATATCTTTTGAGTTATGCTCATTTTAAAATTTGGGGACCAAATTTATTTAACGGGGTAGGAATGTAACCACCCGTTACTCCATAACGGCCCATTACTCGGGCTTACAACCCACAACCCAATAACCGCCTCTATTTATAGACAGCAACCACCCACTAAATCCGGACGGATAGAGAGAGTCAAGGGACAATCGTTGGGGAGGCTTACGGAGTGGCAAGAAGATTTGGGACGATCGTTATCGAGATTCGAGGTAGGTTAAGTTACTTTCATTTGTTTTCTCCTTACCTCTATTCGAAGTAGGTTAAGTTACTTTCATTTGTTTTCTCCTTACCTCTATTCGAACTAGGTGATGTTACTTTCATCCGTTTCTCTTTGCCGTTATGCCCGAGACAAATTCATGTTGAATAATCAATAAACTTAGTGACCCTCATGATATTTAGGAGGATGATGATAACCTAGATCTAAGTAAAACTGAGTAGATAATAGATATGTTTGTGTTATACCAATCTATGGCATGTTTTGAGAATAGAAAGATTAGAGGGCTAAATTGCAAAATTCCCATCTTCTTCCCCGATCGTCCGCTGTGCTCCGGCGGCCGGCGGCGGAGGCGGCGGAGGCGGCGGCGTGCGGTGCGGCGGCGTGCGGCGCTGATGCGTGCGGGCGTCGTGCGCAGGCAGCACGGACCCGGTGTCGACGCAGTTCTGGCGCGTGATACGGCGTCGGGAGCGGCCGGTGGCGTGCGCACGACTGCACAGGCCGGAGTCGGCCAGCGGCGCGGGGCAACGCGGGTCTGGCGACGCCGGAGGCGGTGGTCTGGCGGCAGCCACGGCCCAGCGGAGACGTCGGCGTGCGGCGTGGCGGCGTGGCGGCCTGACGGTGGGATGGCCTGGCGGCGGCGGCGGCAGTAGAATTAGGGTTAGGGTTTTGAGGAGGAAGAAGGATTAGTTTAATTAAGGTTTAACTTAAAGTTGATTATGGTTTTGGTTTAATCCGAGAGTTGGTTTCGGTTTGGTTTAGTTAAAAGTTGGTTTAGGTTTTGGTTTCGTTTAAAGTTGGCTTTGGTTTAGGTGGGGCTCAGAATCGGTTTTGGTTTAGATTCTGGTTTTGGAATTGATTTAAATTAGACTTAAGGATTAAATGTGGAATTATTAAGGACTTGGGTGATGAATCGCTGGATCAATGGCTGTTGATAATAACATGATAAATTGGAGGTTCATAAGGTGGAATTGATGGAAATTATTTATCTTGATGGCGGAGTTGTAAGGGGGGAGGTTCATAAGGTGGAATTGATGGAAATTATTTATCTTGATGGCGGAGTTATAGGGGACGTGATCTGCTGTGTGATTACGGATCACCACCCCCCTCAAACGTGATCTGCTGTATGATACAGATCACCACTCCATCAAACGTGATCTGCTGTGTGATACGGATCACCACTCCATCAAACGTGATCTGCTGTGTGATACGGATCACCACTCCATCAAATGTGATCTGCTGTGTGATACGGATCTCCACTCCATCAAACGTGATCTGTTGTGTGATACGGATCACCACTCCATCAAATGTAATCTGCTGTGTGATACGGATCACCACTCCATCAAACGTGATCTGCTGTGTGATACGGATCACCACCCTCCATCAAACGTGATCTGCTGTGTGATACGGATCACCACCCTCCATCAAACGTGATCTGCTGTGTGATACGGATCACCACTCCATCAAACGTGATCTGCTGTGTGATATGGATCACCACTCCATCAAACGTGATCTGCTGTGTGATACGGATCACCACTCCGTCAAACGTGATCTGCTGTGTGATACGGATCACCACTCCATCAGCGGTTGGGAGTGCAGAGTGGTATGACTCTGCTTGATAGGAGACGTGATCTGCTGTGTGATTACGGATCACCACTCCATCAAGCGTGATCTGCTGTGTGATTACGGATCACCACTCCATCAGCTGTTGGGAGTACAGAGTGGTATGACTCTGCTTGGTAGGGGAGGCAGCCACACCCATAAGATATCCTTGTTGATTTATTTCTTGCTGTGGATGTTAATTTACCTAATCACCTTTGTCGTCGAATTATTGTTGTTGCCACTGTGTTAATTTTATTGTTGCCACCAAAAATTGATCTCTCCTATTGTTTGGAGGAGATAACTTCCTACTGAGCATTCGTGGCTCATTCTTTGATTGTTCCTATCCACAGGAGAGTAGCAGCCTGGCACAGGTGTCTACGGTAGTAGAAAGTACGTGCGCAACTATCTTTGGAGCTGATTTAGTTACATGTTATTCTATTTTTGTGTAGGGGAAAACTTTATCAGACTTGAGTATTTCCAGTGAGACCACGTTTTGTTATGTTATCTGAACTATATTCGTATTGATGAAATAAATTTTAATTCTATGTATTCTGTAAACCTTTTATTTGTATGTTGTCCACTTGAGTTGTGGTTCGATTGGACACGACAGGGGCGTCACAGCAACCACTTGTTTGTACATACTTTGGCAAACATGGTAAGTGCCGGAGGGTATCTCCAATGGGGGGTGTCTCGAGACAAATATCACATGCTTCTTCAATATTATCACCTTGCGATGGTAGAGGGTGAGAAAGAAGATCAAATTATATGAATGCTAGCCATACAAAAATTAATTAGAAGAAAAGAAAAACCTGAATTATTGACTGTGGCAAGCTATTGATCTGATTGTGAGAAGCACCAGTTTCTTCACTATTGTCATCAAGAGCCAAAAGCATTTCATAGTCATTCCCATAACAAGAGATGCGATGGAATTTATAAATGATCATAAAAATGTGTAGAATGAAAGGCAACTTGAGAAGATATATGGCAATACAGAGTTAAAAAATAAAAGTACACTGACCACACGCCTCGCAGAAAGGAATTCCAGAGGCAAGTACATAACATTGGAATACCAAAGGCAACAAAGTACATAACATTGGCCTCGCAGTCATCAACGCCAACATCAGAAGGTAGATTACCTCATTGGCTTGTCAAGGAAGTTTTAAATGTGGCTCCAAAGTGTTTTAAAAGTGCATCAGCATCATTTTTTTGTGTTTCAGCGACTGCACATCCAGCTAGTTTGATCAATGGTGTGCAGCTAACAAGCACTAATGCTCCACCTGTTGTGACAGCAGATATCCCGCAACGTGGAATACTGAAGAGGAGGAATATGGCTTTTGATATCTCATGTACAATTGAGCCTCGGGCAACAACCAAATTATGTGCTCAGACGTCAATTCCTCCAGCAGATACTGGAGTTTCAGTTCAGAACAATGTTGATGGTTTGAGCAAGAGAATTTCCGGCTTCATTTTTGCCCCAAGCGATATGGTGGTTAGAGATAGTGACGCATCTTCGGAGGAAACTTTATCAGATCTGGAGTAGTAAGGTTTAGCCTTTTTCTCCAAAAATGTTGTTGCAGATTACGACTTGTACAGGGATTTTACTTTGTATGCATTATGCTGTATTTCCAGTGCTCATTGTGTTCCTTTTGAACCAAACTCGGTATTTCTTCCTTGTTCGAAGTTCTAGTGCAGCAGATGCAATATGGTTCAAGTAAAAAAAGAAAACACCAGTGTGATATTTGTTATAATGTTAGTTATAATAAATTAGTCTCATATCGGATATTGGATAGATAGAATCGAATAGATATATTGAAAAAGACTCGTATCTCATGAGTTTGAATTTTTGGGATAATTTAGTGTCCGGCTCACTATATTATTCGGGTTCGACACTCTTGCGACTCCCCAATAAATGATATTAGAACTTTAGGTTCGAATCTGTGTAAACTATTAAGATTAAAATTACCTTGATAATGCGACTGAATTGAGTCACATATTAATCTCATGATAAAGATCGGCAAAAGGGCGCATGCACGGGCGCTAGAGGCTGGTGCGAGAGCGCAAGTGCAAGACCGACAAGAACGCGGTCATCAAAGACCGATGCAAAAACATGAGTAAAATAGTTTTGTGTCTAATTCACTATATAAATTTGATTTCACTCTTGTGACTCTCCAACGGGTATTTTCATAGGCATTGGCGAAAATTCAGAGCATCAGAGTTGCGTATGACATTAGAGTTCTCCATGGCTTAACAAGGATGCCAAACTCGGAAGAAAAATTTTCACCGCCATTTGAATTATGATTTCTAAAAGAAAGGTCTGTCCATGTTATATGCCAATTTTCTCTGCAAACAGCAGCGTCTTTTTTCTCCAAAACGAAATTTACAAAAGAAGCAATTCTTGAATCCACTCTCGATCAATAATTAGCAATACAAAATTTTGAAATCTGATGAAACAAAAACTGATCATCGCGCGAGAACCATGAAAAGTGAAATTGAGGAAACCACTGGTGAATGCAGTACAGACTCAGGTGACATAAACGCCAAGTAGAATACACCAGCTTCACGAAGACAAATTGTTTTCATGCTCCACAAATAACTCTGGTCCCATAAACAAAGGACAACCTGAGGACCTTCAAACCCCTGGTAAGCAGCTTTATTCAAAGAAAAATTTTCATTTTGCTAAAATATACAGACTTCAAAGACCAATCCAATCATTCAATTCTGGCCGTTGTTTGCCTTCCGGGATTTACACTAAATTTGCTCTACAACCGACCCATCATGATGAAGATGCTGCAACACTTGGTCAGGTCACTTAGAACAGCCACACGAACCATTTCGAGGAAGAAAGGCCTCTCTCAATGGAGATAATCACAGTTTGTGTCTCATGGCAGGTCATCAATTATAGCTCTCACAGACCTTCCATGTCTCCTTGGTGTCAGAATATGTTCATCCGGGATTCTAACATCATTGTAGTTGTCATCATCGTATGGTAAACCCAGATGATTTTCACTCCACAGATAACCGATGGTCTGAATTCATTCTCAATGGTCTAGACAAGCCACTGTCCCTGCGAACTGACCCCATATTGCTTCTGAGCAGATGGAACAACAATAGAGTAGTCCATCGGTCACCCCCTTCCTCTAAATCATGGTCTTCCGACAATGCATCTCCATTGTTGACGAAATAATCCTCCCGCACGATTGCTTACGATCTTGCTGATCTGATGGCACTAAGGATGTCGCCATACTCTTGCCGTTGCTGATCCGATGCCGCTAAGGATGTCACCATACTCTTGCCGTTGCTGATCCGATGCCGCTAAGGATGTCACCATACTCCGCTCGGTAGTGACCGGATCTGTTCCCGTTGATTTGACAATCATACTGAGGACCGTTTGAATTTTTGGAAAAATAATTTATTGAGATTTTTTTTTATCCAAAGTGGCCCACTGACTCCATTTCTTCGATGCAACCTAAAAAAATAAAATAAAATTCGAACGAATCAGAGTTGTCGTGGGTGAAGGCCCAGCCCAGTAATAAAGGCCCAAATAGTTGAACGGACCATTCGATTTCGCAGCCCAGGTAGGACCTTCTCCTACCTTCTACTCCGCCCGATCGCCGCCGCCGATACCTTCTTCTCCACTCTTTCTGTCGCATCCGTTGGAACCCTAAACCCTTCACCCTTGTTCTCCGTAGGCAGAGATGCTTGCGCGGAGGTTGGCATCTCTACCCTCCAGGCCTTCGAGGCTTCTCCAGCGGGCATATTCTATCAGGCAATCAATCGTCCCCTTTTCCTCTCTCCTTATTATTCGCCGCTTGATCTTGATGTTGATGCATTGTTTTCTTCTGTGCAGTCTCTTCTCTACTTCGTCGGAGCACGCAAGCGGGAAGAGCACGCTTCGGCGGAGAGCGGTGCCGATCGTGCTGTTAAGCCTCACGGGAGGCTTCGCTCTTAGCGCCCTCAATGACCTCGCCGTCTTCCACGGATGCAGCTCGTAATTGCCTGTATCTCTTTTCTACTTCTAAATGTCACTCTCTTGAGTTCTTCATGCTCTTTTGCGCTTTCTTTGCTTAAACAGCGCAATTAATCAATAACTGAGATAATGATGAGCATTTCTGTTTAAAACCATGGCGTAATTTCCTTGTTTATTAATCGGTTGTTTTCTGAAGCCTGGAACGGGTATCTATACCGTGAGACTTATATCTTATGTTAAAATGGATGCGTTTAGCTTCGCGCAACTCGTGCAAGCATTTGTTTAGCTGTTCCTTCTGATGATGGGTCAGTCGGTCACTGTTTGTTTTTGCTTTTGATCTAATTTTAGCTACTCGTTGTTCAAAAGACGTGATATTTTACTTCATGGAGGATGCAGATAAATATATGAACAAAGTTTAGAATTTTCTGGATGAGGACGGACTCTTATAAACACTATGCTTCTAATGGCCCTTCTACAGGAAGGCAATAGAGAAGGCTAGTGAAAATCCAAAAGTTGTCGAGGTTCTTGGTGAGCCAATTGTCAGAGGTCCCTGGTATGATGCAACTCTTGCAGTTGGTCATCAGTGGCGTTCCTTATCTTGCACATTTCCTGTGACTGGGCCACTAGGTTCAGGCATTTTCCAGTTGAAGGCTATCCGCCATGGAGGTTTGTGCCACACTTTTTTCATTAGTTTCTTTCTTTAATTGGATGGTTGGATTATTGATGCTTAGTTAAAGGATTAATAAGGAGAGTTATGAGAGAAAAAGGCTTATTGGGTTTTTTATGCTTTGTTAAATCAATTTCTGCTTTTCTGGTTCTCCAAATATTTCTAGTTTTGCTGTGCATGTATTCATGGTTTGTAATTTTAGCTTTTGTAGTGTTATGAAATGAGAAGTTCGCATTTCATCAGTAAGAGCCTCCTTGGATGCTTCAAAAAAAATTTCTTTGCAATTGGATTGCAGTCAACCCAATTCCTATCCAACTTCCAGAAGGGAGAGGGAGCTCTCTTTCGACGGAAGAACAGAAGAGGCTGAAACCTTTTCTTCACATTTCAAATAAAATCATGTTACTCCATTGGAAAATAGAGACATGAAAAAGTGTTGCTAAACACTCGCATAGCTGAATTTACTAAATAGCCAAAAATTCCTGTGACAACTTGATCTGACCAACCAAGCTGAAGCGGTTTCCGGTAACTGAAATATGGTGGCTACTTATTGTGTATAAATTTGATCTATGGGAATTTGTGACGTAATGGACATTATTTTGTATGAGTCGGACTAAGATGAGTTGAAAGGCCTTTCAACTCAATTCTGAAACATCATGTGTCTAATTTTTTGCAGAGGACACATGGAGGCTCTTCTCCATCTTCCCACAAGTGATGAGAAGGACCAGACGCTCCAAATTAGCATCACAGACAATATACCACTTCCCCACAAACATTTGGAGTGTACCGATTGCAAATCTCCAACTCCTGAAACATCATAGTTATTTTTTGCATGCAGAAGCTGCCCCGAGTATTTCAGATGGTTGCTTTCTTTAATTTTTTTAATTGAAAATAATTGTGAAAATTGGAATAGATTGTGTTTTGTCTGCCACTTGCATTGTAAAAATGATGTTCCCTCACACACATATGTGTGAATTATTTTTTTACTGTTAAAACCATTTCACCTTTTGTTTTTGCCTCACTAATTTAACTACCAATCACAATTGTCATATATTTCTTCTCAGGGGAGCTAAAAGAGGCTCACAGTTAACAGAAGGCTTGCTACTGATTTCAGAATATTGCTACCTCAGTTCCTCACCACACTAGGAGGTCAGACAGTGCTACCTTATCTCTTAATTATTGAAGTGATTTGGTTGGTCCCCCAGTATCATTATTGGTAAGCAATTGAATCAAGCTTGACCTCACCTACTTCTCAACGGTTTTCCTCCCATTTTAATAGTTAAGCACCCAGCATTGATTTGTGTGACCTGCTCTTGTTCACATAGCATCTCTAACTAATATCACAAATAAGAAGTCTCTGTAGGCAGCGATTATCTCCACCTTTGAGGGTATTATAACTTGATCCGTACTGTATCTGAAAAAGGTCATAGCAACAGTCTGATTTGTTTCTGTTCTAGTGTCACATAGAATTGAATCGCTTGATGTCATTTGGTGAAGCCTCTGCCTGAGGGACGAGGGCAGGTGGCCCTTGAATTTGATTCTGTAGAGGAATGCCATCTGGTTTAAGATTTTGCATCATTTCATGAACTGTATATTTGAGTTTCGTTACTTGCAGATCTTTTGATTTGAGATTTGTGTCTGTTTCTTTGTGGTCAGTGGCAATTAAGGTTCAACATTGAACTGAAGAGGTCAACCTGGTTGTTGGCCATCGTAAATTATCATTGATCTAAAATCTTTGATTCTAGCTTTTGCATTGTGGAAATGATTGCAAAGAAATCAAGAAGTTTGGGTCTAAATTCATGGCATCATGTGGTTGAGATTTACCATGACAATGATTGCAGACTCAGATTTGCAGTCAGATATGGTGAAGAAGATGTCATTAGGCTGTATCAGCGAGACTGTTAAACAGAATAGATTTCAGGTTCGGGGTGTTTGCTGTTAAAAATGACCCAAAAAAGTATATGTTGTCTTTGCTGTGTTTATTAGTATGTTTACTAACCCATGAGCTACATTCCGGTCCTCATTTGTTTGTTGTTATTATAGCTAACGTCTCTGATTTTTCCATGAAACAGTGATAGCATTGTATTTTAAGAGTCCATGCTTTTTGTCTTCTTGCTGGATGGATTTATCAATTTTTCATTAGCTGCTTGGATATCATCCTGGTTAAATTCCTATTCTGCCCCTTGCATCATGAATAATTATCTGTCTTCCAACCCCAATATTTGCTGTATAATGCATCTCCATATTTCTCCTCAGGAAGAAGATATTCTTCAACTCGAGTTTCAGGAAGTTTTAGAACTTGTCATATCTGTGTTGAGTCCAAGGTAATGTTGCTGCTAATTAATTGTAGGCAATTTACACAAGGATAGATTGCGGTGTATTGGTTCTATCTGCCAATGTAACTGACTGTTGATCTTCCGTCCGCTCCGCTGCTTTTGATTCTTCATGGACATTATGATTTATTTATTTATCTTGTTTATAAAATTTTTGTTCTTTCGGTTTGGTGGGAGTGAGGAGAGCAATTAAAATCCTAGACTTGGCAAATATAGTTGCAGTAGGTTTGGTTGGATTTTGTTGAAGTTTTGCAGAAAATAAATGCGATTTTAGAATTTTGGAAATGTGATGTGCTTTCTCGCGGTGCTCATGGATAGCCTGCGTTAGTTTTTTCTCCTGTAAAATGTTTGTGTGAATGACCTCTTTGACTTTTTTATGATAAAGGTCTGAGCCCCCCCCCCCCCCCCCCCCCCCCAGACGTGAGTGGGACTTTTGAGTCTATGAGGAGGACGAGGATCGACATCCAAAAATGACAAAAGAGAGAAACTTTTATGCTGGACATGCATGAACAAAATAACGCCTTCCAACTGTACCGTTGTAGTAACTTGATCCACCGTTTTGCAGCGGCTTTTTTGACAGCCCGCAGAAGTTGGTCTGCATGTTGTTGGGAGTTGGTGTCCATGCCCTGCTTATGAACTCTTTCAGCGAAAATACCGTATTCTTCAAAAGGTGGCACATGGCAGCTTCTCCATAACACCACAAATTCTGACTCTGTGCCAGATATGTCTTTTCAATTTCTTTTTTTACTTTTCTAACATTAATTAGTATTCCATATCCCTCTTTTGCAATGTTTTTTCACTCCCGATTGAATCGCTGTCACAAACAAAAAAAGGAAAAGAAATACTCGTACCTTCTGCTTCCTCTTGTCCGCTCCAGTTTCTTTTCCAGTCTCGCTTCTTCATATATTGAATGCCATAATAAATGCTCACCGTAACAGCCCAAAACTGTCGCTTGATCTGGACCCCCTTCACCGCTGCGCAATCAGTTCAAATCTGAAACAGGAATTGTATCGAACACTTGGATTGCATTTGCATTCCACTGTATACTACTAGTGCATCAGACTCGGTTTGAGCAGGGACTAGCAAGCTGTCTTTTTTTTCTGCTTTGTTGACCCTCACGACTCTCCCACCCGCCTCATTTATTGACGAGTCTCCCTCTCGCGATGACTCGCTCAATTAAATCCCCCTCTGCTGCTGCTGCTTCTGCTCACTTCACTTCGTTCTTGGATTCAACCAAATAACAAAGCTTATTGCTGAAGTTTCTGCAATGGCTTCTCGGGATGGCAACACAAGTAGCAGCGGTTTCTCACCGTCGAACGGCGTCTACAGCAGCAAATGGCCGTCGCCCCCACTGCCACTCTCCTCGCTCTCGCTGCCCGAGTTCCTCTTGTCCCTTTCGCCTCACAATCCTTCCAAACCAGCCTTCATCGATGCCGTCTCCGGCGAGTCCATGTCCTACGCTGAGCTACGTGCAGTCACTGACTCTGCTGCTCATGCGCTGCGCGCACTTGGTGTCGAGAAAGGCGACGTGGTGCTCCTTGTCTCCCCGAATTCTCTCGATTTCCCTGCACTCGTCCTCGCCATCATGTCTCTTGGGGCCGTTTTCAGCACGGCCAACTTCCTCCACACATGGCCGGAGATCCAGTCCCAGGTCCAAGACTCCAACCCCTCTCTCATCATCACCACTCTCGAGCTCCGCCCCAAGCTTGACGGCCTGATTCCGGCGCCGCTAGTGATCATCGAGGAATTCGTCGCCGGTTTAACTAAAGATCGAGAAGCGTTGAAGGTCAAGTTAGAGAGCAAGGAATTGGCAGCGCTGATGTACTCGTCAGGGACGACGGGGAAGAGCAAGGCGGTGGTGTGCACGCACGGGAACCTGATCACCATGAGCTGTCTCCTCCGGCATGTGTGGGGTCCCCGGGGCAGTGAGGAGGTGTACCTCTGCGTAGTGCCGATGTTCCACATGTTCGGATTCTCAGTGTTTGTATGCGGGGCGCTGGCATCGGGGGCCACGGTGGTGGTGATGCGGAGGTACGCGGTGGAGGAGGTGCTGATGGCGGTGGAGGAACACCGGGTGACGCGGTTGCCAGCGGTGCCACCGATGGTGATACAGCTGGCGAGATCGGGCGGGGCGGCAAAGGGGTATGATCTCCAGTCGCTGAAAGAGGTTATCTGCTCCGGCGCGCCGCTGGGCCGCGACCACATGGAGCGCTTCGTTGATTGCTATCCCGGGATCACTCTCTCGCAGGTGAGGCTTCTGCGCATTAACTCTAGCGGTTAGATCTTGATCGGACGGTTGTGGGGATTGCCTAGGGACAGTAAGGTTTTTGGCGCGCAATTAGCCACTTTAAATTAGGGCTACGTAGAAGTTGGATCCACTTTTAGGCATTTGGTCGAGCACTTTATTCCCTCGTTACGGCCAATCTAGGGATGGACTAAATTCAAGACAATTTGGAAGCCACATTGCACGTAAAAAATTAAAAAAAATTTGATTAATTTATTGCGAATTTACAACAAATCACTTATTTTAGTAAAAAAAAAATAAAATTACTCACATTATATTATAAATTTATAAAAAAATTACTTCAATTAAAATATTTAAAAAATATTTTATTTAAATTTACAAAATTGCCTTACTTATTGCAGAAACATTGTGGGCCAAGAATCAGCTGCAGCAATGCCTCGCTGATTGGTCTCATGAGCTGCAGAAATAATTCACTTCACTGCAATTCTCAAGTAAATTGCAAAAGTTAGGGGCTTCCACCCACCACATACAGAATTCACTGCAATTCAATTCTGGTCCATGACTTTCTGAATATGAAGATGCATGAACGTTAGTTTCTTCTGTAAATGCTGTAATAAAATTTTCATTGCAAATGGATAAAATGAAGCTTGTGCTGTGATTTGATTAGGTAATAACTGCATGCATGTGGTGCATGTTAGTTCTCGTACCATTAACATGGCATTCTGTGCGGTGTTGTTCTTTGGAATAGCGTGAAGTAAAAAAAAATTCTAACTGCCACTTCGGTTGACGTCCTCTGCATTTGATGCATGCCCAAGTAGTACCATTGATAGCACACTGGCGGAGTTACCTTTCTGTGAAGAATTACGAGGTCTTTTTATGTTCCCATGCGATATTCTTTTCTAACCGTACTTCAGCTGGAACTCGGTGTGATTCTAACCTGGGAAATTTTTCTGAGAGGGGGTCTCGGTACGTACGAACCCCGGGGTCCATTGACAGTAGAAATAGTTATTGATGTAACTATTATAACTGTACACCTGTGAAGTAACCATTTACTTGTGCTGCAGTGCTACGGATTGACGGAGACATGTGGGCCTATAACCCTCTGTGATGGAGTTAAAGGTAGGTTCCATAACTCTATTGGAAGGCTGATCCCTTCAATGGAGGCCAAGATAACCGATGTGCGCACAGGGAAAGCTCTTCCTCCGAACAATCTTGGAGAACTACTGGTTAGGGGCCCTCCGGTTATGCAAGGTATCGTTTAGCAGCATTATGATCATTTTCCAGCGTTGTCACTGCCGCATTGGATTTTAAGTCATCATCCTGCTTCGCTGCAATGCTAGGCTATTTGAAGAATCAAGAAGCCACATCTTTGGCCATAGATGAGGAGGGTTGGCTACACACAGGAGATTTGTGTTACATTGACAACCGTGGACTTGTTTATGTTGCTGATCGCATTAAAGAGCTCATAAAGTACAAAGCATACCAGGTGCTTAATTTATAGATATATATATATATATATATATATATTTATTTATTTATTTACATGATATCCTTTAGTCACTTTGTCAAGTAAGCTTTATGCCAACTGGGGACTTTTGGAACCACAGGTAGCTCCAGCTGAGTTGGAAGAGATTCTGTTCACCCACCCCGATGTCGGTGATGTTGCGGTGATACCGTAAGCGGAGATCGCTGGTGTTTTAAGGAACATTTTGTTTCCGCTCCCTCGCTATAATTGTTGATTATGTTGTTGTATTGAATGCTTCAGGTATCCGGATGAGGAGGCAGGAGAGATCCCCATGGCATGCGTTGTGAAAAAGTCAGGGAGCATCGTAAGCGGAGATGAGATCATTATTTTCATGGAGAACAAGGTATATAATGCACTCCGCCCTTCATACAAAACAGGGCTGGTCAGCCAAAACGCCAAAATATTGAAGGTTCGGTAGAAATATTTACTTTTTTTTTGTAACTGTGAATATACAAAATTTTGGCAGGTGGCTCCATATAAGAAGATTAGGAAGGTGGTATTTGTGGAATTCATCCCAAGGTCTCCGTCAGGGAAGATCCTCAGGAGGCTGATCAAGGCCCAAATTGTGCAACAGCCAAGGGCAGAAATCCCTGCAAGGCTATAATAATGCAAGCTACTCATTTAAACAATTTATTATTAATTTGTAAACAGCAATTATTTTACGGCTAATAAACGATTTTTAAAAAGTAACCTAATGTTTTGTAGGTTGGCGTTCCTTGTATTTCTGGGCTAAAATAAATCCACTAAAAGAATGTGCAGGCCCATGTCTTCCATTCTTTGCATGTCGTAACTCTTGGCTTGGTTTGCTTATTTATGAATTGAATTGATGCTATGTATCATAGACCAAAAAAATTGTATTTTATTTCTTCTGCATAATTTTTCTCTGTTTCATTATGAGCATACGTTTTGGTAAAGTCGAAACAAAGTGCAAAGCAATTAACCTTCTCCTACAGCATCCGCCCGCTGAAATAACAAAATTGGAAGGGAAACCATGCTTCCACAACACCAACTCCCCAAATCATTTGCCGCCTTTCGAAAATCATGCAACTCCATAAACTTTGCTGACAACCAAGCTGATTCTTATGATCGTGAATGTTGCTGCAACTTTTGGTTATAACGATAGGGCTTGTAGCTCAAGCCTATTGTCACCAAAGTCAGCGATGCTAGGGTTGTTGGCATGGCATTTCTCTACGTTTTCACAAGTACTACTAAACACAATTGAGATTGGTTGATTGAAGCATATGAAAATGAAATTAGTCCGTGGCAAGGTAGAATCCTTCTCTAGAAAGCAAGGGAATTAGGTCCATAACACTGACGGGATACCCATCTGTTGTAAGTATTGGTGGCTGAAATAATCCAACAATTATGCTTCAAAACTAAATGCTTTTATTTACAACACAAACCTCGGCTTTTCGATCAGCAACACATTTGCAAGACAGGGTACTCGCAAGGATGCTGAACAGAAGGTAGTATCCCAATAACAGCAATTCCATCCAAAACTATTGCACAAAATCAGTAACGTTATCAAAGTCCCATATCACGATTTTACCATCTAAACCTGTAAGAAACAGTGTAATGGATAAATAGTTAAATACTTGTCTAGATAAATGGACCCAACATAAGAAACTATCGAAACTCTGACCTGATGCGCTGAATTGCTTCACAGTAGTATCTCCAGCTTTTCTCATGGGCAAAATACAACGGAATAAATAAATAAATAAATATATTGCATGCTTCGGCAGAAACCCAAAAGACTAATTTTCAAAGTGAACATGACCTAATTAAAAAAGAGTTAGATATACTTACGTTATACAATTTTCATGAGCTCTGCCCTGAGTCATGGAAGCTTCAACAGTGTCATTGCTCATCCCATGTTTTGATTGGCCATAGAGCTTCCCTAAAACCCCCGATGGATACATACTCAAATGAATATTAAAAGAAGTTTTAAAAAGAATAATTTCCTAAACACATATTGCAAAATAAATATTAAATAAAAATCACAGTTGGTGGAGGATCTTCCCAATTTGTCCTGTTTACATGTTCTGATTTGGAGATTCATCTGATCATATTAGCCAGCAAAATTGAAGCTCAAATTGAGAACACTAAGACATGGAACTAACCGGTAGTCATTTAGAAATTGCAGATATTGCTTGAAGTACAATGGCAAAAACTCTTCCATGAACACCACTAGTTTTGACAAACCAAGTTTATAGTGGGTCCTCTGATAGGGCACTATAATTACCAATCAGGCTGAAATTGTGGGTTGTATCTGCTAGGCCATGAAAAAAGAAAAGCCTTTGTATTGAAGGTCTAGATGAGCAACATTTCAACAAAAGCAAATTCTTCCTGTAGATGATCAATTAGTGAAGAAAAGTTCCAAGGAATAATTCAGTGTAAAGCAAAAAAAAACAGGTTTTAAAATGAAAAATGAAACAATTGTGTGACAGGTTCCTGATTCATCACAATTATATGATGTCTGAGATATACTCTTCTTTTACATTGCAAGATTATGTAATAGTGGTAGAAGTGAATATTTTGCTTCACAAAAGAAAGTCATATCCAGAGAGTAATAAACTCCCTGGCAACTGTATTTTGAGCTCAATGGTGTTATTTTCCTCTCATCCAAGAATATTGTAAAGCTCCTGGAACAAAAATAATCAAAATACTATGGCCTTAAGTATTCAACCCCTTCAGTTACAACGAATTGGTCAATTCCATCAAAAGCTAAAGTTAGCAATATCAGGGGAATAATGAGTGATGACCTACATTTTTTTTTTGTTTACTTTGTACCTTTTACTTTTGAGAACTGATAAATAAACCGGTTTCATTTATCAAAACACAACATACCATATCCCACTTTTGTCTGCAATGAAAACCATTGGGTTGCAGTCAAAACCCACACCAATGAGCATGTTCTCAGATATAAAGAGGACCTAAAAGCAAATTAGCATGATCACCAAAGATATGCAACTCAAGCTTCAAAAAGAATGAGAAAGTGTTAATGCAATGCTAGAGAAGAGGGTGCTGACCCAAATCACATAGAGGCAGGTTACACATGGCTACATTTTGTGCAGAAGGAGCAGGATCAATATCATCAACAAAATATATCATTGAATTATGACCTGAAAATTGGACAAGTGCAAGCTTTAATTTAGTCACATATACAAAACAAATTGTTAGAAGATTATGGTAAAGGCAAAATTCAGTCGTATTGAGTGTTCTAGAAACATATTACTTCCATAACAAATGGATAAATGGTCGAATGGAAAGAAAAAGTCATAACTTCTTGCAAGCAAATCTCCTCATATTTGAATGTGTACTAATAAACACCTACTGTATCAGGATTATATTGTTTGTTATTTTACCACAAGACTTGAATTTTTTAAACTATGAGAATGTTGGTTACATACTAATTTTTTGGTTTTCAGTTCTCACTTCAATTGTTTGTGCAGATAGCTAGCCACTATAAAAAGAGAACTGACCAGCAGAAGCCAAGGTCTTGCTGCTCAGAGACCACTTTACACCAAAAGTCCAAGCATTTGAAAGGTCAAGTTGCACAATTTGCTTCACAAAAGAACACAGAATTCATACAAACATTTAGTGTAACAAACTCAGAATAAAGACAACACAGGACTCAATAGAATGGCAGGAAGAAGGATCAAACGTCTCCAAATTTAGCATCACCAGAAGAGCTACCCCTATATCCCAATTAGATGGTGATAAGCCTGAGGAACCAACTTCACTGTGCTTCCATTAGAATAAAGGAAAAAAGGCAAAAGAATCAACCTGGTATCCACACCCTTGATGAAAGTGGGAAAGACTCTGCATTTACCATCAGCTGAGGTGGTAGCAAGAAGAATCTGCAGATCAGATAATGAGGTCTTAATTGGAAAAGGTTGCTCTAACCTTAATAACCCGAGTATAACAAAATTACTTAGCCTAAGATAACAAACTTCAGAAAGATGTTAGAAGGGAGGAACACTTGCGACAAGACATTTAGAATATTCCAAACAAAAAAAAATTGCCTAAAAAAAGTTGATTACCATGAGTTACAAATGATCACGCATTTCTAGGAAAAATGACTGAGGTTGAGAATGAAAACATGTAATGATAAGAACTGTAACAAACTCACATTGTTTGGATGCCATGCAATGCTTGTAACAGATGAATCATGCTTTTTCCGAATACTCCTACTAACCCACCTGGAAAACGGAGAAAGTGGAAATAAAATGCATAAAAATTAGAAATAACCTGTCCACCTGTGGAATTAGTAGTTCTAACAACATATATTTTATGAAATTGCCCAAATTCGAGAAGAAAAAAGTTGATGCAAGTCCCTCTGATACCAATAACAAGCCATGGATATTTTATCCTGAGAAGACAGGAAAGACCGCATATTAAAATTACGCAAAAACAATGCTATAATTTCATTACCAGTTTACTGTAAAAAAATATTGATTACCAATTATTTTCTTGCTCATAGTAACAGATGCAGACTGTTTTAGCTCCACTTCAGACAGCAAATTTATTTTCTTAAAAAAAAAAAATACATTCATGGAAACATCAGAACAAGATGGAAATATCTATTACAATTTAACCGATACCTCATAATAAGTTAATATTGGCCCTTTATAAACAAATATCTATTGAAAAAAATACATTGATGCAGTTATTCTTCCAAGGCTAAACCCTAATACTGAAATTTAGAATGACCTAAACAAGCTTATTCTTGAATTTATTAGTTACTAGAATATAATCAAACGGACCCATAATAAACACGTAACCAATAATATACTTGTGCCTCAAAAGCTAACTAGACAAGCAAGAAAACTGGATACATTTGGGACTCCGCTGGACACAAAGAGCAGCACAGTTAAGCCTAAGGAAGACGAGGGTTGGTGACCATTCACTTCCTTCTTGGTTCCATACATATCTGAAAAGAGAACAACAATGGACCCATAATTCAAAGTAAGCACAGCAGCCATGACAATCAGATGGCAAAATCAACACTGACGAGTCCCGATCATGCGACACAGTAACAATCTTATTAGATCTCAAGCTCCAATCGATCGCAGATACAATCTGTTCATGCTGTTCCAAACAAATCAAAAAGAAAAACCAAATATTCACAGATCCAAATCAAATTGGACATCGGAGAAAAAATGTAATCCATTTTATAATGCATTCAGGATTTTACTTACATTGTGAAGAACGTGCAATTTCTCCCACTTGTCTCGGACCAATTTATAGATATGAACCTCGCTGCTACTCGGGGAAAACGCTACCACTGCACCAAACGAGAAAAGAAGATGAATAGAAACTCATTCGTGAGATCCGAAGAAGCAAATCGGATACATTACAGATGGGAATCTAAGATCAAAAGAGGGAGGACAAGAGAGGGAACGAGAGGAGGAAAACTGTTGTGGTCGGGGCTTCAGGCGTGGCAGGTGATGCAAGGGGCGAACTGGTGGACGGCGACAGTGGCCATGATTGCTTCCTCGATTCGAGCTCTAGGGCTTCGCTCCTCGATTTCTCTCCGCGTCTTATTTTCTTGTTCCTTTACAGAGGAGGAAGACGGAAATGGTTTTCGGGAGGAGCAGCGTCATCAGCAGCAGCGCGGTCAGGTTTTATGAGCTTTTCTCGAGAATGAGGAGACCAGGAAAATAGACCCGAAAGCGGACCACGCGCCTAACGCTGAGCTCGACGCGATTATCTACGTGGATTTGAAAAAAGATGGGATTAAAAAGGGTTTTGTTAAATACAAATTCTGGATTAATAATAAATTGATTTTACAATTCACTGGATTCTGTCTTGGACGGATTTTAAGATTTTAAGATCAGTATTAGAATCAATTCGTTTTAAAATTATTTTTTAAAAAAAATTTTAAATTTTAAATTTTAATATTATTATTAAATTAAATTAGTATAAAAAATTAAATAATTTTTTAAATTTTAAATTATTAAAATTTTAATTTTGATAAAAAAATTAATTTATAAAAATAATTTACTTAACTCCCATTTCTTTCTTCCTTGGTTTTTCCTTGGTTTTTACTGGTGCATTTCGGGTGGAATCGATCTGAAAAAATTGACTAGAGCTAGATCTCCAACACCGAGGGCGAATAATTGATTTGGGAGACAAATTGCCAATTTAAGGCATGAAAGTATCCGCAGATGTTTAACTCTCTTTAAGTCCAAAACATAACAAATCATCCACCGGTTGTATTACACTATTTTTTTCAAACTAGACAACTAAAATTATAAATATAATGATTTAGACAATAATTTGCTATGACATTCCACTGTCAAATAACCTACTAAAAGATCTGTTTCCAAAGCTGTAGAAAACAAGGGAAAATCAAACCTCAAATATCTGACTTGATGATTATACTCTCCTCAATTACACAAAAACATTCAAACCTTACAATAAGCAAGGCTTAATGATAAGTCCTAATTGCGAAAAAAAACTCGGCGAGAACACACTGACTTCAAAAACAAAGGCTGTACAGCCATGTCACCTACGTACAATACCACTAATTAAGGAAATTATTGAATTCTCAACCACTTGATGTCCAAATCTGTTTACCAATTACCATGCCAAATGAAGCTTGTGATGATCAACCTCTTAAAAAAAAAGCACACAGTATTTACAGTATCCGATAGTAGCATTCAAATGCTAGCTTCATGTGTTGTAACATGACATAGTGGATAAACAGGGTGATGGTATACCTAGCAAAAACACCAGAAAATGTGGAAAGACTCGCAACAAAACAAGGCTTAGAAAACACAATAGAACAAACAAACACAAAAGTGGTTGGTCTAGACTTGGCAAAAAAAAGAACCTTGCACTACACTTTTCTATGCTCAAACATCATCTCTGTATAGAGTTTCCCCGTTCTATGATTTCATTGTGATATTAGATCAGCTCCTTGCTTCAAGGCAAGCAGGCTAGCTTCTTGTTAGCCCAGCAACCTTGTTTGAAGACTGAAGCCTTGGTGCTGCAGACAAAGTCAAAGAACAAAGTATATGACAAGATTGTAGTCATAATCCTTAATATCAACAAGCTTGACTTAGTTGATCAAAGCATAACATTGTCCACAAATCAGCATATTAAATGAACA
The DNA here is from genome assembly GCA_005019695.1 of Trichopus zeylanicus subsp. travancoricus. NCBI lineage: Eukaryota > Viridiplantae > Streptophyta > Magnoliopsida > Dioscoreales > Dioscoreaceae > Trichopus > Trichopus zeylanicus. The sequence goes on from RXID01022204.1 coordinate 143,139, forward strand.
GATCCTTATAGAAATTTAGTAGGGAAATGAAGATAGAAGAGATTCTTACTGAGTCCATTTGCATCAGAGGTCCTCATGATTCTTAGTCTCTTGACAGAGCTCATAAACATTCTGTTGCAAACAAAAATATCAGATAACACGATTAAATCAGAAATAAACAGAAAGAAAAGTATCAATTTGCAAGAAGAGTGATCTTTCTTTTTTTCACTTCTATTTTATGTTGTTGGTTTATATGTTTGGAGCTGTGGAGGGAGACCAGCCAGATACTAGAGGTGTGATTGGTCCAAAGATTTCTTGATTCCAGTTTCAGTAACTCTCAAGATTTCTTCATGTAGCTTTCAGCAACTGCAAGTATGATCATGGCATCACAGACATACAGTGAGAAAATCAGATACCCCTGTCCTGTAACTACATGCATATTCTCCTCTATTTTGGAAAGCCGACAATGCCCAAAAATGAATGTTTCCATCGACTAAACAATTTCCTTAATAAATCTAGGTTTTAGAAATCAGATTATTAAAACCTAGAAGTGTCAAATAGTCCTAGAATTCATGCAAGGACACTTATCCCACTCCAAACAGCCGTAGGTAGCAGTATACATGCCTCTTGTAGCAGTATAGTATTGTTAGATAATACTATTCCTTTTACAACATGAATGTCTAAAACAAATATAGCACAGCATATTTAGGTTTCCCGAAAACTAGAGCAAAAGCATTCTGTTGTTTTTGCACTGAACAATAACATGAACTTTTCTTAATGAAAGGGAAACTTGCATACCGCCATGGAACATCTCCAACAAGCATCCAATCCCCATCCTTGTCTTCATAAGTAAGCGCAAACTCAGATGAACCATCCAACAACTTCGATGCCGCAACGAAATCTGGAAATAAGTCAAGAAGGATTAGCAAGCATTTCTAAAATACTCAGTGTCCACATTCCAAAACTTCAAATCCATACATAGCTAGAAAATGGCTTACGGAATGAAGTACCAAGAGCTGTGTTGGGTTTGCGAAACATAAGCTCGAGAACCAAAGCTAGGGACTCGTAGGAAAGGTGGGTGCTAAGGTCCACCTTCCTCCCAATAGGGTCTCCATCCATGTTCACCTTCACAAAGAGTGAGCTCCTAACAGGGGGACCCTGCTTGTCATGGTCCTTGCAGCCAGTGCCCTCCTTGTTGTTATTGCTCTTCTTAGGAGCATTGTCCATGTCGGAGTTTGCATCCTTGGCCATGTTTGCCAAGTTGTTCATCCTGAAAGCCCTTATCGGTGGCCACCCCACCACCATTGGACTACTTCCAAGTAGAAATGATAGCACTCGTTAGAGAGAGGAAGACATCTAATCCTCAAGCAAGAGAAACACTGTACACGAGTTAAAATGCAAACGAATTGGAAACAAGGAACAGAGGAATCTTCAGAAGAACGAGAAAAAAGAAACAAAGGAAAAAAAAAAAAAAGAAGGCATAAACGGAACAAAAAAAAATTTAAAAGAAAAACGGAGAATGAATCGAGAGCAAGGTAAACAAAAGTTTATCGCAAATCACAACAAAAAGCGAAATCATAACATCCTAAACATCAACAAATCAGCAGCAATTTTTTTTAAAAAAAAATAGACAAACATTTCAGGCAAAAAAAAATGCATACAAAATTCATGAAAAATGCAATCATAACAAATGGAAGCCCTAAAACCATCGCAAGCAGTAAACCTCGGCAGGTTGGTTGATCCCACAGCATCAGCCCCTCTCTTAGTTCCCGCAACGCCATTCGGAGCTGCCGAAGACGAAGAAACGGAGGACGACGATGACAACGTCGAAGCACGCCACCGCAGCGCCGGAAAATCCTTGGCTGTGAGTATCCGGCAGCACCTGGCAGGGGGCTTCTTGGCGCCCAGACTGAGCCCCAGCTCCAGATCCTCCTCCTCGTCCGCGGCGGCCCCCGAGGTGGCCTCCGATGGACCACCGAAGTCGTCCGCCGGGGCGATGGCGACCTTCGACACGGACGACATGGAGCCTGATGAGTCGCAGAATGCTCGCATCTCTTTCTCTCTCTCTTGGGGAGGAGGACGGTATTTAAGGGGAGAACCTCATCGGTGAGGGGAACACGGGTGATGTGAAGGGTTTGCTGGGAGGAGGGCGGTGACGGGAACTTTGGGAGCAGGAGGTCTTTTTTGGGAGCCCGTGTTTTAGTGCGGAGGGAAACATGGTATTTCTTACAGTGCAAATGACCGTATACATATCCAATTTCAGCCGTTGAATTGCATCTAGATGAGGAAATTGAAAACTCTGAACGGTAGAGCATGGCGCGCACAGTAGTAGGCCAGGACAGCTGTGTTGATGAGAGATTATGTTGGGAAGTGGTGGGGCCCGTGTTCCGCTTTTGCTATTCGTGATGATGTGGCGATATCTCGGAAGCGCGATTCACTTTTGAAATTATCGGAGAATTATCGTGCGCCACTGTAGATTCACGGGGCGACTTTGGCTCTAATTTGTTGGACAACCAATCGTACACAGAGATAATTCCACCGTCCGATCTTGAAAATCAATGGCGTGGATTGCAAAAACAGCCTGGTCAGATTTGCTAGTTAAACTTTTTCGTAGAATGCGAAGAATACTGAAATATCTGGGTGTTCTGAAGAAATTTATCGCGAATGACCATCCGCCTACCAACTTATCGCGAGAACATTTTTAGGAGCGAAAAGCATCTCGAGCCCAACCAAAAAGCAGAGAGGGAGACAGCCATTAGTGGTAGGCGGGGAACCGGGGTGCGGGACAAGCCGGCATGGCGGGCCAGGGAGCGGGCCAACACGTGCGAGACCCCGCCAGCTGGGCCGACAGGCACCGCTGAGTACGGCGGGGCCCACCGGGGGAGGGCTACTTTCACCGGGAGACGAGGGTGTCAGGTCCGCACCGTGGAAGACTTTCAAAGGATCGCCTGGAACTCCGCGCTACAGTACATCCTCCCTCGAGATCATGACCTCAATCCACATCTCAAGGTACAGGCATAGTAGAAGAGACCAGATCTCGTGATTGGATCGATGGTCGCAAAACCAGTTGAGTGGGGATGTCTCGAGCGACGAGGGCAAAGGTGGGCACGCGGGGACAGGAAGGGACCACGGAGAGATATGATTCGCGATGATGGGAGGGAAGATACGCGCACCCACTCGTCATGATTCATTTCCCCACCACGAGCGATTGTCTTTTCGTCTACGAGACTCTGCGCTTCTTCTACGTCTTCTTCTCCTTTGGCCCTTTGGGCTCCAGATTGCTCAAATTAATAAATAAATTAAGGGCTGCATCGGCATCGGTTTCTATTGTCTCCATTCATGGTCTTCGATGAGCCGACCGCCATTGGACGGTGAAGCATTCAAAGCCGTCGAGTGTATGCGATCATGAATCGTCGTAATGTGAATTTTCTTGATCATGCTTCTTTTATTTATTTTTTTTTATTTTTTGATTGTTTGACGAGCTTCGGAGCGTCCGTGCGGGCAAACAACGATTGGTCAGGCCACGTCTTAGCACTTGGCAGAGAGCCAATGATGCCCTGCCCTTTTCTTCAGTTGTATGGGCTCAAACACTGTTCACAACTGGTGCCTCAAAAGTGGCGAGGACCGGGATCCAGGGCATCTCATGCTATGGAGTGCCCGTCTCTACTTAATTAGACCATGATACATCATCTACTTCACTAACAGCGCTCCTACTTTGTGCCCGCTCGCCTCCAACGCGACGAGGGAGGAAAGGTGTACTTAACGCAAGTTTCATAATACATCTCTGAATGCTGCAACTGTTCTACATTTTCTGTTTTACAAGCAAGCATGATCGGTTTTCACAGGAGAAAAAAATACTTGCGACGAGTCCAGAGAAAAATTATGCTGCCCCACAAAGGATAAGCAACAGAATCTCATTAAACTAACAAAAAATCTATTTGAGAAAGGATGAGTGCTTCTTTCCAAACTTAAAAGCGATTAATTGTTGGTGGTACAAGGAAAGGCCGGGGAGAAAAGAAAGAATAGAAGAGGAAAAGATAGCAAACCACAAAGCTTCCTAAAGAGCTTAATATGATTAAAGCACCCGATGTTGGGGCCGCGAGGATACACAAGAATAAGCTTGCATTTGCTTTTCCGTTTTATCCTTTTTCTATTTTATTCATTACATTATATGTCCTCCTGCTCCCTTTGCCTTTGCCTCCTAACCTATCCATTTCACTACAGTACCATAAGCGTCAGTTGTAATCTAATGTCAGCACAGAACGGGCGCTAGTAGACAATGTAATCCTTCGTAGGGTAAGGTTGCAATCAAATAATGCTAGGTTGCAATCAAATAATGCCTGAAGTCGATGCCTGCCTACCAACAGATCTGACTAAATCTGTTAACGACAATATCCAACGTCAGATAAGCATCAGACAGCTTGTGAAAATGCAATTAGCCGATTCCAAAGAGATCATTGCCTACATACAATATTCATTTAGAGGAAAATATCTTTACAACTAGCGACCAGCGAAAATATCTTTACAACTAGCGACCAGCGCATCAAAATCAGATGCGGAGATTGAAAATAGTACCGCAAGGGGAACAAAAAAATACATACCTTCATCCAGGATGAGCTCAATAAGCACATCTACTGCTGAGCTAGTTAAGAACAGTTCAACGACAATGTTTTCCCCAGGCCAAAAAAGAAACAGTAAAAATTACCGAATCAATGAATAAGAATTAAACAAAGGTAATGAGAATATATGCCAATTCCCTATAATTTTATAGGGATAACCATTGTCACAAGATAAAATAGATCCATTCAGAACAAAGTAATGGAAGAAAAAAAATTTATATAAATTACTGAAGATGCAGCAGCAAGGTTCTTTTTAATAAATATGTTTACTGCATCTTGCAATTATTGATTACTGTAGGCCCTGGTTTGGTGGGACCCTGTTTATGTGGCAAGTTGGATAAGGGCCTACAAAACATCCTTGGATAGAAGGTTATTGGATTCAATCTTCCGGGCATATTTGAGTTCATCAACTACATCTCCACGCTCAAAAACAGCTGCAGCTCCCATTCCAGATCCTGCAAGAATACAAACCCAAGTCAATACATATGCTCATTCATGCCTTGGTGTAATGAAAAGGTGATGGTTGGGAGTCTAGACCTATGCACATAGAGATTACTCCAAACCGGCAGTCCTTGCCTCGACACTTCATTTCATTTAGCAGGGTACTGACACAGCGAGCACCTACATGAAAAAGTAGTAAATGATAAGATTTCTGATGAATTGCCTTCATATGCCTCAGTTTGTTTGCCCAGCAAGAACAAGGAGAACCAGACAATCCTTGTCAAGACATTACACTAGAATCAGAAAAAAAACCACAACTAATCTTCTTTCTAGCATTGTTCATTATTGTTGGATCCATTTTCTCCTAGTCTGACGAATCTAGGATCAACATACAATCAACAGGAATCATATTATGACTCACAGTAGCCCTTTATACCTGCAGTTCTCAATTTCCTGGATGAAGATAAGTTTAGAAGGAAATCATCTTAAATCAAATCTCAAGAGAAATGATGAGCAGCTATCAAAAAGGCTAAGACTCTACATGCAGAAGGTGCTCGCTCAAGCATCTTCCAGATTACTTAAACTGGATGACTGAAACCTTATTGCAGCAACATTTAAGAAACAAAATCCTATGGAGATATTACCAAAAAACTATCATGTCAATCTTTTAACAAAAAAATGTGGAACTATAACATAAGACACCTAATCCACTTATCTGTAATGCCAACTTGCTTATTTTCTAGATATAGATAAAAAACTATACCTTTGGAACACAACAGGTATATTAATGTGCAACAGCTTTCTGACTTCCATCTAAATTGTCCTGTTACAGAACTGATGCAACCCTAGATGAGATCTTAGGACTAGTCAGAGCTCAACATTCCCAATGTACTAAAAACTCGCATCATCCCAATGAATTAAGTTGCAGACCTCCGGCATGAGTAGTAGAATACAGGGAAAAGTCCTGAAACTTAAATCACAAAAAAACCAAACATGATGGCCGTAAAACCATCTACAAACTATAATACTGAAATCTGAAACTTCCATCCTATTAATCAATTCCTCGTGATCCATCTGATTGTTCTCACGAATGACCGTGGATTGCCAGGAGTCTCATTAATAGAGTAATGAAGGCACATCCCTGTCTGAGTGGACTGACTTGAAATCAGATGCAAAACTACAGAAAATTGCTTTATATAAAGCAAGGGAAATTGGCAACTCAAGACAGTTCCATTCCCTCATAGAAAATTTCAACATATCCCCACAAGCAAGAAATAAAAACTTAATATTATGCGAACATAACCATTTTGTCCTTGGAGAAACAGAACTGAAGCCACCAGTACCATTCTATAATCCAAAAGTCAAAACGAAATGATCAATTAAAATTTGGAAGTACCTGTCGCGCCCAAAGGATGTCCAAGGGCAATCGCACCTCCATTGACATTCACCTTGAATGGATCAAGCTCCAACTTCTTCAGACAATACACAAACTGTGAAGCAAAGGCCTACAAAGAGTGCAACAATAAGTTAAGAAATCATTATTTGGGAGTCAAAGAAAATACAAATACTTGCTAGAGCAAAACTATTACCTCATTAACTTCAAAAAGGTCAATATCCTCAATCTGAAGCCCAGCAGATTTAACTGCAGCAGGTATTGCCACAGCAGGACCAACACCCATGACAGCTGGATCAACCCCAACAGCAGCATAACTCCTGCAGTACAAACAGAAATCATAGAATATTTTGGTCCAACTGGGAGGGATTTGAATGAATGAGAATGGCACTTATGAAAGCACAATTCTCTCTAAAGTGTAGAAAAGATGATTTCAGGGAACTAGTGCTAAATGATTTTATGCTAAGATTGTTGTGACAAATGATTGATGGGATAGCCCAAAACCATCAGAAGACAACTATGTCACTTGTTACTTCAAAGCAGATGTTTTGGTGCTGTAATGATGCAAAGCTACCAAATACAGCTTACCTCAATGTCCAGGCTGACTAAAAAGAAACAAATATGGTCATATCTAAGCTACATAAAATGTGCAAACCAAAACAAACACAAGCAAACATTGGACAGATTGCTCAACAAAAAGACCAATCAAGATGCTGATTAAAAGAGATAGCTAGAGTAATCTGGAAATTCTAACCTGAAAACTCCGAGTATGGGAAGCCCTTTCTGATTTGCCACATCTCTCCTCATTAGGAGAACCGCTCCAGCACCATCACTCACTTGACTAGAATTTCCTGCAAAAACAATTGTTGACGTTTAAAGCATGTGGTTGCTAATCAGACAGTCCCAACAACATCCCTGAACTAAGCCCTTCATACCAGCAGTAGTGCTCCCATCCTTCTTGAATACAGGTTTTAGCTTTGCAAGACCTGAGAGTGTCGTATCCGGCCGAATGCCATCATCCATAGAGATTGTGACTTGTTTCTCATCCCCAGTTTTTGGGTCTACAATCTACAGAAAAACATGCGAAGAGAACTTAAACCACAGCACCAGCAAGATAACAAAAGCAATACCTATCAGACAAAAAAAAAAAAAAAACAACAGCAATACAGGCAGCTAAAAGAGGGTGACTTTCACATAACAGGTATTTCTAACTTCTACCAGGAAGGTGATCATTTCCCTATACTTTAATAAAAACAAATACGCGAAACATAATCTCAGATAAATGTTCAAAATTCTTCAACAAATTATTACATGCAAACTAAATGAACTGTTCCATCAAATTGTCATCCAGTGTCATGCAATTTATATTAATCATTACTACTGATCAAATAAGATATTTAGCTGAACAAGAAAAGGAGAAGTTCTTGTGTGCAGTAGCTGCAACTCTCACCTTTGTCACCACAGGTACTATTTCAACTTTAAATTTCCCAGCAGCAGTTGCTGCTGCAGCCCGCCTATGGGATTCTAGCTGAAACAAAATGTGAATCATCAGAACTATTTTCCTGTGTCAAAAAAAATACATGTACAAATCAGGCAAAAATTACAGCAGCCTGATCTTGCTCCTGGCGTGTTACTCCATAACGGTGTGCAACGTTTTCTGAAGTAATACCCATAGGAAGAAGACAATCTTGGGCTTTTTGAATGGTATTTACCTAAGATATACATACATATTTCGTCAGGTATCACCTCCAGCATGTAAACATATCCTCAAGAAAGCATAAACTTCACTAAGAACTGACACAGAAACATACTCTTGGATTAACTGTTCCTTCCCAACCAGTAGCATTCACAGTCATTGATTCTAATCCAGCACCAATGCCTGCGCCAGTTAATAACAGCAAATAAGGTTAAAAGCTGAAGTACAAACCAAATCTTGTACCCCAAAAGAGTTGTTTTAATATTACCAATGTCATAGAATCCAGCTTTTATAGCTGCAGCAACATCAGCCACAGCCTGTAAACCAGAAGAACATTGGCGATTCACTGTTCTGACAGGAACAGTTTCTACATGACAAAAAATAAAATTAGTCTAATGACGTCAAATGTGAAGAACTAACAGAGGATAAAGAAGAATTATAAGTACGTGGGAAACCAGCATAGAATGCTGCCATCCTACACTCAATGGCTCTTTGAGAGCCCTGTCCCAAGACTGATCCAACCACAATATCGCCAACCTCATTTGGATTGATTTTAGTCTTATCTATCAATGCCTGTAAGTGAAAATTACAATCTCAATCAAATAAGGATGTTAGTGTTTTACTTTAAGAACTTGGCTGGAAAAAAGTTTGAATATGATGAACCTTAAGAACTGGAGTGAGCAAATCCTCAGGGAATGTATCCTTGAAACCCCCACGCTTGGACTTGCAGATTGGTGTTCGGTATGCTCTGCAAACACAGTTTGATTTATCACATAAACCAAAAAATACCAAAAATAACAGTTGCAGTTTCACACTCAAGAACGTACTATAATCCAAGCGTTCAAGTAGTATATTCGCCTAAAATGTAAAACATATAAATGTGGGACACTACAAAACAAAATTGAGCATACGAGAAAAATGAGTTTTTTTTTTCTTTTCCAGTACATATGTGTTTGTTAATATGACTAAAATGGAGGAATCAAGTCAAAAGGTTCTTCCTCTGAAATGAGATAAGTCCACAGACCAACCCAACAACAAACTATGTGCAACTTCGAAAGCAAAGAAATCAAACATACGCTACAATAACGACATCATCTCCATAGCATGAGCTCCTCTGATACGCTGCACTATCCCCTGCGGCACAAGCCGATGCCTGTGGACGAAGAGTAAAAGATAATCAACAATCGGGAATCTGCCTGAAAAAACCAAAAACACATGAACTCCAAAAACGAAAATACGAATCCAAATCTCACAATCGGAAACAAAAACCTATCATCCACAACCCTACTTCTCCAAAATCGGAACTCAAATCGCGAAAACCTCAAGAGTTAGAATCCGAAACCCTAAACCATGCCAAAACTGACATCAATAAAGAAGAAAAAAAATCCTAGAATTTCCAAAATCAGGCACTCAATCCCTGAAATCAATCCGAAAGCGATAAATCACAAATAACCCTAACAAGATCGGAACGAAAAAACAACAGTACCGACAGAAATGGGGACCCATTCAGCCACGACGTCGAAGGGCAGAGGTGCTGGAGAAGGACACTCTGCCTGTTCATCGCCTTCTCCATCCCTGCTCTCTCTTCTTCGATCTCCTCCAGAACGGCGGCAAGAGATCCTTTTACCCTCGAACCCTGAAACGACGAAGATGAGTCTGGCGGTGGGCGCATTCGTGATTTTATGGCGTTACGACTGTAACACGTCGTCTCCTTGGGCGTGTGGGCACTGCTCGCTGCTGCAACATTTTTCTTGGAAAATGGATTCAGTAGTCGACAGCTGGAAAATCCAACGTCTGGGAGAAGTTGAGATTGTATAATGAGTGGGTTGGATGGATGGACATGTGGCTCGGTAGCAGCGGATCGGACTGATAAAGCGGATAAGAGTGCGGGCCTCGCTGGGGTGTGGTTACCGCTGTGGAATGGGAACCTGGGAGAGAATGTCTTCTAGAAGCGGAGTTCATTGGCAGACAGCACAGTATGCCTGCCACGATGCTGGGCTTAGATTTCCTAGGCTTTCCGTTGACGGGTGCAAATCAGAGCCGGCCCACCGGAAAACTCGAGCTTTCACGCAATAACTCGGAAAAAATTAATTTAAACGGGAGAAAGTCAAATAAATAGATATGGTATTAATATATCAGATTTTAAATCGTTAAAATTATTTAAAAATTAATATATTATAAATTTTAAATCTTAAATTTTAAAGTATATTAATTTTTAAATAATTTAATGGTTTAAAATCCGATAGAATTAATGCTAAAATTTTATCGATAGAATTTTATACCTATTATATATTATATATATATATATATATATATATATGAGTTTTTAGCAATCAGTCATTTAATATTAAATTATTCTCATTTAATTTAATTTAAATAATAATTAAATTAATATAAAAAAAAATTTATCTTATTTTAATTTTTATGAAATATTGGTTATCTGATTTTATGAAATTAAAAATTTAAAATTCAGTTTTGTCAAACCAATTATCCAATAATTATAAATCGATTGTTTGAAATAAAACCAAATGACAATAATTTGATATTTTATATTTATTTAATTGATAAAACTAAATTAAAATAAAATACTTTTAGATTTTTTTAATCGAGGTGATTTTTTTTAAAACTTATAATATCATATGAATGACTTTTACTAATAGTAATAAAATAAATAAATTTTTGTAAATTTATAATAAGATATGTAATTTATTGTTAAAAACTATCTATCTATGTATATGGAGGTGTGTGTATATATGATCAACCAATACACTATTAGTAGATGTGAGGAGGAGAACTGAACAAATAACTAAGATTGGATGGTCAAACTTGCAAAAAGAATATTTTGTAAAATTCTGAAAAGAAACTGCAAGTTTCATATTGCCCCTCGAACTTTTCTTATCAAATTACGCGCTGTATTTGGATCACGGTGACAAGCTTTTTGATCGTCAACAATGTCTAATGGTTAATAAAGGCCTAAACCAAGTGAACGGACAGAGAAGAAAAGGGGAAATCTGGATTCATGATTGAGGCAGTCAGATTGGATTCAGCCTGGTGCTTCTGATTGAAACAGACAGAAACTCCACAGGTAAAAAGCCACACAATACCAACTTTTCCGGGTTTCCTTCTTCCAGGAAGGAGTCCTTCAAGTTCGCGCCCATGTATCAGACAACAAAAAACATGCAACGTTCAACGAAAAAGCTCTTGGGCTTCATGTTCTGGGAATAGCTGTTGCCTGTTGAAAGTAGAACGTCACGACAATGCACCTGGAGGAATTTTCACCTGTTTCTGATCCTGACGGTGGAAGACGGATCAATTCCTGCTAGCTTATGCAAACACTACACGGCATGTGCCAATCATACATTTCTCTTTTGTCCAGCCAGCGATCTGTCCAATTCCTCTTCCAATCCATTCCACATCACCATCTTGTACAGAAAAACTCTGACAAGTACAAAGACACGGCACTCAAACTAAAGCATACAAAATCACTAAGAAGAGGAAGAAATGATAGCATTCAATTCAGTCACTTATCAGATACCAAGCTCCTAATCATCTATATAACCTCCTTTTGTACAGCTCCATGAAAATTAGATCTCCTTCCTTTGGAAGGGGAGGTAGAGCTAACATGTCGCACAGTTATATGAAGGTCAAAATGAACTATCCAAATGGTGTGCCAATCTCACTCCTTGTATCAGCAGGACTATACAAAGCAGACCTGTTCCTTGGCCGGTTCTCCTCCAGCTGCTTCACCACTTCGGCCATGTCCGGGCGGACCAAGGCCACCGGGGCACAGCAACCCATTGCCAGCTTCAGTGCCTGCACCACACCGTCTTCTGTCGGGCTACGTAGCCCCTTCAGTACCTCTAGGTCAAACACATCCATCGTTGTGTCCTCTAGCACTGCCGCCTTCACCATAGAAGGCAAGTCCACCATTGCCCCAGTCCCCCCATCCTTCCCTGGCTTCTTCCCCATCAAGATCTCAAGGAGAAGTATCCCAAAAGCATAGACATCGGTTCTCGGGCTGCACTTCTTCATCCTCTGCAATTCAGGTGCTTTGTAGCCCTCCGTCTTTGCTGCAGACACCATCTCGTCGGCCACCGCAGGGACCATGAGTTTGTCAATCCCAAACTCGCAAAGTCTCGGGACAAAGAACTCATCGACTAGCACATTCTTGGACCTCACGTTGCCATGGATAATTGGGGTCTCCTGCCCTGTATGTAAGTATGCAAGCCCTCTTGCTACTGCCAAAGCAATCTTGTGCCGCCTTGCCCAATTGAGCAATGGCCTTCCAGCTCTAGTTTCTGCAGGACAAACACATGTTCATCTTAACTCTGAAGGTTCAAACTACTATCCCATGAAAACCAACCCATTTGATGAAGGGGAAAGACAGAAACTTCATGTGAGCTTACGGATATCAATCATTTGTTTCCATTAAATGGGAACCGAAACAGTATCACATCAAACAGGTTAACGAGCATGTATTGAAAACTGAACGGATACACAATAAATTGATCTAAATTGCGAAAAAAAGGCTTCTGTCCCACCTAGTTTTTCTTGGTCAAAAACTATAGAAAAAAAAATATTGACCACATGTGATGCATTTAATTCAACGAAAACTGCAAAGGTTTGAAAAATTCCACATGAACAGATTTGTGTTTTGTCTTCTTTTTTTTTTATCCAAGGAATCATTGTATTCAATACGTGAACAGATTAGTGTTCACAATTCTTCATGATTTCCTCCTGTTTTATGAGAAATGAAAAAAGATGAGAGCTTTGGACACATACCATGAAGAAGATCATGGAGGCTTCTATTAGGCAGGTAATCATAGATGAGCAACTTCTCTCCTCTCTTCCCTTGATAGTAAGCTCTCAGTGGCACCAAGTTCTCGTGCCGTGCTCTTCCGATCTGCCGGACTGCCGGCAAGCAAGATGCCGGATCCCGGCAGCTCCCCTCCCTCAGCAATCTCAACGTGATAGCTCCGCCGTCAGTGAGCTTGGCCTTGTACACCGTCCCGTAGCTCGTCTTTTCCATCACTTGCCCGGTGGCGTTCAACACCTCGTCCAGCGTCAAGTGATCGCCGCCCTGGAACACGGCGAGCTTACCCTCTGCCCCGTTCTCCCCCTCCTCCATCTCTATCTCCTCGTCTCCCTCTCTCCGACCAGCTCTCCTTTTCCTCCCCTGCACCCACCCTATCGACAGAGAAGCCAGAACCACCACTCCAGCCATCAACCCGATCACGATTCCGGCTATGGCCCCCGAGCTCAGCCTGGGGCTGGATCCACATTGATGCAACGGTGCCCCGCAAAGCGCGTTCCCCACAAAGGCCTCGGCGCCAAAGTTGGCCGATTTGAACGACTCCGGCAACGGGCCTGAGAAGTTATTGTAGGACAGATTCAATCTTTTGAGGTTTTTCACCCCGGCGAGCTCGCCAGGGAGCGGCCCGGATAATCTGTTGCCGCCCAGATCGAGTTCCTGGAGTTCTTGAAACCGGGTGAGGAACAGAGGAAAACCGCCGGAGAGGTTGTTCTCGCCCAAGTCTAGGACTTGGAGGTCTGAACAGGCAGAGTCGGAGATGGCAGGGGCAGGGACAGCGCCGGAGAGGGAGTTGCGGTGCAGCCGGAGATAAACGAGGCGGTCGCAGAGGTTCCAGAGGGAAGGAGGAAGACTGCCATCGAAGGAGTTGGAGGAGAGGTCGAGGTCGGAGAGGGCAGGAGAGTTGAAAAGGTCAAGAGGAAGGCTGCCGGAGAGGGAGTTGGAAGGAAGAAGAATGGAGCGGAGGGAGGAGAGGCGGGCGAGCTCGGCAGGGAGGTGGCCGGAGAGGTTGGCGGCGGGAAGGCGGAGGGAGAGGAGCTGGAGGGAGGTGTCTGAGACGAGCGAGAGGTTGGAGCGGACGGCGGGGTCGGAGCAGCGGAGGGCGGTGGGGGAGGAGGGGGAGGAGAAGGAGAGGCCGCGCCAGAGGCAGAGAGGGGTGGAGGAGTTCCAGGTGGAGAGTTGGAGGTTGGGTACAGGGCCTTGGAGAGCCGGCTTTATTGTGGTGAGAAGGAGGAGGGCGTCGGAGTCGGAGGAAAGGGAAGGGACGGAGGAGAGGAAGAAGAAGAAGAGGAGAAGGAGAGGAGAAGCCATCGGAGAGGAGAGAAGAGAAGGAGGAGAAGCGAGAGGGGAGGAAGAGAAGGCGCTTTTGGGGTGCTTTATTGGGAGCAGGGTTTCGAGTGGGAAGACATGGTTGTTGGGTTTTGGAACTGGGGTTTTGGGCAGAATGATATGCTATTATTATTATTATTTTCAATTTTTCTAGAAAATATATTTTGTTGTTCATTTTGCATATTATCCCGAATAAAAAATACGAGAAAGTTTTCATATTTCTACACGTATAAATCGATAACAAAAATATAAAATGGAAAATGGGTTGTGGTTTTGAGTATTGATGCTAGTAAATTAAATAAAAAAACCCTTTTTCTGCACATAGGGTACTAAATTGATACAAAAAGCAATATCTTGGGTCAAAATACTTAAATAAATACTATACAAATTTGAGAAATATTTTTTGTGGATGACCAGGGGGTGATTCATGACAGACTCAAATTCACATACATGAAGCAAGCAAAGTAGTAACGCTGCAATAAGATGACACAGGAACGTTTGCCTAGTGTTTTTGTTTTGGTTTGTGTCTGAAATAATGGCGACACAGGTATCCACGACCGCAAGCCAGAAACAGTCTCCACTCAAAACAGAAACATGAGAATCTAGTTTAAGATAGTATCAAGCAAGAAAAATAATGTCCATGGTTACAGATAATCAAGCAAAAAGAAGATATTTCACCAGAATTTGGGGGGGGTATTTTGTATCGGTTTTGTGGTCCATGCTGACAAAGCATGATATTGCTTCTAATCGTTTGCGGTTTGCAGCTAATCCGATTTTAAAATTTTATTTTTCTCAACTTCTTAAGAAAATATTTCGTTGTTAGATCTAAAACGGTCATTATATTTAGTCTAATTTTAATTTTGATATTTTATTAATGTGAAATTAAAGATGACTATTACTAATTATAAGTTTATTATTTGTCTAGCGATTCATCAGACCTAATAGCATTCCTCTCTCAATAGCTTAATGTCTTTGTTGAGTTAACCTACACTAATTAAATTATACAAAATGTTCTGAAATTATTATGTAACGCCTTTGATTTAACATATTATTGTTCTTGGGCATCTATAATCCGCAGCCCACCCAATGTCAAAGTTTTGTTTTTTCCAACCGAATCTATTACAGTCATTAATTTAATTTAAATTTAACTTCCGTACTTTATCGATATAAAATTAAAAATAATTACTATTAATTATAATCTCATTATCTGCCTAGTGCCAAATCGGGTCTAACAGATTCCCTCAACATCTGTTAATAAATGAGTTCCGAACTCTTCTCCATTTTTTTTTTCCCTTTTTTTTCTAACATTTTGGCGCGACTGGTGTCTCTTTGTTTATGATGCCACTTTGACGACAAAGCCGTGCCTTTTCAGAAAGAAAACAATAAAAGATGGCTTACTTGGCGACTTTTAATTCAGAAAAAGCTGATAGAAAACAATTGAATAAAGCCAGAATACGGAGCTCTGCATCTGCAATTGTCTCTAAACAGCAATTTCTGGTGCATTTCCAAATCAAAAATGGATACGTTTCGGTTCGACAGTAGAAAGCGAAAAATAGTTGCTGTTCTAAGAGGCAACAGATCTTAGAGGTCGTGAAACAAATGGGAAAGAAGTCTTTTGTCTTCCATACGGTGTTGTTGAAACTAGAGGTTGGTGAAGAAAGACAAACGAACACTTGCTGTTCTGGAAATTACCACACTGCAGCAGCATCACGTTGTTTAGATGTATGTTCCGGGGGTTGGTGATGGCCGATGATTCCACATGTTAGGTGTGTGTTTTATATACCGCCCCGTAGCTTCCGATGCCAATGATTTTTGACCTTGATCAGGTTGGAATATAAAAAGATAAGGTCCAAGCGCAAACAGAGTTGGAGACTTTTGTTTTTTCTCCTTTCAATTTCAGATAATTGAGCTCTGAGTCAAACTGGAGATTAGGCTGTTTGAAATACGGCCATTCTTTGACGTCGAAACGAAGTTGACTAGAAGAAACGAACGGCTCTCTGCAGCATTACCTTTTTTTTTTGATCTTCTGCCCTTTTGAGTCTTAGAAACAGATGCTGCATGTGCCCTTGTAAGTTTCATTCAAACTCCTGAGATCATCCACAGAAAGATGCCACCGGAGGCTTCACCTTCTTCTCCGTCTGAGAAAAATAATTTTATGTCGAGGATCGTCCGAGTCAAAGAAAACATTATATCAGAGACGATGTACTGCTGCTTGAAATGTGTGTTCCCGGAGGAGAAGGCCCAAAGCAAACATATGGGTCCATGATGATGGCGCGGTACGCGCCAACTGCCTCAAAACTTTTGATTGGAACCGAGCACATAAATTTCGTTGCGAAAAAAGCAGTCCCCGCTGACGGTCGCGCACCGGTCCCCTCGTCATGCGGTAAAAAATAGGACTAATTAGTTACATTTCCTCAATTTTTCTTAATTATAAATTTTTTTTCAAAATTTTCGTAATTACTTATACCTCTCTGTTTTTTAAAATATTTACCTACACCATCTAATTATTATTTAATTAATTTTTAAAAAAATTTCGTTTTTACTCTCTCTAATTTTATAATTAAATTTTTTTAAAAAATTTATTATTTATTATATATATAATTTTCGAATATTAGTATATAACACCCTAAAATTAGTCATATTTATAAAAAAATTTTGACATTTACAGTTAAATCTTATCTCATCTCTCGTTGCTATACTACCCAGTCCCGCATCGCTGCTCTGCCGGTCCCCCATGCCGTCGCTCCTCCACACCACTGCTCCGCCGGTGCCCCGCGCCAGTGCTTCCCTGAGAGCATATCAGCACCTTCTCTCCCGTCATGAGCAGATCAACCTCTGCCTACCACGCCGGTGAGGACTCCAGAGGCCGATGCGAGTGTGGGCCCTAGGGCGACGAGTGCACAGGTGCAAACATTGGAAGCCGATGCATAGGTGCAGACGCCCAAGCTCAGCAAGAATGCGAGCCCGGCCCATGAGGGGTCTATTCATAAAATTTAGTTTTAAAATAAATAAAATTTGGACTTATCTATAAATAAAAATATTCAAGGTGTCTATTTTTAAATGTATAAATATTAAATTTGTAATTTTAAATTTTAAGTTTTTAAACCTTTAATGCCTTTTTAGTAAAATTTTATTTAAAACATGATAAAAAATTTTAATTTAAGAGGTCTATTTGTAAATGTATAACATGAAACTTGTAATTTTAAAATTTAAGTTTTCAATCCGTTAATGACTTATTCGTAAAAATTTAATTTTAAAATAAATAAAATTTGGACTTATATATAAATAAAAATATTCAATATATTTATTTTTAAATATACAAATATTAAACTCGTAATTTTAAATTTTAAGTTTTAAAATCTTTAATGTCTTTTTTTGTAAAATTTTATTTAAAACAAGATAAAAAATTTAGGTTTACTTATACATAAAAATATTCAAGGGATCTATTTATAAATATACAACATGAAACTTGTAATTTTAAATTTTAAGTTTTCAAGCCTTCAATGACTTATTCCTAAAATTTAGTTTTAAAATAAATAAAATTTGGACTTATCTATAAATAAAAATATTCAAGGTGTTTATTTTTAAATGTACAAATATTAAATCTGTAATTTTAAATTTCAAGTTTTAAAACCTTCAATGTCTTTTTTGTAAAATTTTATTTAAAAAATGATAAAAAAATATAGACTTATTTACAAATAAAAATATTCAAGGGGTCTATTTGTAAATATACAAATACTAAATTTGTAATTCATAATTTAAATTTTTAAAACTTCAATATTGTGAAATTTTATTGAAAAATTTATAAAATTTGGGCTTATTTATAAATAAAATTTTTTTGAGGGATCTATTTGTAAATATACAAAATATTGAATTCTCACTTTACCTTTTAGTTTTACCCTTCAACTCTTTTGTAAATTTTATTTTCAATATACATTTTGGAAATATTTATAATAAAAAAATCGAAGGGACTTTTATAAATTCAGCCATATAAAATTTGTATTAAATTTCTTATATAGGGTTTATTTTTAAAATATTTAAAATATTTTAAGGTCATTTCTATAAATTTTTATTCAAAAAAAATTAACATTTGTACTTTTTTATAGATAAAAATATGCAAGGGGCTTATTTATAAATATACAAATATTAGGATTTATTTATAAAATATTTAAAATATTTCAGTTCCTTTATAAATATTTTTTTTGAAAAATATTAAAATTTGGATTTTTTTATAAATAAAAATATTCAAAGGATTTATTTGTAAATGTTTTGGGAGAAAGAATGAAGGGTGAGAAAATAAGTTTTTAGGAATTTAATTGTAAAATTAAGGAGGGTAAAAGGTGAAATTTTTTTAGAAAATTTTGATTAAATAATAATAATGGTGTGAGTAAATATTTTAAAAGAGAGGAATGTAGGTAATTACGAAAATTTCATGGGAGTTTTCGTAATTAAGAAAAATTTTGGGTGGTGTAAGTAATCAATCCTAAAAATTATTTGCCAACTAGTGTCGAATAGTAAGATCCGGTCGGGATCAGATTCAGAGAAACACGAAGATAGATAAAAAGAGAAAAAAAAAAAGTTTGAGAGCAGCTGCCGGTGGGCATACTTCATATGGGCCCAAATACAAAAACAAAAGTGGGAGTTTCTACTCAGATGGGTCTGCTGATATCTTCTTTTGTACTTGTATATCAAAAATCACATCCATACCGTGCTTTCTATATTTGGAGACCACACACACAAAGTTCAAACCACTATTGACATTTCAGTGGGACGGTTGAGGACAAAGTTGAGAGACGTTTACCTCGCGCACGTAACACAACAAAATAAGAAAATACACGAGCAACAGGGCTGCGCTACACGGTTAAAAAAAAGGGGCAGAAACAACTATAATCAACAACGCTTCCGCAGCCACTCTGAATATATCGGAAGTCTGCGGAGGTTGAGAAAACCGATGGTGTTGTAGCCAACCTGTGTGACAGGTAAAATTTGCCACACAGTTGGATAAATTTCTTCTTTTCCTTGGTCTACAGTAGAGCCGCTGGGCTTGCATACTAGCATTGAGCACCCTTGCGGCAGGAAAGGGCACCGGCACCCGAAGTAATAGAACCAACCATGGACGAGGACTTGGCTCCGAGGCTGGATGCCCTCGAGTAGCTAGCTGATGCTCCCGCACCGGACGGAGTGAAATAGGCGCCGTTCAGCAACAGGTCGCCCTCCGATCTCCAGTTCCAGTCCTTCCACACACTCTGAGCCGTCTCAACCCTCTTGGTAACCTATTTGATTTTCATTCATTATGCCAATGGTGGCATGATCTGATATGTATGGATAGTCAACAAAGGATGCATAACTGAATTGCCAAAATTACCTCCTTGGCGAAAGAATTGGCTGGTGCGAGGTATCTGTTGCCCTGGCTGTTGATGGTTGGGCTCGCGCTCCCGCCAATTGCATACATCTCCCAGTGCGTGTAGTCATTGTTCACCACATGGAAATAACCATGTCTGCACCTGAATTTTTTTGGTTTTATTGCAGAGTTTTTGTCAGACACTTCGTTAGTTCATCCAAAACAGGGAAAGGCAAGGTCCCCACTCATTTCCTTGCGTGCTGGAACTATGGCTAGAAAGAAAATTGATTTTCGGATGAGTGGACTGTGGAAGTAAGTACCTTGGCATTCTCTGGATGAGACCCTCCCCGAAATGGTTGAAAGCAATGGTTACCTGCATGGACTTGTCCCTTTCGTAGGAATCGCTGTGTCCCAAAAGCATCACCTTTAGCCAAAGCATCGACTGCTTTAGTTAGTTTTCATTTTTCCATTAACGGGTTGCATCTAGCAGGCAGCAGCATTGAATAGAAGGGAAATGTCATACCTCATTGTGGTGGGTGAAGTAATTGTTGGAGATGGTGATGGCGGTGGAGCCCATGACTGCATCAACCAGGCCATCGGCGCAGTTAGAGAGGGAGCAGTGATCCACCCAGATATGGCTGGAACCGAAGATAGAAACAGCATCTCCATCGGCCATCGTCCTCCATCCGTAGTGGGACGGGGAGCTGCGAACCATGGCATTGCCAGTGGGCTTGCAGTCATGAATGTGGAGACCATGGATGATAACATTGGTGATGAACTGGATGGTGATGCAGGCGCCATTGGCAATGTGGACATTCGCACCCCGTCCATCTAGAGTCTTGAAGCTGTTCATGATGAGCTCCTGTTTGAGCGTGATAACCATGTCCCGCTGGAATACGATCCACAGCGGCTCGTCCTGGATCACAGCGTGTCTGAGGGTTCCTGGTCGTGGGTTCACGGGATCGTCATCGCTGTGGTCGGTGACAACATAATAGCGGCCGTCGCGGCCGCCAACTGCATTGCGCCCGAAACCAATCCCGCAGTCGGCCAACCTCCTGCGGTTGAGATGCCATTCGGGGTCGCAGCGCCAGCAGTCGTCGATAGGGTTGCCTGTGCCACAGGACAGGTATCCAAGGTTCCGGCGCGCTGTACTGTTGCTTATGCTCCTGTTCCAACATGTTTAGTTAGACAACGTATCAACAATTCCAGAAATTAGAGATTTTGTGAGCGAAACAATGCGATTCCTAACATTAAAAGCAAAACAAATTATCTATATGTGATTCCTGCCCGGAGACGACGGCAGAGCATGTGGCAGACAAGAATGAGAGAGAATAGGACATGAACTTCCCCAAGAGGTGGAAGATGTTGGGTGGACAACAAAGGAGAAGCGTGTATCTGAATGTTCCAAAGCGAAAATCCTGACAGAAATGGGGGGAACAAATGCTGGAGAGCGCATTAAATGGCATGGACTGTAGGCAGAGTACATGATGGGTTGGCAAATTCCCTAACCATTGATTGAACCAAACCATTGACGTGCACGGTGATCAAAATGTTAGAATCCGATGCCAGAACCAAAAAGCGATGTTCGTAAGATTTTGGAAAATGCTAATTCCGAATATTATCGAACAACTCACATGTGCACCGCGGACGCAACCGTCTCCGGATCGTCGACTGCGCCCACCGCCGCCTCTGATCCTGACCTGCGATTCAAATGACGAGAATATCCCTCTTAGTACCTACTACATTAACATGCCACAGCGTAGAGCTCGAGATGGCCAGTCCACGCTTGGAAAATCAAATAGACGAAAATCAAAAACAGAATAACCAAAATAGAAGAAAAATCGCTGCGAAATTCGAACGGTTGAGATTCGCAGTGCGAGATTCGCACGGTCGGGATTGGTTTCTTTTTTTTTTTTGCCAGTTTAGGGTACGCTATTTAAGAGAGCGCAAGCCGAATCTCGGGAGGGCAGTCGGCGCCGTATTGGAAAACAAAAACCGACGGTTCAGATCTCACAGGGGAAAGTTCTAACGGCTGAGATTAGCGGAGAAAGATCTGGATGAAGTGGTACGAGGATACCGAACTGACCTCGCGGCCGCGTCTGTGAGAACAGTTTCATTTTCCCGTGAAGTTCCTCGCAAGCTCCTCCTTATAGCGTCCCATTCACTGCAAGCAAACACCAAGATCGACAAATTAATACGAGTCGTTTGCTCCGTTTCCGATTCTAGGGTTCGGCATTTCTAGGAATTTTAACCTTTTTTGTTCTAAAATCAAGAAAAAGGAAACCCTAATTCAAGGAAAACTCACCGAGAATTGGAAGAACATTTCAGGATAAAAGAAGAAAAATCGAGCAAGAATTCCTCTCTTAAATCTCCCTTATCACTTAATTGAAGAAAAGCAGCAAGAAATTCTCAGAGAAACACAAAAAAATCTTTATAAAAAACCCAAAAAACATTACAAGAAGTACGGCAAGAATCCCCATTAGACCCCATTTTTTGACACAAAATAGCTATACAGAAGAAGAAATCACATCCGGGCGCTTCATGAAACAGAGGAAGATAAGATCAATGTACCTCGAAGAAGAGGACCTGCGGCTCCCAATCAACTCAAATCCTCCGCCGAGAACCAAAAGAAGCCCCAGAACCAGCGGAGAGATCCACTTCAAAGACGCCGCCATTGCCGCCGCTTCCCCTCTCACTGTCCCACTCTCCATCTCCAGCAAGCCTCGTGTTCTCTCAGATCTCTATCTGAGGGAGAGACAAAAGCGAAAAGGAGGGAACAAGGGGGAGAAGAAAGGCAGTCGAGAGAGTGTCCGAAAAACGCACCGACTGAGGCGCCATTTATAGAACGAGCTTCGTCGGCATCTGCTCCGACTTAACCATGGTTAGCGGCTACCTTAACCCTCAACTCCGCCCTTTAACCACCACTAACGGATTCAGAATCGGTTCTCAACTTCTCCTCGCCAAACCTGCAATTTCGCTTCCTTCGGGAATCCTAGACCGGATAACGCCCGTTTGATCGTTTCCCTCTGGGGCCATCGTGTCCACGTGGGATTTTCTACCGGCGGAAGCCGGTTGCCACGAGAAAATGTCCAGCTTTCACAGGTAAGTGTGCTGATTTGGGGCCCGATTTTCCCCGGCAGGATCATGGGTTCCTCCTCCCAGAGCACCGTGCGCACCACTCTCCGATTTACCATCTTACCCTTCGTCCAATTGGAGTCCAGCGTCCAAAATTTCAGGTCGGGTCCGGCCGATTCGCCGTAATTAGCGGGCTGTAACGGCCGTGAGGGTGACGGTCAACGTCAGACGATGTAACGGGCGAGAAGACTTCTCTTTCGGGGCTGGACACGGCACGTGGTACAGTCGCGCTTTTGGTGCCAACCGACCGCAACCGCGAGCTCTACTCGGTTGCGACCCGGCACCCCATGTTTCCAAGCGATCGTTTGCTTAGGAGTGGAGCTCAAAATAAAAATTAAATTTAGTGATCCATTTTTATTAAAATTAAATTTTTAATAATTTAAAACTCAAAAAATTATTTAATTTTTTATAATAATTTAATTTAATAATAATATAAAAATAATAAATATTAATTTTGCAAAAAAAAAAAAAATTTAAAAATAAACGAATATTGATCCTAAAACGTTCCGGGCTCCGTCTCTCGTTCCCATGGCTTCCGGGATTAAAACGTTTACCAGGAATAACGGAAGGATTAAATAATGGAAAATAAGATTTACATGGAGTACTATTCGTTCCGGATAATGCAGCTGTACTGGGAAATCACAGGAGAGAGCGGAAGTACGTGAGGGAGCTTCCCAGAGAACCGTACTCGCATGATAACTGATTATTACACTAATAATAATAATAATAATAATAATAATGATTCGCATAATAACTGATTTAAAGAAGAAAACCAATCAGGCCAGGTTGTGCCGTTGAATTGGAGCCGGATTGCGGTTTGAGCTCAGCCATGTGGATGACGCCCGTCCGCCACTCAAAACGGCGACATCGGGTTTTGTCGGTGGAGTGCAAGGACCGGATGCAAAAGCTTCAATTGATAACATCAACAGCGCACCTAATATAAAATGCTAATATATCGTTGTGAAAACATGAAATTTCGTATATGAATTCTTCTCTTTTTTTTTTAAAAAAAAAACATAAAGAAAATTGCATATATAATTTGACCTAATGCTCAAGTTAACTATGTCTTTTTGCTTATTTTACTATTTTTATTTTATGTAAACTTGCGACTATTATCGTGATAACTACATACTTTATTTACCATATTGGTTATTTTTATGTTATTTTTAATGTGTTAGAGTAGTATATCCACTTTTTTCTGAAAAAGATCTAAATCAGCATGAATTTGGTTTGTCCGATCATGCTATACATACTTCCGTAGTTTGTCTAGACAAGACATGTTTTACTATTTTACAGAAAATACCTGTTATTTTGTTTTTATACTTTTGATTAATTTCATGCTTTACATTTTGAGCCTAAAAATCAGTCTATATGAACGAAATACCTTTTTCTATGCATATTTTCTTCATAAACCCATATATCTTTTGGATATTTGTACATAATTTCCGCTTCTTAAAACAAAATTTCAAGTTTGAATTTCGATCAAATTATTTTTTAAATTTATTGTTATACTTTGACTTTAAATATAAAAATAGTATAAAATTTATAAGAATTTATATATCTATATAATATATATATATCTAATATAATAAGATTAAATATATAATTTTTTTGGTAGAAAATACCAGTAGCAACCAGGATTGGGTTTTGCTTACAAAATCTATAAAATAAATTATTCACCTCACCGAATTTATAATTTTAAAATAATATAAATACAAGTGTAATATGACTGGCTTCTGGTGTGTGCATATAATAAATTTTGTGATGTTTTGCTGGGGCAGCTTAGGTTGCTTTGCTATGTAATAAATTTTGTGAAACCAATCTCCCTTCTTTGTTCCTAGATGGTTTTTGCATGGGTTGTGATTATTGGCTTTCTGTCTTTTTATTTTAAATGGTTAAGGTGTCCGCAATTTCTGGATTTCGCGGGCCAGACCGTACCTAAAGATTCTGGAGCCACTGTTCCCGGGCCAAGCCTTGCCAGCAAGCCCAGCCCGTTGAGATCAGTAGATAAAGGAACGTCATTTTTAATGTTTTTTTTACCTATTCTGTGGTACGGGTGGATACAAAAGCATAGGTTATTGTACGAGTTGGATGCAGGTGATACATACAGCGTATATATGCAAATTCATCATTTTAGTTTGACTGATGTTGTAGGAACTTCACCATGACGGTCCTCCTTAAAAGATACTGGTTTGTCACTGTTCACCATCTGAACATCTGTTTCTACCTTGCGATTTACCAGTCAATGCTCTGGGTGTGATCGTCATTACCAACCCCTGTGTTGTGTGGATGGTTCCTCCTGTGATCATCCCAACCTGCATGAACTAGCATGCTTGTTAATATGGAGATCGAGATTGCAAACATTGAACAATCATCTCATCAATGAGGCCAAGTTGGAGTTGGCACAAGATAATTTAACCAAGTCTGACATACTAACCGGCGGCGCTTTGGGTGACATATGGAAGTCGAATCTTCTGACCAGCATTGCAGTCGCTGCAACAGTCTGCCATGGAAACCCATTATAATATAATTATCTATATTGACATATTCTTGTTTAGCATAATTACATACAAGTCCCTAACATCTTTCTATATTGGGTGTAATCCTCGAAAATCTTCACAGTTATAAAATCTTTTTATATTGATTCGCGGTTATTAATTTCTTAATTTCAATTCAAATGGGTTCTTTTTTAATATGCATTGAAATTTTCTTTAATATGCATCTAAATTTAAGGGACTTAAGTGTAACTACAAAAATTTCAAAATGTTATACACAATAATAATAATTTAGGAGACTTATTTGTAATTATCCTTTTGGCTAGGGCGAGCAGGAAGGGCGGGAACAGTCCCTTAAGAAAGCGGGAAGGATGTCAGATCGGTGGGGGGATTACCTGGAAGGTAGCAAACACGTCACCTATGCATTTCCGCTGTCCACCACCGAATGGGAGATAGCTGCAAACGGATGATAATAATCTTAAACTCGAGAATGATGGTTATGTTACGACTGTCAATTAAAAATTGCCCATAAGCCCGATCATCTGCCTGACTCTTTTCTTTCTACTTTCGGAAACATACAAATATAATAAGCCAAGGACAGTGCATGTTTCTATAAAATTAGAGGGCAATGCGAATGGAGATTCGAAGGCTCCGGACGGAAACCTGAAATTTTGATTGGTTTCATTTGGATTTGGTCCATCCAGAGGCCACCTTTCAGGATTAAAACGATCGGCATCAACCCAATGCCCGGGATCACGGTGGATATTCCATAAGGAGATGAAAATATCTTCTCCCCTATGATCCAGAAACAAAGTCTCAACTGAGCCAAACATGCCTATCTCCTTTAACATGTCGAATTGACCATATTCTAATTTTAAAACAACAATAGGATCACCTTTTTATTGGGTACTTTCCAAGAACATCATCCTCAAGTGAACGGCGGGCCAGTATAGGCGGGTGTGGATATAGTCTCAACGACTGTAGATGAAGAACATTAAGCACAAAAATTGCATGTTATTTTCACTAACAAACGATAGTTATGAAGAAGGATAATGAGCTCTTACTTCATTAATAATCCGAGTTGTGTACTTCAATCTTTTCATGTCTTCAGTAGCTGGAAACCGGTCCCCTAAGACAGAGTCTACCTCGTCCTGAAGCTTGGACATGACCTGTGGTTCCTGCATCGAGGAAAATGCAAATTCTAGAATTTATTGCTTTAATATCCAATGAATGAGAAATAGCAATATTGTAACTACGATGCTTGAAAAAAAAAAAAACAATATTGTAACAGCTGTACATGAGTTCAGCTATGTATTCAAAGATTAAAATACTTTCTTATGCATGTATCAACCATCAGATAAGAACCAGATTTCTCTTAAACCATACAAGAATCAAGAAATATATCTAAAGTGCCACTCATGTACTATTTGAACTATTTAAATTACTCTTCAAGTTCATGATAAAAATTTTCTAGAGAAAATCTCTTTACACGCACTGTAATTGTGTACATTATTTATCCCTAAAAACTTGAGACTATCCAATTTTTAACTGTGGGAACAAATTAGGTCACATGATGGTAGAATGCAAGACCTAATCAACCGATATGTAGACTGATTTTATCCAAAAGATATACGGGTTTATGCAAAAAATAATTTGTAAAAAAATATGCATAGAACAAGGTATTTCGTTCATATAGACTGATTTTTAGGCACAAAAATGGAAAGAATGAAATTAGTCAAAAGTATAAGAACATCATCCTCAAATGAAGTGAGAATGCAAAACGTAATCAACCAATATGTATTTTCTCAAATACGTTTTTTTATCAAAGAAAAAAGTCATTTTATTTCACAAAGAAATTGAATGATTTTGATTCTCATGAAACAATCTATTTTGTTGTTGGTTGTTTTCCATAGTCAAAGTATTGTTTTGTGACGAGGGTTTTTTATATTGCCTTTTTTTCAATTAATCCATATGTTTGATATTGCCTTTTTTTTCAATTAATCCATATGTTTGTTACACTTGCCGCAAGTCTTGGAATCTGAAATTTGCAATCTGTGGCCTTAAGGAGGAAATGACAGATGCTGTTCTAACCTGTAAGTGACTTAATCCACAACCTTTAAGCAAAGTTAGCATACCTTGGACAGCAGATAAAAGGTCCACGTTAAGACAGCTGCAGATGTTTCGTGCCCGGCAATAAGCAAGGTCACCAAATCATCACGAAGCTGCTTGCTGGTAACCTGGTATTAATTAGAAAGCAAAAACGAGTAACTGGCCGAGGTCCAGCTGTTGGAACTGTTAAGCTTCAAAATCAAATAGCTGGAAGCATACATCATCCCCCGATGCTAACAGGAAGCGAAGGATGCTAGGATCTTCTTCATTCATGTATTCCTCATCAAATTGCAGCTCTTCTTGTCCTACTATCCTCTGTACATAATAGGAAGCAAGGGTTTTAAGCCCATTAGATCATCAAAGAAAAAAAATTAAGAAAAAAAATCCAAACAGATGTAAAAGATTACCTTGCAGATGGCAATTAGGTCATCAAGGGTTTCATTGACCAACTTAAGAGCTCGATTAACCTTCTTCTGCTGTGGGGAAATATCTTTCCATATTGGTATTTTCCAAGTAGGTATGGGCGAAGTGCCCCTCATTTCTGCTTCTCCCAACAGAGTGTACATTGCCTAAAGATTTGGAGCACAAAGATATTATGTTTCCATCATGAAAACGAACAAGGAGCTTGAATTGGCTTCAAAAACATGGAGGAAACCAGCAAGCACCTCGACCATTCCATTGTCTTCTGTGAGGGAATCGAAATCATAATTAAACACAGCCTTGCCGATAATATCCAACGTCAACCGCGAGAAGAACGACTCTATCTCCACATCCTTCCCTTCTGAAGCCGCTCTATCCAATTTTTCGCAAAGCTTATGCGAAGCTTCTCCGAAGAGTCCTATCATTTTAGCTGCGTACTGTCAAGCAACTCAAACAAGAACAGACCCTACATCAGAACCAAATCAAACATGAATACGATGAATTCAACTAAAAGACAGCAAAAACTCCACCTTATTGTGTAAAGCTGGCACAATAGCCTTCCTCCGCACACGCCAGATCTCATACTCAGCAGGGACCAATCCGTTCCCCATCACAAACTCTAGGATCTCTGCCAGAACTCCCTGTGCTTAGCAAAGCAAATCCATGCAGACTTAGATGATAAAACAAGGAAATAAAAATTAAATGAGAACCAACAGAAGAGCTGAGGAACACCTTGGAATAAGCCTGAGCATTATCCCTCAATATATGCTTAGCTATTCCCGGATCCGAAACAATCAAGAAGGACTGTTCGACATCAAACATGTCAGAAAACAATTTTTCTATTAAATCTACGAATAAAATCGTATAAGAAAAGCAAACAGGATAATGGATCCATGGCTTTCATGAAGCGTGGAGTGCACCTTGGGGCCGAAGTTGAAGCGATAGAGGCCACCATGAGCGAGGAAGAACTCGTAGAGCGGGATGAAGATGGCTCGGGCTCCCATCGCCCGGATCGAGCCTTTCGCTACCGGGATCTTACATGCCTCCGCGCCGTCGTCTCTGGCAACGCCTGAAAGCAGCTCATCCAAGAATCTTCCCGCTGGCCCTAGCCGCGAGAGCGGACCCCTCGATCTATCCCATAACCCATTGAAAAATCTCGATCGTTAGCATTTCACAGCCAAAATAAATCCAA
Source organism: Trichopus zeylanicus subsp. travancoricus (assembly GCA_005019695.1). NCBI lineage: Eukaryota > Viridiplantae > Streptophyta > Magnoliopsida > Dioscoreales > Dioscoreaceae > Trichopus > Trichopus zeylanicus. The sequence goes on from RXID01022204.1 coordinate 172,098, forward strand.
AATTATCAAGCACAGGGGTCAGAGACCTAGAATGGCGGACGGCGAGCTCAGAGCGGCGCTTCTCGTCGAGAATCGGGTCGATGGCGGGAAGATCTCCGCCGTAGGAGGCGCATCGGACAGAGAAGGGTGGTCTGGCAGAGGAGGAGAGACGGGATCGGGGAAAGGGAGGACATGGGGGCCGGAGAGTGGGGGCGAAGCGGGTGGTGGTGGTGGAGGTGGTGGCCATGGCAGAACTCCACTCACTCAGTCATCTCTCTCCTGGTATTTATAGCAAGAGATGACTGGGTTGAGCATCTGGTCGAGTGGAATATGCGGTTCGAGTCAAAAGAGATTTGGCGGGTTGGAAAACGGATTCGGGTTTGAATAGGGGATTGGGCCCGGTTGGCCCATAATCTCTTTTGCAAATAAATCCATGTATGTTTCATATTTGCACAAACTAATTGTAAGATTCTTGCTGATTTTGACAACTCTGCTCTGTCCCTAAAACCGAAAGAAAACAATGCTAAATGTTGATTTTTTTACTAAAAAACTAACTTAAATAAGATATTGTTAAGGTAGAAAAAAACAGGATGTATGTCTCCATGCAAAATTGGCGGCACGGCAACTCGCGGTGGCATCTTTTTTTGGGTAAAATACTCATTGAAAGTTGGAAAACGGCAAAAGTCCGTATGGCCCTTCGAGTTGAGCTCAAATTTTTTAAGGATTTTGAATAAATTTTTTTTGCCAACTCATTTTCGACATTGGAAATTTAAAAATTAAAATATGAAATTATCTATGTTGAACTATCTTATATATATTATCTGAAAAATAAATTTTGTGTATGCTGCAAATAATTACTTATCTGTGTAGACATAAAAAATATACCGTCTACAACATAATAAAATTGAAATTTTATATGGTAAACAATTGAAATTGAAAAAAAATGATATTTGAATCTCGATACAACCACAATAAAATATATGTGGACTAAATTTTACTCCAAATAATGTATTTACATCGTTATTTTGAATACTATGCGCTAAATATTATCCATTTTATTGAGATCTTTACATTACATGAAATATTCAAAAAATAATGAAATTCAATACTATAGATCAATGTGAAACGTTTAAAATTTTAATTTGAAGACTTGGATGTCAAAAGTAAATTAGTAAGATCGGGTCCCTTGACAGGCCTAAAACTAATCTTAACTGTTGTAAAACAAAAATTCAGGAATAGGCATGCATCATCGTCTCTTATAATGTTCGCATTAGGGTTGTACTGATAACGTCTACACCAAAAGAAGAAAACCACACAAGAACACATAGCTGTGATGAAATTTAGGTTGGAGCTCCCTTGATCAGCCTCCACGTAGCAGCAGTCATCACAAGCCACAAGAAGGATGAACTGGCAACAAGAAGCTCACAACATAGCATGGGCAGGGTTTCCAATCACCCAAAAATTATCGGGGCGAAAAGCCATTGGAGAAAATGAATTACCCAAATTTCCATGAGCTGTCCAAAGCATGCAAACAGCTGGACGCCTCTGGTTTCTTTGGTCAAGTGGCTGCCGGGAAACTCAATTTTTTTGCTTCTGTCATTTGAAGAAATCAAACCCAAGACCTTTTCTTCAATCGTTGGAATGGAAGCAACATCACTAATCCCATGATACAACTAAAGCATGACATGAATAAATGAAATGACATAACCAGCTTGAACGTGTACTCTTCTATCTTATAGTTGAATGTATAGATTATATGGCATGACCTTGATCAGTATCATTCAGAAATAATCCATCTCCAAGGAAAAGCCATCCTGACATAAAGCTCAATGAATGTGCGGCAAGATGGGTGGTACTAAAAGGCTGGAAACAAACAATCCCAATTAGGGAAAAAATGGGCTCAGTACGGAAGTTATACAAGGCTAACCAAAGCTGAACTTCAATGGGATGTGTATATTGATATACAACAGTAATTATTTTTATGAGTTGGCATGCATGCGATTTACTAATTGATTCTGCAACTGCGGTCTCTCATTATGAGACTGGAGCTGCAGAAACTTCACCTTGCTGGTCCTCTCTGAGAGTTGCTGGTTTATTGCCATTAACTATTTGGACATCTGTTTCTAACTTGGGAATTACTGGGGGCCGGGTTCTGTGTGTCACAGTCATTATCAACCCCTCTGTTGTGTGGATGGTTGCTCCTGTGGTCATCTCAACCTGTATAAATGAACACACTTGTTGAACTTTAAGAGGATAATAGTAAACTTATGCCATCAATGTAGGCCAGCAGGAATGGGAACACAAAATTTTAGCGAAGTTCAAATACTAACAGGGGGTGCTCCAAGGGCCATCTGAAAGTTGAATCTTCTAACCAGCATTGCAGTTGCTACAACCGTCTGCCAAACATTGTAATCAGGTCTCCTAAATCATCCAACTCCAATGACATATATGACAATGGATGACTCCAGAAAAAAAAGGAGGGCAACAGTATGAAATCAGTTGCATTTGGTGTTAGTTTTTTCTGTTATTGCTGTCACTTTTTCTCCAGCAAGTTACTAATTTTGTTGATTTTGAATCAAACTGTGTTTGACATCTAGACCAGGAATGTCTGGAACATGATGACTGATGCGATACCTGCATCTAATAAAAAGTGGTGAACAAAGAGCAAAGTTGCATTGAGTATGCTGTTAGGTGGGAAATATGATAAGAAAGAGCTACTCAAATCATTAAAACTTTAGCATCCTGTTGTGCACATACAAAAGTTGGCATTGTGGTGCTTAAGGCCATTCGCAAATATTGGTTAACTTTAGATGGCCTATTAATGTGGAGTCTAAAGTTGTACTCAATAATCAGTTGTGGAGAAACACTACAATAGTGTCGCTAGAGATTGTGTTGCCTAAGAGTCCTATACAAGTTCAAATTTGACTGGAATACAGTTATGAAGCAGCAAGAATAGAATGCTAGTGCATGGAAGCACATTTACTGGTTGAATGCTTCTTTCAAAACTTCAGAAAAATGTCAGAATAGTAAGGTATACCTCAAAGGTAGCAAACATGTCGCCTATACATTTCCGCTGCCCACCACCAAATGGCAAATAGCTGTGAAGTTTGAGAAAGATGATGATTTGTTAAAGTCTGTTTCATATTAAAAGAGTAGCTGATCTAAAACAACAATAGATGTTTGCTGCCAAAAAATAGGATAACATTACTGGTCAATATAACAAATTCTACTGATGTTCCAACAATTAAAATCTGTTGTTAAATGTTCTTGATGGTTTAGTTTGACAAAGGCAAATTCAAACAAGTCACATAAGATTTATATCTGAATGAAATGCCAAATTTTCTCAGAATAGAAACCTGAAGTTTTGATTGATCTCATTTGGATTTGGTCCATCCAGCGGCCATCTTTCAGGATTAAAACAGTCAGCATCAGCCCAATGCTTGGGATCACGGTGGACATTCCATATAGAAATGAAAATATCTTCTCCCCTATGATACAGAAATAACAGTCTCAATTCATTCAAATAGTTGTTTTAACATATCATTAAACCTATGGTTAAAATATCTTCATATTCTATATTTTAAACTAATAGCAACTAAAACAGTCAAATGGAATGCAAAGAAAACATAAAGTCACTTTTTTATTGGGAACTTCCCAAGAACATCATCCTCCAGTGAACGGCGAATCAGCACAGGTGGCTGTGGATATAGTCTTAATGACTGCAAAAAGAGAAAAACATTTAACAAAGAGACCATCTTCATTACTAAGCAGCGCAAAGAAGAAAGCATGTTTGCACTGATAATCAATAATCAGTAGATAAGCAGCTTCAACAATGGACAATGAGATCTTACCTCATTAATAACCCGAGTTGTGTACTTTAGTTTCTTCATGTCTTCAATAGTTGGAAAGCGGTCATCTAAGACAGAGTCTACCTATGACCATAGTTAAGTAGGAAACACAGAACATTAAATGTTTGCAGTATATGGCATCATGTTGATCACAACAGTTCAAATGTAAGATCTAGAGGATCAACCTCATCCTGAAGCCTGGACATGACTTTTGGTTCCTGTACAATCACACACACACAAACATGAAATTTGACTGTTGACTATTATATGCATGTCAATAAAAAAAAAGAAGGAACTATAAGCAAGTTCCATTATGTCCATGTAACAACAAAAATACATTCTTATGCTTGTATTAATCATTAGACTACAACTGTTGCCCTAAACACAAAACAAAGAGAGCAAGATGAATATATACAGTAGGATTCATGGCCTTTCTAGAAGATAATGATTTCTAAATAGTTTCTTAAAACTGAGGCCATCGTAAGAACTTCTCTTCCTATTTACAGGCTCTCTTCAGATAGGCCTGTCTCTCTGCACAAAGATCTTCACTGCACAAGCCCATCTAATTTTGTTGTCTCTAGTTCAATGCAAATCACAAATCTTCCACTTCCATGTGTACTTAAAAGTTTGCAATCCTTCTATTATCAGGAGGAGCTTGATTATCCAATTTAACATGCAACAAAGATTACCTTCGATAGCAGATAAAAAGTCCATGTTAACACGGCTGCAGATGTCTCATGACCAGCTATAAGCAAGGTCATCAAATCATCACGAAGCTGCTTGCTGGTAACCTGGTATTAGAAAAAAAACAAATTACTAACTGGCCCAGATCCAGATGTTGGAGATGTTAAGCTTCAAAAGATTTGAGTTAGAAGCATACATCATCTCCTGATGCTAAAAGGAAGTGAAGAATGCTAGGATCTTGTTCATTCATGTACTCCTCATGAAATTGTAGCTCTTCTTGTTCTACCATCCGCTGTAAAGATTAGCAATTAAGGTTTTCAACAGGCTGACACCACAAAACTTCCCAGACGATAACATAAGTGTAACCCCCAAAGCAGTGACCAAAGGAGGATTGTAATGAAAAAGATCATGCACCTACAAGTATATTAAATTGCTAAAAGCAAAGAATAATAAGTGTTTGAACAAGTTGACAAAGACAAGCTGATTGGGAAAGAGCAAAACAATAAAGGTCTAAGCAAAGATGTGAAGATGACCTTACAGATTGCAATTAGATCATCAAGGGTTTCATTGACCAACTTAAGAGCTTGATTGACCTTCTTCTGCCGCGGGGAAATATCTTTCCAGATCGGTATTTCCCAAGTAGGTATCAGTGAAGTGCTCCTCATTTCTGCTTCCCTCAAAACAGTGTAGACTGCCTGAACATTTGGAACATTTATTTAGAAAGATAAATGGAGAGGGAAATGGAACTTGAATTGATTTCTAGAGCACTAGCGGAGAACAAGCATGCACCTTGACAATTCCATTATCAAGCAAGAGGGAATCAAAATCATAATTAAACACAGCCTTGCCAATAATATCCAGTGTCAACCGTGAGAAGAGCGATTCCATCTGCACATCCTCTCCATTCAAAGCTGCCCTATCCAATTTCTCACAAAGCTCATATGATGCTTGTCCAAAGAGTCCAATCATTTTAGCCACATACTACAAAAAAAAATTGAAATAAGATATACATAAGAACCAAATCAAAAATTGAGAAAGAACCTAATTGGCAGGCAACAAAACCCCACTTTTTGGTGTAAAGCAGGCACAATTGCCCTTCTCCGCACACGCCAAACTTCATAATCAGCGGGGATCAACCCCTTCCCCATCACAAACTCAAGAATCTCAGCCAGAATTCCCTATCCCATCGAAGCGCACTCACGCAGAATTAGATGATTAAACAAAGAATGGTACGATGGGAAACCAAAATAAGAGATAAGGAAAACCTTGGAGTAGGCCTGAGAATTATCCCTCAGTATGTGCTTAGCTATTGCCGGATCCGAAACAATCAGAAATGACTAACAACATCAAACATGCCAAATTAGTAACTGTTTCTAATGAATGTATATATTAATTTGAAAGAAACTCACCTTCAGGCCGAAGTTGAGGCGAAAGATGCCTCCATAAGTGAGGAAGAGATCGTAGAGCGGGATGAAGAAGGCCTGCGTTCCCACCGCCTGGAGGCTACCTTTCGCCTGCGGGATCTCAGGGCCCTGCGGCCCGCCACCTCCCGCCACCCTAGACAGAACCTCGTCCAAAAACTTCCCCGCCGGTCCCAGCTTCGCAAGGACGCCCTTCAATCTATTCCAGCACCCAGATCTCCATTAGTCACCGCATTTCAAACCAAGACAAGCTAAAGTTATCAAGAAGAACAGGAATGGAGCAAGAGAGACCCGGACTGGCGGATCCAGCACCCAGATCTCCATTAGTGCCGCACTTCACACCAAGACAAGATAAAATTATCAAAAAGAAGAGGAATGGAGCAAGGAGAGACCCGGATTGGCGGACGGTAAACTCGCCGGAGGCGATGCGGGCGGCGAGCTCCGCACGGCGCTTCTCCTCGTGAATCACGTTGACGTCCTTCTCGCCGGGGCCCCGGCCGCCGGAGGAGGAGCATCGGATGGAGCGGGGTCTTGAGGCAGAGGAGATCCGGGATCGGGGAAGGGGAGGGAGCGGGGGTTCGAGAGAAGCAGAGAAGCCGGCGGTCGCCATGGCGGACCTCTCCGCTCGCTCTTTTCTCTGTTTTGTTATCTCTCTGTCTCGCTTTTGACTTTTGACTGCTGAGGACGAACGGCAACGTTGGATTTGGCGGGTTTCAGCGATTGAATCGGGGTGGACTCGGTTTGGAATCTTTTGGGCCGTCTCGGTCGAGAGTGGGCCGATGGGGCATGTGAGTACAGATCCCGGGGCATCATGAGCGAGTACCATCTGCGATGGGTCGGGGCCTTGTTTCGGTTGGCCGAGCACGTCAGAAATGGACAGCAGGAGGCTCCAGTATCTTCTCGGACAACGATCTGAAAGCTCTCCTCCCATTTGTTTTGCCACTGATGATACTTTTATTTCCAATTTTAAATTTATCTATTTGGAACAATTGATAAACCTCGCAAACTGCTGGTGATCCAAAGCGCTCATACACATTGAGTTGTGCAGACATTTACAGGAAATCTCACCGCAAATAAACATAAATTGCTTCCGTTAAAATAAAAAAAAAATCAAAATTTTCAAAATGCCCCCGTATTTCTGGGGGCCACATATCCTTATATACGCATAGCCAATTTTGTCCTCCATCAGAGCTGCTAGCCAGAATTAAAAGCAGAACACACCTGAAAATTTTGCAGGCTAAGTTAATGTTCGGATTGACCTTGATTTGTGTCTCACTTTCCACAAAGCAAAGTTTAGCTCAGACACATTCTCAGATATCTTCAAGCTCTTGGAATCTAGCATTTTCTGAATGCTCGAACTAAAACAAAATACACCCACATCACTGCAACTACAGCTATATAACCTGAAATATAAGTATGACATTATGATCAGAAAGTATCCCATCTCAAGACTGCTTAAAATTGAATATTAGATTCATTATGAAAGCTAAAGAAAGAACACCTTTTACCCCGATGGAGAAAAAATTATGCAATGCGAACATCTCTTAGAAGCCGTGCAGCCATAGCCCCAGACCTTCTGGTTTTCCAATCATCAATGTCATGATTTTTCAACTCCTGACTTTCACAAACAGCAAGAATTTCTATTTTTGAGCAGCCAGCCGCCTTGTCTTCAATTCCACAACTATCACCATCCTGATCTATTTCATGGTTAGACTCCAGTGCCTGAGTTGACTCACAGGTATCATGTTCCAATCTAGATTGAACTTTCATCTCCATCATGAATAGCTGTATGCTGGGATGCTGGAACTTGCTATCCATCTGCATCAAAGAAAGAGAGAAGTATATAACACCATTGCTTGGAAACTGAAACATGTTCCATGTCCAGCTTCAGTTCAACAACAAATTTGCAGGTTCCAGAAAACCACTCTTTCATAGTTTTGAGTTCAAAATTCATCCTGTTATGATAAAGTCTAGCGGAAATTACAACACTTAATTCTATGCCTCGACCTTATTTCATCTTTGTTTTAGTGAAGGCAACAAAAAGGAAAAACAAAGAAACCATAAAATAACATACTAGAATATCTGGCAGTCCCTATGGCGCACCTTTGTTTTTGGGATGGTTTTCACTTCAAAGTTGGCTTTCCAAATGTTAAGCATCTGCTGATGAACTGTGGTGGATCGGATCTCATAGCCTAACTGGATAAAGAAATTAGCACTTTTCAGCAACAAGAGCAAGTAAGAATGTTAATTAAAATGAAGGATAAAGAACAAGGGCTACCAATATTGTTGCTCGAGGACCTGCTAATGCCAGGATAGTCTGCAATAAGGGGTCTAGGAGATGCTCTGCATAGACCTGCAGCCAATAAAAGTTATTAGTGGGCCTAGTTAAAATAAAAACATATTTCTAGAAATGTTGTCCATCTCCACAGTCCTGAATATGGGACCACAAAGGATGCTGATAATCCAAAGAGATGCTCAATTTGTATACTTATCAATCTGGGAAACTCAAAAATATATACAAGGAATTTCACAATGAGTAATCTATGATGTGCTTATAATAGCTAAAAACCGGTATATAAACACAACTCTCTCCCCTTGAAAGCATAGAGGATGTGCAACAAAAGCTTATGTCATACAAAAAACCATGAGATTCATTTACCAGACTAACTCCTGAAGCATATATTCTGCACTATAATCATTTTCAAGTAAACAATGTATCTATCATGTTGCTACAAGAAAAAGAATACTAAAAGGACTTCTTCTGTTTCTTAAAACTCTGGATAGAGAGACTACGTAATAAGTGCTGTGGTGCAGAAAAATTGATGCATCCATCCATCTATTTAGACCACCCTAAAAACTAAAACATCTTGTTTGCATTGCACGAGAAACATGTTTTTATGAAGAACTTACAACATCAGTGCCTATGATGTAATCAAATGGAGGACCAACTGCTTTAATGTGATCTTTGTTCCCCCAATCAAGCTCAGCAACCTCAATGGTACCAAGTGAACCTACAGAAAGCAGGTAAAAAAAAGATTCATCAACTGACATCAGTTTTCTAAGAGTTAACTATGAATGATCTTGAACACAAAGATTTAGCATTGCCAGACTATTCAATGTGCATTTAAGGCCATGTAACAGCTGTTAACTTAAAAAATAAAGTTCCAAAACAGTTTCAGAGGCCTTGCTAATCCTACTAAAGCATCGGTTACCCACAACAATCACATTCAGATGAACAAACTACTAGCGAACATAGCCAATAACTCAGAATGCACAGGCTAACAGACCAAATAATGCTGACTTTATTACTGCATACCAATGCAAGTTGAGAAATTCACCTGAATCAGTATTAGCTTGCATGATCCAGGACATATTTCGCTGAACATTCCTCATAAGCAAAGGTAAAACTTCAACCTGATCTGTTGAAACAACATCACATCCTAGAAGTGCCATTCCTGTGACAACCAAAGGATTTACATATTTATCCCACAGCCCGCTAGACATTTTCTTAAATGTATATTGCAGTGTTTCTCTAGTAATATACTTTAGCATATATAAGAACTCACCCAAACTTGCTAGACCACAACCAGCTCCAAGTTCAACGGCACGCTTCCCTTTAAGCTTAGACGGGGAAAACCTTCCCTTTCTGGAGTTCTTCTCCTAGATTAAAAACATGAACAACAGTATGTCCCATGAACTTGGGAGTCCATCCAAGCATCTATGAATTTACTATCAAATCTCAAACTATAAATATGGCGGTTAACGACGAATTATTAAGATCAGGGTCTCCCCTCATTCTTATAAGCAATGCTCATCCAGGTAACTTAGACCCCCCCATTATTTCTACCATTTTACCTATTACAGCCATCTTGCTTCAAAACTAAACTTAGATAAATTAACTACAGCATAAAAGATGCAGAAGAATTACCAGATATTTGACGAACACCATCGATGCATCCCAAACGGTTGTACCAAGATGTTTGGAGTTTGGATCCTACCACATAGACAACTTCACATGAGTTGATATCTCAAACTTTGAGGAGTAATATTCTTTAGCAAGACACATCGGGTACATTGCGAGCATATTTCTATACTATAAACTCCGTCCAGAAAAATTATCACCTGAGATAAATGCAAACGATGGCCCAAAACTTCAACGGTGACAGCAGAAGTGCTAGGAGAATTTAGCCTGAAAATCCGACACTCATCACTTTCAAAAGCCGATAAATTTCCATTATTAGAATCAAGATTTTGCAACAATCAAACACCAGCTAATTGCGCAAATACCATCACCATGAGCGAAAAAAGGCACAAGAAATGTAATCCAAAAATGATTCAGCAAACCATCATCAAGTGAGCAAAAATTGCTTTTCTCCGGGGAAAGTTACCTGTCATCCTCCATTGTGCAATATCTGATCCGAGATTCTCTTCGCAAGGCTCTCCCCTCCTCCTTCGCCGATTGAAATTTTTAGGGATTTCGGTCGAAGCCTCGCAATCCAAAAGAATAACGGACGGCCTGGATATCATCACGTTTTTTAATGAACGGTCCCGATTAAAACTTGAGATCAAAATGGTGGCGGTGCCTCATACCACGGGTCTATATTAGCCGTCGATTTGCTCCACTTCAAAGCAGAAGATTTTGGGGCGTCTCGCGGGAGAGAAATCGAGAAAAATGCCTCGCCGTGTTCGCGACAACGAGGAGGACGACGACGAAATTCTCTTCCGGTATCCCCTCCCTTCCACCGCCTCCTCTTCCGGCGCCTCCACTTCATATTGAGCGCCGCCGCCGCCTCCATCGCCGTGGACAATGGCCGAGCCTCCGAATTCATTCGCCGGCGTGTTTATCGAGATAAGACTCAGTGCTTTGAGTGCGCGAGGCGGGGCATCTGTCGTATGATTGTCCCCGGAACAAGCTCGGGCCGAGGGAGCGGCCGAACCCTAAGAAGATCCGAAGAGGAGGGCAGAGAAGTGGCGGCGGTGGCGGGCAGGATGGATGGGATGGCGATGAGGAAATGGGGTTTGAGGATGATAACTGGGCTTCAGTGGTGGATTCAAGGGGCAGGGAGGAGAGGAGGGATGAGCTGATGGACTCAGAGAAGAAGAAGGAGACCAAGGAGAAGAAGTTGAGTTATTTCAGTGATGAGAGTGGGGAGGAAGATTGATGAGGTATGTTGCTTTTACTTCTGTTTTGTTTTTTTATCTGTTTTCACTCGAACTGTAATGCAAAGCTTTGTGCTTTATTTGATATTTACCTGTTGAGTTAATTGCTTTGAAACTTATGCAGCGTTTATTAGATTTTTCCAGCCAAAGAACTGATCATGAAATCTTAGGGGTAGTTACTATTATAGATTTAGTTGTTCTGGTCGAGATGGCTTAGATTACTGTTTGCTGTATTCTTTCTGTGAAGATGACATCGTAGGGAGTAGCTTGAGATTGAATTGCCACGGTGTGTTGTCTCTTGAAGAAAGAGAACCTTAAGATATGGAAGCCTTTTGAGTTCCATCTATGTAAGAAGGAATAGATGAAATCATCTATGTAAGAGAGTAATTTCTCTATTGGTGTAACCACAAGCATTTTCCCCCTTTTTTGTGTTTATGTTCTAGCTATACAAAAGATGCATATCTCCTATGTAAGCATGTTGGATTGACCTCCTGGTAATGACAAAACCTGGAGTTACCAGGGGTTGGAGGAGCAGAGATGTTTCCTAAGAATTTTAATTTCCGGACTCTTTACCTTAGCTGAGGAGAGGTTCATAAGTTCTTGGTAAGTGGATGTAAAACCCAGTTGGGCAAGATAGTTGGCAAATTAAAAGATGTGAATAAGTGTATTGAGGTTTCTAGAGTAAGCTTATGATTTCATTCTGCTCATTTCTAATTCTGGGGAAAGCATTAGTCGTAGACTGTGCATCCTTGCCATTCGGTTATCAAGTGTCTTGGCATTCCAGGAAGTAACCTGTAGTGTCAATCATGTTAGACATAGAGAGAGGTATTTCGATCATGTCCACACTTGACTGGTAGTTTTGCAGAGCCAAGGCCTTAATGAGCAGTTTTGATGGTTAAATCAAGCACCATCATCAATGATTTTTTGTGAGATGTGCCATATAATATGATGCCACTCTCATTAAAGAGCTCTAAGGGGTTTGCTTTAGTTTGAAAAATACTTTTTTTTATTTTGCTTTGTGTTGAGTCAGTCTGAAATATTGCAAGTGTTTCTAGTTGTTTCCTCTTGTTATGCTTTATTTTGTTCTGTGATTATCAATGCCTGCAGTGCATATTGTCATTTTGCCTCCTCCTTCAAGTTGTGCATGAGAAACTTGTAATGGTGTTTTCTGATATTTCAGTTTATTGGAAAATTAATTAGTTTTTATAAGCTAAAAGCATCTACAGACATTTCATACTTCCAAAAATAGAGTAGCTATCAGAAGATCACGAATTTCCTGCATTGGCTGTATTTTATTGTTAATTACTTGACAAAATAGCTATGGAAGGCTTGAAAAGCTAGAAATCACTGTCTCAAGCATTTTCCTAATATATGCAATTTCTATTGTGTTTTACATATATGATACGTCTGGTAGAACATATCAGAATCCTTAATATTTTGCAATTGCAATGTGCTCAGCGTAATATGATTTTCTCAAGGGCTTTTGAGCCTGTAAAGCATCGCAGCATTTGTTATATTTGATTTTGTTTTTTCTGGCCTGATAATAATTCAGCCTAACCCTCCTTTCTTTCCACTGTTAACAAGTGATTCTGTTGTTGATATCCAGGTCACATTTACAAAGAAGCTTAGACAAAGTGGACAACTCCTGCTGGATACACACCAACGGGAATTAGCTCTATGCCATGGAATCCCAATTGTCCAAACATGGAAATCCCTGTACTCGTGAACTAGACTTCTTATCAATAGGGAAGGAACACTGGATTTCAGTAGAATGGGAATTGCACTATTTGAGTTGGTTTTCTCTTTCTTTGTGCAGCGCACAGAAGTACCGATGTACCTTCTCCTGGAATGTGCGTGTGAATTGATGATTAAAGAAACAGTTCTCATTATCTGCAAAGAAACCAACTCCAGTGAATCTATATCAAAGATGTTTAGGGTTTCGGCTTGACATCTTTGTTCTAGCTTTGACTCCAAAATTTCAAATGCACAGAACTCAGACAGTTGACTTTCCGAATTACAGCCTTTTCAAGTGACCGTGGTAAATCATCAATAAGGTTGGTGATAATACAAAATATTCCCCATGAAAATGAAAAGACAAGAGACAGTCCATAGTACAATCAGCAGATCTCATGATCTTAGTACAATCAGCAGATCTCATGATCTTTACAGCCAGTGAATAATACATAATCTACTCCTTTGGAATAAAAAACTGCAAGACGCTCCATTGTATCCTCAAACACAAAGAACTGCTAATGTGTCATTGGAACTACCATTGCCAGAATCAATGAGCTCTTTGAAATCAAGAGTTCTTCAATGTAGCTCTAGTCAATAGGCCATTTCCCCTGTTGGCACAAGCAAAATCAGTTCTTTTTCCCCTCTTTCATTGCTTATCTGGGTGGAGCTGCAGTGGGTTCACAGCCAAACACGAGAACATTTCTGCTCTCCTTCATTTGATACTCCTGCACCAGAGATTGAAGAAGATGAGAAGAATTTTGTATGGGAGGAGCTCAACGACGGCGGTTAACTGGGACTAATCTAACGGGTTGGTGTTGTTGCTGTTGTGACAGCTGCTGATGTTGATAGCTTCTCTTTCATTGAGCTGGAGTGACCCCCAGGAGCTTTTTCTCGAGTTTGGTGTTCCAGTAGTTCTTCATACCATTGTCAGTTCTGCCTGGCAGCTGTGCAGCTTATGATAGACCACCTACACTCGGAAAGGAGTTAATCGAATAATTAGATTTGCCATGCAACATGGATGAACGTACTTCCTATCAACATGAGGAAGAATCATCCTAATTAATGATGTCTTTCTCTAAAAATAGAACTTTGTAGGCATACAGGAAAAGGATCCCAAAACTTTGTAAATGGCAGAGATACTAGCCTGCCTCCAATGCTAGCATACACGCTGCAGATTATTCTATCCTCTACTGGAGAGAATTCCCCATACTTTACCACGGGCCTTAGGTAGTTTAGCCACCTCAACCTGCAACTCTTCCCACATCTCTGCAATCCTGTTAGCAAACGAACTATGATATTACTTGACCGCAAGTCTCAAGCAATCCAAATATCCTCGATACAAGCAGCAACAGGAATAGTCATAATAATAGTAAGAATAGAATATAATAATAATAATAATAATAATATCAGTGTTATCTTGCCAGCTTTGCGTGGGAGAGCAATCCAATTGGCAATGCCATGCTTCTCAATTAAGTTTGAGCTTGGCATCTTCATCCGGAGACCAGAGCCCTCTCTTAACATTTGCTTTGTCACAGCATGGAGCCCTTCCCATCTCTCTGATGTAACACCCACTTTCAAAGCAACAGTTTTCAACTTTCAGGACAAGCTCATACAAAAAGCAAGAGAAGAGATAACTACAAGTTATATAGGGGAGAAGATGTTAGAGAAGTCAAAAGATAGGTTGCTTCTGGGTTTATAAAGTTTCTTTTTCAATTTCCCAAAAAGTTGTCAATCAGTCATTCGTACAGACTTGTAGCTAATTGTAGTATCCTCCAAATGTTGCTTATGTTATTTCTTAGGAAAAAATAAGAAAAAAAGAGATTTTTCCATTTAATTTCCCTTCTAGGGTTTATTATCTGTTTCACTATAATAGACTGGGAAAGGATGAGAAGAGAAGAAACATGAGAGTGTAAGGGTTAACCATCACATTCAGGTCATTTCGTATAGAGATCAAAGGTTTCTCAAAAGATGAAGAGACGCAAACCACTCTCCAAAAGGACTGGTTACAGGTTCAAGTCTTCAGGACATGTCTTCCAAACCAAAAAAAAATTCACCCAGTTTGATGTGGATGTCATACATTTTGTACAACAATGGAACAGTTCAGTCCACGCAAGCCAAATGAAATTTCATGTTTAACTAAACTATTGACTAAACAAATAAAATAGGCACAAGTTACATTCTCAGCATTAATATATGGAAGTCAGTACATATCACAGTTTGCACGATAGGGTTCACTTGCATTTAATATCCCTGCAAGACATCTTTCATTATTGAATAGGAGGATTTAGTTCACATTAGTGCTCATAGACTGATTTTCTATAAAGGAAAATTATCAAGAACAAAAGGTATTCCCGACATAAATCAATAATTACTGTCATAAAAATACTATACATATGCAAGCATTCATCATGTGTTTCATGAGAATGTCATGAGAAATGACCCATAAAGAAAGAACAATTTGAAAAGATACATAATGAATGAGTTCTTGGTATACAACCTTCTAACATATATAGAAAAATCTCACCAAATCCTCATTTCTATCATTGTTTGATATGGAATCTTCAATATGAGCTACCATTAGAATAGCAATATAATAAATTATCTTGCATTAGGCTCCAAAAGAACAATAACACAAAAACATTAATGTCTTCTATTGCATTGACTAAGTAAGCAGTGCATTCATCAGTGATTTTTCATTTTCCAAAGTTTTGTAGTCCTTATGGCAAATACAGATGCCACAATAGTGCAGCTCCGAGCTTTTCTCCACTGCTTTTGTAAACAACATAAATGCTCATTACATAAAAGGGCTTCCCAATCACTGCTGCTCATCACAGTTGGTTTAGCTAGAAGAACACCACCCTAAACGTCCAAACAGATGTAACAGTCTCTGTTTCTTCCTCGGAGATCATCCTTGGAAAATTTTATTTTTTAATTTCACTTTCTTCATGAAAGGGATACTCACCGACTGCGGCAGGCTATAATGGGACTCTCAGCCTGCCGTTGAAGTTGCTTTCATACCTCAATTGAAGAAGTCACAAAACAATAATAGGCCGTTGATGTATAATTGATGTTGCTAACACAGAGTATTGGAGATGAACCCATGAGATAATGCAACAATAGCTATATTAGTTTTTTCAAAATTGACCAAGCAGAGACTTGGAAGGGAAGGACAAAAATGGAGTTCCATTGATTCCTCACTGAGTTCTCTAATATTCTTCGAGGGGAATCAAGAATCCACTAGGAAATCACGATACAGGAAAACCTCGGCTGCTGCAAAAGTAGGGTTTCGAATACTTGAATATGCATTGGTCCAAGTTACAATAGCTCCTCAAAAAAAGATAGCTAAGTGTCAATTCTAGGGTTCAAGAACTTCTAACACAACGAGAAATCTGAAACGAGAACTACCTTTGACATCCAAAAAACGGAAGAGAGATCAAATCGAAGAAGAAACGAAGACGAACCTGAAATGGGCAAAAAAATTGTACTGTTTCTCGATTTGCGCGTCGATCTTGGGCAGGGGCCATGCTAATCTTCTGTACCGTTCCAATTTCATCGAACGGTCCCCTGTAACCCCGATGATATAAAAAGAATTTAATGCAAAGTTCACCGGCGATGTGGGACTATTTATGTCCCTATTCTCTACTTTTGACTCTTAGAAGCCCAAATCGATGAATTAATGGCCCAAGTTGACCCATGACTGTGACTTGGACCGTCCAACGCATACGTGAAAACGGGCGTGGGATGAGGCCGAACGTTAAATTCGCGTTCGGATAAATCCGTGTCCCCCAACTTTGATTGGTGCTGTAGAGCAGTAAAAGCTTTGCGGATAAAATATTTTTTTTCATATTTTTGACCTTTATTCATTTCAATTCTTCGGCATTTGAGGAATCAAAATTTCCCTTTATTTTTTTATGTAATTAATATTTCTAGTGACTTTCAAGTGGTTAATCCACTCTTGAACCAACTATTTTTGAAACCAAACACAATGAAGCAGAAAAAAAAAAGCCCACTTTTCTGGTTTTATCTCTGACTTGGCTGCAACAAAGGAAAAGAAAGCAGATGCAATAATCACAACTAAGCAGAGAGGAGACCCACCAGCAGCAAGCAGCATCAGCCAAGAACAGCAGCACAAGCTGGTGCAGCTGAGAAAGAAGAGAAGCTTCATCATCCCACTTACAAAGCAAAATTAAAATCCTGCCACTTTCCTCCTTTATTCTTTGCACCTCGCACGCACGCACGCAGGCTCGCTCGCTTCTCTCCAGCACTTTTGCATGGCCTGGTCTTCCTCTTCTCTTTTACATCATTACTCTGCAGATTAAACAAAATAACATTTAAAAACCAAAAATGCTATAGATCTTCAGAATACATAAATGTTAATATAACTGAGGTGTTTATGCCCATCCATCATTTCTGAAAGAAGAAGAAGAAGACAAAAAAAAGAAAAAGTCGATGGATAATAATTGAGGTTGTCAAAGAAAAAGCCCATATTCAATCAAGTGCAGCATGCTTATTGACTTTCTAGCTCTTTTGCTTGTCAAATTCTTGCAACTGATTAGGCTTCATATAATTATGTTCTCAATCCCAAAGAACAAATAAACAAAAAAGGAAAAATGAAAAGCTAAAAGGTGAGGAAAAAAATAAACCAAAAGCAAAAGGATTTGATATGCGGGATTGGAATGCTTGAACATTGTCTCTCATTGGATGAAGGGAAATAAATAACAAGAGAGAAAGAATAAGAACGAATAACACAACCACATGCAAAGTGACAAAAAGCCTTTGCGAGGGAACTTCCTTCAAGCTGTGCAGTTCTCTCCTGGTGGCCTCTGTTCCAAGGCATGAATAGCAAACGCCCACCAAAGAGACCAACTCCACTATGCTGGAATAATAGACCATCATGGAGATTACCACCATCTTTTTGTCAATTACGGGGGCTTTTAGTCAAATGCTAATCACCGCATGCCCCCATAGCACCAAACAAAACACAGTTAACGAGGCTGCATTAGCCCTATAACATGGGGAATAGAGTGGCTATTTTGAGGTGTAATGATGCTATCATGGAAACAAGACCGAGTTTGGTCTGCCTAAACTTTGATTAAGAACTCGATGATGAGCTAGGCAATGCGAAATACTTGGGATTTGGGTCATTAGTATATGTTTAACACATCCATCATATCAAATCAAAGGGAATTGACGTAAAGAATAAATTTTATTGAGATTGTAGTCAATAATAGGTTGTGGAATATATAGCACTGTGATGGACAAATTTGATTCTCTGGTCAACACCCTTGTGATGGAATTTGCTCACGTAATAAAAGTTCATTGATGGGTTCATTCGTCTGGAAGTTGAATTCGATAAAGGACACAGCTTAGCATCTTGTTCATCGGCACTAGGACGATACGTTAATATTCGCTTCTCGTGTTTTATTTGATACTATACGAATGAAGAAGAAGGAAGAAGAAAAAGAAAAAGAAGACGAAGAAGAAGAAATAATGCAGGCACGGATTCCAGCTCAACGAGTCACATGAGCGCCATAGTTGAGTCTGAGTTGAGGGTTGAGCTTGCAGGTGCGCAAACGGGCCCGCCACCCATACATGTCTTGCGTAGACCGCACTCGCTCACATACACCGTACATAGCACCAAACCCGCACCCAATTCTGTCCAAGGAAAAAAAAAAAAAAAGCTTCGTATCGATATTTTATTCTGCCCTTTTTTCATATATGCACACAAATATTCGATACCCGCTGTCATAGAGTTCTGAGAAAACGCTGTAATTCTGCAAAATTCAGGGGTGTATATGTGAAAAAGAACGACTTTTATGCGGTGCAGCAAAGAAGACGGTAGTGGCCTTCCACTGCTCTTCATCTGATCTTTCTGATTATAAAGCAACTTTCTTAAAAAGCCGAAAAAAAATTATTGATTGGATTAAAAACATAAAAGTGAAATTTTTTTCTATTGTAGTTTATCTGTGCTTTTATAATTTCACTCTCTTTTTGACTTGTTCCAGGATTACTTTTGCCACACCCAACCTTGGCTGCAGGAGAGCTGACAAAAATTGTTAATTATATGCTAATCAATTCTTTGCACGATTAACTACCCCCCATAAACTAAGCATCGTCAGTGTTTTACAACTCGCCTGTAAAGTTCTCTTACGAAATTTCTTCTTTTGATTCTCCATTTTGCAGAAAACTCCCTCTACATTGTTTATATTTACGTGAAAACCTCTACGACCGAGCCATTAATTGCGATCCGGCCCCTAAAAATGAAGAGAAAAGATTGATCAGGCATTTTAAGCATCGAATGCACGTCGAGGATGTCGAGTCGTATTCCAAATTGGTCCAAGCCTGATGCGTCAAAAATTATGATTGGTCTTGAATTCGATCGAGTTCGGGGACCATTTCAAATTTTGGTTGCAGGCCACGAGCCCAACCGCATCAAATGAGCACCGGGACGCTCCACCGAATTCCGTCCGACGGGTTCAGTCGCTTCCGTCGGATTTGGATCCCACGATCAAAATCCGTTTTGATCCAAAGGATCTTTGCCGTCGGAGCCGCAATGGACGGTCTGTTTCAACTTAACATAGATGGCATTTTCGTCAATAACTCCAACTACAGGCTCTTTTCTGTTCGGGCTGCTGGGTCGTGGTGGAAGTGGGCTGGATGCACGTGTGGAGCCCCAGAACGTGTCATCTTGTCTGGCCACGTTAGAGATACGTGTTCGTCGCGATCGACTGATGTTGGCCGTTACCCGTTTTTTTTATTAAAAAAAGGTTATTTGTGAATAAACCTTTATAACTTACCATAATTATACTGTACTTAGTACGAAAATCTCGACCGTTCCCGTCTTGACCCAGCAGATTGTCATTAAAGCCCCGTTTGGAAATGTTAAAATTAAAGTCAAAATTAAAATTGATGGACTATTTTTATTAAAATTCACCTATAATAATTTAAAATTCGAAAAATTAATTAATTTTTTTTTATAATAATTTAATTTAATGATAGTGTAAAATAATAAATATTATTTTTTAAAAATAAAAAAATAAAAAAACCGTGTTGACTCTGGTGTTTACCGGTTACCAAACGGGATCTAAAAGGTTTCACATCACGGAAGCTGTTGAATTGTACAGAGATTGGTTTTAGTATCATATTAAATGATGATTTTTTATGGGTAATTAACCAAAGGGGTTTAATTAATTAATTAATTGATTAATCGACTAATAACAAATAACGAGGTCAACGAGAAAGAATAAGAAAATAATGAAGCATCCTGACACGTGCCGAGAAGAGACCATATATAGTTTATAGTAAGGTTTTAAATCTCGATTTCGATTTCGATTTTAGTACCCAATAAAATCGATATATTTCGGTCAAAATTTTAATAATATATAACCGAAATTAAAATTTGTTTAATAATATATTAAAATTAAAATTAGATTTCGTTGTGTGTTGATCAAAATTTGATTATATTTTGATTGTACTTTGACTTTAAATTAAAAATATAATAAAATTTTGAAAAATTTTTAATAAAAAGTAAAATTTTTTGAAAAAAATTATAATTAATTTTATCACATATTAAATATTATTTTAATTATCCTGCGCAAGCTCTTCGCACAAACTCCTCACGCAAGTTCCCGCCGCGCTATGCTTGCCCTCCCACTCTCCACTCGTTCTGCACTCGCGGCCATAGAAAATCTTAAATCAAAATATTTTGGACTGATACGTTGCGGTATCAATCAAAACTGAATCATTTTCGCTAAAACATTTCAATTTCGACCAGATTGTAAACCTTGGTCTGCATGTGATGTCAAATACGACATTTTACCTAACCCCATCGCTGACACGTGCCCATCCTCCCCGTTGCTTACAATTTCTCCATTTTTCAAAGATATACACAAAATCTTTCCACCCTCCGAAAAAATCCTGAGCAGTGGCTGTCTATAGACGAAAACATTTGTTCGGGTCTTAGGGCTCCTCTAATTTGAAGCTAAAAAAATCAGATTTTTTTTAAAATAATAGTTATAATTTATTTTTAATTAAAATTAAAATTAACTCATTATATTAAAAATATAAAATTATTTTAAGCAAAACGCTTTTTAGATGCTCCGAAGTACCAGACCCATTACCAAATGTTATATTTTTTTGTTAGTCCTGCTAATTTTTTACTATTAAAAAAGTAATATTAATTATTTTATATTATTGTTAAATTATATTATTATAAAAAATTAATTAATTTTTTAAATTATAAATTATCGTAGAATTAATTTAATAAAAATAATTTATTAATTCTAATTTTAATTTTAATATATTATTAAATAGATTTTATGCACCTTAGGTTCAAAATCAAAGTCAATCTCAAGATCAAAATCACTAAAATATAAAAAGATAATATAATTAAATTTTTGGTATTTGAATATTAATATAGCTAATAAATAGTTTAAATTTTTTTAGACTTTTATGTATTTGAATATATTATTTATTAAAATTTAAATAAATAAATATAAAAATAATATAATAATTTATTTTTTAAAATAACATAAAAATAATTTAATTATTTTTTTAATATTTAAGTAATAGACTAATAAAAATAAGATGATTTTGATTTTGATTTCGAACCAAAATATAAGCATCAAATTGCTTATTTTTAATTTTTTTTTTCAAAAAAGTTAAAATTTGCTTTCCTTAGCAAGCAACCTACTCTCGCGAAGTCTCACGTAGGACAAAAGCGAGAACCTGCAGAGAAACGGGGACAGCATCCGCGCTCGAAGGAAAAAAGAAAGAAAAAAAAAATGATAAGTCTGCCTCTGCTGCAACAATGCAGTGTGTGAGAAGAATTCAGGAATTCCAAGAATCCAGCTTGACTTCACAGCAGTTTTGCTTGTGAGAAAAGCCGTCGAAGTTTTTACTTCTTTTTATTTGATGGTCAAAAACTCCACTTCTGACCGCTCCCTGTCTTCACACGTCCGCTCGTCGGCCCGATCTTCCAACATTTCCTCCTTTTTCATCTTCAGTTCTGTCTCATTGATCTCAGTAACTACAGTTTGCAGTCAAAACTATGGAGCAATTAAAATGGAAGAGAGATAGAGAGAGACGTGATGCTGCTCTTACCGCAGAGTGCTCTGCAAGATGTCACAGGAGAGAGAGGAGGAGGAGAAGATAAAGAGGAGGAGGCGTGGGGAGCAATGGAACTGGTCTGAGCTGCAGGGCTTTCACTTTCCCTCACCCAAGTCTTCTCCTTCCGCTGATAAAAGAGACGACTTGCTCGTTTTAGAAGTTTCTGAGAGGGCTAACATGGCCGAACAAGTGTCTTCTACTTCTCCATCTCCTCCTCCTCCAGATCCTGCTACTTGTGCTAGTTTGGAAATGGAGGTCGGGAATAGGAAGGGAAAGGAGGGAGGTGGGGAGGACGAGAAGCCGGCTCCGCCTGCGCCGGTCGTTGGGTTTCGAGAGCTTTTGCGGTTTACTGATGGGCTTGACTGGGTCCTGATGGCCATTGGTACCGTTGGCGCCATTGTTCATGGCTGTTCTCTTCCTGTCTTCTTCCGCTTCTTCGCGGATCTCGTGAACTCCTTCGGCTCCAACGCTGATGACCCTGACACCATGGTCCGAGAAGTCGTCAAGGTGCCATCTTGTTCATTCTTCTTCTTCTTCTTCTAGATCCAGAATCAAATGCGATTTGTGAGCTGAACTGTTAGTGGTTAATTCTGCCGCAGTATGCTTTCTATTTCCTCGTTGTCGGAGCCGCGATTTGGGCGTCTTCTTGGGCCGGTGAGCTTCTTAAACTTTGCTGAGAGTTGTAGGATTTGGATGATGAAAAGATGCGGCTTTTGGATGAAAAAACAGAGATTTCGTGCTGGATGTGGACTGGAGAGCGGCAGACGACAAGGATGCGGATCGAGTATCTCAAATCGGCGCTCAACCAGGACGTCCGCTACTTCGACACCGTGGTCCGTACCTCCGATATCGTCTACGCCATCAACGCCGAAGCCGTCGTCGTCCAGGACGCCATCAGCGAGAAGGTAGGTGAATACTTGTCAGATTTTTTGAGATCCTATCCTTGTTGGATTTCTAATTTGATACGTGATGTCGCACAGCTGGGAAACTTTATCCACTACATGGCGACCTTTGTCTCCGGCTTCGTGATCGGGTTCACCGCGGTGTGGCAGATGGCCCTCGTCACCCTCGCCGTCGTCCCCCTCATCGCAGTCATCGGCGGAATCCACACCACCACATTGGCCAAGCTCTCCTCCAAGAGCCAGAACGCCCTCTCCCAAGCCAGCAACTTCGCAGAACAGGTTATCTGATTTTTTATAAAAAAAATCTCATCTTTGTTTCTCGTGTTGTCTGTATTGCTTGTTCTTTTCTCACAATGTGTTCGACGTTGGACCCAGGCATTGGCGCAAATCAGGACGGTGCAGTCCTATGTCGGCGAATCCAGAGCCCTCGGTGCCTACTCGGCGGCGCTGAAGGTAGCGCAGAGGATCGGATACCGCAGCGGCTTCGCCAAAGGCATCGGTCTCGGAGCGACGTACTTCACTGTCTTCTGCTGCTACGCGCTCCTCCTCTGGTACGGCGGCTTCCTTGTCCGCCACCACAACACCAACGGCGGCCTCGCCATCGCCACCATGTTCGCCGTCATGATTGGAGGACTGTAAGAACCACTAGAACAGCTCTTTTTGGCATCTAATTGCTAGTTTATAAACACAATTCTACTTCACAGAGCATTGGGCCAGGCGGCGCCGAGCTTAGCAGCATTTGCAAAGGCTAGAGCGTCGGCGGCGAAGATATACCAAACGATTGATCACAAACCGGCGATCGACCGGAACAGCGAATCGGGGATTGAGTTTCCGACAGTAACAGGGCATGTGGAGCTGAAAAGTGTCAACTTTGCTTACCCATCAAGGCCGGAGGTTCCAATCCTGTGCAACTTTTCGCTCAATGTGGCTGCGGGGAAGACAATGGCACTGGTCGGAAGCAGTGGCTCAGGGAAGAGCACTGTTGTGTCTCTCATTGAGAGATTCTACGATCCTTGTGCCGGTTTGTTCTACTATTCTTAAACGCACCAACTTAATGCGCTATTTGTGTTGGAAATTAAACGTAATAGTGATGTGTTGGGTTTTGTTTGCGAAGGACAAGTGCTGCTTGATGGGCATGACATAAAGAGTCTGAAGCTGAGATGGCTGAGGCAGCAGGTTGGGCTGGTGAGCCAGGAGCCAGCATTGTTTGCCACCACCATTAGAGAGAACTTGCTCTTGGGCAGAGAAGATGCAGCCCAGGCGGAGATTGAAGAGGCTGCAAGGGTTGCTAATGCGCATTCGTTCATAATAAAGCTTCCTGATGGCTACGATTCCCAGGTTTCTATTTTTGTTCTCCTCATCCCTTCTCTCTGCTTTCATTCTTTCTAGACATTTTTAGCGACATCGTCCATTGTGCAGAACCCAAATGCACCAACATCGAAAGATTCTTTTATTGTGACGCTGGACTATTTTGAGCAGTAGAATGATGGAAATAATTGCGTGTTCTCGGAACTTTGAACTTGTGTATTGGCATTTTTGGTGAATTATCTGGTGACGACAGAATTAGTACAGCAGACAGAATCTTTTTCTCAATTTAGATTGCTAATCATAAGATTCAAGACGAATTCTTGCTGTAAAAACCAATTTTTAATCACAAATCCTTGTTGGTTAAGCAATAACAAACATTTTTAATGACAGTTACTTACAATCCCGGCCGTTGATCTGTAATCAGGTGGGTGAGAGGGGTCTGCAGCTCTCCGGCGGGCAGAAGCAGAGGATAGCCATAGCCCGGGCAATGCTGAAGAATCCGGCGATCCTCCTCCTGGACGAGGCCACCAGCGCACTCGACTCCGAGTCGGAGAAGCTCGTCCAGGAGGCCCTGGATCGCTTCATGATCGGCCGGACCACCCTTGTCATCGCGCACCGCCTCTCCACCATTCGCAAGGCCGATCTCGTCGCGGTCCTCCAGCATGGCGCCGTCTCCGAGCTCGGCACGCACGACGACCTCATGGCTCGCGGCGACGCCGGCGTCTACGCTCGCCTCATCCGCATGCAGGAGCAGGCGCACGAGGCCTCGCTTGCAAGCGCTTCCAGGAAGAGCAGTGCTCGTCCATCCAGCGCGCGGAACTCTGTCAGTTCTCCTGTTTATGGCCGGAACTCTTCCTACGGTCGGTCGCCGTATTCCCGCCGGCTTTCCGACTTCTCCACATCCGACTTGGGCATCCCCTACGATCCCAATCACCGGCCTGAGAAGATTGCGTTCCGCGATCAAGCTAGCTCGTTCTGGCGTCTCGCCAAGATGAACTCCCCGGAGTGGGCCTACGCCCTCGTCGGCTCTATTGGCTCTATGGTGTGCGGCTCCATCTCTGCTTTCTTTGCTTACGTCCTCAGCGCCGTCCTCAGCGTCTACTATGCTCGGGATTATAATCACATGAGGCACGAGATCGCCAAGTACTGCTACCTTCTCATCGGCGTTTCCTCCGCTGCGCTGCTCTTCAACACGCTGCAGCACTTGTTCTGGGACATTGTCAGTGAGAACCTCACTAAACGCGTGAGGGAGAAGATGCTCTCCGCCGTGCTGCGGAACGAGATTGCTTGGTTCGACCAGGAAGAGAATTCAAGCTCCCGCGTCGCCGCCAGGCTCACGCTCGACGCTCACAATGTCCGGTCGGCGATCGGCGACAGGATCTCAGTCATTGTCCAGAACTCAGCCCTCATGCTCGTGGCCTGCACCGCGGGGTTTGCACTTCAATGGCGCCTTGCGCTCGTTCTCGTTGCCGTCTTCCCCGTTGTAGTCGCCGCCACCGTCCTGCAAAAGATGTTCATGAAGGGGTTCTCCGGGGACCTAGAGGAGGCGCACGCGAAGGCCACGCAAATCGCCTACGAGGCAGTGGCGAATATGCGGACCGTGGCTGCCTTCAACTCGGAAAGCAAGATCACCGAATTGTTCGCCGCCAACCTCCAGAGCCCACTCCGACGCTGTTTCTGGAAAGGCCAGATCGCCGGAAGCGGCTTCGGCGTCGCCCAGTTCATGCTTTACGCCTCCTACGCCCTCGGCCTTTGGTACGCCGCTTGGCTTGTCAAGCACCAAATCTCCGACTTCTCCAAGACCATCCGGGTCTTCATGGTCCTCATGGTCTCCGCCAATGGCACCGCCGAGACGCTGACGCTCGCGCCGGACTTCATCAAAGGCGGGAGAGCAATGCGCTCGGTATTCGAAGTAATTGATCGGAACACAGAGATAGAGCCGGACGACAGCGACGCCAGTCCCGTCCCCGACCGCCTCCGAGGAGACGTCGAGCTCAAGCACATCGATTTCTCCTACCCTACACGCCCTGACTTTCCGGTGCTTCGCGATCTCTCATTGCGCGCGCGGGCCGGGAAGACTCTGGCGCTCGTCGGCCCAAGCGGCTGCGGGAAGAGCTCCGTCATTGCGTTGATTCAACGGTTCTACGAGCCAACCTCCGGCCGGGTCCTTATCGACGGCAAAGACATCCGCAAATACAACCTCAAAGCTCTTCGCAACGCCATGGCAATGGTACCGCAAGAGCCCTGCCTCTTCGCGGCCACCATTCGGGACAACATCGCGTACGGCCGGGATTCGGCGACGGAGGCGGAGGTGGTGGAGGCGGCGACGCAGGCGAATGCGCACAAGTTCATATCATCATTACCGGAGGGGTACAACGAGTTCGTCGGGGAGAGGGGCGTGCAGCTCTCAGGCGGGCAGCGGCAGAGGATTGCCATAGCAAGAGCGTTCATAAAGAAGGCTCAGGTGATGCTTCTGGACGAGGCCACGAGCTCGCTGGACGTGGAGTCAGAGAGATGCGTGCAGCAGGCGATGGAGAGGGCGGCATCGGGGAGGACGGTGGTGGTAGTGGCGCATAGGCTGTCGACGGTGAGGAGCGCGCACACGATAGCGGTGATGGAGGAGGGGAAGGTGGCGGAGCAGGGGTCGCACGCGCACTTGCTGAACCATTTTCCTGATGGGTGCTATGCCAGAATGCTGCAACTGCAGCGGTTCGCGAGAGTGCCTGGGGGCGGACCGCAGGTCTCGGCGGGCGGGCCTTCACCGAGCGGGAAGGAGGACAGCAAAGATTGAACGTTAATGTTTTTGTTTTTTGTTTCTGATTTGATTTTTTTGTCTGGGAAAATGAATCTGATTAGTGTTTCTGGTGTAATTAATATATTGTTATAATTGTAATTTGAGCGGTCTTTATTGCAAAAATCTGTGAATCAGATCTTTTTGGTTTTTGTTTTGGGGCTAATTATCAAGGTCTGAGTTTATGGTTGGCAACTCGGTAGTTTCTTGTTCTCTATCCACAGCCTTTTGAGTTCCAATTTTGACATCCCACGGCCAAGATTCAGTGCCATCCGACTGAAGAAGCAGCTCGGGGGTGGAGTGTTGGGTGGGGGTGGTGTGGCGCGAATGGCAAGGTTTTTTCAGGTTTGCTAAAGATTTTAAGGTGCGGTCGAGACTAAGATTCCTTGTAACAGGGGAAGGCCATGTGCAGCAGTGTCCAGGAGAAGCTGCTTCTGCTTCAGGTGAACGGTGGTCGGTGACAACGCTGCAACCAAATAATAAAGTCAAATAAGTCGGGAACTTATTCGGGTGGTGGTTTAGTCTAAACAAGGTTTCTGATGCTAAACTGTATTCGACATTTAATGATGAGAATAATAATAATAATAGTAAGGTGAACTGGATGGAATGATTGGCGGCTGTCCCTCGCCGAAGTACCATGTGAGTCTGCAGAGAGAGAGAGAGAGAGAGAGAGAACAAAAAAAGATGGTCCACAACTTTTCGACTCAGGCGCCGAATGACCTCACCAATTCCACAAACATGGTCCACAACATCCAAATTGTGAGCGCAAATAAAGCGAAGAGAATTGATTCCCAAAAACCGAAATCGAGAGATCCCTCGATTCCAGCCGCTTTCAATTCCGGGTGTTCTTTCAATTCCGGGTGTTTTTTTCCCGGCAAAATGAGAGAAAAAACACGGTTTCCTGAGGATTTCGGCGGTGCTTTTCTCTCTTTTCCCCGTGATTTTCTCTGTTTTCCCACAATTCCAGCCGGCTGAATCGAGCTCGCGAGCTGCTCCTTCTTCCTTTCTTCGTCTCCTTCAAAGATCCCAATTCCGATCTCCTTCTTCCGTTCACAAGCTTTTCCTCTGTCCTGTGGATCATCGGCTTCGCCCTCGGCGTTCCTATCGGGATTTTTCTCGGCTTCACCTTCTTCTTCGTCTACTCCAAGCCGACCCCGCATCCGAAGGTAAATGGATTATTCATTTCGTCTCTCGTCTCCCGTGATTCCAGAATTTCAGCAATGCTCTCTCGATTTTGAGGCTCCGATGTTCCCGACGTTGATTTCCTCATTTTCCTTGTTTCCCGATCGTGCTTTTTTTTGTTAGGGTTTTGTCTGCTGATTTCATGGGACTATGAGACTTGAATTTTTTTAAAACAATTATTTTTGGCGTTCGATGATGTACTTGGAGCATATTAAGTTACCATGCTTCTTCACTTGATCTGTTTTTGGCTGATTTGATGATCCTGAGTAAATAATTCGTCAGTATCTGGTGATGGATTTTTTTTGTCCTGTATTGAGTTTGTTTGATGATGTGGTTTGCAAGAGCCAATTATTAGATCAATTCATGAGTTAGATTCGAAAAGCTTGCATGTTCTTTTGACGAATCAGTGGATTTATGGGTGGGAGAGATGGGGACCGAGAAGCAATCGTGAACTCGTTGATAAATGATAGCAGTGATTTTAGCAGTTCTTCCTATAGTCGGTATGGGTGTAGGCGGCAAGACGACGCTTGCTCAGTTAGTTTTCAATGATGAAAAAAGAATTGTTTCACATTCAGAGAAGAAGATTGGGGTCTGTGTGTCAGATGATTTTGATATAGCCCGTATCGGGAGAAGCATTATAGAGGCTGCAACTGGGAACAAATGCGAGTTAAGTTCCTTGGAGGCAATTCGAGGCAACAGCAGTGATATATTGCGGGGAAAGAGATTTTTTCTTGTGTTAGATGATGATGTATGGAATGAAGCTGCATCCGAGTGGGGAAAAATTAAAGAATTTGTTGATATGTGGTTCGAAGGGAAGTAAGATTCTTGTGACAACACGAAGTCAGATTGTTGCCTCAGTTACGGGCACCATCCCTGCGCACAATCTCAGTAATCTATCGAATGACGACTGCTGGAAGTTGTTCAAGGAGAGGGCGTTTGGAGTAGGAAAAGAAGGGTCTCCGAGCTTGACAACAGTTGGAAGAGAAATTGTGAACAAGTGCAGAGGTGTTCCTTTAGCAGCAAAGGCTCTTGGAAGCTTGATGCGGTTCAAGGAACAAGAGAGCGAGTGGATTGCTGTAAGAGATAGTGAAATCTGGAGGCTGAGCGAAGGGGAAAATGAGATCTTGTCTGCCCGACGTTTGAGCTACAATCATTTGCCATCTCGATTGAAGCGTTGTTTTACATATTGTGCTATGTTTCCAAAAGATTTTGAGTTTGATATAGATGAGTTAATTAGCATGTGGATCAGCGAGGGTTTTATTCTTCAGAGTCATGATGGACAAGGACTGAGTCTAGAGGAAATTGGGAAGCAATATTTCAATTACATGTTGTTGAGGTCCTTCTTTCAACAAATTGGGAAGGCATGTTACAAAATGCGTGGTTCTGACTTGATTTTCTGCAAATTTGTTAAAACGGATTTCAAATCAATTGCACGCTGGAATTCAAGACAGAAATCCAACAAGTTTAGGGCAAATTGATGCTTTTTTGTGAGTTGGTGGGAAATTTTCTTTACAGTGAAGGTAGGGTCATCTTCTTCAGCAGGATCAAGGAGCATAAAAGCCGGACATGGTGTTGCAATCACGAGTTTTGTTCCTTTTTTTTCCCACCTCTTTATGCATGTAAGCTGTGTCCTACCCACATGTAAATCTCAGTCTTTTCCCCTTCATTATGCCAAATTTTCATGGAAAAAAGCCCTGCTGAGATGCTCTGCTCAGTCAATGCTTCTACGCGGTTAAATGCTCATAATTCAAGTGATGCTCAAACGCTAAGCATCAAATTCGTGAAACATTATTTCACAAAGAAGAGAAGCAATGAGTTTGAAACTATAGCTTGAGCCTATGCACACGGGCACTGTATTTTTTTTGCCAATAAAGGGAACATTATGTGTGACCAAAAATTGTATGTGAATGTGGGACAGAAAGATATCTGAACTCGGTTCAGGTATCATAAATGATATGTCCTTGTTGGATATAGCCTCTAGGGGACCAGAGAATTGGGGCCTGGACTGTTATCGACCGATCTTAAAAGTGATTAAGCAAGATTAATCTATGCCTTAACTTAATTACCTTTTTGTTTTTTATGTAAATTAAGAACCATCACTAACTCCCTGGCTGGAACCGTTCCTTGTGATGAAATATTTCAACATCTAAATTGTTTGCGTACCGTAAGCATCGGAGGTCGTGAAATGAAAGAGTTATATATAAGTATGTAGTTATATATTTTGTGATAATATATTGAGTTAAACTATGTATTTAACCATCTTTTGAATAGACTTTTGTATTAACCTACTAAGATGTCTTTTCTAATATATTAAGTTGTCTCTGTAGCAGATACAAATTATCGTAATATTTATTATGATATTTGTACATTTAGTGAAACTGAAATTCCTTCATTTTTGGGTCTTTTTGTAAAATCTTATTAATTTTTAAAATTATTTCAATAATTTTAAAATTAAAATTATTTTATTACTCAAATTACTTAAATATTAATTATTTTCAAAAAATAAGTATATATTTTCTATGTTTATTAAAAATTATTTTAGAAGATAATAACAAAATTATATTAAATAAATTTGTAATTGATTATAATAAGTTATTTACATAGTCTGCTTTTTTTTATTTTTATAAAATATTTATTATTTTTAATTGTTTTTATATATTTAATAATAACATTATTATATTTTTATAATTATTTATAACTAAAATATGATAAAAAAGAAACTATTTTTTTAAAAAAAAATTTACATGAAAATAATAATATTATATTAAATAATAATAATTAGTTAACATATATTTCTCTAATTCTAAATTTTTAAATTAAGTTTATTATATTTCTATATTTATTTATATATAAATTAAATATTTTTTGTAATATGCTAATTCTCAATTCCCTATAGTAAAAACTCATCCAAACATAAAAATTCAACAACTTATGGAATTGATCAATTCCATTTGTCAACCAAACAACAGAATTTAGAATTTAGGAATTGACCAATTCTCAATTCCCTACAGTAAATACTCATCTAAACACTGTAATTATCTAATTCCTTCAATTCCTCGGAATCACTTAATTCTCGCGATTCCACGATTCCTAAACCCAGAATCGAACCAAACGTGCCCTTAAGAACAAGCACTTCATCTTTTCTTTTATTTATTTTCCAGAATACTGAGGACAGAGAGCAAAAAGGGTAGATTTTAGACCGCTCGCCGTTAAAATGGAAAATAAAACCTATTAGCGTAGAAACAATACTGAAATAACGCAAATTTCAAATATTTAAGATTAAGCCATTAAAATGAGAATAATCCCGTTGGGCTGTTCAAATCTCACCATGAGTCAGAGATGGCCAAGTTGATCTAAGACACCAGATTAAGGTTCTGTTCAAATCCCACTCTCAACAAGATCTAAAGCAAGTATAGCAAAAACCAAGTCAAAGTTAGAAAGACTGGTTAACAGTCAATGTGCGACCAAATGTCTGAACACCTTTTTCAGTTGTCTGGTTTTCTATTATTTATCAACCTACATGATGCTAACCTGCAATACTTATATCTAAAAATGTACGATGATGATGCACCACAAAATATGTAAATGTGCTTAGCAAACAATTGCAAAAGGCAATGAAGAAGAGCCCTGAGCAACCAACTAAAAAACCATTTGGAAAATACAATCACTATAAACAGCAAGGCAAGGAACATAAGAAGTTGAAAAGATTATGACAATGGATCAAAGAAGGTATGCTGCTCACAGAAATAGCAGATGAAACTGATGACAAAAATCCATCACATCCTTAACGACCAAACATTCTAGAAATATAATTGTTACAGTTAATACATTATGCCGATATAATTGTCGACACCTCAGGAGAGATCAGCTCGCATGTTTTGGGTTAAGCAAACCATGGTCAGGCCAGAACAACTACAACCATTTCGTTCTTTTGAAACAAATTAGACCTTTCTATGTTTGTCAATTGTCAAACTAGTTAGAGCAGAATTGTAATGAAAATATCTGCACATCCAGAAAACCAGAATTGTAATGAAAAACCCCCATATAATGCGGAATCCAAAACTAGCAGTGCTGCAGTAACCAGAATTTACACAACACCTTACTGTGTCAGCCTTTGATACCAAGCAATTTTAATTTCTATTCACTGTCCACGACAATCGTGTGGAGGGTAGTAAAGCATACCCAGTGCCTTTGTAACTTATTAGCATCACTGCTGAAACTAAAATTCAATACATTCCATCTAGAGCCTTCATAATCATATGCAAATTCAATTGATGCAAGTATCTATGTGTAGATCTACAGCCTGGTGATTATACATACCAGTATAGTATGGAAAGACTGGAGAGACCATCCATACATAATAACGACAAGATAAAGACTGGAAAGCTGATAGACACATACTCGTTTCAACTTGCCTGTAGCAAACATTAGCATTCCAAGTACAGTACAATCTTGAAGTCAAAACTCAGCAAATACATAGAAATTAGTTACTCCTATAAGTCAACGTTTAAATCCGAAACCAATCAAGGAACTTTTGTTTCTACTACTGGCAGTCCATGTCTTACTCCGCACTCTCCTCTGAGCTGTACTCAAATGAAACTTTGTATTTCAAGTAGATCAAGCTGTTGCGTTGTAAAAGCACCAAAAAAAAGACAAGCTTGCCAGCCTGACTACTTGAGCCACCACAACCTAAGAGTGACATCTATTTCTGTCCATTTAAATAAGCACCTACTCGTTCTGTCGTTTCTAGAAATGATCCAAACCGTCTCAATATCATTTTACTCTTCTCAGCTAGCACTAAGATCTACAATACTTGGTTACAAATAGAAAGAAGAAAGTAGAATATCTGCAAATAATCACAGAGTTAAACAGAAGATTTCCGTGGAGTAAAAGCAGGCAGCTCGTGGATAAGCAAGTCAGAAATCGAAACCACCAGGGACATTTGTGGCACACTTGGCTCCATTTTTAGTGCATGTGAACCGTGTGTCTCGCCCTACCAACTTTTCTCTGTCCTCTCCGCACTCTTCCACATCATCCATCGTCCCCCCAACCTTCTCCGCAATCCCTGTATATATCAATGACCTCAATCCCCGATTTCACGCACCCCTAGTTCCTCACACCTATATACTTGTGGGGCTTCACTTGCCCCTTTGGGTTGCAAACCAGTGCCCCACTAGTTTCATTTTGCAAAGAAAGTTACCATGAGAGACTTGAGAGAGCCAATAGTTCAAGCAAGTGATGGAGCTAGCGAGGGTTTCAGGCTTGCATGGCAGTGCATTCGCAATCCACTGCTTGTGCCTGCCTTGCAAGTGGCTGTGTGCTTGTGTGCCTTGATGTCAATCATGCTGTTTGCAGAGAGGGTCTACATGGCCATTGTGATTTTTTGTGTGAAGATTTTGAGAAGGAAGAGGTATACTAAGTACAAGCTCGAGGATCTGAAGGAAGACCTTGAGGTTAATAACAATCACCCCGTGGTCCTCGTACAGATCCCCATGTACAACGAGAAAGAGGTATTATCAAATGGAAGCTTATTTATCCATAAGTTGTAAGAAAAAAAAAAAACCAAAAATTCCAATACTCAACTATAGAAGCATGCATCAATTTCTGTTTTCTCAATCAACCAAAAAAAATTCGTAATTCATGCTCAGTTACCAAAGATAGATGTGTATTCTCAGCATATATGATGGATAAACTTCCTAATATGACTGATGAATTATTGTTGCAGGTCTACCGCTTGTCTATCGGCGCAGCATGTGGATTATCATGGCCATCAGAAAAAATCATAATTCAAGTCCTTGATGATTCAACAGACCCAATCACCAAGGTGAGAACTTTAGATCATATAATTCTTGTTTTAGGGGGGATTTGAAGAGCCAAGATCAAGAAAATTTCATTATATAAACAGGAACTTGTGGAGTTGGAGTGCCAGCGATGGGCAAGCAAGGGGGTGAATATCAAGTATGAGGTCAGGAATAGTAGAAACGGCTACAAGGCTGGTGCTCTTAGGGATGGTTTAAAGAAACATTATGTTCGAGATTGCGAGTTTGTAGTGATATTTGATGCCGATTTCCAACCTGAACAAGACTACTTATGGAGGACAATACCGTTTCTGCTAACTAATCCTGAACTTGGTTTGGTTCAAGCTAGGTGGAAATTTGGTGAGTCTATATAAAATATCCTCCAATTCCCGGAAAGCATGCAAAGAAAAAATTTCAGCGAGCCTATACAATTTTTGGATTTCATGTAGATTTAAAGATTCTAAACTAACAATTGTTTACCATCCCAAAAACCTAAATGGTGGATCTCTGCTGGTGGTTCGCAAGATCCTTAGCAAAATCTAGGATTTCAAGAGAAGGAAAGCATCTATACACCTACATCTTCAGAATTTTAATCTCATGTTCAGTCACTTTGCATGATAACCCCTCTAGCCAAGAAGCACATCTCAGATTTAAGCAGAAATGGATTTCTATTTCTTTGTTTGGTCTATGCCATATATCTAAGGAGTATTTACTTGGGCTTCAATATATAAATATTCAAACTTATTGCTCGCTTCATGAATGAGAGATCACTACCTTAACTACTCAACTAGATTTTTTTCTTTTAATCTTTATAAAATTGGCAGGAGCCCTCATATATGATGTAAACAAAAAATTGCAGTGAATGCAGATGAATGTCTAATGACGCGTCTTCAGGAGATGTCCCTGGACTACCACTTCAGCGTGGAGCAAGAAGTAGGATCATCAACCTATTCATTTTTCGGGTTCAATGGTAAACTTTTTGCTCACTATAGTCACTATTTTGTCACTGCAAACTTTAGTTAAATTATTGAGACACAAAAAAATAATGCATGATGTTAACTATAGGGACTGCTGGAGTCTGGAGGATCCAAGCACTAACAGATGCTGGTGGATGGAAAGAACGAACAACTGTGGAAGATATGGATCTAGCAGTCAGAGCAAGTCTAAAGGGCTGGAAGTTTGTTTTCGTGGGGGATCTATCAGTAAGTACTATTTACTGAAGAAAAATGAGTGCATATATTTCTTTATATACTTCTCTTCAAGTAACTCTTAACACTGCAATGCATTTTATAGGTGAAAAATGAACTACCGAGCACATACAAAGCATACCGATACCAGCAGCATCGATGGTCTTGTGGTCCTGCTAATCTGTTGCGAAAGATGTTTAAGGAGATTATTTTCTGTGAGGTGAAGAACACTAAAAAATCTTCTGCGCTATCAAATATGGCAATATTATCTTTCATACTTGCTTTTCAGTCTAAGCTTATTGTTTGGTTTTTGCAGAGGGTTTCAGCATGGAAGAAATTCCATGTGCTATATGCCTTCTTCTTTGTGAGGAAGATAGTTGCACATTTTGTCACCTTCTTCTTCTACTGCCTGATAATTCCAGCATGCGTCTTGGTTCCGGATGTGCATCTCCCCAAATATGTCGCAGTCTATATTCCAGCCACCATTACCATTCTCAATGCCATTTGCACCCCAAGGTACTTGTCTAGTTGCAAATGAAGGGGACTGAAATAACCTATCTACTTCTAGAAGCATTTGATGTCCATTGGCTCTAAAACATGGACATGTGCTAATTTGCTAAGTTTTCTGGGTTAGGTCAATACATTTGCTTATTTTCTGGATCCTCTTTGAGAATGTCATGTCCCTGCATCGAGCAAAGGCAGCAATCATAGGGCTACTGGAGGCTGACCGTGTTAATGAATGGGTTGTCACTGAGAAGCTAGGGAGTGCCGTAAAGCACAAAACTGTCAATAAACCACTAAAGAAGCCTCGCTCTCGCATTAGAGAAAGGTAAATTTTTCTTTTAAAAAAAATGTATAAGATAGAGACAAAATCACCATCTACAGGAATTCAGAATACATCATAGCAGTTCAATAGTCCACTTATAGCTTGCAATGTTAATTAGATATCTCCAAATGACAGGATCCATGTAATGGAACTGCTGATGGGCCTATATCTCTTGTACTGTGCCATCTATGATGTTCTTTTTGGTCGAGACCACTTCTACATCTACCTATTTCTTCAAGCTGGAGCATTCTTCATTATGGGATTTGGCTATGTCGGAACCTTTGTGACCAATTAGGGAAGAAAAATGGAATCAGTGGACTACAACAGATGCATCAGGCCAAGAACTACACATGCAGAATGGAAGGACCCATCAGAATGGAAATGATTCTGTTACTTCTGCTTTTACCTTGTTACTACGGAAAATCTAGGGGCTAGAGCAACCTTGTTATGAACTCCATAAGATCTCTACGATATAGGTATCCCAAAAATGTGTATGCTGTAGTACTCAATAAGAATGTTA
The DNA here is from genome assembly GCA_005019695.1 of Trichopus zeylanicus subsp. travancoricus. NCBI lineage: Eukaryota > Viridiplantae > Streptophyta > Magnoliopsida > Dioscoreales > Dioscoreaceae > Trichopus > Trichopus zeylanicus. The sequence goes on from RXID01022204.1 coordinate 208,546, forward strand.
AGCTCTGTCAATATACAGGTCATCCTACTCTAGGTTTCTCTGTGTTTGTAACCTCATTCTATATGTATCTACAGACATGCCAGCTGTGTGCCTCGTCTACAGTACTATCCTCTTTATAATATTCACGTGTTGTGTTGAATTGCACCTAGCTGGAACCAGCTCTGGATATCACAACACATGCATGTTAATGTGCAAGACCTGTAACTGGACAATTGGGGTCCAAGCATGTGTTCTCAATGATCAAATATAAGAACAGGTGCTCCATCATGCCCAAACTTATGCTTAACTGCACCAGTCGTTATAGATTTAGTAAGCATAGCACCCACAAGAAATGAACCACATCAGCCAATATCTAGCATCAGCTATGTCTGTAGCAATCACGAGATATGCAAATATCTGTTGCCCTTGCCCCATTAATGTACCTATTTGATTAGCTGAGGCCAAAATTTCCTCCCAATTCTCTCATAAGCAGAAGAAAAACAAAAACACTGATCTGACCTCATTCACCCAAATTCCCATCCCTAACTAGTCCCAATGCACTTCCAGTATTGCCATGGCAGCATGCTGTGATGCACAGTTCCACTAGATGAGTTAAATGGTCTAGCTTTTGGAGAAAAAGAAACATGTAGCTATGCAACAGAGAGCAATTCATATGGCGAAAGACAGAAAGATGAATTCAATTTACATTTCTACAAAGAAAGATGGAACATCTTGCTGAAAAATCAAAATAATGCAAAAGACAATAAACAAATCAATATAATTAGAAGTGAAACCAGGAAAATCTCCTTGTTTCCTAAAAAAATTATACCGATAAGAACGGATCATATTCATCATATTTTATGAAAAATTTAATAAGTATAGAAGTAAAACAAGAGAAACATTAGGAATCAATCTAATTCATCAATTTTAACTTCATATTCCTCTCTGGTAGATAGAATCTTTACACGAACCATACCTCGCTGCCATTCGGAGTTTCCCACCAAGATAAGTCTGCCAGCATTGACCCGTTCAGCATGCTTGAACACCCTGCAAGCATAAAAAAATATTAAATAAACAAAATTATTATTATTATGGAAAGCACTACATAATCAAAATAATTTGAGTGAATAGTTTGGGACTTATTCTGAGAAAATGAAGAATTTTGGAGTACCATTTGAGGCGCTTGTCTTCTACAAGATCAACACTTCTGCCTCTGTGCCTGAGTGAGGACACAATCTTGGAAGCTGGTCCTTCAAGCTCCATGTCAAGCGGAAACACAATGTCATCCACTTGGCGAATTAGGTTTGGGAGAAGTCTCTTTTCCTTCAATAACTGTAGAAAATTAAAAACTACCTCATTTTCAGACCCTCAAAAAGGGAAGTGAATAACTTAACATCGTAGAACTACTGAAAGCCCAAAAAAAGGAAGAAGCATATTCAAGGAGGAACATCTGCTACTATAATCAAAATTTGAACTCAAATATGAGAGGGACCGGTAGCTGCTCTTACTATGTCTGACAAGAAATGGTTACCAAATTTGGTATGAAAAAGAATCCACTTTGTCTTTTTAACTGCACAACATTCTTCATTCTCTATTTAAAAGGTAGATGAAGAGAGGATTCTTTTTTCAAGAAAAATATGGATGAACAATCAAGGACTTGATTATGTTTACAATCAAAAAATTGTACAAAGTTTACAATCAATAAGACAGAAAGGATTTGATTATGTTTCACATTACCTCCATTATGACAGCATCCCCAAATCCAAAGCCACAAGCTGGAATGTCATCAGTACCAAAAGTGGACAGTAATCTATCATATCTTCCACCTCCACAAATTGCCCGTAATTTTCCCTCCCTGTCAAATGCCTAGCACATAAAAGAACACAGGTATGCAAAGGAAACCAGGGTACAGAAGACTGGAGTTAACAGAACAACCTTCTATTGATATATAGATATATTGTTACTAATCTAACAACATGCCAGATATAAAGGTATCTAGAGACCAATACTAAACACAGGCTTCTGCCAGAATCCCTTGCTTCATCCAAAGGGACGACAATCCTTCATTTAGGTGACCATGTGTATTCAGGGAAGTCAGAACTGTACAGGTCATCAACTACAATTATCAATCTTCAAATACCTTCACAGCACCATCATCATAAAAAAACTGAAACGCTTCCATGAGGAGCATAACTACGTCTCATGTTAAGTGGATCACATCGATTGACTGTATGTGATATGTTGTTCTTATATGTCACTCTATAGAAATGAATCACTGTATTGTTAACTTCACATATAGATTGATCATCCAAACATTAGAAGCCATAGAAACACAACATGGTAGATATTTTAAGACTTAGCTGCTCATAACACATTGAAAAGTCATTTCTAACAATAGCTATGGTATTTTCGCTTATATCTATCATATATCAGACAAATCATACCTCAAATACAATCCCTGTGTAGTAGGCAAGACCACGAACTACAGATGCATCAAATTGGATCCACTGAGAATATCCATAGTGGTCGGCAAGAGAAAAAAGTTGCTTCAAATCCCATACAGCTTCAACATTAGATCCCAGCACCTCTGTCATTTTAAATGAACATCAATTATGAAATATATGTTATAGTTCACCAAATAATAAAATGCTATCTATGCACAGAACTAGAATTCGTTGTATAGACAAATTTTAGCGACAATATTTTGCAAGTCACTAGACATTTTCACAACACAGAAAGCAAACACACAAAAATTAAATAAGAAACAAAACCAACCTTCCAATTTGGTTAATGACTTGAAAGACAAAACTTCAACTATTCCCTTAACAGCTTCCAGTGATACGCCAAGTGACAACAATTCTTCCTCAATCTCTTCTCTGGTAATTTTTCCCAACTGCATCACAACAACCAAGATTAAGCACCACATGGACAACATTCATAAAGCATCCTAACAAGAGAGAATTTTTTTCTAATTTCCAAGAAACAACAGATGTAATGAACAGAAAATCATGCAAAACAAAGATGAGAAAACAACCAACTGCATCTCTCTCTAGATATAAACTTACAAAGTTTCAACAATTTTGTTCTACTGAATTAACTGAATAGATGAATTTAGTCCATTGGAGTCATTCACATCTATAGCACTGTTCTTATGAGTAACAGCAACACAAATTGAAGGCAGAAATTCAAAACAACTTTGATCGTGAGATTTACATTAGAAAATGACTATTTGAGATGCTATTTCATGCTCCATTTTTATTCTCATCCTAGCTGGATTAATATTGGTGAATTTCACTACACAGATAAAGAGGAGCTAGAATGTCATATTTCTCTTAGACCTCTTAGTTTAGTTTTTCCTTCTTTTGATTCTAGCTTGTTCCTCTTCTTGAAGTTCAAAAGCTGCCATCAAATCATGGGTAAACACTGCACATGTGTGCATACCCACAATAAAAGAGCAAGTGATGAACATCAAAATAAATAACAATTTAGATCTCCATATCATAAAATAATATCAACAAACTAACAAGCAAGAAAGCAGCAAGTTGAGACAAAATTACACACACAAATCAAGAAAGTAAACTTTCCAACTCACTGCAGACAAAGAAGGCAAGAGATACCAATTATTCTACTTGAATGTAACTAACTTTGTCAACAATGAGACAAACTTCAGCAAACAAATGTTCTGGTATAGAATACATCTGCAGCACTGCCTGCAAAACCTGTAAATAAGAGTAAAGGTGAATATTAGGGCCTATGAGAAAATTCAAAAGCTTGAATTATACTATTTTCTCAGAGTAAAGGGTGATTTTAATGCAAACCTTTCTACTAGAAATTCGGATGCCCACATCCACTGATGTGATCCCAAGTCGTTCAAATAAGATGATAATCGCATGAATTAGCTCAGCCTCAGCCTGAAAATGCAGGAAATATTTGAAGTCATTATTACACTACCTGTTCAAATCCATAGCAAGATGGAATGCAAAAAAGTTAAGCAAAATTGGATGGTAATAAAATTTCCACCATCATGTTTCTAGGATTTCCTCATGGCATTCTATTATCATCCAATAAAATGAATATTTGATTTGAGAACACAGACTTACACGAACTTTGGAAACACCAATTATGTCCATGTTCCACTGGTAGTGCTCTCGACGCCTTCCTCTTGTCATCCGTTCGTACCTCCAACACTGCCCTATAGTGAACCATTGCAATGGCAGGGAAACTGACTTTCTATATAGAACATGACACAATAAAAACATCAAATTTGGCCAAACATCAAATAAACAAACCCTAAATCAGATTTAAAAAAAAAATTGAAGCACAGGATTACCCTTGTTTAATCACAAGCCGTGCCAACGACGGAGTGATTTCAGGTCTCAACACAACACGACGACCGCCTTTGTCCTCGAAATTGTACAGCTGGAATTACCAAAAGAAGCGGATCAATTAGCAGCGATTATGACAAAAAGAACCCATCGAAGATAAGAAGAAGAACACCTGCTGAACGATCTCCTCTCCTGCTTTTCTAATAAACAAAGCTTCGGACTCGAGCACAGGGAAGTCGACCTCCTCAAAGGAAAGCAACCTGGACACCTAAGAAGCAACAAACCACATAAGCATTTCAACAAACAGAAGATGCGCAAGGGCCGGAGATTGCAAATATACCTCTCTGAAGTGCTGAAAAAGCCAATTGCGGAGCCTCATGTCCTCGGGGAGGAAGTCCCGGGTCCCTCTGGGCGGGTTGACGTCGATCACCGAGGCGTGGGTCTCCTCCCCATGCGCCATGGCCTCGGAGAGGTCTTCTTTGGTTGTGATGGAGGAGGAGGAGGGGGTCCGGGAGGCGGCGGGAAAAAGGAGGGGCCGGCATATGGGGCTGGTGCGAAATATGGGTTTTAGGGCTCGGGAAAGGGAGGGGCGGAGGAGGGCGTGGTGGAGCGAGAGCACGGCGGACATGGTCGAGAGGGCGGGGCGGTCTCCTGAGCAGCAGGGAGCTTACGGCGGACAGATTCCGTCTGCGGGCGCTGCGGAACGGAGAGTGAGTGTGTGTTTTCGATAACGTGGTGAATGGTGAAGTGGTAACAGACCCACGTTGATCTCACAACCTCGAGGCTCAAAATCAGAACCGGCTCATTTTAAAAATTGTTTAAAAAAATTTTATTTTATTATTAAATTAAATTATTATAAAACTTTAAATACTTTTCGAATGTTTAATTATTATAAAATTAATTTTGATAAAAAATATTAATTTATATAAGTAATTTACTAATTTTATTTTTATCCTTATCTTGATCCCACTTCCGAATTAAATGATATTTTAATATTTTTTTTTGTTCTTTCAAAAGGTCAATTAAGCTCGAGACATATATTTGATGTTTACAAACAAAATAAAAATAATTACTCGATGAGCATTTCATATGAAATGATCTTAGGTAGTTTTTGACAACTTGAAATTGATGAAAATAATAATTTTCATTAATTTCACGACGGAATTAGAGAAAAATTCTATGAATTTTTAGTAAAAATTTATCCACATTATTATAAATTTGTAAAAAATCACATATATCATTATTATTATTAATAAAATATTTATTTTATACTATAAAATTATAAAAAAATCATGTCAATTAAAATTTTCAAAAAAATATTTTCCTTTAATTCGATTTTGTCAATTAAAATTAATATAAAAATCTACATTATTTTCATTTAATTTTAATAAAAATAATAATTAAATTAATATAAAAAATATAAAAATATTTTACTTCGGTTTTAATGAATAATTGATTTTTTATTTTATGAAATTAAAAATTAAAATTTTAGTTTTGTTAGACTAGTTGTTTGATAATTAAAAACTGATTGTAAGAGTAAAAATAATTTAATATTTTATATTAATTTAATGGGATAATTACCTGTAGTCCCCTGTAATTAGCTTTAATTACTTACAATCCTCCGTAATTTTCAGAATTACCCACACTCCCCTTTTCTCAAAATATTTACCTACACCCCCTGATTGTTATTTAATTACATTTTTCTAAAAAAATTCGATTTTACCCTCGATTATTTTACAACTAAACCACTAAAAACTTATTTTTTATTATTTAACACCTCGAAATTTGATTTTTTATAAATAACACCCCGAAATTATTCTGATTTATAGAAAAGTCTCCGAAATTCGGATTTTTACAAATACCACCCCAAAATTATTGTGACGCCGGCGAGGGTGGTGGCGCACAGGCGGCGACGCCGGAGGCCGGCAGCCGGAGCGGAGGCCGAGGCCAGCTCATTGGCACGTGGGCGGGGACGGCCAAGGCCGAGGCAGTCCGCACTTGTGTCCTGAGCCTGAGGCCGAGGTCGACCCGCCGGCACGCCGACAGCAAGCGCAGACGACCTCGGCCCTAGCCCAGCACGAGGGCGCGCCGCCCTCGGCCTCCGCTCCCGCCACCGGCCTCTGGCGTCGCCGCTCGCACGTCACCACCCTCACCGGCGTCACAATAATTTCGGAGACTTTTTTGTAAATCAGAATAATTTCGGGATAATATTTACAAAAATCCAAATTTCGGAGACTTTTCTATAAATTGGAATAATTTCGGGATATTATTTGTAAAAAACCAAATTTCGGGGTGTTAAATAATAATAATAAAAATTTTAGCGGTTTAATTGTAAAATAACCGAGAGTAAAATCAGAATTTTTTGAGAAAATTTGATTAAATAACAATCAGAGGGTGTAGGTAAATATTTTGATAAAAGGCGGGTGTGGGTAATTCCAGAAATTAGGGGGATTGTAGGTAATTTTAAGGCTAATTATCCCTAATTTAATTGATAAACTTAAATTAAAAATAAAAATATTTTAATCAAAATAATTTTTTGTAAATTTAAAATATAAGGCAAATAATTTTTTGCTCATAGTAATAAGGTAGATGATTTTTTGTAAATTCACAATAAAACAAATAGTTGTTTACTAAAAACTCAAATTCTAATTCTAATAGTGGGATGTATTTTTTTTAATGAAATTTAAGATTTTCTAATTTTATTAATTCTCTTAATTCTACTATTTAGAAAATAGTGAATTTAACGTTATGATAATCTAATGAGATGATCCTTGATTAATTTATTTATTGAGTAAAATTTTGAATAACTATTTTAAATTCATATAGATAATAATTGGAATATAAATAACATATTTTGGGATATGATATAATAATATTATATTATATTATTCAAATTAATGGAGAAAATATACTGCTATAATATTATTAAATTTTCAAAATACTAGTATTTGATACAAAATCATGTTACTTATATCTATTTTTTACTATAAAATGGTAAATTTTAGTTGTTAAAAAAATCTAATATGCTACTATAATATTTTTTTTTTTTGCAACAACAGTATGCCGAGAGAGAAAGAGAGTTGCTATTGGATAGTTGATTGCGAAGCCATTTAACTTCAATACTTGATTTATTTTATTTTTTTGCTTTATTTTCCATGCCGAAGAATAAATAAATACACGAAAAATGTAATGTGTTGGCAAATAAAGTTAAATGATTTATATTTCAATAACGAGAGAGATTCGAGATCTCGCCGCTCTGCATGCTTTCTTTACACTGCGTGCAAAAATATTAAAATCGTACATTCACGCCGCATTATAATAACAAATCACACAAATTATTTATCCAAAAAAAATTGTAAAAAATAACAAAATAAAGAAAAATAAAAGCTAAAAACAGAAAGATTATCATAAAAATAAATAAATAAAAGGATGACTCTGTCTCAGAAGCTGTCCGCTGAGCCGCGGCGCCCGGGGAATAATAGCCAATGGCGAATTAGGAAACCACTCGCCTAGCTGACCTGTCACCGCTCCTCATTTCCCCTTTATAAACCGCACCGTCACTCTCCCTCTTCCTCCGCTCCTTTCCCCAGTCCTGCTTCCCGATGGCGAAGGCGAGCAACCCTCTCATTAGCGACCCAGCGTATCCTTCTTGTTCTGATGTTTTCTTGACTTTTTCTCTCAGAAGAAAAACAAGCAGACGAAACAGCCGGCGGAGCAGACGGTGGAACCGGGCGAACCGAAGAAGGGCAACGGAGAGAAGAAGCCCAAGGACACCCAGAACGGAGACGATGCGGGAGACGTCGAGAGTGGCGGCGGAGGTTCCGCCTTCGTCGTCGTCAAGGTCGACATGCATTGCCATGGCTGCATCAAAAAGATCCGGGAATCCGTCAAGGGTTTCCAAGGTACGCGGATCGAGCTCCGTTTCTTCTCGTTCTCGTCTCGAAATGGAGAAATCATTGTCTGATGGTTTGGTTTCGATTGGGGGTGTTAGGAGTGGAAGGCGTGGTGGTGGATCCGGCGAGCGGGCGGTTGACAGTGTTGGGGGCGGTGGACCACGTCAAGCTGAAGGAGCGGATCGAGAGCAGGACCCGGAAGACCGTTGAGATCGTCAACAACGCGCAGGCGAAGAAGGAGAAGAATAAGGATAAGGATCCGAATCCGGCGAAGGAGGACGCCAAGAAAAACTCCGCCGCCGGAGAAAAGCAGCTCAAAAAGGCTGCCGAGGAGAAGGGCCCCAAATTAGTAATTTCCTTTTCTCCGTTTATCGGAATATTCTGCTTTTTTTCTTGAAGTTTTAATTAATACCGTTTTATTTATTTATTTAAAATAAAGCCTACAGTCTCGACCGTGGTGCTGAAGTTTCCGATGCACTGCAAATGCGAAGGATGCAACCAAAAAATCCGGAAAACCATTATGAAAATCAAAGGTAATTATTATTCGAATTAATTGCATTTGAACTTTGATGTTAAATCGATAATTGTTGATATTTAGTGGAGGAATCCTTCTGGATCGTCGTATCAAAATCAGACGATTCATTTGATGGGCTGTTTCGTTCGATTTCAAATCTGGGATTGAGGAAATTAGAAAAACTAAAAATCTAAATTTTGAATTCTTGTGGTCGTTTAAATTTCAAAATTCGGAATTAAAAAAATTGAATAATTCTTTTTTTTCAATTTTTTTTGAAAGGAATTCATTCAATTCCTAAGAATTGTGGTAGGATGGATTTATATAACATTTAGATCATTTTTTAAAATTTTTTATTTTTTAAATTAATTCACATGTTTTAATTTTAAAATATATATTTAACTAAAATAAATTATTTTTTTAAAAAAATATATTTTAAGTTTATCCAATTATTTAACAAATTTTGAATTAATTATATTATATTTATATAATTCTCCATTTATGGGTCATTTTAATAATTATATTAATTTTTAAAATAATAAATTATATTTTTAAGAAAATATATATTTTACGTTTATCAAATTATTTAACAAAAAAATAAATTAAATAAATCCTAAATTAATTGTATTATAATTATAGAATTCTTTATTTTTGGACCATTTTTAAATTTATATTATTTTTTTAATTAACTTAGTATTTTCTAATATTAATATATTATATTATTCTATTTACTTATAAATAAAATATTTTTTTAAAAAAATAATACATATGTTATGTTTGTAAATTATATTTATATTTTTTTAGTATTTTGTACTAAATTTAATATATATGTATTTTAAATTAATTAAACTATTTAATAAAAAATATATTAAATAAATCCTATTATAATTATAAAATTATTTATTTTTGGGTCATTTTTAATTTATATTAATTTTAAATAAATTAGTCTTTTCTTAATATTAAATCTTATTTTTATTTTATTTACTTTTAAATAAAGTATTATTTTTTTAAAAAAAATATATTTTTTGTGTTTATAAATTATATTTATATTTTTTGTTCTTATATAAATTTTAATATTAAATTTAATATATTTAAAAATTAAGAGAATGGATCAATTTTTAATTTCATCCAAAAAAATACTCATTCAAACACTAAAATCAGATAATTACAATAATTTTAATTTCTCAAAATTAATAAAATTGATTTCAAATTCGAAATCGATTCAAATTATCCCTAAAAACCGGTGATTTCGGTCCAGCATTAATGAATACACACCCAGGAGTCATTCCATCTGACAGCAGCGAATCGCTCTTTATGATTGGCCATGCATTCCTTCATGAAAATTATACCTTTGTCCCTAGTGCGAGTTTTGATTTGTGATACTGTGTCACCAGGCGTGGAGCACGTGACAGTGGACGGGGAAAAGGGCGTAGTAACGGCAACGGGGACGATGGACCCGAAGGCGATGCCGGCGAAGGTGAAGGCGAAGCTCAAGAAGGAGGTCGAGGTCATGCCAGCGACGGTGAATTCCAAGCTCAAGAAGGAGGTCGTGGTCGTGCCGGCAAAAGAGGAAGGCGGCGACGGGAAAAAGAAGAAGGAAAAGGACAAGGACAAGGACAAAAGAGAGAACTGCGGCGAGAAGAAGAAGAAGCAAGGGGAGGAAGAAGCCGCTGACGCTGCGGCGGCGGCCGAGGCTAATAGGATGCAGTACAATGGGGCGTGCCCTTACCGCTATGAGCTGGTGCACGCGCCGCAGTACTTCAGCGACGAAAACCCCAACGCCTGTGCTGTAATGTGAGTCGGCTGCTTCGCCTTGGAGCTTGTAGTAAAACGGAGAACATTGGATGTAGATAAACTGGGAGAAAAAGCATACGAAAATGATGGTTGGGAAGTTGAAATTGGTTCTGATTTCCATTCAAATTTTGGTTGTATTAAGATTGAATGAATTTTTATGTTGTTTCCTTTTTGCATAAATTGTTAAGAGCCCGTTTGGTTTCGCATCATATCAATTTAGACGTGATTAACTAATCACATTTATAAATTAAAATAAAATTAAAATATTGTTATGAATTGTAATTATCAGGTTTAGCGGTGAAAAACTAAACAGACGCCTCTACCAACGGAAATGTGCCACTTTGGATCAATGCGCTAGATGTGATGGGGTTTCAGATTTTTGGATTTGACATGATGCAGTAGAATCTAAACGCATCAGATTCGATTGGAACTGATGGAACAGCCTCTTCGGCTTCAAGTGGAGATATATCAGTAAATCTCAATAGAGAAAAAAACAAAAGATTATTTCAGAATATCTAAGCTGTTTGTAATCGGATTTAGTTTCAATAAGCATTTTCTGTGATGTCACCATGCAATTTTCTGCTTCACACAGCTCGCATGGCAAGCACATCCCCGACCGCGGCAGCCACCTTGGCGTTGCAGGCCCTTCCTTGAGTGGCTTCTCAACTGAGGATGCTGTTACCACTATTCCACAACATTTGCTGTTATATATTTCAGTAAAATCAAGAGACAGAGCACATACCTCTTAACATATGGAGGTGGCCGAATTCGATTCATTTAAACTTGAATTAGGATGTGAAAGATAAGGAACAGACAGATCCACAGGTTCCTGTGATAGACAGCAAAATCAATCAGAGCATTTCAGTACCTTGTGATTATGGGAGAGAGAATGGCACTTCTAAAAGGAAAATACAACAAACACAATGCAACCTAGCAAAAACATAATACATACACGTCCTACCACAAAAGCAATATTACTTTCTGAAATCATAACAGAATGCAATCTTATAAAAACTACAAAAGAATGATGACCCAATAAGAATTTAACCACTTCTATCCCAACAATGTATTCAAGATGCCCCCACATACCTTACCATCAACCTGCATAAGGATCAATCCAAGCCAAGAGACCAACTAGGAGTTGTGATAACTGGGTGTAGATCCTACGTACTGTTAGGCTGTTACTCTTTCATTTATTATATACTGCTGTTCTATTTGGGTACATATGGTTTCATAAATCTTTGCAGTCGAGGAAAGAACAAATTGCCTGGAGGCCTGCGACCTTCATACTCAAGTCATACTCTCCAGCAACTAGATGTTGCAGAAGAGCTTTCTAGAAATCATTACATGATGGTGATGTTAACATGTTCAAGTTAATGATGAGCGTAATTGAATTTTTGTTGGTCAAGAAAGTGCTTGCGGCAATCAAAGATGCATTCCTAAACATTGGCAACCAAGAAGAGAAGGCTCACAGTTTGAATGTTCACAATTGCAACAGTGAGCCATGTTTCATCATTTATGGCATTTTATATTACTATGCATGTAGTAGTATTGCAGAAGGCAATAAAGGATCCATGTGAATTTCATGTCATAGATATAAGCATCAACTTGAATATTATCACCAGCGCTGTTGCAGGACATGAGAGAATTCAAAGTTTTAAATTTAAATATGAACTTAGGAATGTGGAACAAAATAAACCTTTTCTTTAAGAACATACAGAGCACCATTGGATATAAAAATAGAAATCCCACAATTTAAGGTTTACATCTTCAAACGTTCATATGCTTTTAGTTAATAAACTTCGTGATCTAGGTCAAGCTGTCCTCCAAATTTAAAGCTTGTTATATGATACCACAGATATCCTGTCCAAACAATCCCCTTATTGATATCAAACAATAACTTCCCATGACTTCTCCATGTCCCAAAGATGTTTTCATTTCATCATTCAAGATAAGTTTCTGCAGGAGATAATCTTCTGACTAGTTGCAGGTTCAGTTAGGCAATTTTGCCTAGAAGCAAAACATTTTCCCCATTTCTAGCTTACAATCAATTAACATATGCCAGGAAAATCCGCAAACAATCCAAACCTTCAAAGTGCAGTACACTTAATATTTATGATTCTCAGAGCTAAATAAACCATCAGGGTAAGAATTAAGTGTTAAAACATTGGGCAAAGAGAGAAAAATTGTGAATCATATTCATTTGGCCGGAAAATTTTCTCTATAAGTATGACACAGAATTGTCTATTTTGGTCTTAAATACAATCCTAAAGTATGGGACTCAACATATATACCAATCTATCACTCCAGTAATTGCTTCATAATTTTGGGATTTAGGACAAAATAAAATCACTGCATTCAGGTCAAATATGCGATTCATAACTAGATAGCAAGGTAGATTTTACCCATCAAATTCACAAAAAAAATGCCAAAAATGAACTAAAAGAATGAAATTCAAGAAAAAGGAAATGAAGTATAGGAATATACTTCACCTGAAACGCAACAAATCATTAAGTTCTTACCAGAGTTGCAATAGCCTAAGGCAGAATCGAGAAAAAATGGGTTAAGAAGCATATTAGAATTCAAATTTGTGGAAATTTTGGTTGGAGGCCTCGCTCGAGAAGGAGAAGAAGCTAGGGATTTTGCTTGAATGGATTTGGGGAGAAACGGAAAAAAGGGGCGAAACGCGACGATGATCTCGTCCGCCTGGCCGCCCATCTGCGATACAGCTCCTACAGGTAGGAATACGGGCGCGGCCTGCCCTGGCTTGGGCCGGCCGGCCCTAGATCGGCCCGTGTGGGCTTGGAACGAGCCATGCCCATTGAGACCCGTCTATTTTTATACTGTCCGACTAAAAGGCCCTCCCGCAAAATTTGAATTAAACAGTCAAAAACCCGGCCCGCCCATTTAAGCCCGATTAAAACAAAAAATATTGGTAGCTATTTTTTTAAAAAAATTTCTATTGTGTAAATTTTCGTATATTATAAAAATAATTTTATAGATACCCACTAACACCTAAAATTATTGTAATTATATAAAATTTTATTAATCATACACATTTCAGTACCAAAATCACAAAAATTACCAGACAATTTTTTAGAATTTACTTTTTAAAATAAAAAAATCAAAAGAAACATAATAATTATCAAACAATGGATCGCATCTGTTAAATTTGTTTAAGACTCGTTAGATTTATTGGACGAATTAGTGGAGTGGGCCCTCGAATGGAACAGGCCCGGGCCCTCGTCCCGTTCACACCCCTTAACGATGAGGGGGGAAAACCGGTTTAGTAATTTTGTGAGCCGAGCCTAATAACAGGTAAAAATAAAAATTAGTTTCCAACAGTTACTTACTGTCATGGCGTGTAATCGTGTGAAACATTGTTTGGCTGCACCTTCGTTGATGAAGTGCCTGTGATTATCATTCCTTGTTGTTAGTCATTACAAAAAAGGGCTCTCACCTGTCACGTGACACGTGTTTGGCTAGCATTAGTTGCGTGGACCGGGAATCAACCAGCCAAATCGGACCGAACCGACTCGAACCATGTCCTCGCTCTGCTATAAATATCTGTCCCACGGGCGACCGTCGTCTTTGCTGCCATATCGAAGAATCATTAGAACCCATTTTTTGGGGGAAAATACTTGTTCTCGAACTCTGAACAAAAGCCCTAGCTGCTGTTGGAAGCCCCCATCGGATCCGATCCGATCCCAAATCCAAGTTTTTCCCCCGATTTTTAGGTTTTTTTTGCTAATTATTTTGGATTTTTGTTGTTGGATTTGATTAATATGAGCATTTATGCTGATTTTAGGGTTGCGTTTTGGGTGATTTGGTTTTTTGGACAGCAATAATGGTGTCCGACGCGAGCAAGAAGAAGGCGGCGCAGAAGAAGGCTGCGGCAGCGGCAAAGAGGGGCGGAAAGGTGGCGGCTTCATCGTCGAAGTCGGCGGCAGCGGCGGGTGCTCAGAACGGAGCTGTGGAGAAGGTTGCCAATGGTGTCGGAGCGCTTAAGATCTCAGATCGGACTTGTACCGGAGTTCTTTCGTCGCATCCTCTCTCCAGAGATATCCATGTGAGCATTTGATTTTACCCCGAATTTTATATTCTCACGGTTTTGTTGTCCGCCGATGAGATTTCTTTTTTCTCTTTGGAAATAACTTATCTTTGTTCTGATTTTTGTCTTGGATTAATCTAGGTAACTAGTTGAAATAAAAGAAGATTCACATAAGTTCATATTCTTCACTAAATCGTTCATCTTGATGGTCTTGTTTGCGGAAATCCATGATTTTTGCTGTACGTCTGTTAAAAAATGATAACTTCTTTTGTTCTCCAAGATTGTGGCTAAAAAGTGATAACTCGTTCTTTTTCTTTTTTTTTTTCCTTTTCTTTTGGCTGTATACCTCTTAGTTCACCTATTATCGTCTCATCCGCTCTCATGGGATTTGTACTGTGTTCCCTCCTTGAGGAGGCAAATGCCTTGCTCATCCTAACAAGGGTTGTTTGGCTGATTATATTTATTGTTATGCTTCAAAACTTTTTTTCAACCTTACCAGTCTGTGCGAGTTATGTCTAGAGCCAAGTGCAACTGTCTCATCTTTTTTTTTTTTTTTTTGGAATCTCTGTACAGATTGAGTCTTTATCATTGACATTTCATGGACATGATCTAATAGTAGATTCTGAATTGGAACTCAACTATGGGAGGTATGTTGATACTAAATTGTAAATGTAGTTTTTTTACAATAGAGAATTATCGGTACTGAGTCTTATTCCTTTTCAGACGCTATGGTCTGCTGGGATTGAATGGCTGTGGGAAGTCTACACTCCTTGCAGCTGTTGGTTCCAGAGAACTTCCAATACCTGATCACATGGATATATATCACCTCACTAGGGAAATAGAAGCTTCGGATATGTCATCTCTTGAGGCTGTCATTAGCTGTGATGAGGAGAGGCTGAAATTGGAAAAAGAAGCTGAACTTTTGGCAGCTGAGGCATGTCTAGTTGCAGACTTAGTGTTGGATCTAAACCTTTTCTTTGTTCTGTTGAACTGGAATATCTCATTTGAACATCCTGCTGTCATCTGAATAGGATGGTGGTGGTGGAGAACAACTTGATCGCATTTATGAGCGCTTGGAGGCAATGGATGCATCAACCGCTGAGAAGCGTGCTGCTGAAATTTTGTTTGGACTTGGTTTTACCAAGCAAATGCAGGCAAAGAAAACTCGAGATTTCTCTGGTGGATGGCGCATGAGGATTGCATTAGCTAGGGCTTTATTCATGAACCCGACAATCCTTTTACTTGATGAACCTACAAATCATCTTGGTAATCTCGGCCTCTAAGCAAAACATCTGTCTTGAAGTTATTGCTTATATTATTTGGAGTTACCAATTCATGTAGCTTTCTACTTGTCTTTGTTTTATGTATCCTTGCAAATGAACTAGGCAAACTGGGCCTAAATCTAAGAAGTTCATCAGAAATCTTGCATATCAAGTATTGTATCTAGGACCTGGTTGGTTAAGCTGTGGTCACTTAGCTTAACATAAAAGCAATACATATAAAGTAACAGAACTATACTCATTACAAAACCATCCTAAAATAATATAAATGACAGTGATCAACAGACATGCTTTGTCATTTTTTGATTGAAAGGGTTTGTGAAGTCATAATATATGAGTTTAAAGGTCTCGCTTGGTGTTAAGAGGAACGTCTAGAAAGCTTATAAGCTGATTCTTTTTTGACAGATCTGGAAGCTTGTGTTTGGTTGGAAGAGACACTGAAAAGGTTTGATCGTATATTGGTGGTGGTTTCACACTCGCAAGACTTTCTCAATGGAGTTTGTACCAACATCATCCACATGCAGAACAAGAAGCTTAAGTTCTACACCGGCAATTATGATCAATACATCCAAACTCGTGCAGAGCTCGAAGAGAACCAGATGAAGCAGTACAAGTGGGAACAGGAACAGATATCTGCTATGAAGGAGTATATTGCTCGTTTTGGACATGGTTCTGCTAAGCTGGCTCGCCAAGCGCAGAGCAAGGAGAAAACACTGGCGAAGATGGAGCGAGGAGGGCTCACGGAGAAGGTGGTTAAAGACAAGGTCTTGGTCTTCCGCTTCACTGATGTTGGGAAACTTCCCCCACCAGTACTGCAGTTTGTAGAGGTCACTTTTGGCTATACTCCTGAGAATCTAATCTACAAGAATCTTGATTTCGGAGTTGACTTAGATTCCAGGGTAGCACTGGTAGGGCCTAATGGTGCTGGGAAGAGCACACTGCTGAAGCTAATGACTGGTGATCTTATTCCTCTTGATGGCATGGTTAGGCGCCACAATCACCTGAGAATTGCACAATTCCATCAGCATTTGGCAGAGAAACTTGATTTAGAGATGTCAGCTCTTCAGTACATGATGCTGGAATACCCAGGCAATGAGGAAGAAAGGATGAGAGCAGCGATTGGGCGTTTTGGGCTTTCTGGTAAAGCCCAGGTGATGCTGATGAAGAACCTCTCAGATGGCCAGAGGAGCAGGGTGATATTTGCTTGGTTGGCATGGAGGCAGCCACATATGCTGCTTCTTGATGAGCCGACAAACCATTTGGACATTGAGACCATAGATTCGCTAGCTGAAGCACTTAATGAGTGGGATGGAGGGCTGGTTTTGGTGAGTCACGACTTTAGACTCATTAATCAAGTAGCCCAGGAGATTTGGGTGTGCGAGAACCAGACTGTGACCCGGTGGGAGGGTGACATTATGGGTTTCAAGGAACATCTGAGGATCAAGGCAGGGCTATCCGATTAAGTAGTATGCTTATTTTTGAGCTATTAGCGGTATTATTGGTTGCATAATATTTCATATAATGGAGGCAAATATATTTTAGCTGCCTGGTCTTGTTGCATGACCTGAGGCGGTAAGTCTGCATCTAGCAGTATGAGTTAATTGTCCTATTTGAGTTCTGTTCTTTTTTTAATTCCTAGGACGTTGTGTACTTCTGGCATGTAATATTATGATATAAGCTTATTGGACTTTCTTATTGTGTTAATACTCCTGCTTAATGGCTGATTTTGAGCTAATCTTGTAGATGGTAGGAGCTATGGCAAGGTAAAAGATTAAAGGATATAAGTTGCTTTAAACAGGCAACACCTTAGTTGTATATGGGTATTGGAGCTGAAACCGTGCAGCAGTTTGATATTTTGTGCTGGAAGGTTTTATAGGTAAATTTCCCAGAACTAGACATTTTACAGACACAACCAACAAGCAGATTTGGTTTAATGGTTTGGTTTGGTTTGAGATAATCGGTTAGCTAATTAAAATTTTAAATTAGAATAAATTAGATGGTTCTATCGTAAAAATTGATTATTAGGTTTGTTAGTTGCGAGGCAAACAAAAGAATCAAAAGGTCTCCAGAACACCTTGACGTCATCCCCACCTTCCTCCAGTGTCTCACTGGCAGTCTCCCGAGAGAAGGATAGGACCAGAGAGAATAATCAAACATTCATTATTACACACCAACATATCAAGTTTGAAACCATTAATCAGATCCTTAATACACCTGCACTTTCGTTGCTTATTAGATAATCTATGTGTATTTGGGGAATGAGAAGGAACCCTACAGTTTTCACACCATTGCTTGTCCTTGAATAATCTGCCCACATCAGAGATATATGATTATGTTTGGTCCCAAAGTTGTAGCAACATTATTGTTTCTTCTTTCTTTTACGTTGAGAACTTATTCTGCAAGTGATAGTTTACACAGTTGCTGGCCACATATCTACATTAAGCATCAACAGTGCGGTGGATTAACTCAAGGAGGCTTCCAGCCTTCCTCTTAGCCCGGTCTGTACCATTCTCCGACAACTCCTTTAGTGCATCTTCTGCCCCTAATTCTTTCGCTGCCCTCAGCTGTTGCGCATCACTGGTGCACAGGGTCCACAACACAGCTGCTGCATTCTCCCTGTTTCTTGCAGACCCAGTCCTTATCATCTCAATCAGAACTGGAATGGGTGCTGATTGGGCAATTGCTACTCTACCTTCTGGATGGCCACTAAGCATTGCTAATATTGCTAATGCCTCATCCATCATTCCCCCGCTGGGATCCACCAACAGTCTCATGAGATGGGCGACTAATCCTGCTTTCACTGCTTTCATCTTGTTACCCTGATAGATTGAGAGGTTAAACAGTGCAGTAGCTGCATCCTTCTTACCCCTTGCGCTTCCTTGACATAACAAATCAATAAGTGCCGGTATTGCTCCAGCTTGTCCAATTGTAATCTTGTTCTCATCGATAACTGACAAACTGAAAAGGGTTGCAGCAGCGTTCTCCTTAGCCTCCATACTCCCAATTTTTAGCACTTCCACAATCTGTGGTATTGCACCAGCTTCAACTATGATTCCCTTGTTGCTCTCATTGATTGAAAGGTTCAGGAGTGCAGTGACTACATGCTCTTGTGTTCTTGGGTCCGGAGAAGAAAGGAGTTTCACCAATAAAGGAATTGCCCCTGCTTCGGCAATACAAATCCGATTGTCAGCATTTCTTTTTGCAAGCAATCGGAGCTCACCAGCTGCTGCTCTTCGTTCATCTTTGTTCCCACTTTCCAATTTCTGTAAAAGCAAGTAGATACTGGTACGATCACAGTCAGAAGAATGCCCAGATTTCTTCTCCCGACAACCAGTTTGCTTTTTAGGCAGCTCAACACCATTGGCTTCACACCATTGTGCGATGAGACTCTTTAAGACAAAGTTGGGTGTCAGAGCAGTATGAGTTAGGTTCTGCTGTGTCTTAGGGCAGGTTTTGTGGCCAGCATCTAACCATTTTTGGATACAAGATCTCTCATATGTCTGCAAAAGAATAATAGAGGCACAAGAATTTAGTTTGGTACTCTACACTTTACTGTTCTGCATTTGCACTCTTTTGATCTAGAAAATAACTGTCTGTGAATTTTTCATGCTTCTGGATATGAAAGGCATGAACCGCAGATAAATATTAGAGGGTTGTGCAACCGAGATGACTAGCTTTTATTTGTTATAAAGAAGAGACCAAAAGTAATACAAAAGGATTTTGTTGAAACATATGGTCAGAAGTAACCTGTCCTGTGGAGACAATGACGGGGTCTTTCATCAGCTCAAGTGATATAGGACATCTGAAGTCATCTGGGATGACAGGAAATCTAAGTCTGGAGAAGTTCTCTTTGTTTTCAGTAACAGAAGAATCTGGGCTGTCTGTGGCTACAGTATCTTTCAGCTCCTTCAACAGAAATGACATTTCTTCCAGACACACACCAATCTCTCCATCACTAGATATTACCATTTCATGCAAAGCAACTGATTCCTTCTTCAAATCATTGATTGTTCTTAATTGCAGCTTCTCTGAGAGTCTTTTGAAAATGGCAAGGTCTGGATTCCTCAAGGACCATGCCAAATTCATATCTGCAAGGAGTTGTGCATCAGGGGACTCCATCTTCCCTTTCGCTCTTTGAAACTGAGTGTGCACAAGCTCAATCTGAAGAACTTAACAGCAGATTGATATTGGCAACTAAATTTTGAATGTAGACCAATTTATAATTAAGCAAGTTATATACAGTGCATACATGTATTTCCACAATAATATAAAAACACAGCAGCATTGATATCTCAGAAATAGTAGCATATGGCAGACAGTGTAAGATTGTTCATCTAAATCCACAGAAGTAGCCATCCAACAGAAGCTAAAATCATTTTAATCATATTCAGTTCCTCATTATGAAGAAGCAACAGATAAAAAAGCCTGGGTGGAAAATGAATATGTCCTTAGATGTATCATTAGAATATGATGAGTGCCGCTCAAATATGCATAACAAAAACAGACCTATTTGATTTCTGGACAATCGCATCCAACTTTAACATGATTCAAAATGAAATGCCATTAGAGATGGGCTCAGGAAACAATGTAAAAATTTTGCAACCAGAGAAAATGCCCAAGGAAACAGAGATCAGGATATCACCTGTTCTTTAACTTCTTCAGAAATATTAAGCTGATCATAAGGTATTCCGCTCAAAGTTTTCTCGATCTTTTCTGTCACCTCTTGAAACTTATTTACACATTCTTCCCAGCGAAAAGCCTGGGACAACAACAAAAAAAAGGGAATTGATGAAAAATGATGGCAAAGCAAGTGAAAATCCAGCTGAATGCTCATCCAATTGTCAGAGTACTGGGGATGCAATTCCTACGTATGTCTGCATCTGTATATATATCTATGTATATCAAATTCCTAATCTAATCTTTCAGGAAACTATATTGCTTTATTGTCTTTTTTTGTGCATTCCAATAGGTTAATCTTTCATTTGATGATTTTTATCCGATTTACCATCTTCAAAGCAAGAATTTTCAATTAAAAATGCACTGCTCAAATAGTTCCTCACACAAAAGAAGTACATCTCACATTATTCGCTCCAGTCACAGAGGAACATCTCCAATGAACTCGATTGAAACTGTATAAAGTTGCAAGACTTTAACATGAAACTCTTAAATTCTTAATTATCCGAAAAAACAGAAACTTTTCCATCCATCAATACCTGATAGAGCTTGCTACCATCGTTCACGGACCTCAAGAGCTCCTTCGCCGATCCCAACGCATCCCGGAGCGCGTCCAGCGCCCCAGTATCGGCGACAGCGAAGGAACACTCCCCGGCCGCGTCCCGGAGCTCGTCGAAGAGCGGGCTGAGGAGCCTGATCCGCCGCGCAAGGTCCCCGCACACCCTCCTCATCGGCCCCCGAAACTCCGGAAGTCCGGAGATCTCCGCCACCGTCCGCGACAGCGATTGCAAAACTGCCATCGACGGATCTTCGTCGCCGGTCACCGGAGCCACTACCTCAGCCATCGGATCCGAGGTCCACGAGGTTCTATTGAAGATCGGAGGGTCAGGATTCGTTCGGACAAGAGGAGAGAGAGAGAGATAGAGAGAGAAACGTAACGATTGTTTTATATTTAATTTTATGAAGCGGCCGAAATGTAAAACGATAATAGCCAGCTTCAGAACGTTGAGTTGAAATTCTATTATTTTTTTGGTCTTTTTACTCGAACACCCTTGAGATATCGTATATTTACACGTTTTAGCCTGATATTTTGAAAATTATGTATAATCTATTTTCTTCATTTATATCATCCAGAACTGTTTTTATTGGCTTACATTTGAAGTCTGTTGATTTGATAAAAGCAAAAATGAAAAGGAAATGCGTAATTTATGAAATTTTGGCAAAACTAAAAATAAATATGGCATATTTCAAGGGGGGTGCACGAAAATATGTATTTCTTTTTTAAAAAAAGATTTTTATTGCATATTCACGGTTCACCCCAAAAAAGCTGTTTAATTCTGAACACAGACTTGACATTTTTGTAATTGCAAATGGGTGATAAGGGTGTATGCAGAAAAACCCAACATTTTTTGCTAATTATGGAGATAGGACAGGACTTTCCTACAAGGGCGATGTTGACCGGCGGCCTCCTTTCGCGACTTGGCAAACGCGTCCGAAATTTCATAAAATTGCCGTACGTCGGTCGCCTGACTTGACCTATTAAACACGTAATTAAACTAAATCCTCTTTACTAAGTAATCATTAAGGACAAACACGCCATAAATCTTCGGGTTTTATGATGCGAATTGGTCTTCTTCTTTGTCTGAAGTTTGATTAGAACTGTTATCCATAACTCATCCACGAGTGAGTTGTTTAGAGATATTCTAACAAATTCTTTAGCATAATTGCTGTCAAGAAATACAACGTAATTAATAAATTGTGCTGAAATTTTGACGCGCAGAGCAGCATCTGTTATTTGGCAAGCTACATCAAACAATCATGAATGCAGAAAATTCTTTATCGGAAAGAAACCCACAAAAGAGAGAGATTTTGAAAAATTTTAATTGCTGATTGAATTTTGATGCGAGCAAATTTGTATTTAATAAGTTTTTAAGTGATGATAAGTTTTAAAATGTACAATAATTACTCAAAGTTTGTCAAAAATCAAGTCTTAAAGATTAAAATTTTAAAATAATGATTCAAAACTAAACAGGATCATATTGTGAAGATTAAACTTAAAAATCAAAGTAAAAACTCAAATGCTAAAGTGGAAGATCAAGAATTTTCATTTTTTTGGTCAAATCGAGAATTTAATATTTAATTTATTTGAGCTTTTAGTTAAAATTCAAATTAATCTTGGAATGTCTACACCGGTCTATTATTTTTATTTAATATCAGTTATGAGCTGATATCATTCGAAAACTAAAATTATAATAAAATAATAGTTTTTCTTTTTATAAACTTGGGACGTCCGAATTGGACTATTTGAAAGTTCGAATATAGCATGAACGGCTCTAGAAATTACTAATAATGTTAGACATTCAAATCTCAAGATTAGACACTCAAAGATTTGAAAACTATAACTTTTGAAATTTCATATCCAGGATTTGAATGCCCGGTGTATTGTTCGAATGTCCGAACCTTGTGACTGGACGCCCAAATTTGTAATATCATTTATAACGGCTAGTTCAATTTAACCGTTGGTATACTTTGGATGCTTAAACCTTTAAAATTCAAACATCGGAATTCGATAGAAACAATCAATGGTGATTTTCAAATGGTTAATTATCTACTTCAACAATTATATAAAGATTTGAGACATCTTTGCTCAATAAGAGACTTAAGCTTTCACATTTTTAAAGCAAAATCTCTCCCGAAACTTTCTAGCTATCAATAAGAGCTTAAATAAACATTAACATTCAAATTCTCAAATACCCTTATATTCTAATTTTAAAATACTTTTATTGAATTTTTTTATTTTTGTTTTTATTTCTTTATAATTGTAACTCCTCTAAATTGTTAGGGAAAAAGTGTTCTCTTAAATTTTAGGAGTGGTGAAACTATTATGAGAAATGATCAATTGATTTTAATGAGTGACACTTCAATATAAAATTTGTAAGAATATGATTTCATTCTAACGAAATAATAACTCTAATGATGAATTTAGATCATCAAAATGGAGAAAAGAACTGTTGAGTAAGAACAGTTAATCTCCAAACCATATTTATCAGTTTACACTCTTTTTACTTATCTTATATATATAATTTGATATTGATTGAAAAATATCTTATATTTAATTATACATTAATCATCCTTTTATACTTTAATTATTTTACTAATTCAACTTGAATTTTGACCATTTATATTATTTTACTAATTCAACTTCAATTTTGACCATTTATTTCACTTGAAGTGCTTTTCAGTTTATTGTGTTCTTAATGAAAATTTATTTTGATTATTTGAAAACCTATTCCTCCCTTAAAGATTATCAATCGGGGCCAACAACTTCCACCTCCGAAGGTGGATTGAAGGTGTGCATCTTTAGATTGCCATGTGCCTAACTTTGGATGAATATTACCAAGTCCTACCTCACCTCAGAGCAATTATTTGGTCCTACACGTTCTCTTGAGCAACTTGATATCGCCATGACAGCAGCTTCAATGGACGAATCTTCTCCCTGAAAGCAAAATGGAAAGATAGAGATCAACATGGGATCCTAGAGCTTATTTGTTCAAAGAGCAAGCGCCTCAAATTTGAAAAGTGAGCTGTTTCTAAAATTGCCAGTAGATAAAGAAACAGAGCATTTTCCAGATAATACATAGAAGCTACTTGATCAGGGGCAGATGAGTTGTTGGGAGTAATAAAGTGCTTTATCCACAATTTTCTTTTAAAAAAAGCCGATCACTTCAAAAGAAACTGTCCAATGCCTGTGGACCATCTGTTGAGCTTCCGTGATTAGTTATACCAGCATAGCAGGATTGTGAAGATTGTAAAGAACGAGGTCAAGATAAATTCACCTTTTTCTTTCCAGTGGAACATGTTCCCGTATTTTCCAGCAAGCCGGCTCTAAAAGCTTCGTAGTATGTCTAAATCAACAGATGCACCAACATTGAAGTTCAATATATTGCCTGTTCGAAGTTCCAGGGCATAAACTGGTCAAATTCAGTGATAAAAAGATAAATTCTGATTGATGACATGACTTGAGTGCTATGTAATGTGTATGCAAAGGTTTTGGCAATATTTGACAATTCACCAACATGTAAATTAAGGACGGTGGTCCAAGACAAAGGCTACAATTGAGGTAAAAATTCAATATATTGACTTAAACAAAACTTGTTTAGATATTAATAAGGAAAGAGCATATCAAATTATGGTCTACTATTTAATCCGGTTTTAGTAACAAAAGATTCCAATAGCTAATCCACTTGCCAGATATTTGATGGAGCATTACACTCCATTGAAGGTTGAATTCTTACCAAAGGTAGGATCAACAACAAAGACAATTTTTTATATCATCAACTTGCCAGAAGTCTCTAATGGCTAAACCTGTCAAAAGAAGCATATGAACATCAAAAACAAAACAAGAATGATAAGTGAAAAAGAAGAGGAATACAAGAATGACAGCAAAAAACCTAAAATATGGTAATGCATGAATACGTATTGAGATTAAATTTTGATTAAAAGTATCAGTTTTTTAATCTTTAAAGAAAGATGCCTATCTAGGCTAGTGGATGATTGAACTAAATAAGTTTGATAAACTTTCGTCAGTGGCCCTCCCTATAATGCTTCTCACAATTCTGAACTTGCTAATCACGTAAGAAGTAATCCATCATTTTTTTGAGAACTTCTCATAATATGCCTTTTGACACTTTTCAGGTATAACTAGTAAAAAGAGTTCCATAGCAGAAAGGCTCAAAATGTTTGTGAACCATATCATTATGAACACTCGATAAGAATCATGCATGGCAAATTAAACATGGTTGACCATCTAAAATACCTCTCATTTGTAAAGATCCAGATGTTTACGGACCAATCTAGTGAAGGCAACAAATAACCAAACGAAAGTGGCAGCATCAGGTCCTAAAATCTTACCTGGTGTCTCAGGATAATTCTGTGCTAGAGTTCTAAGCTTAAATCCTGTTTCCTTCTCAAGATCAGCAATTTCTTGCGGAAGCCGATTCTCCTAGAAATATTCCAAGAGATATCAGTGGACAAAATCTGCTTTTTACCTACAAGGGCACTAGATAAACACAAATGCACCTAAAAGGGTTACATATGCAATAATCTAACTAGCTTTTCTTCAAATAAAATAAAATGACAATATTTTTTAGCAAGGTACTCTAGTGATGTTTTACGCATTGAAGAAAAAGGAATCCAAACAAAACTGGAAATGTTTTTAGAGAAACAAAGAGAAACACCATACCTGGCCTGCAGAAAGGAATCCTGCGACATCAACGATAGGACTAAATTCTTTAGGAAGCGGCTCCGGCTTGCTCACCCCAACCTTAGCTTCAGTAGTACCAACCCCTAAAAGAGTTCCAGACAAGCAACTTGTATCTTTGCTCCAAGAATGGGCAACCAAAGCCAATTCCTTCTTAGGACTGATAAAAACCAAGAAAGGAAATACAACGGCCAGGAACAAGCCATTTCCAGAAATTGCATTTCGTGTGCCAGAAATTAATATCTAATAGCGTTTAGCTGTCAAAATTTATTCGCAAAAGCAAAACTTTTACGCAATAAATGTCGGATGCAACATAAATATCACGTCTTTGGGACAAATTAGGAGAAATCTAAGCAATACGGACAGGAAATCTGCGTACCAGACAGGGAGATCCCAAGCGCCGGGGCGCCGGAGAGAGCGAATTTGAGGGATCGAGAGGTGAAATCGGAGGCCCATTTCTTGAATTTGGTACCATGTAGGTCTGATTTTGAAATGAGAATTGAGCGGATTCCTGAGTTATCTGCGAATTGGATTGTGGTCATCGAACCCCGACGGCGGAAGAAGGGGAAGAAGAAGAAGAAGAAGCTGCAGCTACAGCAGCCATGCTGTTGTTATCCTGCATCTAAAACGGTTATTTATAGTTTTATTATTATTTACACAAAAACCCCTGTAAAAATATTATTTGTTTGAAAAGACAAATTATTTTAGACAATGATCTGGTAATGCCATGGTAATCTAATGGGGGTCAAGGGTCCAAACACGACAGATATAATGATTTGAGAGCATTCCGTTTGTTTACTTACATTTATGAATTAGAATATTCTTTTTCTCTCCAACGCAATCCAACATTGATTAATCACTCACTTATATTAAAATGATATTTTAAATTAGCGGATAAAAATTAGGTAATGT
The DNA here is from genome assembly GCA_005019695.1 of Trichopus zeylanicus subsp. travancoricus. NCBI lineage: Eukaryota > Viridiplantae > Streptophyta > Magnoliopsida > Dioscoreales > Dioscoreaceae > Trichopus > Trichopus zeylanicus. The sequence goes on from RXID01022204.1 coordinate 235,225, forward strand.
GCAATTAAGCACACTAATACCCTGCTTTGCAAAAAATTAGCGGACAAAAAATTGGCCCAAACTCCCGATGTTAACTACAGTGGCCGATCTAAATAAAATCCAATATCTTCTTTTTATTTATTTTTCTTCATTTATTCGTATTTGGATCAGAGGCATTCCATTCGCTCGGCACAGCTCTCCCTGGTGATCCTCTCGAGCTCGCTTGGCCGGCAAGGGATCTCCAGCGTGCCGGCTTGCCCGAACCCGAACTCCTCCGCTGCCATCTCCAGCAGCCTCAAGAACACTGGGTGCGACACGCACCGCAGCGACACCACAAACCTCTTGGGCGAAGTGTCCTTCCTTCACGTCCTCTGGAACCACGAGCCCACCGTCATCTTCCTCTCGCCGCTGGAGAAGGACAGGCTCTTCTGCAGCGCCTGCATTTCATGCTTGAAATTCTTCATGGATTTGGTCTTAGCCATTACTGACTGTGTTCTTGCTCTTGATTTGTGAGGACGGGGTGTGCGTCGTGTGCTGCATTTATACGGTACCATGCAAAGGCATGTTCCTCCTATCCCCGAGAGGTTGCTTGGGCACCTGGTCCAGCCTGATTTATTGGGGTTGTTGATTAAGCTACATTTCTTGGACAGTTTCTAGTGTGCTTGGCTTTAAACGGGCAAAAGGCCTAACTCTGATTTGTAACGAGATTTCACTGTTTTGATTTCAAGGTGGACAAACCAGCGTTCGACTGTCATCCTTGCTCAAACTTGTCTTCTCAAAATTATTGGTATGTTTTGATCAAGAGATATACATGTAAAATGTTCATTTTGTTATTTGTATCAGACAATCAGGATAATCGCGGAAATACCATGAGCATCGCGGGAAAGTTGGTGGTGATGTTACAGGACCTGTGTCTCCCGCGACATGTTTTAGCCACTGGATTAAACATGCTTAACACTGCCGGAGATATTCGGGCTAATACCAAGAATGTTCTTCTCAAAGGTTTTCAATCGGTAGCAATCAACGTCTTAATATCTCCATTAATTGGACCTGCATGTTGGTGTTTTGGTCCCATGGCTCTGGACGAGTACATGAGTTGTGGCAAACTCTGATTAAATCTTCTGGCACTGCTTTTGCTTCTCTTGTTTGGATAATGAAACTCTTCCCACCAGCTTTAAAGGCTATGTTAGGAATAATGACAAATTATATATTGAAAGTGCCTGAAGCAGGCTTGTTCTATGTACACATTGTACAGTCAAAAAAAAAAAAAAGAATCTGCAATGTAGCCGTATACATCTGACTTCAGGGGTTGGTATCTGTAATTTTGTTTACAAGCAGAGAAGGCTGTAGAATACAAGGGGAATGAAAGCATTGTCAAGCTGTGCGGTGTAAGCCTCCAATAAACCACTCAGCGTGACTGCTGCGAGCAATGATATCCAGTGCTGTAGACATTTTTTGATGTTGGAGGCATAATGGAAGAAAACAATGATGTGGGAAAAAATAAACAGGCATTTTCCATGAATATGATGGAAAAGAAAACGAACCTGGGAAAGTATATAGCCAGTGGACGCAAAAAGGGGAAGTAGCACTGAACAGGCTGCAAGGACAGATGTTATGCCTGCTGCGGTGCCTTCAATGGTTTTTTCTGTAAATGTGACAAGAATGCTGAAGTTAGCAGCCTCTCATTGAGGAATGGACAGTAAAAAGAATTTGTGAAACACCAGTGTATCCCAAATAGAATAATTTTCTTTATTTTTCCACTCACTGCCAGTTTTGCTCCACCTGAGAACACCATACTTGTGGCCAACCATTGATGCCTGGAAGGAAAGGAATGATAACAACTTGTTTATCCCTCACTGTTCAGTATATTTAAATATTTAAATTGATCAATTAAGTTCAAAATACTCACCATGGTATCACCAATGCCTAAACTCAAAATCCCAGCAAAAGGGGCAAGTGGTCGATCATTATATCCAGAGCACAGCCATTTTGGAAGAGCGCATCCCAGTAAGAGAGAGAAATGACTGGAAAATTTTCAAAATGAAAGGAAAAAAACTGTCAGATTCAGTGAAGAGGCTTTACAGAATCATAACTAGGGAATGGATTTAGCAAAAACTCATGCCTGATAATAAGAATCTCCGAGTCACGATGATCTGTGAAGGCATTCATGAATAGATCTACAATATGACCCAAGGGCCAGACCTTCCAAACCTGCACCTCAAATAAATGAAGCTTAATATATTTGCTTCTCCATTTAATCATCGCAATTAATCACAACCACTAAACAAATCATGCATTTGAGCACTAATTCAAGATTATATAATCAGCAGACCTTTTGATCAAGTAATCTATACAGAACCCTCATAATTGAACTCTAATCTCAAGATTAAAGCAGGAATCAATTTATTTACAAACCACATGGAGACAGAGCATGACCTAAGCTAAACAATCGTGAAATATAAAGAAGACCATGGAGCCATTAGTAATAAAAAAACAAGCACCACCAAATAAACTTCAAAAAATTTCTTCAATTCTTACTACATAATACAACTCAAATTTAAATGACTCACCCGAATCATTTCTAGCACTAAGAAGATCGCCAAAGCAACACCGAATGCTAAATCAAGAAAACTTGGCTGCAAAAACAATGATGCATTAAACATTGTGTGGATAGGGTATTTTACAATACAAAGCAAACTATTAGATGAATTTGTTTAGAACCTGAAAAAGAAGAGCAGGCACAAACATAAGTACTGCCACAAGATGATAGTACTTCCGAAGAAGAATCCGCTCTATCTTGCTATGCTTTGATATATTGTAGAAGCGGAAAACAGATGCACAAATCACAGAGACCCAATAAATGCACAATGCCAGACGTTTTTGTTGCTCAGTGAACACAAAAACAATCACCCTGCAAAAAGCCACATTTTAGTTGATGTTGGATAGATTCCATAAGTGCATAGTTTACATGGCTGAGCTATTGAAAAAGAGTAATAAACACTAGAAAATTCTGATACTACTAGATTACTAGGTCATAATTTATATTTGCTAATAAAAAAAGTAAAATTCAATAAGGAGAAAATGGAGAAAATGAACTCCATAGTCTGCATTCTTATTAATGATTAATGGCCTTGCCACTAATTAAAACTGCATCAAGTAAGGATTTGCATCAGAGTAAGTTGGGGGAAGTCTCAGGTGCTCCAATAAAAGGATGTTGCTTTAACTCCAGGCCATAATGGACAAAAGAAAGATCTGGAGCAGCTTTCATCCATTAAATAACAAGAGATAATGCTAAACCATCTTTCTAACTGTGATCAAAATTTTGGAAGATGCATACCACTGAAGAGGATGGACATGAAAATCCTCAACATACTTCATCCACACTGGGATTATCACAGTCAGCATCACTGATAGGGAAAGGTAAAATAGAATAGATCTTTCAATCCCTTTATATGTCCATCCTCCACCCACCTGATCTTCAAAATTTTTAGATCTTGTTATAAGACGTGCAATGCAGAGGACAAATTTGTAAAATACAGGAAAAAGAAGCAGCCCAAGCAGCATTCCCTGCCCAAAATAAATAAGAAAAGAAACCATTTCTTATTTACTCCCTGTGAAAATAATGCAATAAAAAAAAAGCTGGCAAAGAAGGCATATAAAAGATTTTACCTGCATCACTATGTGAATTTCACTTTTAGTTCCAAAGTCAAGAAGAGTAAGTTTCGAAGGTGATAAAAAGGAAATAATCTGACAAGAGACACAATCAAATTAACTCTTGCAATATCTCTATTGGACAGAACTCATCTAACAAGCCGAGGAGAGGTTTGCTCACCTTTAAAAGTAAATTCATCAACATGTCTGAGAAGTAAAGAATCAGACCACTAGTAACAAGAAGTGCTTCCCCTGAAAAATACTCCAACCAATAATGAACAACATCAACTGTGTGCAAATATTAAAATGTCAATAAGCATGGAGTAGTAGCATCTACATATATTGCTTACCTATTGATGCACAATATGGAAATTTGTAAAGAATATGCTGGATAAGTACCACAGTTGCCACCCCATGGCAGAGGAACCACAACAAGCTCATAACAACAGGCCAAACTGTAGAATAATAAGGATAATATTCAGAATCAAATACAGTGAAATGAAAGATACCTACTTGATGGATTGCTGTATGAAGCTTACTAGGATAAACAAAAGTAAATATCTTCTATTGAACCATGAAAAGCTAAGAGGAGACATCAAATGGACCTGTGAAGAAATTTGTTGTCCAGGACATGTAGCATGCAACTGAATAAAAGACTATGTTGAATAAGCAATACTTTGAAGCCCAAGAACTCCCTAATACAGAACTTGCACCACTGGAAGCATGTTGTAGTGCTACACACAAGATAACCACACCAAAGCTGCTAGCCGTCACCGCCCAATACTGCATGCTTATATAGGCAAGCTCTGCAGGCACAGAGTTAGATCATTACATTTGGAAATATGCACTAACTTCTGGTTGGAAATGAAAACTGAAACACAAGAACTAAACCAATTTAAGTATGACCGTTCAAGAATGTTAATATCATAGACAAGTTATTCATATAAAAAACAAACATCGTTTTGAGAAATCTCCAGGATAAAAATAGCCAAAATTTGCAATTTCAGAGCATATCCAACACTTTGAAGAATTTATTTAAAATTTTTAACTAGGCATCTTAGGGCATGAAATTCATTGAGAACTCTCTCTCAGGCATCTTCTGGACAAACTCAAGCATCAGACACGAAAAAAATGGACACCTACACACTTCCAGAGAGCAAATTCCCAAAAATCAAGCTGCTAGGTTATTAACAAAACTATTTTCAATGTAACAAATTCCTGCCCCTAGTTATTTTTTAGAAGGAATTTCATATTTTTTGTAAAGAATTACTGTAGGACCACCAGATTGCTCTCTTCATTTGTATCATTACAAAGTTAAAATTGCTCTCCTTTTGGATAAATGCAAAGTTCAGATAAAATATGCTGGACTTAATCCATGAATCCTATATTTAAGAAAAACAGTTTGACAATGCAAAATTTAGTGTGCAACTGTCCTAGGTATTTCAGCACAAACCCTACCTTCAGGTCCAACATCATGCTGCGATATTGCCCTTGACAGTTGTATCAAACGTGAAAGCATGACCATGGGAAGTGTAACTGCACCAAGTAGTATTCCTGATGAAGCTCCAGGCCTGAAAATAAGAGACATGAATTATCCATGTAGAGCAAAACAGTCATTTACTTCTGTCATCAACAAACGATTATCCCTTCCAAAAACCCAGGAAGTTGGCAATTACAGAGAGGAGCATCAATCACAAGCATCTATCATTTAATTGCAATCTTAGTGAAGAAGAACCAACTGTCATATTCAGTTTAATAATGGTTAAAAGAATTCTTCATAACTGGCCTTACACAAAGATTCCAGACTTGTTTCAGCATGAGAATTCAACCCCAATAAAAACAGAGCATATATATCAACAGGGGAGTTTTTGATTTAACAGTGGGCCTGAAAGCAAAATGTTGTATGATGAACATAAAACATAAAAGGTGGCAAATTTTTTCATGATCTACTCATTTGAAGTAGCATCCGTGTTAATCCCTTCCAATATAATGTTAACAATCCATAATCACGTATAATTGACTGCGAGTATATGAACAGCCCTAAGCATCACTGCATTGATAGATGATCCGATGCCATGTTTGTTATAAAAGGCAAGGGAGTAGTATCAACAGTCAATAACAAAGAGAACTAGTATGAAAGCAACTCTTTTCCTATATAAGAAGACACGAGTTTATGATTTGATATCCCCACTTTATTTATTTATTTATTTATTTATTTTAAGGAAAACAACCTATTCCCCTTGAGGAACATCGTTCTAAATTCATTGCCACATGCTCATAGTAGAACTAGAACTAAAATATCAGTTAAATGCCAGTGTGACGGTAAAAGAAACTAGCCCCAAAAAGCCCTAAAGCGCAGAAAAACCCAGTCCACGTTAAAAAATGAGAAAGCGTTTCATTTTAACTGATCAACACAAATTTCAAAACGTAAAACCCATCAAAACACGCTACTAATTGATGAGAACAACCAAATACTCGGCCAATAATGAATAAGCAATTCACATCTGAATCCAGGGAAGCGAAAAAGGGAAGCGGGTCATCAATAGAAGAAAGAATTATAGATCGGACCTGGTCTTGAAGCAAGCAATCGCGGAGGGGGCCTCGGCGGCGATTTCAGCGAGGAGGCCCGCAACGACGAGCACGCAGAGAACTGCAGCCTCGGAGACAAGGGAGAGCGGGACGGAGAGAAGGACGCTGGAGACAAAGAGGAAGACGACGGCCCTCTCGCCATTGCAAAACTCTGCCAGCCCTCCTGCCATGGCGCCCGGCGCCGGGGGAGAAGCGGGTTTTAGGGCGGAGCTCCGTTCACGGTATTCAAAGAAGTATATTTGGGCTCGCGGCGACGAACTGGAATCGTATGCGATCAGGCAGATTGCACACGAAAGCTTGTGAGACGACATTGTAGCCGTCGATAGTACTTGGCGATTAGAGTTGGGTTCATGATTAGAGACAGGTTCTGGAGACGGTCGAGATCGTTTCACACTGTTGTTTCGTGTGAGGCGTAGTGTACGCCAGGAAGTTTCGTCCGAAGGCGCTTCGGCTGCTTGTCACGTTTTCTACACGCGTTTGACGCATCCAGCCAAAAATGGGTCGGATCCGGGCGGCGGATGGATTGGTTGGGTCAGGTCAAATTCATCTGCTAATGGCATCGAGAGGATTGGAAAAAAGGTTTAACGCCACTTATTTTCTTGAAAAATTTATAGATTTTAAAACATAAATTAATATCAAAAAAATTTAAGAGATATTTACCTACAACAAGTGAGATTTGCTATATTTATTAAAAATTTTCCGAAATTTAAATAATTATCTACACTAATTAAATTTTTGTAAAAATTTCACTTTCACCCTCAATAATTTTACAATTAAATTTCTAAAAAATTTAACTTCTTGTTCCTACTCTTTCTCTCAAATATATGCAAATAAATCATTTGAATATTTTTTAAATAAAAAAAATCCAAATGTTATTATTTTGTAAATAAAAATTTATAAAAAATAACTTAAATATTTTAAATATTTTATCAATAAATCCTATATAAGAAATTAAATTATAAATTTAATATTGGTATATTTATAAATAAGTCACTTGAATATTTTATTTATACAAAAATCTAAATGTTAATATTTTTTAAATAAAATTTATAAAAAGGACCTTAAATATTTTAAATATTTTACAATTAAACCTCATATAAGAAATTAAATTACAAATGTAATATTTGTGCATTTACAAATAAGCCCCTTGAATATTTTTATTTATAAAAAAGTCCAAATTTTATAAGTTTTAAAATAAAATTTTATAAACAAGAGTTAAAGGTATTAAAACATAAAATTATAAAAAAACAAGTTCAATATTTTGTATATTTACAAATAGACCTCTCAAATATTTTTATTTATAAATAAGCCCAAATTTTATCATTTTTTAATAAAATTTCACAATATTGTATATGTAAAAAATTAAAATTTTAAATTATGAGTTTAATAATTGTACATTTACAAATAGACCCTTGAATAATTTTATTTATAAATAAGTCCAAAATTTTATCATCTTTAAAAAAAAAATTTACAAAAAAAACATTAAAAGTTTTAAAACTTAAATTTTTAAAATTAAAATTTTAATATTTGTATATTTACAAATAACCCCCTTTAATATTTTTATTTATAAATAAATTCAAATTTGATTATTTTTTAAATAAAATTTTATAAAAAAGACATTGAAGGTTTTTTAACTTAAAATTTAAACTTTCAAGTTTCATATTTGTACATTTACATATAGATCCATTGAATATTTTATTTATAAATAAGTTTAGCTTTTTATCATTTTTAAAATAAAATTTTACAAAAAAAAACATTGAAAGTTCTGAAGCTTAAAATTTCAATGGGCTTATATATAATATATAAATATTAAATTTGTAATTTAATTTCTTATATAGGATTTATTTGTAAAATATTTAAAATATTTAAGGTCCTTTTTATAAATTTTTATTTGAAAAATAAAAATATTTGGATTTTTTTAAATAAAAATATTCAAAAAATTTATTTGTAAATATTTGGGAGAAATAGTTGGGGGTGAGAAGTTAAATTTTTTAAAAGTTTTGTTGTAAAATTATGAAAGGTAAAATTAAAATTTTTTGAAAACATTTTAATTAAATAACATTCAGGATTTGTAGATAATAAATTTGAAAAAAAGAGAGGTATAGGTAATTACTTATATCTTGGGAGGTTTTTAATAAATAAGGCAAATATCAATGAGTTATAGGTAAATATTCCAAATTTTAATTGTAGAATCAAAAGATCAAAGCTTCGTAACACAATTTTTGTTACCACATATGCTACATTGTATCTAAATGGCAAGTTATTTCATTTCTTTCTACCCTCCTCCATTTTGAGAAACAAAAATTAAGAAAAATAAAAAAATTAAGAAAATTACATGCACCTTGAGCATTAACTTAATAAAATTACCAATGCCATGAATTTAAAAATTATTTAAAATCTTATGATATTTTTTAGTTGCTTAAAAAAAATACATCACCTAATTTTTTAAAATAAAAAAAGATTAAAACTGAGATCAATATATCATAAATTTATCATCACAGACAATGGATAGAAAGAAAAACCATAAATGACCAAACAAATGTTTAAAAAATAAAATGAGAGAGGAAGAGAAAACATTGAGAAAGAAGATGTCTTCTACTTTTTAAATTTTAAAAATGTTATTATTATTATTTTAACCAATGTAAAATCATTAGACCTAGAAAAAAATTACTAAAAAAATTCTGCAAATTTTTTAATTTTATGATCAGTCTACCTCATATTCGCTCAAAGGCTCTTACTCGATTACATGGCATAACCTGATTAAAGAAAAGGGATAATTACCTATAATCATTTGTAATTAGTCTTAATTATTTACAATCCCGTAATTTTTGAAATTACCCATATCTATTCATTTTTTAAAATATTTATCTACACCCCTTAATTATTATTTAATCAAAAATTTTCCAAAAATTTCTAATTCTACTCTCGATTATTTTTATCATTAAACCCCTAAAAATATATTTTTTATTATTTAACACATCGAAATTCGGTTTTTTACAAATAACACTGTGAAATTATTTTAATTTACAGAAAAATTCCCGAAATTTCGGTTTTTTGCAAATAACACCCCGAAATTATTTCAATTTACAGAAAAGTCTCCGAAATTATTGTAACGGCGGCGAGGGTAGTAGTGCGCGGGCGGCGACATTGAAGGCCGGCGGCGGGAGCGGAGGCCGAGACCAGCGTGCCGACGCGTCGGCCTCGGCCTCCATCTTAGGCACACGAACGCGGACGGCCTCGGGCTTGGCTGTCCGTGACCGAGGCCGGCGCGAGGTTGTCCGCGCCCACATGCCGGTGTGCCGGCCTGGGCCTCCGCTCCCCCTGCAAGCCTCCGACGTCGCCACGCGCGCCGCGCCACCCTCACCACCGTCGCAATAATTTTAGAGACTTTTCTGTAAATTGAAATAATGTCGGGATGTTATTTACAAAAAACCAAATTTCGGAGACTTTTCTGTAAATCGAAATAATTTCGGAGTGTTATTTACAAAAAATAGAATTTTTGGATGTTAAATGATAAAAAAAAAATTTTAGGGGTTTAATTGAAAAAATAACTGAAGGTAAAATCCAAATGTTTTTAGAAAAATTTTGATTAAATAATAATCATAAGTGTAAATAAATATTTTGAGAAAAGAGAAGTTTCAATGATTTCAGAAATTTAGTGAGTTATAGATAATTAAAATTAATTACGAAAATTATAGGTAATTATCCCCAAAAAAATGACGGGTTTCTCTTCTGGCGACGGTCAGATCTAATCCTGCTAACACTCCCCCCACTGGATAAACTCCCCATCCCAGACCAAACAAACGGACGGTGGATTTACGCCCACGTAGATCCATTGCCAGTTCGGACGGTCGTGACGCCTCCGCGTCACGAGCCACTGTCACCATCAACCACCGAGCCAGCCAGGTCCTAGTCGGAAGGCGAGGAAAAACTGCATCAAGATCCGAGACTCAAGATCGTCCATCCAACGGCTGTGATCTTCCAATGATTTCTTATACCACTAGGATTCGGATTTCCGAGCTCCGGCTTGGAAGAGGTATAAAACCAGCAACCACCTCGCCTCGTCTCCTACTCTCCGTCCACGGTCTTCTTCTCTTGCGTTCTCTGCCAATTTCTCCCACACTCTTGCATCGATGGCGAACTCCGGCGAAGGCACCTTGGCCGATCCGTAATCTTCTTCTCTTCCTGCAAATTTCACCGAATCTTCTGAATTTTTTGTTTGCATTTGTGTTTTGATCGACGGGGTTTCGATGTGTTGTGACGGATCTGTTTGTTTTGTTTTTTTTTTATTTTTATTTTTAGGAAGGCCAGCAAGAGGGATTTTAGCACAGCGATTCTGGAACGGAAGAAGGCCGCGAACCGACTGATTGTCGATGAGGCTGTCAACGATGACAACTCGGTGGTCGCCATGAACCCGGAGACTATGGAAAAGCTGCAGCTCTTTCGTGGTGACACGATCCTCTTGAAGGTGAGCGTTATTTCGACTGATTCTTGTTTTGTTTGGTGTATTTAGGGTTCAGTTTGAGGACTTTGTGCATTGTGGTAGAATCAGACCTTCTGCCGTTTCTTTTACGATTGTCTCAGATATTGCGAGCGAATATCTACTGATTTGTGGATTTATATATATATTTTTCTCATGAACCACAATATGGTTATAGTTTATAGATCTTTGCTTTTATTTTGATGTCTTTCTATGTTGTTGAATTATTGGACATTGATTGAAATTATCGAATTTTCTAGGGCAAGAAGCGGAGGGATACAATTTGCATTGCTCTTGCCGATGAAACGTGTGAAGAGCCTAAAATAAGGATGAATAAGGTGGTGAGATCTAATCTCAGAGTGAGGCTTGGTGATGTAGTCTCAGTCCATCAATGCCCAGATGTTAAGTATGGCAAGCGTGTGCATATTCTTCCTGTGGATGACACCATCGAAGGAGTCACTGGAAGCCTGTTTGATGCATACTTGAAACGTAAGTCTGCATTGTCCTTAGATATGTGTGCCATGCACGTCATGTTGTGGTTGAGATTGCTGGTTTTTAAGTACATACGTTTTATACGCCCCTAGAATTTTATGCATATTCATGATTGTATTCTTCTTGGCTACCTGCACTAAGAATATTGTATTTTTGCCTCTGTTTATTGATGATAGCCTTCACTTTTGTTTAATTAGTTTTTAGTTGGACAGTAGTTATGACTCATGATGATTTTGCAATCATTTTAATTCCTTCATTTGGGATTTCATTGTTGTTTGTCCATACCATTTCATTGTATGCTTGTCTTGACAATTAGGCTTCAATTTTTGTTCGTTGCATCATAACGAAACTGGACTTGCTGTTGTTGATTCTTTCTATTCTATATATTCAGGGATTAGTTCTCTTTGAGGATGAAATGACATAAAAAATCAGCATCCAGTGTGATTCAAGCATGTACTCTGATTTTGATTTGATAGATGATAGTTTTTTCATAATGGAATAATGTGTAAATGTACTTGTCATCTGACTTTTGAATGAATTTTTTCTTTTTTTTTTTCTTATTCTCATCACTCCAATTTACCTTTGGGATGTTCATCCATGGTGTGCCTAAATTCAGTAGTCACATTGAAGTTTTGAAGTTATGTTTTCCGAAGTCCAGCTTGCTGACATATTATCATGACAATTTTTACAATTTGATAGTTTCAGAAATTCTTTGACTCCGTGGTTACACACACTTTGAGGCAAAAACCCAGTTGGGCAAATGCTGAACTTCTATTAACTTGTGCCATACAGTTGGATTTCATCAGTTAATGGTAAATGGCTTTGTTCGTTTGTTGTCAACTCTTGCTACTCATCAGTTGTGTATTCTGCACAGATTGTTATACTAGTTTTGTAATATGCAAGAATATATGTTTCGGGTCTTATCAGTAAAATCTATGTTTCTTATTTTGCTTAGTATCCAACTATTTATTCACATGTTCCATTTTGTTATCTCTGACAAGAACTGTTCTAGCTGCTTTTCTTTCTCTTTTTCCCTCATGTCTAGTAATTCTAAAATATGTATCCTTTTCGCTGAATTCTTTGCAGCTTACTTCCTGGAGGCCTATCGCCCTGTTAGGAAAGGGGACCTTTTCCTTGTAAGAGGAGGCATGCGAAGTGTTGAATTCAAGGTCATAGAAACTGAGCCAGGAGAATATTGTGTTGTTGCTCCTGACACTGAAATCTTTTGCGAAGGGGAGCCTGTGAAAAGGGAGGATGAGGATAGATTGGATGAAGTGGGCTATGATGATGTGGGTGGTGTCCGCAAACAGATGGCGCAGATCAGAGAGTTGGTCGAGCTTCCACTTAGACATCCTCAGCTTTTCAAATCAATTGGAGTGAAACCTCCCAAAGGAATCTTGCTTTATGGGCCACCTGGTTCTGGAAAGACACTTATCGCTAGAGCAGTTGCTAATGAGACTGGTGCCTTTTTCTTCTGCATAAATGGTCCCGAGATTATGTCAAAACTAGCAGGTGAAAGTGAAAGCAATCTTAGGAAGGCTTTTGAGGAAGCAGAAAAAAATGCTCCATCTATTATCTTCATTGATGAAATTGACTCAATTGCACCCAAGCGCGAAAAAACTAATGGAGAAGTGGAAAGGCGCATTGTTTCTCAACTCCTAACACTGATGGATGGTTTGAAATCTCGGGCTCATGTAATTGTTATTGGTGCGACAAATCGCCCTAACAGCATTGATCCTGCTCTCCGAAGATTTGGTAGATTTGATAGGGAAATAGACATAGGTGTTCCAGATGAAGTTGGACGCCTGGAGGTCCTTCGTATTCACACTAAGAACATGAAGCTTGCTGAAGATGTAATCTATTAGGAGCATTTATTTATTTTGTAAGTTTTCTTATTGAAAGTTCTTTTTTATTGACACTGTTAATGCCTTGCAGGTTGACTTGGAAACAATAGCTAAAGACACCCATGGATATGTTGGGGCTGATCTGGCTGCACTTTGCACTGAAGCAGCTCTTCAGTGCATACGTGAAAAAATGGACATTATTGACTTGGAGGATGACTCAATCGATGCTGAGATACTTAATTCAATGGCTGTCACCAATGAGCATTTCAAGACTGCTCTTGGTACTAGCAATCCTTCTGCTCTTCGTGAGACTGTAAGTTTTCATGCCCTTTGATCACTCATCATTCTGTGTTCAGTTTCTTATGGTCTTCTCTTTAATTAATAGTCTGTTACTTTGAGCAGGTTGTCGAAGTGCCTAATGTCGGCTGGGATGATATTGGGGGGCTTGAGAATGTCAAGAGGGAACTTCAAGAAGTGAGTAGTAGTAGTACAAATATCTTTCACCTAACTCTGATTATTTTATAGTAATCTTTGTCTTTGTGTATCATAGACTGTTCAATATCCAGTGGAGCATCCTGAAAAATTTGAGAAGTTTGGAATGTCCCCATCTAAGGGGGTTCTGTTTTATGGACCTCCAGGTTGTGGGAAAACTTTGTTGGCAAAAGCAATTGCCAATGAATGCCAGGCAAATTTCATCAGCGTTAAAGGCCCAGAGCTGCTTACCATGTGGTTTGGTGAGAGTGAAGCTAATGTGCGTGAAATTTTTGACAAGGCTCGCCAATCTGCACCATGTGTTCTTTTCTTTGACGAGTTGGATTCTATTGCTACGCAGGTTTGTTCTACTTACAGTCAATTGGTTGTTTTATGGGTTTTCTTTTTTGTTGTTGATTAGATCTGTTGCTAATTATGGGAATATCTCTTATCAGAGAGGAAGCAGTGTTGGAGATGCAGGTGGTGCTGCAGACAGGGTTCTCAATCAGCTTCTTACAGAAATGGATGGCATGTCTGCCAAAAAGACTGTCTTTATCATTGGTGCAACCAATAGGCCTGATATTATTGACCCAGCATTGCTGAGGCCGGGTCGTCTTGATCAACTGATATATATTCCACTGCCAGATGAGGCCTCTCGGTACCAGATATTCAAGGCTTGTTTGAGAAAGTCCCCTGTCTCTAAAGATGTTGACTTGAATGCTCTTGCCAAGTACACTCAAGGTTTCAGTGGTGCAGATATCACTGAAATCTGCCAGCGTGCTTGCAAGTATGCCATTAGGGAGAACATTGAAAAGGTACTTGTGCTTTGCTACTCATAAACAATTTGCTATAGCCCTTGAGGCCGTATCTCCAATTTTTAAGATAAAGAAGTGTCAATTCTGATACAATGAACACATGTTTTTCTTGCAGTTGCTTTTAATTTTGCATTTCAAGTTATATGGTTTGGTGCCTATGATTTGAAAACAAATATAGCCTGACATCAGGGTTGCAAATATATATATCTGTGTTATACTGTCATTAGTGTCCAGTTAATTTTGTTTTATGGAGGTATTTGTTGCACATTATTAAATCTAGGTAGGAAGCCACTCTAGAGAGATAGTAACTTAAGAAAATTTCTCTATTTCTAACTTGTAGCACTGTTTTTGGTGAGGTAACACTGGACACTCTATGATGTCTGAACTTGGAAATTGGTTTGTTTCTTCATGTCAGTATTCAACATAAACTATGTTAATTTTGATAGCCTAGGGGAATTGTATAGATTGGTTGTACTCTTGATTTTTCTTAGAGATCAATTGCAATTACATCAGAGATGTAGATAGAGTAACAGGTATTTTTAAATGATAATTTTTAGTGGAGATGTGTTCTCTGTTGCTTGTTACCACACTTCACACTTAAATCGGACAATTTCATTTCTCTTCTTGCTTGTATTTCAAGTTAGGACTATTTCATGAGACAGAACCGTCTGCTATCAAGGATGCAAATTGATCCCTCTTTTCTTTTTAAATTTCAGGATATTGAGAAAGAGAGGATGAAGAGTGAGAATCCAGAGGCAATGGAGGAGGACCAAGCTGATGAGGTTGCAGAGATAAAGGCTGCTCATTTTGAGGAGTCTATGAAATATGCCCGGAGGAGTGTCAGTGATGCAGACATTCGGAAATATCAGGCATTTGCGCAGACCTTGCAGCAGTCAAGGGGTTTTGGCAGTGAATTCCGCTTTGATCGATCAGAGACCGGAGTGGGGGCCGGTGGGGCTGACCCATTTGCCTCTGCTGCTGCTGGAGCTGATGATGATGATTTATATAACTGAGGAGGAATATGTTGTCCTCTCATGCTACTGCCCTAGGAACTCAGCTGTGGCATTGGTGAAGCTTCTTTGTTACCTTTATTTTAGACACATCTACTGTTGCTGCTTAGCTGATAACTCTTTCGGAATGTTCCAGAGGGTTTATTTATGCTTTGCTTATTCAAATTTATATTAAAGATTTACTTCTATTTGTGAAAAATAACCCTGCCGCTCTTTTTGTTCATTATATTGGTTTAGATTAACTTGGAGCATGTCTGTCTGCCTCAGGGCTGCAGTAATCGTTTACCTGATTACATTGTGATATATACACACGTGTGTTATGTGTGCGGCTTCTTGGGCATTAGAATTAATTAAGGCGACAAAGATATTAAAAAAAGTTAAAACAATAAAGGGAGATCTTTCTGAGCGAAGAGCTTCCTGTGCTTAATGATTCTTCCCAGACCTCTTCTCGTTCTCTGTTCTCCTGTTCGGTTTATATGTGTTTTTTCCTAAGTAATGATATGAAAGAGTAATATACAGTGAAAAACTTCAAGGTAGTGGTGAGTAAAACGGGCATTGTTTTAAAATCGAAATTAGATTTCGACTCTTAAAAATCGAGAATTCGTTGATTTGAGTTAAGAATCAATTTTTTAATTTCGGTTTTAAATCAATATACTGATTTTTTAAATTATTTATTTTAAAATATTTTATTTTACATTAAAATCCTATAAAAATTTAATTTTAAATTATACTAATACACAAATTACCCAAAAAATTTATTTTATTCATTATAATTTTATAAAGATATAATTTTAAATATATTAATATACATATAATATAAAAAAATATATTTTTAAAATTATATATTATATATAATTATATATTTTTTAATAATCGATAGGGTTTCGGTATACTAGTTTTTCATAAAATATAAAATCGAAATCAGAATTAGATTTCCGATTCTATTAAAATTAAAAAATCGAAATCACACTAGTTTACTTGAGAATCGATTCAGTATATCGATTTTTCCATTTTTTTGACTCACTTCGGTGAGTCCTAAACCAAAAATGCATTTAATAGTTGCAGACAGCATAGTCATCTAATCTGGTTCGGTTTTTGACCAGTATATTTCTCAACCACGTTTACAAAAAAACAAAAATAAAAAAGAGGAGAAAAATCATGTGGTCTGTCTCTTCAACAATCGTTTTCGCACCTATTTGCGTGGGATGAATAGGACTGCTCAGCTCCTCGCCCGAACTGCGAGAGAGAGAAAAAGGCGTGGGCACATTAGCTTTATTGTGACGAGCTATCTTTCTCTGTCGTCCCCAATCACAGAGTGACGTTATCGAAAGCCAATCTAATGCTTGCCCTGCCCGGCCCTTTTGCATGCTCCAGGCCAACCTCCCTAGCGAGCAGGCCGGTCGGTTCGCCTACTCCACTGCTCCTCGTTTGATCTTCCTCATCATAATACGCATATATACATATATATCATATTTATTACATATAAATTTTGTTTTTAACCCGGTAAAAAAAAACACAGGATCTAAATAGACAGGATCCACATGAGGCGGTGGGAATGGACCTGACGACGGAATATCTCTTCTCAAATCTCATCTTGACATCTTCATTCAAAAGAATTGACAATGGATTGCACGTGCATGCCTCGGTGGTGCTTGATGTCTGCTGCGCTCGAATTGTCGCTCTGCCTCAAGATTCGAACTCGGTTTTGTTTTTGGTTTCGGATGGGACGAGCCAAAACCGTGTCCTTTTTTTTTTTTTTTTTTTTTTTTTGGGAAAGAATTACTCTATTTTTACTAGAACTGTAGCCGACTTAAGTCGTTTTAGTCAGTTATCGTTTGCCATGGCAGATGGTCCATATCGACAGCCAAAATGTGGCGCTGTACTGGTTACTGGTTCGGCATGCATGGGTCCCACACCTCAGACAGTAATTAAGATCACAGCCGTAGCTTCCACCTTGGGATTCGCAACAGCATCTCCCCGTTAAACCAAGTTCGCCTCGAGGCTCGAAAGATCGGCCGATCTCGATCGCGATCGGCAGTTGCCGATCTGATCCCCGAATAAGACCGGGATCGCTGAATTATGGGTTCGGATCCCGATTTGGATCCGATCCAGATAGGCCGATCTGGCCGATCCAACAAATATACGGTTTTTTGAAATTAACTAATTAATATACAACTTTTACTCTAATAATCCATAGAGATATTATATAATACATAAAGATAAAACCGTCAATTAATATACACAAATTTTATTTGTTATACATAATGATAATCATTTTTTTTTATCGTTGGCCGAATTTATTATATTTAGAAATAAATCTCTGTTCAGTCATGTAAAAATAGCACAATAATTTCGATTTCTATGGTTTACAATTATTAGAGTTTCGTATTCTTTAAATTATTTTACTTATTTATATCATTTCTCGTGTTTCCTAAATATTATAAGCTTTTAACCGAACTTGAAATTTACCATTAAAATCTAAATTTGTAATTTTATTTCATTCGCTAGCAATTATTTATTTACATTATAAAATCTAGAAATAATAAATATATGCTTTTTTTTCATTCTAGCTTGAATAATATTTTATCCATTTTTCATAATTTTTCAGATTTATTTTATTTTCTTATTGTTTAATTTTCTCAGTAAAAAATGGGACGATTCCGAAAATAATGCTGGATCGGTCGATCCGGATCTGGATAGGGTCTCCCGACCCATTCCAATATTTTGACCCTTGGTTCTTCTTCTTCTTCTTCTTACGATGATGATGACACAGTAAGAAACCTATCATTGTTTTGGATATTCAAAGATAGTTAAGATGGCGCTTATCTCCTGAAAAATGCAGTTCTAACTTCAAAAAAATAAAAAAAATAAAAATAAATAAGGAAATGAAATGAAGAACAGACTGGTTTTGGTCCCCGGCCCTTGTTTTCTTCTCCGATTCCAAGGACGCCTGGTCTTCAATTTCTACTAAAATAAAGTACCAAGTACTACAGAGCCCATGCCTTTCTCCACTTCCATACTGCATTACTACTTGGAACAATATTCTGTGCCGAGTTACAGACTCAGCGGGATGCAGTATAATATTACCAGTGATCCGCGAGCGGCCAATCAGCTTAATCACGGAAGAAAGAAGGGAAGGGGGAAGAAGAAATCTTTGAAAATACTACAATATTCTAAAACCCTAACAGAACCTTCAACCTATAACCACAAGACCATGAAACTCAATTGCATACTGGACCTCCACAAGTCTGTTACGGCGATTAGATCTCCAAATCGTAACAATCATTCAGAGCCACAATCTTAGTTAATCGTATACATATATAAAAATGGCATGCATTTCTTGAATATCAGTTACCACATCATCCTCTTTCCTAGCTGAATCGGGGAGCTACACATATTGATGGCTTATCTTCACGGCTCGCCGCGCTCCCTCCAGCAGAGCAGCATGACGACGCACCGCCGAAGAATGTAAAACCTCGATCTCTGCTCCTTCACCAGCAACCTGCACCTCCGTCGGAACGAGCGGCCGCCGCTGCCACTGTAATACCTCTCCTTCTTCTTCCCCATCTGCATCTCTAGGTAGGGGGTAGTAATTGTAACTCTAGTTGTCCCAATCTGGTAGCACTCTGGCATGCATGAGAATATAGATAGAAAGATAGGTGAAGGAGCTATAGATCGATGAGTTTGATTCGACGGTGTGCCAAGCAAGGGGGAGCGGAGTGGTCTAGACCGCGGGATCATCTTGTGATTGGGGTGGGGCCCAACCCAAGGGTGAGGGTGGTCCAGGGTGGGAGTGGTTCCAATCCAAGTTCGGTTGGCTCTGGTCATGGATCAGCTCCGGCTGGGACTTTGATTTTCACAGGGAATTTGAATGGGACCTGTCACTTAATTTACTGCTCGCCTTGTTGGCCCTCTGACACACTAATCGCTGAAACCCACATGCATCGTCACCAGATCCTTTTTTTTTTTTTTTTTCTTCATATTTTTTATTTATCTCCCTGCAAAAAATCTTGAATAAATTTCATCACAGAATAAATTATATATAGATGTGATGCCGCCATACAAGTAAAGATATGGTATGTTCAAGGCTTCACCGGAGGATCACATCTCTTGGAACCAAGAGTGCGAGCGTCGGTGTACCGACTTGGTGCAGAAGGCGGCGCCCGGCCCCGCGGCAAGCAGCCATTGACTTCCCGGCGACGAAAAATCCGCTGCTTATCCTGGTATCGCCCCTTCCGCATGTCAATAGACTGCCTGAGCCGAAACCGGCAACTTCGCTGCGGTGACGACCACGAAGCCAGCGCTGCCTCTGCTCGGCATTAATGGCCGGGCTAGAAGGAGAATGACGAAGAGAAGGGCCACGGTCATGAGTTTAGATTTACACATTTGTTAGAATGTTAGTAGGAGCGAAGGCAGCACCTTTGAATAAACTTATTAACATACAGAGGTTCATAAATAGACTCGTGACCGCAGGAGGCTAAGCAGGAGGCAGTTGGACTTTCGGTGAGTTGGTCAACCTTTTATTAGAGTCAACGGTCAACAAGGCAGCACGTGTGAAACAATGTCGGTTGACCGACCAGACTGAGGCAGCTGCTTTTGCGGATTAGAAGCATGAGATATTTCTCTGGGTTATTTTTCTTTTTTTTTTTTGGTAGGAAGAAAACATGCATTAGCATTCAGCATTTCTCTTCCTGATGATAACAATAACATTTTGCATATAATCCCCGAATTAGACAGAATATCAGACAACCTCTCGATTGAAGATATTTACAAAAACACCCGAAGACGAAGAAATTTGATCTGGATCAGTGTCGAGATATTCCTTGCATTCTCATGCTTGAAATGATTAAGGCATATATTGTTATATTCATAATGATTTCCACTATGGTCATTTTGAAGTTTAATTAAAATTAGGTCAGTTACGTGATTCTCTTCTCCTTGTAATATCGTCATTATTATGTTAAGCAAGAATTATACTTCTGACCCGTTAAGCATCACAAAGTCAGACAAACCCAACTCTGAATATCTATTTTTTATAAATAATTTACAATTAAGTGTTCTTCCCACAAGCTTTCCAAGCATTTTTTTTTTTGTGGAAAAAAATATCAAGTTATTCAGGATGACATCCTGACCTACTCAGCAATGAATCGTGGCGATGGCACTGATAGAAATAACTTCATAAGAGGAAAGCTTCTTATGTTTTTCATAACCTGTCAAAACTAATAAAAAAAAAAATATACTTTTGTGGTGAATCATCCAGGAAGCTTGAGTTCATCCATGGTTGATGA
This sequence comes from Trichopus zeylanicus subsp. travancoricus, assembly GCA_005019695.1. Taxonomy (NCBI): domain Eukaryota; kingdom Viridiplantae; phylum Streptophyta; class Magnoliopsida; order Dioscoreales; family Dioscoreaceae; genus Trichopus; species Trichopus zeylanicus. Next base: position 255,844 of record RXID01022204.1, read on the forward strand.
GTACTTCTTCATGTCGATTATTATAACACCTGGTTTTGAGTGTGCATGCTTAGTGATGCAATCAAAAGTTTATAAAAATCATTAATTTTTATAGAAGAGGTATAAAATATATTCTCATGGACAGAAGGAAGAAGTGCCTGTTAAGTTTGTATACCTCTATGATTGAGCAGGGTTTTCCACTGACATGCAGTACCAGTTCCTAATCAACTTGTGCCAAGTCTCTTCCGACACTCAAGGTAAATCAACCATAGAAAATGTTCAACTGATGCCTCAGGCTTTGTCAATTTACAGATGATCAAAAGTGTCGAACCAAAGCATTGTGATATAACATTTGAATCTTTGTAGAAAACCCTAGCTGCTTCTTCCTTTTACTCTTCCATTTATCACCATTTGGTCATTTTGGATCTATATCATTTGGATCGCTTTGCTCATGTCTAGTCATCTTCTTTTAAAAAAATTCACATACTGCAGACTTTGCTGGTACTTCAGCATGTTTCCAGTAAAAGAACTAGGTTTTCCCATCAGATGCGAATGCCAACAATAATAGAACTCGTCATATTAAAAAGAAACCGTAAGCAGAGATTCTCCACCTTAATGTTAGAACTCGTTATATTACTACTAAAAAGTTTCGTTTAGTTCCAAGATACTCTGTTCCTCTCCCTTACCCAGCAAGACTAAAGATTTTGCATATTCTATCTAAAGCTGACGTGCTTCTTAATTATGATGCAATTAATTAATGTATTTGCAAATTAAGTCGCTAAACTTGCTAATCACTTTAAACTCATATAATTTGATTCATCTCAATGACCAACGTAGCACAGCATTATGCATGACAACTTACAAAGTAGTGAGTGATACATGCATACCAAACATTGCCAAACATATCAAACTACTCGGTGATTACCGAGCCTCTTACAAAAGTAGTCCTAAATATACGTAGCCTCCTCATTTCCTGCTCAAGATAGCAAGTGACAATTTGGTCTAGACGTGCTCTGGTGTAGCGCTGGGAGGAGTCGGTGCTGAGGCAACGCGGGGACCCCTCTCCGACCGACTGTTCTCCGCAAACTTGAGGCTCGCTTGGTGCAAACCCTTCTGCTTCTCCTCCTCCGTCCACTCAGATCCATAGTAGTGCTCTTCGGTGGACTTCACTGCATTGCCGGAAGGCGGGAGGAATATGCTCCCCCACTGCGGGAAATGCACTAGCATCACCGGCAGTGTGCAAGCCATGATCATAATCCCCATGTAGGCGAGCCCTTTAGAGGTCGAGTACGTTGAGCTGGTAAAGAACAAAAGCTGAGTCAAACCCGAGCCGAAGTTCCCTCCGGCGCCAGTCATGCCTGATATGATCCCCAGAGACCGCCGGGAAATGAAGGGGATGACACCAAAGATGGCGCCACAGGCTGCTTGAGCACAGACGGAGAAACATATCATGGCAAAGATGGAGATGGGGAGCGAATTGGCAAGGCCGAGCCAGAGACAGAAGGCGCCGCCGAGAGTCTGTAGGATCCATACGTTCCAGAGACGTGCCCGCATGCCGAATCTCCGCGCGCCGAAGTCCGACATGAAACCGCCGAAGGGGCGAGCCACGATGTTGGCCATGCCGAAGCAGGCGGCGATGGTACCCGATGTTCGTAGGCTGAGGTCGAAGCGGTCGAAGAAGTACTCGGCAATGACGTTATCGGTGGTGAGCTCGACGCCCATGCAGTAGCCGTAGAGGAGCACAAAGATCCAAGTCCTGTAGTTGATGATGGCATACCAGAGCACCTGAAGGAAAAAGGTGAGAGCTTTATATTGATATTGATTTCTTCTAATTTGCGCTTAGAATTTTGCTTCATTCTTTCGCAGGAATTAATTTGATACCTTCGAAAACTTGTCTTTGTTGACGTCACCCTTCTTCTGGAGGCTGCCAAGATTGCCGTCGGGGAGGTCTTGCCCAAGTGCGAGGACGAAGATTCCCATGATGATGTGCATACAGCCGGGGATGAAGAAGGCAATGCGCCAGGCGGTGAAGGGCGTGGCGCCGGCTTTGCGGATGAGGTCATATACAAGCGGCATAATCAGCTGGGTGGCGCCTCCACCCATGTTTCCCCATCCGGCCGCGGTCCCGTTCACCAGCCCAATAATCTTGCTGTTAAACATAGTGCTCATCCAGTACTGGCATGACACGAAGGTTGCCAGTGAGAATCCAATCATGAACCTCATCACAATGTACCTGTGGTTTGCAGAAGAAGAAGAATAATTTCTAGCGAGGGGTCGCCATAGTTTTTTTTTTTTTTTTTTTCCGAAATAGTTTTTGGTTTACTTACCCGAGCGGGCTGGAGACGAGGGACATGCAGAAGACGGTGGGTGCAGAAAGCATGATGAGGAAGGCGCAGCCATAGCGGGGTCCAAGCATGTCGCAGATGGCGCCCATGACTAGCCTGGAGAAGATGCTCCCAGAGACGGAGGCCACACCGGCGTTCCCAATGTCGCTTTTCGTGAGGTTGAGGTTGTCCCGGATGATGGGAACAAGTGGCGCAGCAGCGAAAGTGGAAACGAAACAGGTGAAGAAGGAGATCCATGAGAGATGGAAAGTCCTCATGTGGGGGTTCTCGAAGGAGAAGAGCCTGAAGGTCTTGGCCTTGTGCTCAGAGTCCACCGGGAGATCGAACTTGGCAGTCACATCGGTGGTGATCGACGGGAAGTTCACCGAAAGGGCGAAGGCCAGCTCTTTGCCGGTCACATCATGCATTGAGCTTCCCGGCATTCCAACACCCTCCTCTTTTACCCAAGTATTATTGCTAGGGTTTGCAGGAATACTTGGTAGCGGATTTTGAGCATGTATTTATAGTAGGGAAACGTTGACATTTGGATTTTTAATGGTAGCAAATGGTTGTGAGTTGAGCTGGAGTTGAGAGGAGAAGAGTTGCGGGATTTCACCGTGACGCCGCATCTCAAAGTTGGCTTTGTGAGGGAGGTGGAGAGTTGGCTCCTTGGTCCCGTGGTGGGCGCCAAGGATCACATTGGTGAATTAAAAAACAGGATCTACTGCAAGCATACAAATGCTCATATCCGTATTCTGTTCCCCGCCCCTTTGGCAATAATTCCGAGTAGCTTCTCTTTACCTCTGTAATTTTAATGATTTTCAGCGAACATGATTCAAAACCTTAGTATACAGTCTTGTCGGTAACTCGCTTAATTGTGTATGTTTTCTCGTATCAAAATGTCAAACAATGAACGAGCATGGACAGCCAAGAAACGAGGTCAGCCTCCTTTTCTGGTCTGAAAAGCTTGATTAATTAGTCGGCATTTCATTTGCACATTTTTTTGGTCTTTTTTTTAATTAATCACAAATTATTAGGCTCGATTCATTGTCAGATAATATTGCCTTTTGAGGCCATTAGGTAGCTTTAGTCTTGTGATTTTTTTATTTTTCTTTAAGCATGATGATGCTACTCAAAAGTGTTTGAGCCGATCATATTTGGATTGGAAATAACGGACTGCTCCATTGAAACCTTCAAATCTGACTCGTTTTGTGCATATGTTGCTGATTGTCTGCTGCATACCACGCAACGGTTCACAAGCAAGATGAACATTTGTTGGCGGAGCTGCTATTGTGACAGATTTCAGTTCCAATCCAAGTTCCAGGCCGGTTTGTCATTTCATTGACATAGCCAAATTAGTGGGAAAAAAATGAACTGTTAAACCAAACCTCAATCAGAAACTCGCATATTTTGATCCCACATGCTTGCTTGAGCATGTCTTACAATATGTGATCAATAATAGAGCTGTAGACAATAAGCTCAACGAGAATTTGAAGCCCAACTACATATTAATCTGTATAATGAATTTAGTGTAGGACTGCAGCTCCTAAAATCATGACTGCAAGCTCAACCACCTCTTCTTGGGATAGGTTTGTAAAGCACGACTGTTACAAATTTTGACTGGAAGCGGTGAGTGATGCCAAGGGCTACAACCGACCGTGGGTTCTCTCTGTTCTCTAGGTACAGGTGGTTCAGAGTCACGCTGTGAGGCAAGGGGAGGTTATTTGAAGTATCCAGATTAGCAGGCAAGTTAAGCAAGGAATGTTGCAAGTGAGGAGGGACAAGTGGTGGATCACGAGCTTCGTCTTCATTTCCTGGGATTGGACTGTTGTAGCTAGAATCAGGAGATCTTGGAACTTCAAATCCCACTACTTGGACTCCTTCCTGCACCATAATTTGATTTTCAGGAAGAAATTGTTGATCATAAAGTGAGATCTAGCAAGACAAATCAGCAACACTGGTTACAAATGCTTACCTGATCATCGACATTATGAGCGTTCATGACGCCAAGAAGAAAATGCTAGTAACGATTGACCATCGACTCAGCAGATAGTGATAAAGCTGGATAAAAGCAATTTCAAGACACTTCAAATAGAAGACAATCTAAATACAGGCAAGATACATCAGTTACAAGGATGTTATACATATATCAGATACAAAGCTGTATTTTCAAAGTGTTTAAAGCGTGGCTAAAAACTATTCACTAGTTTTAGGTGCCTTGCTGTTGTTAGTAACTGCAATGAGCCAAGCAGAGGACTGATCACTAGGGCACCTCAGGGGTCACCTTTAACTACTTGAAGACTGGAAAAGACCAAGATACAGAGAATATGAAACACATCCTAGTTTTTTCTGTTTTTTGGTAATTCAACACATCCTGGTTGAGACCATGAATATAATCATGCAGAACAATACTAGCAAACAAACCATCTCTCATCAAAATGGACTTCCTACGGAACACAACCTAAGCAAATAGCCTTCAAGGAGACTAAGCATTGATTTGGCATAACATCAACATGTCATGGTCAATCATATAAAGGAATAGCTAGAAAGAGACATCTACCAGCATATGTCAATATCAGCTGGGCCTCAGATAGACTTGGAACAAGAGGTAAACCCCTTCCATGGAAAAACACATGTTGAAACCAATAAAATTCATTTCCTGCAAAACAAAGATTGAACAAGAAGTGCATCATGCACTTCAAATGTAGGACCACATAGTTTGAGTAATCATCAAAACATTAATATATGACGAATATGGTTATTGTTATTTGAACCAAATCAAGAATCTAGTGGCTTAAGCCAAACACCAGGGTTTAGATGATACCATTCAGAGATTTTATTGACAAAGCCAATTATTTTGGTAATAAATAAACATTGATTGAGTTGGCAAATTCAAAAACTTCACAAGCATGCAATTTTGTTAATGAAACCTTAGTGTTTCTTCAAACAAACAACCATTAGGTATATGGCTTGGCAAATTCTCCTCCATAAATTTCAAGAGAGCATTCCACATACATTAATTTTCTCATAGCTGTCCAGATTTGTCTAGTTGAACTAAATATAAAACATCAAACACAATAGAAGTATGTGGAACAAAAAAAAAAATTGTAAAATGAAGCTATAATGAACAACAATATATATTATCAGAATAACAATGTCTGAGCAAATAAACAACTGCCCCCAGCCAGGAACAATTGGATTAAGGAAAATAGCTAGACAGATGGAAATAGCATAATCTATACAACAGAACGGAATGGCATGCATACAGTTGTCATATTTCAGTCCCAGGCGTCTGCCTAACTAGTGCAGAAAAAGACGGCAATGTCAGACATCAATAAGCTCCTCATTGAAGGGTCCCATTATTGCGGACATGCTAGGGCAAAAATATGCAACAGGGAGGTGACATGTTTTTCTTGCATGTAAGCTAAATTACCTTAAAAAGCAATAAAACCTAGTTTGGGTTGCACAACCCAAAGCTACTAATCAGAATCCGAAAAGCCCGATCAGTGCTCGTGGCCACTCTTAATGTTCTACGAGACTAAATAATAGCCATGAACATCCACACGACTTACAACATCTAACCTTGCGCATTCCATAAATTAAACAAAATCCAAGGGAGTGGTGCTTCAATGCGACCCGTATTTGTCAGTATTAACTATTAAGCAAAATATATTTGTCGGCAAATCAAGAAACTCTCCTAAACTGCGAAATAATTGCAGGTTTCTCTCTAAAGCAAACAAATTCCTATTCAGACACAAAAATTCATGAATAAAACATAAATTGCTCAAAAAGAAGACATCCAAAACAACACCTTCCACCAAAAACAAGCATCTTTGGATTCGTCTCCATGCACAAAATGCAGTTTTGAATTCCCTAATCCTAAAACATGCATCATAAAGAACCAACAATCCCTCAAATTCCGTCTAGAAAAAACCCCAGAAACCACCGGACCACACCAAAAGGACGAAAAAAAAACCTAAAAATCGGAGCGAAGAGAGATCAACGAAGGAAAGAAAAACGAGAAAAAGATGAGAACTTGGAGAAATACCAGGGATTCAAGGAGCTGAAATCCTCTCGATGATCGCCGGAGATGAATCGAAGCCCCTCACTTCCGTCCCTTGGGGAGAAGAGGATCACGGGTATCCGAAAAAGGGGAAAAGTCGAGGGGTTAATTGGGAAAGTGAGAAACAGTATGCTGAAATAATTTGTCGCCTTGTCAAGCTAGTCCAAAATGATAATACTGCCCCTTCTTTTTCTGGTCGAAGACTCGAAGCTCTTTGGTTTCGAAAGGAAGGTGTTGGTAAATTTGACCATAGATGGGGGTGATATTGTAATTTTACTGGTGTGTGTGTGGATTCTTTTGGACGGACGGTAGACACCTGCCAATTTCCCATGTGATTTGTCCGGACAACGGTTGTGTCATATCGGATCGGGTCCGTATTAGCTCAGTTAATTGGTTCGAGCCCGGCACGGCTAGACCAGACCGAAACCAACCAAACTCTACAAGACTTGAAGGGCCTGTCCATTCAGGATTGCAATCTATGAATCAGGACCACAAAGACCAGAAAACAATGAAATTATGTTTGAACTTTGAAGTGGAACCACAAGGGTTTTGTCAGTCTGCATCAAAATTTTTATCTACATGATGGGCTACTTTAAGGCAGCAACTCCATCGAAGGACAATGCCATTGTCTTTGATCTTTTGAATTCATATCAAGTAATTAATGGTGCAAAAAAATCACAACAAACCCTAATAACTGACTGAGTTGATCTCCAATGAAAGATAACCAAGTTACTGCAGTAAATCAGGAACATGAGAGTTCTCATGAACAGTTCACAGTTTTTTTATGAGTATATACTGTCATTTCATGTGGATTGTATGCAGCTGTTATGATTTGCAAGCAGTTGGTTTGGTGCAAAATCAGCAAGCCACGGAAAAATAGAAATATAAATCCAAGAACTGTTTGTTTGTATCTGCACGATCATTTTACTAGCTGACATTATTTCAATGCGTGCTGTAGCAAGTGGAGACATCAATCTGAGGTGCATGGATTGATTTTGTCAAGCATTTGCAATGAGCCACCATGTGATGATTATGCAGTAGTACCTAAAACTGCGATTTGCATCAAAAGAATTGGTCTTCTTGCATGATGTCCTTAAAATTCATTTGGACAGACTCAAATATGAAATTATTTTCAAGGCATCAATTCTAACAGATGTTTTGAATGGCTACTCCTTCCACTCCAAGTGCTTTTGCTCATGCATCTGGAATGTAGCTTGGATGTGTATTCAAGCAAGGAACCAATTATAGTTGGTTTTAGATCAGTTATAGTAGTCACATAGAACCAACCTGCTGTAGAATAATTTAGTCTAGTGATTATATACTTGAACAATAATGTAGAGAGAATAAGCAACAAAGAAAAATCATGTAAAAGGAGAGTTGCAGGGGGGGTTTATTCTCAAGACAAATCTCTGCAGATTGATGTACTAAGAGGTTGGTCCACTCAAAAACAATAATTTGCAAGATGTACTATTAAGTATGGTCCACTTGAAAGTCTTAATTTTGATTTGAACCACTTTGATGCCTTTAATTTTGGCGTGTCCTGTTGAAATGTCTTTCAATGACTGAATGCAGTTCGACCACCTCTTTGAAGAAAAGAGGAATGAAGAGAAAGAAGACATCATCATCAATATTGCAGTACTTGAATGAAGAAGAATCAAAGGGGGAAAATGACAGTTTTTCTTTTGAAAGCTAGATGGTCATGTAGTTTGTGGATGTGGATGTAACTCCCCTGATAACTCAGGGATGAACTATTAATTACCTTTGATGATATTTTAATTATATCCAACTGATACAAAAAGATGCTTTAGATACATTTGAATGCATTTATGTGCATCACTAGTTTGATGGAAGCTGAATAGAGTTGAGCAGGAAGGCTTCCTTCCATCAACACTTGAAAAAAAAAAAGAAACCCAACAAAATATCACTACAACGAAATAGTTTAGGCATTACCCTTGGTTCTTTAATCCAATGGCAAGAATCAAACAATGTATGTTCTTCCCGAGAGACCTAAGAATACTTAATCTGAAACGTTATGTCAGATTTCAATTCTTCTGAAGGCACAAGATATCAATTCTAGGAAAAAAAATTTCTTGCTATCACTAATCTTAAAGAATTAATTAATCATCAAACACTTTTGAGTGAGCAATACCAAAAGAACAATTACAGACAATACGCATTTGACAATTACTTCCTTTCTTGGAAAAGATGGGAAACATATAAAAGTAACATGACTACAGTGGCATGCAGTCCCTTATCTGTTGGAGTCCACATGAGCTAAACAGATGTCATACCTGCTCAAAACACTAGCATTTGCACAAATTGTTCCCCATGAAGCTCCGTCAGATTATGGAGCAAAACGATGAAGAAATCTAAACGTACTTCGAGGAATCAATGTAAAATCATGGGATTTAATAAGATCACTCTTTGCTAATATGTTGCTGTTAACTATTTATGCCAAAAATAAAAAAAACAACTTCTTACCTCGATGAAATGGTTCCTATAAGAGATCCAAGGAAGCCAGATCCAAGAGTTTGTGAGTAGCTTATTGCGGATGCAGCATCATCAGGATTCTCATCCGGTGCAGCACCATGAATGCTAGATCTGTGTGAATCTTGATGATGCCACACCTGCAACCAGCGACTGTTCCAGCAGAAGAAACAGAAAGAAATCCCAAGAAGCCGAACAATATGAATATAAGAGTGGAGATAACTTATGAGGTTTTGGATATGTGTTCGCCGCAAACTTCAAGAACGGCAAAGATGGAGAGTGACGAAGGAGATGAACACAAAGTGAAAAACCACATGGAACCAACTAAAAGGAGCCTTGAAATCCCTACCAAAGCACCCAATAAAGACGAGGAAGATGAAAGAAGGAAGATGGAAAGCTGGAGTATAACATGATAAACTTTAGATGATCTTTATTCTGAAGACAATAAAACAAAGAGAGTATCACTCCTTGATCTTTCTTCTTCTCTTCTGAAACCTGAAACATGAAGGATTTCGTCGAGAAGATGTAAACTTCATTATTGCTTGACATAGATGAGATCTAGAGAGATGATTGCAGGAGAAGGGGAAAGCGAGCAAAGCCATGGCCTTAAAAGATGAATAGGAGGAAGATGGGTGGAGAGGATCAGCGACAAGGATATGTAGAAAGATATAGAGAGAGAATGAGGAGGAGGGGAGAGAAAGGGGAATAAGAAGCCTATTTATAAGCTGATATTTTCATTTTTTTCAATAGTATTAATGAAAATTCAGCTGGTTCTCGTTTTGGCTCACAAACAGAATTCATGCTTATCTTGACTCAATCCCAGCCGTAAAGGAATTCAAATGTCCACTTCTTGACCGGTGTTGAATTTTTTTTCTTTGAATTTTCAGAAGGTTTTGGTTGTTGGCTTGCGCAACATATTTCTCATGATATACTAAGTATTGGTAGGTGATTACCTGTAGTGCAGTTATATAATTATATCTTTATTTTTCCTTCATGTTTGACTCCGAGGGTTTGTTTTCTTGGAAGAAAGTGTTGGAGAAAGAGAAAAGAAAGGAAAAGGCTGTATTTTTGGTTTTTTTTTTTTTTTTTTGGTTTTATATGAAAACACCATGCAACAATTGGCTTTGCTTCTATTTTGTTTTCCAGATGGAGATTTATTTTCACTTGATTTTATAGGGCATCAAAATATATGCATTTGGTTCTTTCTTTTTGTATTTAGAACACAATTCTGTCATTTTTCATTTTGAGTTTATGTGCTCGATTCTTTGATTGTTACATAATAATAATACAATCTGTTGTTGTTTCCTTCTTGGAGGAATGACGACAACACAAGCTGATATTAATTGTTAGGTTTCAATATCCCCTTTATTTTAATCCTTTTTTCACCAGTTATTATTATTATTGTTTTCTCCAGAAAATTGGTGGAGGAATCAACCTAAGCCACCCTGAAATAAGTTCATATATATCCCCGCATTCTCAGTTACTGCTATCTAATTTTCTTTTACTGAAAGCTTCTTATGAATAAATTACAAAAAATTAATTTGTCAAATTTGTGGTGGTGGGCAATCAAATTGTTCTCTAGGTTTTTGTCAGAAAAGTCCCAACAGTAGCACAAAAGTTGCTGGCCAGTGTCCATCACATGAGATCCAATAGGCCTCTTCCATGCTTGGTGTAAACTTCCAAGAGAAGCAAAATAACAATTTATTTGCATTTCGTCCGACTATTTCTTTTCAAAAAGAGGAAAAGCTTAATAATTTGTAAGACATGAAAGGAAGGGAAAATAAACCTGAAAGAACAGAAGAGTACGAAGCCTATGTAACGCACATAATTTGACAGAGAAAGGGAAATTTCGTGTTTATATGGCTTCTCCCTCCACCACAAAAAAAGAAAATTCTGAAAATTCTTAGACCCCTACCAATTCTGAAAATGTTCAAAAGAAAGGTGGTGTTGATGGATTTCATAATGGTGGTTTTACAATTATCCCATTGATCTTATTGATCAACATGCATGCATTATTCCTTTGAACTCCTTCAAAAGAAAAGATAAAAAGAAAGGAGAAAGCAGCGGTAGAAAATCCAGTTCATTTCATCCATGATAATATATATGTGGTGGTCCAAACCCCAAAGATCTAGTTGCATTTCAAGATCCAACATCTAGTGGTGTTGGGGACACGATGTCTTGGCCACGGGAGACAACCTAGTACCATTCATTATGGCAGCCATGGCCTGCCCTTCAGCATCGTCCACTCCCTCTCGCACACTCTCTATTTCTTTCTGGCCTGAAAGCCTGTGCGCTCCTCCACTTTCATGTCCTCCTTCCACCCCCAAAGCACTGTGTTCTATAATCAAGGAGAAATATCATCTCGATGTCGTGCTAAAAAAACCCGAAAGATTTCAACGCGCGTTGATACAGGACCATGCATGTTCCATCAACTGAGTCAATTCTTTCATTTTGCTACTCTAACACAGTAAATTTTGGGAGCCAAACCCACTTCTGTTGAGTTTAGATATCTGAAATTTGAATTGAAATTTGAGTTAAAATAAAAATCTAAAGTTAAGTTTAAACTTATGTCTAATTTTAAATACTTACTATATGATATTAAGAGCTATAATTAAAGTAGAATTTAAACTCAATAACTGTTTATAAATATTCTAATAAGATACATGATTTCAGTGTGTTATAATGATAAAGTTGAATTAGAGAAAAATAAAAAAAAGAAATAAAGAGAATAGAGAAAATAGAAAGAGAGAGTGTGTCAGTTTTTGTGTATGAGTTTTTCTAATATTTTTTAGTGGTCTTTCGTAATGGTTATTTATTGTATTCTCTTAGAGATTCTCTGTAAAGGTGGAGGCGTCATCCAGATTTGATAAATAATTTAGTTGCGTAAGAAAAATTGAAGTTTTATTTGTAAACTCTCACTCCTCCTGTGAACATAACTTGATTTTGAGTAAACTACATATATCGTTGTCTTTTCTTATTATTTTCTTATATTACTTTCTATTTTTTATATTATTTTAGAATAAAGTGATCTTTTAACCTTCCACTGTAAATCCCAACAATTGGTATCAAAGCTTAGGAGTAAATAATTAAGATGACAAGTTCCTTATTTGAGGTGGAAAAGTTTGATGATAAGATATTCTAATCCTGACTATTGAGGTTTTGTACAATATTATTGATGAAGAGACGACGGTGGCTGTCTGAACAAAACTTGAAAAATCGTATATGTTGAGAAGTCTTACGAATAATTTCTACTTGAAACAATATTTGTACGGACTGTGTATGAGTGAAGGTATAACTATATTGTATCACCTAAATATTTTCAATAAAATTATTAACGATTTGTTAAAAGTTAATGTGAAGTTTGAAGATACTGATTGGTGAAGGGTTGACGATAAGACATTGATTCTCCTGATGTCTATTTTGTTTTTGCATGTTTATATTGTGATAATAATTCTTTATGGTAAAAATCTTTTAAGATGAAGGAGGTGACAGTTAATCTCCTTTTGTAATGAGAAAAACGAGAATTTCTAATATCAATATTGAGACTGGTGAAGGATTGATGACTCATGGAAGAGAAAGATTGAGAGAACGTAGAGAACACAAATAACAGTCCAAATTAAAATCAAAGACGAAAGTATAATATTATTCATATAAGATGTATGACCATATTATGCAGCATTATCCTAAACATGGGAAGATAAAGTTTTCCAATATGGTGACAACAATAATTGATGATACTTCTGAAAATAATACGGATAGAGATGTTATTGCAGTATTTATAGAATTTGATACTTTTGGTGAGTGAATTTTAGATTCTGATAGTTTTTACCATATTTGCTATATAAAGAATTGGTTTACTTTTAATAAGAAAAATAAGAAATAAGGTACTATTTGGTTGAGTGCCAATTTAACATGTTATATCGCCTGTGTGAAAATAGTTCAAATCTAAATGTTTGATGGAGTGGTATCAGGATCATGATAAAAGGAGAAAAGTACAAAAATATTTACCGATTGGTAGAAAATACCATTATAAGTAGAGTTTTGATGGCTACAGTGATGAAGAGGAAGTGCGATACTTGGAGTGATTCAGTGGAAGATAAACGTTCTTTCCAATTTACTTTTACTATAACAGTAGACACATATCTTTTAAAAGGCTTCTAAAAGTACAAACATGTAGGTATGAAGAGTGAATTCAAGGTTGACTCAAGCTCACGTCTTACAATTAGTTAAATAAGCTAATAGTCCAATGAGAGGGACTGAATGAGAGATGATAACTAGAGTTTGGTAATGGTAGCACGTCTGAGTTTGGGCCAAAATGGAGATTGTTGAGTTTGGATTTTTGGAACTCAGATTGGAGTTTGAGTTAAAGAATAAATCTAAAATTAGATTTGGACTTATATTTGATTTTGAATACTTATTATGTAATATTGTGAGTTATAATTAAAGTAAAACTTAGACTCAAGAAAAGCCTATAAATATTCTAATAAAACATACAATTTAAGTGTTGTGTAGTGCCGAGGTTAAACTAGAGAGAAATATAGAAAATAGAAAGAAGAGAAAAAAGAGAAAGTGTCAGCTCTCGTATACGGGTCTTTCTAGTGCTTTTTAGTGGTCTCTTTAAGTGATTTTTTGTAGTGTTCTTTTGGATATTCTTTCTGAAGATGAAGGGATCGTCAAGACTTGATGAAGAGTTAAGTTGAATAAAAAAGGATGAAGTCTTACTTGTAAACTATTGTAAAATTTTTTAATAGTGGATCTCTTGCTCTCCTATGAATGTAATCCAATTTTGAGTAAATTTCAAATATCGTTGTATCTATTCTTATTATTTTTTTGCATTACTTCTCATTTTTTATGTTATTTGAGAACATGGTGATTCTCGAATCTTCTGCTATAAATTTCAATAATATTTATTGGAAGAGCCCAAGAGTGTCAAACTGGATTAATATAATGAATCAAATATCAAACTATCTCAGAAGTCTAAGCTCATGAAATATTGAGCCTAAACTAATGTGATTTGAGTATATCAATTTTAATACTCTTAATCAACCCCTCTCTATTAAATTAATTTTAAATAGTATTTATAGGAGAATTATTTAATATTAACCAAACAACATTCCACTTTTTTTTGAATAAAAAAAAATTAGATACAACCACCAGGGTCACATGAGTGGTGACTTGGCAAGCAGCGCCGGATTTCGGCTTCGTTTGAGGCCCGATAAAAGCCGAAAAGACGATCTGTCCATAAAGCCCACTCTTGTCGAAGCTGCTGCTCTCGACTCCAAGATCTGGCCTTGAACCCGGAGGAGGAGGGCATGGCGGAGAAGCCCAGACTCGTATCCATCCCCGTTCTGGCGGTGATATCTGCTATGGGATTTGTGTATTATTCTACAGTATTCGTCTTCTTGGATGGCTTGCTGGGCCTAAGGAGCTCTTCTGGAGTCCTGAACGCGATGCTTTTCAGCTGGATTGCTTTTATGTGCTTGGTTTCTCTCTTCGTGGCCGCCATCACCGACCCCGGAAGCGTCCCCTCATCGTTCGCCCCGGAGTCGGAGAATCCCCACAAGGAGGTGAGTGGGTTTTATCGGGCAGGGTGTTTTTGGTTCTTTCGTGTGTGGGCTTGATTGGGTCTGGTGATTTCCTTTCTAGATTCTAACATTTGGAGGATGATTAGATGCTGATTGGGGCCAAACTTCTCTCTTGTAGTGATTGGGGTCAAGATTCTTTCCTTCCCTGCGTTCTTCTCCTTGCCTCTTACTAAGTTGGGTTTAATTTGGTTTGATAATGCTGTGAGTATCTTTGAGTATCACTTGTGTTTGGATCTTGTTGAATTCTGTGGCTTTGGATGCTTGGATTTTTCTTCACGAATTTGTAGCCATCCATTTCTACGAGATCTGTTGGTGTCCTTCAAATATTTGGGTTTTCTTGTTGAAATAGTTTTTGAACCCCGCATTGAATCTTGGATTTAGTGTTCCTCTACAATACGGTTTGAATGACAGTAAATATTGGCAGACATCATAAGCACTACGCAATCCTTCAATTATGTTAAGATGAGCCGTATCTGACACATATGACAGGGGACTCACCTGAAATCTCGATGGGCTAGTTGTGTATATACATAGTCTGTAACTGCATGAGATAGTCGGGTATTGGTGATTTAGACTAAAGGTGGAGGTCTCAGTAAAATTTCTCTTCTTTTTCCAATATGAACTGTTTATGTGGCAGAAATATGGTGTTGGGATCTCCAGTATCCAATTGAAATAGAGTCTGTGCTCTGATGTAAATTTAGATATGTACGTACAATCCTAGTAAGAAACTCAGGATTGCATTCTCTTTTGTGTTTTAATTGTTGGTAACTTGGTATGTTACTTAAAGTTCTATATAGTTGACCAGGTAATTCATCATTGTGCTGTGCAGAGTTTTCAATATTTGGCGTGTTACTCCTCATGTAGAATATTGTTACAATTTAAAAAGCAGTGTGCTTTAATATGTTGCTTATCTTTGCCAGAAGTGGAGTTTCATTGAGTCAAATGCATTAAAAGAAGATACGATATGCTGTATTATTTGAAGTTTGTCTTTTGGTTTTTTCAATTGCCTCTGACAGGTTGTCAATGCAAGATATTGTGAAAAATGCTGTAATTACAAACCTCCGCGAACACACCATTGTCGAGTCTGCAAAAGGTGTGTGCTCAAAATGGTATGTGCAGATGCAGATTTTGCTCAGAAATTCTTATGCCTTGTATGAGTAATTGTGCCAAAATTTGCTACTTTGATATACTATATTGAAGAACTAAGCTAAACATGTTGACAATGTTGCAGGATCATCACTGTGTGTGGATAAATTCTTGTGTGGGTTATAAAAATTATAAGCCCTTTATCATTTTTGTCCTACATGCAGCTTTGGGATCTATCTATTCTTTGGTAACTACATTGCTTTGACCTGCCAATATTAAAAACTTTGGACCATTCAAATTATTATCATGCTAATCTCCGTCAACTTCTATCATTGAATTATAACATGAAACAAGCTGATGTACTATTTTGAAATTTTGCAGGTGATTTTCATAGGTTGTTTCATTTATGAGGTTCATGACTTTGGAAGAATTTCTCTGAAGCTCTTTTATGTAAGTTCATGTCCTGATTGATAGCTATCTGTACTTTTGGCATATCTGCATTAGCTGGTAGGCATGCTTATTCTTGTTTAGTATTGTCCTTCTGGATTCCAGACAAGGCCAAATGCTTTGAAAGCTCAATAATGTAACTTATACTGCTGCCGGTTGGCTTGCGTTTCTGGTTAAAAAGACAACCATAAAAGAACTAAACCTTTGGTTGCAGGATATATGACATTAGCTGTAAGAATCCTTACGAGTACTACTTTGAGTTAATCCAATATTTCTTCTTCTTCATTTGACCTTGTTCTGACACCATTTCTTGGTTTACATATTTTGCACTCATATCATTTAGTTGAGCAACAGATGCTCTAATTGGTGTTCTAAATTAAAGAAAATCAGGTACCCTAGACAAAGACAAGGGGCCATACCTCTTAATACATTTATTTGGAAAAGTATGTGACATGGTTGGCAGGAATTGGCTCATATTTTCAACTTGATGGCTTTATAAAATGACTGATTGAGCTCTCTTGTAAAGAGGTCTTCCTGGTTTGGAACACTAGGAACATGGGTAATTAATTATATTTGCTTCTTTTCATATGAATATTGAACTCTATATAATGGCAGTAAATATCAGGTCCTGTCTGTCATGGTGATGATTGGCTTGAGTTTGAGCCTAAGCAGTTTATTGGGTTGGCACATCTATCTCCTTGCTCATAACATGACAACTATAGAGGTGAGTGTTTTCATCTGGTCATTAGTGCACACAATTGACAAAACCAAATGCCTGTCTTTATTCCCTCTGGAGTTCTATGTGAGTTGACTTATCCATCGCCAGTACCGAGGGGCAGTAAAAGCAAAGTGGCTAGCGGAAAAACGTGGTCAGCAACACCGGCATCCTTTTGATCTTGGCATTTTTCAGAATTTTACCTTGGTACTCACTATTCAACAGTCCCTTTATCTTGTCAATTGACTAGTTCATGAAACCTTTTTTTTTTTTTTCACTCAAGAACTACTATCTTTGAGCTTGAAGTTATACTTACTTTTTGAATTAATTACATTGATGGCAAAGGCTGATGACCACAGCTCTTTTTATTTCATCTGCATCAGGTGTTGGGTCCGAATATGCTGAAATGGTGTTGCCCTACAGCCGTTGGCCATCTCAAAGATGGTACTCATTTTCCCATTTCTAATGACTGATTACAAGGATGTGCAAGGTGCTTTAATCCTTTTCCCTCCTGAATGACTTGTTGGTTGACTGAATACAAGGCAGTTTGAATATATGAAAAGCAATTCCTTGAATGAAGTAGGGATGGTAAAAGGTTAAGCAGTTTGCGACCAACACGGTTTGATCCAAATGATCTGCATTTGAATTTGGTTTGGCTCAATATCTCAATACAGCTTCCGAATACCTATGTTATATATGATTTACAAGGTCTTCATCCATTGTATTTATTGTCTCCTCACAAGAAGATACTATACAATGATTTACATTTTGTATACGGTTACAAGGAAAAGGTTCTGTCCTGTACGTTTAAACATCAATTTTGGCAGAATTTGAAAGATATTATTGCATCCAGTTTCTGTAGCTCAGCAATTGGCTGGTGATATGACAGGTACTATTGCATAATTTTGAAAATTACCGATGCAGATGGCAAAGTAAATGAATTGTGCTATCGGGTCCAGAACGCCCCACCCTAGACCCGAACCCGCATGAAATGGGCGTTATCGGGTCCAGAACCCTCGCGGTTACATCCGAAGCCGCATGGAAACCCTCTTGGAAAAGTCGCTCTATCTGGTGCGGAACCCGCAGAGCCGCAGAGCAGATCCGAACCCGCTTGGGAACTATGACCCGAGTTGTGCCTGAGAAGTGAGAACAACTACGGATCCAAATCGTTTGCGATGTCGGAGGGCCTTTTCTCTCGTTCTGCTCCGTCTCGTCTTCTCCTCCGAGTGGCGGCGCCGGTGAGCGGCGCTACCACCTTCCGATCTATATCTATACTCGTCCGTCTTCCCCGTCGTCGTCTTGATTTCATAGCTACTTATCATGCCTGCTCCTCCTCGACGGTCCCTCTGGATCGGAGCCCGGTGGCCGCGGCCGTCGCAGCGACGGCATGGAGCGGCGTGGAGGGTAATCCCTCGTCGGAGGAACTGACGGATGAGGACGCGCCCACGTCGATTGAGCTGGTCCCCGTTGTCAGCGAGGAGCAGTTCGACTGGATCATCACGGAGGCCCAACAGATTGAGGATTTTGTCATTTTTCTCTGGTTTCTTTCTTTCCCCTTTACGTTTACTGGATTATTATTATTCCTTAGGGTTTGTTGCTACATTTGGTGATCGTGCGTAGGTAGCAACGGCCAATTCTTGGCACTGTCCTTTTTGAAATATGGTTAATTTTTAAAAATTTTAGAGTATTGGTTGGTAGATCGCAAAGTTTGTCCTGATTATCCCGAGGAAATGCAAAGGATGTTTTCTCTGTAAGGGGAATATTTTGATGTTGATAAGTTGTCTCGTCGCTATAAATGCATTTGGTCAATTTGTGATTTACCTTTCTCTGCATTATTTCGAATTTGTATGGGCATCAGCAAAATCAAATTACAATTTGGAACGCAACTTTTTGGCTCTTTTCACAGCCAAAATTGCTGTTCACCATGTCTAGATGGTGTCAGTGTGGTGATAGTTCGGATGCTGATTATACTCTCAAGATCTCTTCTTCACTAGCACAAACGATACTAGATATTGTGCATTTGAATTTGATTGTCTTGTGATACGTATATCTATGGATGGCTTCAACTCCAGTGGTCTTAGCCTCATTGATATTTTAATCACCTGAAACAAGCTGCAAACCTTGAACGAAAGAACTGTAGAAATAACAAAAAAGTCTCCTCTCAACAGGACCGTAGAAATAGCAGACTGCATTGTGTATGCACAAATGTTAGTGGGTTCAGCTTCCTTTTCATTCTGATTGGCAGGCCTATGTGGGCGCGTAGCTTTTGCATGAAAGTGTGTTAGCTGGATCTGGATATGTACCATGACTTGGTGTTAGTAAATGATATCAGCCATTAGCTGCTGACCAAAAAGCTCGTAGGTGTTGTTTCTATCGAAAAAAAGGTCAAGACTTTTGAATTAAGATCCATTCCTAACTTCCATATGAGCCCGAGGATCTGGTTTCAAAACTGATGATTATTGATAAGCTTGTTGGATTAGACTAAGTTATACTTATTAAATGTGGATGTGTTCATGAAAAATTTTGGTAGTTCTGTTGATCAAAATCTAACCCTTTCCCTTTTAGTTGATAGTTGATATCACCTGCAAAGTTTTCTCTATTACATATAATCAGATTAAATTATTTATCACATCATGATTGATGTTTCTTTGACCATGATTTTGCCTTAAAGATCCCATTAGTAAATATGTTTTTGGATTAGGAATTTAGGAAAGACTTAGTGAACTACAACACTGCAGCTGGAGGTGTTTTAACTGTTCAAGCAATTGGATTACTGCACTAGTTATGAGTAAAGTGTTTGCAAGATTTTTCAAGTTGCTGTTCGTTTAGGGTAGTATATTGTAAAATTTATTATGTACATCAGTGCATATTAGTAGCTCTCAAATGATTCTGATATTAATTTGAACCTTTAAGCTTTATCTTCACATGATAGGATGGCAGATTGGTGCAGAAAATGTATCTATTTGAAACCCAAATTGGAAAAGTTGGCCGCTGATTACTACCCAAGGTTAGAGGAATGCTTTATCTTTCAATGGTTTATGTGGTTAATCAACAATAAGTATTTGCTTGTAATTTAGAGTTTCATTACATTTTCTTAGATTGGTTACTCAATACATATTTGCTAATGTGCAGAATATGCTTCTATTGTGTTGATGTGAACAAAGTTCCACAAAAGCTTGTCAAACGCGCTGGAATCACTGTATGCCCTGCCTTACGTCTGCCCTTGTATGTTCTCTAGTATTTTGTTTGTCGCAAAAGGAATAGGTAACAAAAGACTGGCTGTTTGCACCAAGGAAGGGTTTGAGTGACATGGATGGCATACTTCACATTTTGAGTGGAAATACTTCATATTCAATAAATCACATGAGGAATCCATTAATATCTAAGTCTCACATAGTTGGAGATCACTTTGACTGATGGATCATACAGATTTTATATTTGTCATAGTTCAATGCTTGAAAATCATAGCTTCTCCTCTGGTATTTGTTTGCTTTAGAAATAAATTATTTTCAACTAAAGACTTAGTTTTGTCTCATTATTTATGTCTGGACGTGAAATTCTTACACTCGAGCAGAAGATGCCAACAATACAGGTAAACAAAGGCAACCAACCATATTTAGATTTATTCTCTTGTAAAAGGAAATCTATATCTAGATTTTATCATGTTCAAAAACATGTTTAATGATGGTTCCATCATAAATGGTCACAGCTGTGGAGAGGCGGTGAAAAACAAGCTGAAGTCATTGGTGGACATCAAGCATGGCTGGTTGTTGATGATGTTCGGAGAATGATAGAGAATGAGGATTAATCCTGAAATATTTAGCACTGTTATTATAGGAGCTTGAGTTCACCAGGCGAGACACAGGAATTGAAGGTGTAAATTCCACTCATCTAAATAGAACAAGGTTGCGATTTGATGCAGTCGGAACATCTTCACACATAGAACCTATATATCCTGTTCGAC
This sequence comes from Trichopus zeylanicus subsp. travancoricus, assembly GCA_005019695.1. Classification (NCBI taxonomy): domain Eukaryota; kingdom Viridiplantae; phylum Streptophyta; class Magnoliopsida; order Dioscoreales; family Dioscoreaceae; genus Trichopus; species Trichopus zeylanicus. The sequence continues at coordinate 276,494 of RXID01022204.1, forward strand.
ACCAACAAGATCATGTAAATTCAATTCTCTTTCATTACTACTGGCCTTGTATTTGATGTGGGACACTATTTAGAAATTTAGAACTGGTGTGGTAATTTCCATGATATTTGGAAGGAGGCTTTATAACATTGTTTAGTGTCAATATTTGCAATATTCATACCTTAGCTAGGTGCAGCTACAAATCTGACAATCCATCAATATAACATGAACTGGAATTGTGTCCATTTCTTTTGATTTTTTGTACTTCTAATTATGAAACCATAGTTTCCAACTTACATTAATTCATTTAATTGTATACAGTTGCACCTACCTGATTAATTACTCTTATAAAAATGGATGACTTGCACCAAGTTCATCATAGTACATAAATAATACGAAGATATGCAAGTGACATTAACTTGTTAATGATATCTCAAAAAACGAGATTAATTTGTAGAATAAACCGTGAAAATTAGCCCGTTCATTTTTTTTTTTTCGCTCTCAAGAATCTCGTCCGAAAATGGGCACCTCGAGGGGACGCCCCAGCTGCAACCGACTCTTCCAAAGTGTGCATCCGGTCGACGGCAACGATTCCACACAATGTCGAACCGACGGCCAGGATCTCCGATTGGTTGCACGGAGGCCCCGATAACGATAAACCAGCACACCTCTGGAAGCCAAACCCAATCGACTATTTACAGCCGTCCTGATCTAATCGGACGACTCTCCACGTTCTGATTTCTTATAGGCGGTTATTCTCCTTCTCCCCTCTCCTCTCTCTCTCTCTCTCTCTCTGCCTGCTGCTGCTCTTGCCCGTCTTTCTGAAGAATATCCATCTGTTCTGAAGCCGTTGATCATCTGCTCCCCCTTTGCATATATTCGATCCAAAACCTTAGAAAAATCCAGAATATTTTCCTTAATCGGCCAAAAGGATCGTGTCTTGATCCATTACAAGTGGCCTAACCGTTGTTCGCTCAGCGATTTCATGCAAAAAGCGGCGTAAAGGTGAGACCTTTTGGGGGTTTTTCATGGATTAAACTGTTTGGATTTGTTTGTTGACTTGCTTTCTGCCGCGGATTAGCGCTGGAAGATGGTGATGGAGGGAGCGGTGAAGATGCCATCGGAGGACGGGGGTTTCGAGGAGCACGAGAGGGACTTCGATTCGCTGCTGCGCGACCAGCAGCATCAGAACCGGCTGGCGGTCGATCTGGAGCGAGAGCTCAACCTCTACCGGAGCGGCAGCGCGCCGCCCACCGTTGAGGGCGCCAGGACGGCCGTGGGAAGCTTGTTTGGCCTGCCGGAATCTTTCCGTCTTAATATCCATGATGTCGGGGAGGGACTTTCCGAGGAGGAGATGAGGTCGCACCCGGCTTATTTGTCGTACTATTATTCCAATGAGAATCTGAATCCGAGGCTGCCTCCGCCGATGGTGTCGAAGGAGGACTGGAGGGCGGCTCAGAGGTTTCGTGGGCTTGGGGGGATCGGTGATCGGAGAAAGAAGGAAGCTTGGGGTGAGGATGAGAGTGGCAGCTCGCTTTTTGCGTTGCAGCCTAGGTTTTCAGGTTCTGGAGGAGAAAGAGAGTTGATCAGGCCGGCACCACGGAGCTTGTCACAGCAGAGGGGAGCAGACTTGTTAGGCCAAGTTGATGGGCTTATTGGATTGCCGGATGTCAGGTTGGCCGGGAGGAGGAAGAGCTATGCCGATGTGATTCAGGTCCTTTCAGTTCTCTGAGTTGATTACCTTACTGCCTATACTTGTAGTTCAAGAAATGGCATATTTGTCTTGGGGTTTTTATTGTTTTTTGATGGTTCTTTGTGATGGATTAACCAAAGAACTCAGAAATCAATCTTGCAATGGGTGTCTCTAGTTGGCTAAGTTACTGTTTTTGTTGCAGTTGAACCTTGTCTTTTTCGTCTAATCTGATTTTCCTTGTCTACTAGTATTTGGTAGAGTATTTATAATCATTAAGTTTAGATACTATAGATGTAGCTACTTCTTCTCCTTCAATATGAACAATTGCCAAGATGACCTCCTGGTCACAAACCACCATATGTAATCAATCATTGCTAGGGTCTTTACGAGGATTATATTTTCTTGTGAATTGTGGATTGTGAGATAGGTTTCCTAGTTGACTGCAAAAATAATACAGGATGCCTGGCGAACTTTCTCTTGTTTGTTTGTCAATCCGTGGCCAGTGTAGACTTGTTTTGTTGTCCTTTTTTTTCCAAGTTAATTAAAAAAATGTGGATTACAGGCTGCTTAAGCTTCAATAGAACTGGAACTGGATTGTGAAAAATCATGCTTCTTTGGCATAGCATAGTTTTCATTGTAATGAATTGCCAAAGATAAATAGCAAGAGAAGAATCTTCACTGTGGGTAATTTTCCTCCAGTGTTTAGATAAATCTTTGCTATTTAGAAGGATCTTGAATAGCATATTTGTTAATTCCACTCATTTAGCGAGTCATTAAATATGCAGATCAAAATATTAGCTGGAACTCATACATCTCATCATTCTGCAGCTTAAGCTGCTTATTTGTTTTGTGCCTTTACCATATCTAAAGTTTAGTCAAACCTTTCTCATTTTTTTGCGAAATTCTGAAATTGCTGCCAAATGAGAGACTGATGTCAGTATATCAGCAAGTTTGTAATATACTATATATTGATTCTCTTTTCCTTTTCAGGAAGAAGTTGGCCATTGTACTTCCATATCTGGGCATCTCTCATGTCCAGTCAGTTGCAATGCTTTTGGCAAAGTTGCTAATACAATGGGTATATCTGATCCTCAAGGTGGACAACTTCGTAACAGGTTGGAAACCATTGATGGTTTGTGCACTAGGACACATAGTCCTAGCCTTACTAGGGTTAGGAGCCTTGGTTCATCAATTTCTCATTCCTTTGCTTCTGCGGTAAGATCTCCTGTCGGAAGTACCACTCCAGACCACCAGCTGATTGGGAGGCCCCCAAGTCCTCTTCAACCAACTTTGGTTAGCTCAAATGGTTTAGGTGGTGTTTCTGCACATATGGTTGACAACGGTGAAATGGCAACTGCTTTATCTGTCTTGAGTTTGTCAAAAAATATGGCATCAGATGGTGATCATGTACAAAGTCGGCATCGTGCAGAACTTTCTGATCTGTCCGAATTGCCATCCAGCATGCCAAGAGATAATAACCTCTATTTCGGGCAGAAAATCATTGACCAGTCTGAAGGCCAGCTATATTCTAATGGTATTATTGCGGATCTTGATTTATCAAACTTAACATCAAATGCGCAAATCAATTTGCAAAAAGTTTCATCTTCTAACTCACTTCTCAAAAGAGTGGACGCTGTTGGAGTTGAGTCAACCAATTCACCAGGATATAGTCATTATCAAGATGCAGAAATGCAACATAATGAGGGATTGACAGCTTTGCTGAACGGTCAGCTTGATGCAGGTGAGCTTCTGACCTAATGTTCCTGTTTCTAATTTCTACTTTCTTGACTTGACCAACTTTTCGGTTGTTTACTTATTCTATCTCAGGTGTTGCATCAGGAGTCATTTCTGATGCACAATATATAAATAGAGCTGGAGATCAAATGGTTCCTGGTTTCCAGGTACCAGTTGCTGACTCATTATATGCCCAATTTGCACAGGGCCCCTCTGAATTTGTTGCACAGCCTGCTGCAAGACTGGATCCTTCTATTGGAAGGAATTTTTTGGGAACTCCACCCATGGATTTATCTGGGTATCAGAAAGCACACCTTGAAGCCTTGCTTGCACAACAGAGGCTCCAGTATGGCATGCCCTTCTTAGGCAAATCACCTGATGTAAATCAAGGATTCTATGGCAGTCCTGCTTTTGGCCTTGGCATGGCATATCCTGGAGGCCCATCATCTAGTACAGTTCTTTCATCTTTGAGCTCTGGGAACCGTTTAAGACAAAGTGAGCTGCTCTCTCGTTTCCCTTCCATGATGACAAGTGCTACAGGACGATCAATGGAATCATGTAACTTAGAAAATAGTTTGATGGGTGAAGGTTTTGCGTCTTCTTTGTTGGATGAATTTAAGAATAATAAAACCAGATCTTATGAACTCTCAGAAATTGTAGATGACATTATGGAATTCAGGTATTTATTTCTTTATTCTTTTTTGTTCTTTTTATTCTCTTTATTGGTGAATATGGCAAGATGCCTGATTATTTGCATCCTCTTACCTAGTATGGATCAATTTGGAAGCCGATTTATCCAGCAGAAATTGGAAACTGCCTCTGTTGAAGAGAAAAACATGATCTTTCCAAAAATTCTTACTCAGGCTCAGTCTTTGATGACTGATGTTTTTGGGAACTATGTAATACAAAAGGTGCTTCATCTTTATCTCAAGTCGCTTATCTTAATTCAACCTAAAAAGAGTGACTCTGAGTCAACAATTCATTTTTCAGTTCTTTGAGCAAGGGACAGAAATTCAGAGAAAGCAATTGGCACGTCAACTCATTGGCCATGTGTTACCCCTCAGTCTTCAGATGTATGGTTGCAGAGTTATTCAGAAGGTTAGTTCAAAAAGACCTTAATCTCGTGAAATTTGTTATGTTCAAACTTGTAATAAATGACAGATGCTTCTTACTTTTCTATTTATTTTTGTGGGCCAGGCACATTAGTTCCAGTTGTTTGCTGCAATAATGTAGTGTTACTCTCGCTCTATATGTATATCTTAAGCATCCTTGTTTTGCAATTGTCATCCATGTTTTGCTATCAGACTTACCATTTTGAAATTCTTCGAGTTCAAAATAGGCTATGTAATTCGCTGACACACTCTCCTACAGGCTTTGGAGGTTGTGGACATAGAGCAGCAAACAAAAATTGTGCTGGAACTTGAAGGTTCAACCATGAAATGTGTTTGTGATCAGAATGGTAATCATGTCATCCAAAAGTGTATTGAGTGTGTTCCTCAAGAAAGGATTCAATTTATCATCAAGACCTTTTATGGACAAGTAGTGGCACTTGCCACTCATCCCTATGGTTGTCGGGTCATACAGGTGCTATGCCCATTTCAATATTCTCTATTTATGATAAAAAGACACACTCCACTTGGTTGGCAATTGTGTCGGTTGATTTAGTGATGGTGATTGTTTTTATATGATCCCTTACCAACACAAAAAAACATTTTTTTGACCTTTCACAATTTTTAATGCAAGCAGAGGGTTCTGGAGCACTGTCATGATCCAGAAACACAAAGCACCATGATGGAAGAGATACTAAAATCTGTATGCACACTGACACAAGATCAATATGGAAACTATGTTGTTCAGGTATACCTTTATATCACTGCTTTTATCTGATTTGGTGACATGGCTTTTTCATATTTGTCCTCCATGGTGAAATTAAAAACTGTTTACTTATATATTCATTTGAAGAATCTAGATTCTTTTTGTAAGAATCCATGGCAAAATTACTTGGATGAATTCTGAGAAGCTTTGTCTGGCTTGCTTTTTTTTTTTTTTTGTGGTTGTTGTTGTTGATTTGTTTTTAGTTCTAAAAAAAAATAAGCATGATGGCATGCTTTTCTTCTTCTCCTTCTGCTGCTACTGCTGCTGCTGTTGTTATTGAATTGTAAGTTGAATGCCTGACAAAATTGCTTGATATTGTCAGCATGTTCTTCAACATGGTAAACCAGAAGAAAGATCTGCTATAATTAGCAAGCTCCGGGGGCAGATAGTAAAGATGAGTCAGCAGAAGTTTGCTTCCAATGTAGTTGAGAAGTGCTTGACTTACAGTAATCCTGAAGAGCGTCAACTCCTAATAAATGAGATGCTTGGGTCCACTGATGAGAATGAACCCTTACAGGTACATCACGCCGATGGTTTACTCTTATTTTTTGAGTTATATCGTGATCAATATTCTCTTTCTTATTGCTGCTGTTGAACTAAGGGGATATATTCATTCTATAGAACTGTACTGTTTATCATTTGTTTTTGGCTCAAGTACTTTGTTGGAATATTTTGAACCATACATTCTTTAGATTAGTGAAGAGTTCATGAATTTTTGTCAATTCCTTGTCAAAAAATAATCTTGAGATTAGCAATGAGTTAATGGCTTTTTGTTGATTCCCTGTAAAAATCGCTGTTGTTCAAAATGTGGCATTTGGATGAACCCTTTTAAATAGTCTTCTTGATTTTCATATTTGCAGAAAGATTATATATGCACAGTCAGGCCAAATATTTATTATTATGCATGACTTGCATGCGGTTCAGCAATTTGTTTTTCTTCATTGCATCTTAATGATATTTTTTCAAGTTAATGTAAGAACTATATGAATTGAACTTTCTGTGAAATTGATGTCCTGAAACATGATGCGAAACATGATGCTTGACACTATTGGTACATGCTGTATTTTATCCCCGAAAGTGAGAGCATGCTTATCAGTGCTATTTTACTGTCTTTGTTAAATTATTAGAATATTTTGCAGGCAATGATGAAAGATCAGTTTGCAAATTATGTTGTTCAGACAGTTCTTGAGACCTGTGATGATTATAATCGAGAACTGATTCTGTCACGCATCAAAGTTCACTTAAATGCCTTGAAGACGTACACTTATGGAAAACACATAGTTGCGCGTGTTGAGAAGCTAATTGCCACAGGAGGTAACTAACAGCTAAAGTTTGAGATTTTTGCAACAAATGTTCCATAACATAAAGTACTTGCTCTTCTGCAGAGAGGCGAATTGGAATCACATCACATTCTTCCTAATGGAATGAGAATGGACAGTTTTCTGTACAGAAAACGAGGCTAGTCTTCAATTTCGGCATATATAAATGAGGTATAAACCTAGTATGGCCTTGTGTAAATAAGCCATAGGCCTCCTGCAATAAAAATTTTGTTTGCGTTTGGATGTATATTCTAAAAATGTAATTCTAGGTTATAATAGTAGAGCAGCATATCATGGTAGAGGAAGAGGCAGTGTAGATGTGTGGCCTCGCGGACTTATGTATAGCTTACTGTTTTTGTGTTTAACTTGAAATATAACTGAATGCGACTAGTGAATTTGTTTGTCATCTGCATTTCTGGAATTAGGAAAAACTTTTGTTACAAAATATATATTCTCTATATATCCTTGTTCTCGATCTGATGCACAATCCAATTGTGATCTTATTTGTTGCTGCCATATATTAGGGGATTTTTAAAATGCTCTAATCTACTTCTTGGAGCGGATTAGTCCAGATTAGGCTGAAATGTACACGTATAGTGGGGATAAAACTAGATTTTGACTTTTCAATTTGTTAGTCTTTAAATCGTCCGATTTATTTCGAAATAAACTCATCATAACTTCAAATTCAGAATTTAAGATCTTAAATTTTAAGTTTTAAAATTTTAAAATTTGAGATTTAAGAGTTTGAAATTTAGATTTATGAAATTAATCTCCAGAAAAATTAAATAATTTAAAAACTAATATAATGAAAAGTCAAAACCCTTTTGACAGATTTTATCCCGATTCTCTCTATGTAGATCAAAAAGTAAATCACATGTAAGTTCTTAAATTTTTTATAATTATAAGTTTCCAAAATTGTCAAATACTTAGGTTCTCGAGTACTTACAGCTTAAAAAAGTTTTAACTAGATGGTTAATGGCTAAATAAACATACGAAAACATGATTTCACCCATTGTCGCTACCCTGCACACCCAACGCCAGCGCTGCTGCGACTCCACCACCATCGCCGTCACTTCCGCCTCCACCTCCACCACCATCGCCGTCACTTCCGCCTCCACCTCCACCACCATACCCATCACCGTACTCTCCACGAATACCACAACTCTACTTCGCTACTGGCTCTATTGTTGCTCCCATAATCACCACTTTATTCTCCTACTTCCCTGCCATCATTTCCGCCGCTGTCATAACCCCCATCGTACTCTCCTTTGGTCTGATATGCACCAACACTTTTAGGGACGGTTTGATTCGAAATCAGTATCAAAAATTAAGATTAAGATTAATAAATTATTTTTATAAATTAATATTTTTTTTATTAAAATTAACTTTATAATAATTTAAAATTCGAAAAATTATTTATTTTTTTATAATAATTTAATTTAATAGTGATATAAAATAAGTAATATTAATTTTGTAAAAAAAAAAAATTTAAATTGTTAATTCTAATTCTAATCCCAAACTAAACTATGCCATAGGCACCCCCAGTATGAACTTCTCTGGCACCTTTTTCGCCATTGTATCCCCAATCTTGCTCACCTTCACCATCATACCCACCACCATTTTGAATGCTTTCATCCCCACCGTATCCTCAGTCTTGAGCTCTTGAGCACCTAGCACCACCATATACCCCACCATGCTCTCCTCTGACACTATATCCACCACTAGTTGCAGTGCCCTCATGCTCCACCATAAGCTCCACCAACACCTCCGCGGCGACCTCCTTATCCCGAATCTCCATTATGTTCTCCACCAGCATTATATACCCTCCACCGCTACCATTATCATCTTCACGATTATATATATAATATTTTGTAACATCATAATCACCCTTTTTTTTATTATAATATCAAGTGTGATGAATTAGTCTCATATCGAATATTAGATAAATAAAATTTAATATATATATATATGAAAAAAACTTATATCTCATGAACTTAAACTTTTAAGATATTTTAATATCTAATATACTATATTGACCCGATTTAATACTCTTTTAACTCCAACAAATGGTATCAGAGCTTTAGATTCGAATTGTGCAAACTCTTAAAATTGAAATTACCGTGATGATATGACTGAATTGAGTCGCATGTTACTTTTTCTTAAAATATCAAAAATTAAGACAAAATTTATTAGTATGAATCATACGATAAAATTGATCGAACAAAAAAATTCTTAATTGAGAGTATTAAAATTAATGTGATTAAATCACTCGAATGAAGAAATCATTATAATATCAAGTGTGATGAATTGATTTCTTGTCGAATATTAAATAAGTAAAAAAAATTTATATCCTATAAATTTATACTTTTGAAATATTTTAGTGTATGATCTATTGTATTAATTCGATTTGACACTTTCAACTCTCCCAATATTCCTCGATTTGACACTTTCAACTCTCCCAATATTCCTCCACTTTTCTCACCACCGCCATTGCGATGACCAGCTCTATTCCCTACTCTTGCACCATACTCGCCACCAGATCTTCCTTTCGCTGTTCCAGCACCATAGGCAGCACAACCGCCAACCTTGTGTTCAAGAGAAAACCATAAACTTGGAAAGATCAAACCGTTGCATTTTGGATTTATATATCAGAGTATTTTCACTTAAAAAGTATATATATACAAATACTGTGAATACACTGAATATTCACTGGTTTTCAGATTAACATAACAAGTTTGGTGATTTCAAGGACTTATATGTAATTTAATCAGATGATACTTATATTCCACACTAATGAAATTGCTTTATCTACTAGGACCTAGGAGACTGCTTTTGGCACATCGAGAATAATGGTTAAATATCTTGATAAGTGGCCGCTAGAACATAGATCTACTTATTATTGTCATTAGACAAGAAAGGCGGATGATATGTATAAATAAGCTAGCTGCATAGATAACAAGAGGACAGAAAGACTGTCATAAACTCCTGGTATCAAAGTGCCCTACAAAACCATCTAAAGAAGGAAAAACTACCTCGCTGCTCCACCAGTCACAGCAGCCAAGGTGCAGCTTTTATGGCCGCCCCACTGTACAAAGAGTCAGTAATTGCCGGAATACTCTGTGAGCGGTTATGGATGTACCTAGTGTCACTAGCTGAATGCTTTGTCAGCCCTACATCTGTGACCCTCCCATTCATATCAGAGAGCAGGGAGTACGAGCAAGGCTGATCAGTGACCCGATCAATCATTGTCAGAAAGAGATCAAAATTCTCTTGGTACTTGTCTGTTAGCTTGCCAACTCTTGAACTATCTCTCACCGAAGTCCGTTGGTGTTGCATAACTTCATCTTCTTTGTCAGACCAATACCCATTCTCCAAGCCATCTCGTATTGCCAGGTCCTCATATTCCTCATCAGATTTGGTAGAGTCCTCATCGACAGAGCCCTCCATCTGACAGCAGATTAAAGTCAAATCAATCCCAGAATCTGTGTTCTATTAACCATAACTGCAGATGGTATTAGTCAGTGATTGACCAACCACAGGAGAAATCTGAACCCAAAAATGGGTCCTCCTTCAAATTCTAATTACAGAGGAGATGGCAACAGCTAGGCAATAATTAAAAAAAAAAGCTAGGCTAATGAAAACAGCAATTATAGCTACCGATTGCGCCAGTGATGTTGTTCAAAGTGTACCAATATCGAGACTGAAAGGTCTGAGAAGCTTGCAAGGCCACTTCATGAATCATGTTTTTAGCTTAAGTAGAAGCCAAGACAGCCTTATGCTATGGAAAATAGGTTGTCAAGCAGTTCATCTATTCCTACTACTGGAGAAGGTCATCAGGTCTTACCTCTTCTTGCATTTCCTTGTGGTCAGTATCAGTTAGATCCTCATCACTATCCCTATCAGGTGAACAATCAGCTTCATCTTCGCTGCCTGAAACCGTCATCTCCTCCTTAAGCTGAAAAGAATCAAGAAGTCGTTAGATTGTTTCAGTAGCATAAATAACACAGATGAAAGTCAAGTACATAACAAAAAGAACTGTAAGAGGGAACAGTGAAGATCATCACTTTAGTTCCTGAAGCATGGCTATTGCAAATTTAGTAGGCTACAAGAGTAAGAATTTCAATGAAAAGGAACTGACGGTGAGCTTTAGAAACCCCACACGGTTGAAGCTAACCCTAGCCATACCTCTTTTGAATGACATTCGGACATCCGTGGAGAGCTGCAACAGGAAGACAAATATCTGCTTCCAGTATCAGTTCCATCAGCTCTTGAGTCATCTAAGCTTCCAGTCTGACTGGTACCACCAGTATCATTAGGCCAAGCACTAATCCCAAAGTTACCGAACCGAAGATTGACAGGTTCAGCCCTACCAATCTGTAACGGACCATACATAGGACTTCCAACACACTTATCACCAACGTAGCCATAAATTGGCTTTCCACTACCATCAACCGACTCAACAGGCCAGGCCTTTGCAACAGAACCATCTGTGTTAACAAGAGCCATTAGGTGCCTTGAGGACCCCATTCTTTGAATCAACTGAAACATTCTCTTTGAACTAAGAGAATTGGCAGCACACTGATTTCTATACTCTTCATCTATAACAGACACTGTACTTGTGGTCGGATCATACAGCTGGTCTCCAGCTTGTCTCCTTCGTAAGCAGCTGAAGACTGTGGCATGAATTGCTGTTACACTCCGATCGACATTAGTGTTGTTAACTTTGGGCACCAAATGCTTGTCAGCTCGGTTACAAAGAAATTCTTGAATTGTTCTGATATTGCGAATGTATTTAACATACTTATTCTTTGATGGGTCCAGTGCCATATACTTAGCACGTACTGCAAATCGTTCCATGTGTTTTTCTTCATTTGTGATGTAAACCATAAAAGGAATGATAGAAGGATGCTTCTTCATGAGCCCCATCTAGCACAAAAGGAAAAAAATCATTATGTGTTGACAAAATCAAATATAAAGAGTCTAATTCCAATTAGCAGATCAAATTCAATGCAGCAAGCCTGGCATTTTTTGACCCTTGGAAAAGTTAAGTTTTGGATAGTTTTGGCAAAAGTAATGTACAATCAACTTTTGGGATAAAAGGAACATACCATAAATTAAGCATCGCACCATGAAATAAACCATGTTTAATCATTCAATATCAAAATGAAGTAACGAACTAAGACGATAACTCAGACAAAGCTCTTCCAAAGATGAAGAAAAATATTTCCTTTACCTACCACAAAATTGAGGCTTAGGTGGACACCCTCAACGACAACAGACTCTTTTCGATCTTCCCATGAGGTGATCAGCCGATCAAGGCTGTCAATGACCATTTCACTTTGTGCTTTAAAACCTTCAATGGCCATTTGCCTTTTGCTAATCAATTCAGCACCATGAATTAAGTCCCCAGACCGGCCATCAAGTTTCTGATTTGAAGGTGCATCAGATAATTCTTCGTGGACCATTGAGGAGGAAACAACAGCTAGTTTTTTGGCTTTTCTTTTAGCCTTTGCCTTTGCAACTTCCACAGGATCCAAGCACTCACCAGCGTGATATGTAGATGCCCAGAGAAGTGGATTATGCTTTTCATCCACAAAGCTCCTCATCATATGGCGGATTGAATCAGTTGAAATTACAGTTGTGATGCCCAATCTACTCCCCTGATTACAAAGATAGGGGAAAAAAGTTGAATACTTAATTATCACTTTCTGGTAAAACAAGACAATTAAAAGGCGAGCTAGATATGCATATTTCAGTTCTTTCACAACATACATCATAATACAGTTGCATGCTAGCCCAGCATTTAATCTTAAAAAAAAAACACACAACTCTACAATTTCCAGAGCACATGATGGCATGCCATGAATGAAAAAAAAAAAAAGAGTAAAAGCTTTATTATTCATGAGCAGTCAACAGTAGAAGTGAGCATACCAGCAACGCTGAGAGTGTGGACTTGCCACAACCACTCGTGCCACACAGAAGAACAGTCACAGATTCCTTTTTTTCCCTGATTCTGAAACCAGAATTACAGGGAAGCATCAGTGAATTGGTCCAGAACAATACAGAGAGAGAATGAATTAATGCCACAGAAACAATCAGGTAGATCATCAATATGCATTTAGTATTGGTTTAGTCTTGAATTCATTTGTTCATGCTTCCACAGACTACTAATAACCAAATGAAAGCAAAGAGAGTATTCTCACAACCAATTCTCCCAAAAAAGGCAAAAAATCAATTGTTTGACTTAAACATCAACATATCAAGAATTAACCTGGAACAACAACGCAAACATATCAACACGAACATTTACCAATGAAACAAGAACATTTACCAATGAAACAAGAATCCTGCACACCTAATCAGACAAAGAACATCTCAAATATGACATGATCCTCAATCAGAAACTGAGGGAGGCTCACAACAATCAAAAGAGACACAGGAATTCGCACCTGCAAGCAAGCAACAAGTCACCCCTTTGATTGGGACCCACATACTTGTACTGTGAGAGAGCATCACAAACAATGTCCAAGAATTTCTCTCTCGCAACTACTACAGTTGTCAGTCTCTTGTACAACTCAAAAGGCATAGCCCTATCAGAGGACATGTCATCACGCCCAAAGTTATAGGCATCCTTCCAGGGAACATTAAGTTCCAGTTGGTTTTCATCATCATTGTTCGCAGATAAATCTGAACTTGCTGATCTTGGAAGCACATTGTCTGCTGAGTATTCGATCCTCATCACTTCGAACACCCTTCGACTAATCTTTTAAGAAACCAAAAAAAATAAAATAAAATAAAAAATCGTGTGATTTAAGCAGCAAATTTTGATGAATAAAAAATTAAAAGTATAACCAAAACGAGCAGGAGAAGGATTAACTGCATCGACGATATCACAAATTCGATAACAAGTTGTTACAAAGCCAAACACAAAAGTGATGAAGATCAAAATCTATTCTATCAGTGAAATCAAGTAAAATGCCAATCTTTCCAGCAATATAACATTAAAAAGGACAAATTTTCTAGAATTACATCCCGAAGATCAAAACCTCGCGGTCAACTCTACAGGAAACCCAATTAAAATTGAAAGCAAGATCGCGACTTCATCTAAATTCCGCATTTATCGATAAACACTTGATATATATACGCAAGATGAGTCAAGCATTGAAGGACTGAAATATCATTGCACAAACAAAATCACTGAAAACACCAAAAAAGAAACCCAAAAAACTCAAAAAACAGAGAATTAGGGAAAATCAAACCTTGAAGGCGTGGCGGGCCTTGCAACCCATCAGCTGGAGCGTGCTCTGGAGCACGCCCCTCGTGTACCGAAACGACCCGCCCCTCCGTCCATCATCCCCTTGTTTCCTCTCTCTCTCATCAACCACCACAATATACAGAAGCTTCGCCACCTCCGCCATCTCCCGACGAGCCCCCTGCCGCCAATGCTGCCAAAGATCCATCAAAAACCCCAAGAAAGAAAAGGGAAAAAAAAAATCCCCAAAAAGAACAGGACAATGAGGGCAGGAGATCAAACCTACCGCGGAATCCGGACCCCGATCCTGGAATTAGGGTTAGGGTTTATAGCGTGTTGTCTGGTTCTCCATGGCCTTGTAGCGCAACCTCGCCACTGCGCTTCACCTTCCACGGATCCGCGGCTTCCGGTCTCCACCTGTCGCTGTCAGCAAATACACGGTTATTTAAAACTCTACGGGATCCGCTGTGGACTGATCCTAAAGGTCGTGTTAAAACTGATTTTATAGGCGTTGGATTTGACAGGTGGCATAGATCGGAAGGTTTCGTTGACGTGTATTGATCGTTATTTATATCTGGGAACCGTGGGGTTTCCCGCGGAATACGAGCTCTGGAGAGGCCGCTTCGTGATTTGTGGGACTTACTAGGGGCGATTTCTCCGTGGTTGTCGAGGCGGGCATGGGCTATGGGCCTTTGGGTCCCGGCCTGTCAGTGCTTTGGGATGCGGTTTCCCCGACAGAGTGGCAGGGAGATCTAGATGTGCGGTGTAGATTGGCGAGGTTTTGTGCGGCCGGATATGTCCGGGGCCTGGTGTCCACTGACTCGACCAACCAGGAACTATTTTGTTGAAGTAAAAAGGCTTATTAGATTTAATTATGATTAGTCAAATTAAACCAACTTTTAAGGTACCGGAAAGAAACAATTGGAGATCACACGTTACGTTGAACGTGAAGTAAAAGGAAAGAAATTGCTTCAAGAATATGTTCTGCTTTCCTTTGTTTCGCTCATTACAAATGGACGGAAAGCAAGAGTTGCATTTTTATTTTTTTTTTTATTTTTTTTTTTTTGATGAGTTCAAATTTTCACTAATAATTTATTTTGTTTTGGTAAAGGACTTCGATTGATGTTCCTATTAATGCTAATAATTAATTCAATCAACTTGTAAGGTTCTGCCCACCATATCTTTGATGTTGTATAATAAGCCGTTGGAAACCAAAAAATTTCATTCTTGCCATTAATTGACGAAGATGGTTCGGTTGAACCTGATCAAGTCAAGGGCGACTCAAGGGCGACTCGAGGCACCCCAACCGGGACCGGCGTCGGGCCAAATTGACATGACATGGGCGCACTTGGGGTTTACCGGTCCGTATCGACTGTCATATCTAAGGGATTTAACAAGTTTGGTTCTACCATTTCTGAACGGAGCAGAAGACCTGCTTGAAAGCGACGCGAGTCTTCCTTGGATACAATTGAGACCGGGTCCGGGTGGGCTTTTGACATTGAAAGCCACGTGCGAAAAGTTCATTGCAAGATCTTCATAATTAAATGTAGTTTTCGAAATTGAAAATACAATTAGGCCCGTTTGGAACGAAGTCAGGGTTAGGGTCACCTCGCCCTGACTAAATTATTTTTTAAATACTAAAAATTTGACCATACTAACATTATTTAATTTATTTAAATTATAATAAGAATTTGATTAAAATGTCCTCCGTTCATCTAAACTGTTAGATCTTAATCTAACGGCTCAGATCGCCTCAGATCTCTTCTCTCTCTCTCTCTCCCCCTCCCTCCCCCCCCCCCCAAAAAAAAACGCCACCCACACACAGCAGAGCATGATTGCTGCCGCCAACGACGTAGCAGACAGACGCCACACACACTTCTGCTCTCCCCGTGCGCGCTCGACTGGCGAGCTCCGCCGTCTTCTGCTCTCCCAGCTCGAGCTCGACCGACGAGCTCCACTGTCTTCTGCTCTCTCCACTCGAGCTCAACCGGTGACTTCGCCGTCTTCTGCTCTCTCCGTTCGAGCTCAACCGGCGACTCCGCCGTCTTTCGCTCTCCTTGCTCAAGCTCATTACGATCTGGATGAAGGGCGACGTCGTGGGTCTCCTCATGTGCTCACGCCCAGCGAGCTCCTCGCGTGCGCGCGCCAAGCTCGCCCCGCGAGCGCACCGCGCTCGCTCCGCCCACTCTGCTCGCTCTTGCAAAAAAGATGAATAGTAGTAGGTGAACAGTACTCATCGGATGATATTTTTATCCACAAAAAATTTTAACCATCTGTTAGTCAGATTAGTAACCAAACAAGATTTACTTGACCGCATTAGCATTTTACACTTTACCTTTTTCTTTGACTTTGACCTTGACCTTGACTCGTTCTAAACGGACACTTAAGCCTCTGTCCTCGGTGCTCATTTCCTTTTTTTTTTTTTTGAATATCTATTTCTCTATTCTAATGTCCCGGTCTTCACTCTACGCGTGACCTTTCCTTGACCATGGTGGTACGTAGCTTTGGCTCCAATACGATGGGTGGGATATTTTTCTATAATTCTTTTTTGAGATAACATTCGACTATAAAAATCTCGAGACTTAAAAAATGAATACTCATCTAATTAAAATAATAATAATAATAATAATAATTTATATATATTTTTCTGTAATTTATATATATCATTGTAAATAAGTTATTGTCCTCAATTTTTGTGTTAAACCGTGGGTTAGGCTTTAATAGGAATTGTGAAAATACCAAAATAGCCCGTTATTATGTATGCACGTATAATATATATTTTTATTTTGGAAAAAAAATCATCGATAGTCGGGACTTGTTGTGCCCGTCGATGGTGGAGAAGCAAGCGTAGCAGTCCACAGAATGGGGACGGCGCTGGGCACGGAGACGACATGGGACTATCCACCGACGACCTTTTGACAATAACCAGCTGCAAAGGAGCCACCGGAATTACCAAAATTGGAGACGACAACGATGGCATTTTTGACTGGGGTAACCGGCGTAGCCGACTGATGGTTTCTTGTCAAAACCGCGCTAACATGCTAATCCCTCTCTGATGCACCTTCAGCGTCAACTCTTATGCACGCAAATTGTTTCCGGACGAGACATTATTCTCGTTTGAAGACACAAAGAGATGCCCCGCCATCGAACGATGCCCTCCTTCTGCTATCCTCGTACTCACAATCCAATCTTCTCGCTAGCGTATTCAAGTGTCCAGCCCGAGTGCAAGGCCATCTGTGGTGCTCAAAGCGGCTAGAGTTCTCTGTATGATTTGAGAGTTTCTCTGGGATGGAAGGTTGACAGAGGTTGAGCGTAGCCTTCTGCATAGGGTTAGGCGACAGAGTCCAATTTTTTCAGAATCGCAGACCAATAATCGGCGAGGGTAATGGCGAGGGAAATCACATGAAGAGGCAGAGGACCGCGACAAAGATGAACTGGAAGTAGAAAACGCACGAGACAAGTGCTTGGAGGTGATGTTCCTTTTCTGGGGACGGGAGGGGGGGGGAGAGGGCAACATTATCTTTCTCGACGGGGATGAAGGTAGGGAAAATCCAATCTCATGCGACGATGCTCATGGTAACAATCTGGCAGATTCGGGGGTCGATGACAATCTGGTGACACGGGGCATTGTCGGCTACCTCTAATGGCGATATGACGACACGGGGCGCTAACTACGGAGCAAGTGTCCTTTAAGAGAATATTCATAGAATTTTTTTAATGAAAAAATTTAACCAAAATAAGTATATACAGATAACACATAAGAAATTATTGTAATTTTTAAAATTCAGAGATGTTACATGCATTTTCAAAAGAGGAATATGCAACACACCCTAAGAAAAGGTGTAAAAAAAAAAAAAAAAAAAAAAAAAAAAATCAAAATGCGTATACGACCCGTGATCATGTTTCCTGAATGGAGAAGCAACAGCATCTCACCTTAACCCACCCCACACGGGCTCTGGAAAGTGAAGGCGTAAAGCAAAACCCAAAGAGAAAAGAATGTGAACGCTTTCCTTCCTCTCTTATTTGGAAATGTACTATAGGAACATTATGTTACAAAGCTTGGAATATATAAAAAATTGTTTTGGGCGAGCAACCGAGGGGAATATGCAGGCTACAAATGATCATTTGCCTCCTCTCCTCTCTACAACAGAATGATTCTATGGCACTGCCATGAAACTGAATTAAACCTGCTGACAACCAAGTTATCCTACTCCACCCTAACGAGATTGCTAGGCAGCATAGGAGAAGCTCATTTTGCAAGTTCTTCCTAATGCTTGTTTCCAAAATGCCACCACCTTTTCTTCTTCTTAGTTTCTGATGTTGGCAGATCTGCATTAGACACAAAGAAAGCGAACCCCTTCTTAAATTGTACAGACATGGAAAGTGAACATTCAATAAAAGCTTTAGATAAGAACACTGAACATAGCCAAGATAAATAAAACAGTTACAAAATAAAATTTTAATGAAAGCTTTAGGAGAGAATTCCAAACACAGTTTTTTGCCTAGCCAAATAAATAACAAAAATAACAGAGATTCATTGTTTCTTCCACAAATATGAAAACAGAGAGATTATTAATTTCAACTGGAAATAACAGTTCCCATTTTGGAACCAGATCGAGGATAAAAGAATCTAGTGATTGCCAATGGCGTTCAACATGATATAAGTAGCTTGTAATGGCATTCAAGCCAGTAGATGCAAAAAATAACATGGGTTTACCTCCTTCAGGATAAATGGAGTTGTAATGCACCTCAGCCCAAAAGCTCAAGAAAATAACTGCACAAATTTAAGATGATGGCTCAGCCAGGAAAGGTAGTGGAAAAAAAAGCCTTCACGCCATTTGAATCATACCTCGTTTAGACTTTTGAACATTAGGAAGGATCTCAATATAGCAAGTATCCTTAAAGGACGTTATCACAAATATTTTCACACCATACTGCAACAAATGGATGTCAAAAACAAATTAGTTAGTTGCAAAAAATTAATAACAACCAAGCAAATGGCACATGGAATTTTTAACAGCCAATTCTCAAGATTTTGATATAATTCTCTACTCACGTGATACACGCAATTGCAAATGCAAAAAAAGGAAAATATTATAAGCAGTATCAAATGCATGAGAAATTGTTGTCTGGTGGAGGTCCTCAAAAGTTAGTGAAAACAATTATTCAAAATATATAGAATAAAAAAAGGTGAGCATACTGAATCAGCAGCAGCCTGTAAGGTGACATGATCACCCCACTCCCCAGATCTGTGGTTTAAAATGAGACAATACAATCACATAAAAAATAGTTCCAGAAAACATTACTGATTAACCCATGTTTAGTACAAACATTAGACATACTCTGATAGCTTCTTTAAGTAGTCACTGTATGCCATCGGAACATATCCTTCATAGATCTCAGGATTAGACTTTAGCTGAGAAATAATTAAAAATGTTATAAAGAAAGTTGAGCAGAAATCTCAAATCAGTATGAAAAGGAAGGAGTGCACATCACTTGCACCACAGAAAATTCTATGAAAAGCAGGACCACATGCACAAATTTGATGAAACAACCTGATTAATAACTTGCTGCCTCACAAATTTGTGGTGTTCAGGACTTCTGTAGAATTGATCAGACAATGCCCGGAACTGAAAAAAGAAAGTCATCATAGTAATCAACATAATGAGCATAAATAGCATAATGGTATTGGTATACGGCAAATCAAATCAAGTAACTCATGCTTCCCATGGCAGCCAAATTTGGAATATGTATGATCTCAGGTTCAAGGACTTGATCCATAATGCTTCTTATACGCCGGAAATTAAAAATGTTAAATTTGTATATGACATTAAGTTAATGACATGAACAGGGATGCACACAGCAATAAGTACACACAAATGTTACACAACAAAATCCATCAAATAGGAGTTTGATGTTAAACAACATTGAAGAACCTTTCTTTCAATATGATAGTTTTCACAAGGAGCATAAATGTATAAGGAAAAGATGCGGATTAAGCAATGGAGCTAACCTGACAGTTGCCATCTCCTTGAACCTTGAGCTCAACCAGATCATATAGTCGCAACCTACAACATATACACCACGTCCAACACAAGCCAATGAGAGAGAGAAGGACAAAGCAAGAACATGCTTGAACAACAAAATATCAACTAGTCAGTTGTCATCCCTATGAATAAGCTTAAAAGCCTTCTCACATATATTCACCTAAGAATAAAATATCTTCTCAAACACACAAATTGGACATGAGTTGAACAAACCTTACCTACGTCAATTATGAGAAATCACCACAAAATTCAAAAATCAAATGGAGGAAAGAAACAAAAAGGTAAAGATATTCATGGATGTGCAAAACTAGATACTAGCACTAACTAGAACACAATCTCATACAATCTACTAGTCACATCTCAAACCCAAAATTTGGAATGTCAACATATGACAATATTGTATGTTTATGAGGCTGACACCCAATAAGGATACAAGATCACTGGATAAATCTATATAAGAATAATAACTCATAAACTAATATCAATAAATTTTCAAAAATACATAATAACAAATCTTAAATCTAAACTTATAAATTTACATAAATTATCTAAATTTTATTAATATACAACATCCCTAAGTAAATAATAAAGTACACTTTAATAAGTTGTAATTGATTAAACTCTAATATGCAAATAATAAGTCATCTATATTAAAATATACATATAATTTAAATTTCAGAAACTAAATTATACATATATATCAAAATCATATAATCATAAAACATAATCATAATTAATATATAAGACTATATAATATAATTATTTTATCAAATTCAAAATTTTAAAAATATACTTACTTTCTTACTCGAAAATATAATTAATCTCCAATATTAATACGCTGATATACTATACGCATAATATCTAAAATTATATCAAAATATAAAAAATTACATTTAACTTTTGTAATTAGATTATGTACATAATGTTTGAGATCAAGTCAAATTGCAAAATCAGAACTGATCCTCTCCAAACACGTATATAAGTCAATATGATGAAGATTTTCTCGTTGACAATATCATATCACATAATCAGAGTATAAATGTAACAAGAGTCATTTAACAAAATCTTTATTCGATCCTTATATAATTTATAACAAAAATAAAAAATTATAACTTAATTTTCATACTTTCACAAACATAGATCTCAATGTATTTTTTTTTCAAATCCAAAAATATAAACAAAAGATCATATCAATAATTCAACAAAAATCATAAATTGAATTTTTATCTAATATCAAATAATATAATAATTTCATCAATCATCAAAATAATTAGCATAAATTAACATAAAATAAAGTGACTCATTTACTTACATCAATTATAATATATGCAAATTATAATTTTTACCGGCTCTCTAAATAATTTTCTAAAATCTTCATGTTTATCTTTCTTAAATATATATATATATATATATCTTACAATGTTTCTAAAACTTTTTTTCCTTTAAAACCCCAACCACCAAAACCCCTAGACAAAAAAGCATATGCAATATATATACCTTGCTTCACATATAACCCCCTAAATCTAAATATAATTATATCATCCTTGTTCTAGTCAAAGTCTAGCCATAACTACCTCCTGATCAGTGGCACTCACGATTTTTGCATCTCAAAGTATGGATTTTGCATAAAAGCCCTTGAATATTTTATAATTGCATCTTACTCCCTTTAGACCAAATCGAAGATCAACTTGCTACGGTTGGTGGTTGAGAATGAAAGTTTTCAAATGTACCCTTTAAATCATCACAAATTGTAATCAAGTCCATAATTATTCATTAATCCAAATTAGATTGAATCATAAAAGGGTCGGGTATCACACTACTCTTTTAAACTAGGCATGGATCATGATATAGCCAACTGCTTTTCCTCAAGCTTCTCAAGGATGGGGTGATAGTGCAATGAATTCTAGTCACCAATATGATTTCAATTCAATGCACAAGAAAGTTCTTTCCATTTTGACAGTAATTATCTGATGTTTTCAAAATTTTGTTGCTTTTTAAAACTTGCATTTTTTGCTCTCTTTCTGCCAATACTTCAATTGAAAAAGAGGGCCTAGAAGTATGCATGAAAGCTTTACAGTGACCACCAAAAAGAAAGAATGAATTGCCAAAAAGAGTCACCACAAATTCTCTGAGTACCAAAAATAAGTGAACTACAGGGGCCATACCTGTCCAAAAGTCTTTGATGGTCTGATATGGCTTCATCAACAGAAGGAATTTCCCCATTAATTCGGGGAACATGCTGCAAAGAACAAGAGTATATTAAGTTTAGAGACTTGCTAAACCATCCAGTATTTAAGTGATGATTTAATACCGAAGTACAAGAGAAACAGTCTAATAAACTAAACAGACCAACAGCTGTACAGAAGACAAAATAAGAACAAAAGACAAGAAAGTCTAAATACAATATGACAAAAAACAATAAATGACAACTACCCCTCTCTTGCTACTAGTTTGGAATCAAACAGTCAACAAGTGTCACATGCACATGGATACTCCAGAAACAAGAAGGGCACATCACATTACTCAAAATAAAAACAAGAAAGGCACATCTAGTGGTCATTCATATAGTAAGTGTAAATAAACAAAGCACATGCTCAAAGGAGATAACAGCAAGTTGTTAGAGAAGCATGACCGCAGTTTAACAATTACAGTTAGAGATATTTATGGATGATTCAAAAATTGACTGCAAGCTTAACTATAAGATCTTACTCCAGCAATAAGTAATCCTTTAACACCATAAAATTCCAGAATCTAACACAAAGCCGGGGTTCGATTATGCAATCTCTGAGCATAAGCCAGACCGTGGCGTTTGAGAGACATAGCACATTATTATAAATTGGATGATTGTTCAACAAATCAATCTCCTTTTCAGAGAGTAAGAGCAAAATGCTCTCACCTAGTTTTTTATTCTAAACATCTTCAAAGCTTTGATATAATGCAGGAACAAATGCTGATGCAAGCATATGAGAATTTATAACTTTAGAATATGCAATATTCAGGTGTCAAAAGTATCTTGGACCTACAGGAATGGGGACCATCTGGTTTAGCCTCTTGCCTACTTCACCATCAATCTCAGAAAAATCATCCGTGAGTTCTAAAGACCACTCCTCCCCTTGATATTGTTTTTCTTCAGGGCTTGAACACGAGCTAGACGCTTCCCTATCATCTTCCTCTTCATCACCACCTTCAGTCTCTATAGAAACTAAAAGGACATTTATAACAAGAGCAAGAAAGCAGCATGGTACACTAGACAACCAGAGGCAATTCATAATCACTGGATTACCTAAATTATAGCTGCTCATTGGAGGGCCAAACCAATCTTGTGGAAAAACAGATGCTTGCATATGCTCTTCAGTGGCATGTGAAGGACCAGACACATCTGCAACAACAAGTTGCCAAGATTCTTCGTCAAATGCCTATGAAAGTCTTGTCATTCTTAGTAAGTGCTAAACATACCTTCTAAGCCATAACCTCCATCATAATAACCAGCATCACTTCCTGCAGTGGTTACACAGTACCCAGGGTTTGTAAATGGGTCGCCTTGAAGAAGATGGAGGCCCCACCGCATAACATCAGAATCTTGCTCAGACGATAACATTATTATCTTTCAGAATAAAATATATCTGATCCTGATCCTGCAAGATAAAGATAGCTTTGGTGACTATAATAACATTTAATAACTTGCTGAATGCCATCAAAAAGTGGGTAACATCCTCTCCATCAAAGCAAGATACATGAAAATATTCTAATTCTAACTTATGCAGATGAAGAGAACATCAACATAATTCAACACTTGGAAATCAGGCCATGACAGAATGTTTTGTCCGAGATCCAGATACGAGTCAGAGATCAACCCACAAAGAGTTTCAATCTCGTGAAGCAAAGAAACTATTTCCGAGATCAGATCACGTCCTGATTCGTCCGCGATGAATCCCATGACAGTTCTTCAGTAGTATGGCGATCATCAGTTAAGAGGGTGTCTTTCGATTTCCAATTTCAGAAAACCCAAATGATCGAAAAAAATAGCTAATAAATACGTAGATGCATCAAGTACACTAGTGGTACTCGATTGGATACCAATCGTAATTCATCCGCTAAAGAATTCCATCTTTTCAAATTCCACAGATTCCGTAGAAACAATAACTCAACAGGTCAAGAAACGGGTTACCAAGTAACCAGAAAAAAGATCGGAACCATCTTCCCTCTTCCAATAACCAATCGCATCTCAAAGTAATACCTCAAGACGCCAAACGATGCAAGAACAAAGATATAGAAGATCAAACCAATCCAACAAGAAGAAAATCCAGATCAAATTCACCGGAAAGGAAAAACCTCGAATTCTCCTGCACAAACAGAAATTCCAAACAAGAACTTACTGCAAACCAGATCGATCGATCTCGAGAGTTCTCTTCCTGCTAGTTGAATCCAAGGGAGAGCGAAAAACGACAGAGATGAGCACGGCTTCGAGACGCCACGACGACGAAGAAGAGGAGAGAAACGAGTGAAAAGAGAAGCGGAGCGGGGGGAGGGAGGGAGATAACCGCGAGGCGGGGAGGACGAATCTCGAGGACGTCGCGGGGGAATACAAAGTCCGATTTAAACCACGCGGCCTCTCCCGAATCGGCCGTTGGTTCTCGGGAACGCGATCTCCGCGGTGCGTCGGGGGAGCCCGCCCGGGAGGAGGATTGTAAGGACGAGATGCTCCGGAGAGGCAGCGTCTGCTGTTTGTTTATATCACGGGGAGGAGGAATCTCGCGTCGGAGGAGAGAGCATTCCCCTGACACATTTCAGACGACCGCTGGGAGGAGGGACCCACAACAGTGGACCCGGCGTTATTGTCCCGCGCGGGCCCCACCCCCGTACGCCGCTTTCATGCGCTTGGCTGCAGACGAACCATAGAGCCGGGCTACTGCGCACCGTCTGATCGGAAACATACGGCAGATGCTCTCTTTTTGCCGGGCATCTCTTGCGTTTCTGCTGTGTGACGCGGTGCCGCGTTAGCGTGCAAAGCGTGCGTTTTGACGGCTGGGATTTTCCCGAGATGATGATCCCAAGGCAGTTGTAGTAGTAGTACCGCAGCATCATTGCCTATTTCTGGGACACGGTTCGCTCAAGACTAGGATTTGTTTTGTCTTCGATCGGGTGTTTGGTTTTGAAGAGAACACTAAAATTATATTCATAATTTGGGGAAAATGCTTGTGCATTGGTTTCTGGGGAAAACCAGCTGAAAGTCTTGGATTAGAACTATGAGAAAGTGATGCTGATGTTGCGCGCCTCAACTGATCTGAGCCCGATGACTCGACCCATTTTGATTTTGGTTCTTGCAGACATGTATTAAGAAATCATGAGATGATCCGTTTGACCGGATGTCGAAGGATTCTCCTTTGTCGTCGTAATCGAATTCGCGATCTTGATTTAATAAGAATTTGCTTGACAGTGGATTATTATACTTTTGTCTCAACAAGTGGAAAAGCCACCGTCCTCTGTTTTGAATTGAAAACTAACTTTTTATTTATTTATTTTAGACTTGCCTCAAATACATAGGTTACAGGAATATATATAATCTACTTAATCAATAATTAGTGGATTATGTATTAAATGTAATTCAATCATGTTTCTTCTCGCAATTAACCAAAGAAATTGGGCTACTTGGTTTTGGTCCACTTCCATAATCCAATTTCTTAATTGAGCCAGAACCGAACCTTTATTTTTGGTTGGTTCGTTTCCCTTTGCTTTCCCATTCCCGCGGGAAACCCAGGATTTCCAGCGGTTGGCGACCGCGAAACCAAAGAGAGGCAATCGCGCCGCGTCCTTCTCCCTTCCAATCTTTCCTCCCCTCTCCACATCTTCCATGCCTCCATTCACCCACCAACTCCATCTCTCCCGCTCCCATTTCTTCCTCTTCCCCATCAAAAGATTCAGACCGACAACCCTCCCAAATGGCCAGGCGCCGCCACATCGCCCTCGCCATGGCCCTCGTCGCCGTCCTAGTCCTCTTCCGCCCGCCCCGCGCCTGCTGCCTCGATGACGACGAAGAAGACGCTGACGTCGAGGCGGACAGGAAGCGCGCCCGGGCCAACCCCCTCTTCGCCAGAGTCGTCTACGAGCGCCTCATGGGCCTTACCACCACCTTCGTCGACCAGATTGGCGACCAACTCGATTACTGCGTCAAGGATCCGTTCGTCCTATTCTCTTTCTCTCTATATATTTCAAAACTCTTGGGCTTCTCTTTGTTGTTGCCGCTTACTGCAAATCTTGTTTTTGATGTAATGCTCCTGTGTATTACAGCCGGTATGAGTGGAACCGGGCGTTCAATTTCTCTGCGGACCTGACCTTCTTGTCGAATTGCATCACCTCAACCAATGGTATGAACATCTTAGTAGCTATAACCTTGTATTGCATGCTGTTGTTATGTGCCGAAATGGTTGAGACCATGATGCTTATGATCCTTACAAGCATGTGTTTTGCATGTATGCTCCACAAATTATTTTCGTACTAGGTAGAATTATGTTTTCCAATTGCAATTTGGGGTCTTTGAGGTCGTAATGGTGCATCTACGTATGACTGATTGCGCTTGTTGATGTTTATTTTATCACTCTTAAGAGACCATGGTACCAACTAAAAGGAGCGATCTTCTTCTCTCCTCAGTGAATATAAAGTTCTGTTGAACTATTTTTGTATACCAAAACAATATATTGCATTAATTGTCATCCATTTTTTACCCTCTACTGTTCTGGAAATTTGAAGAAGATTACATCTCTCAAGGATCCACTGCTGAACAGGGGACCTTACGCTGCGGATGTGCACAGCAGCAGAAATGGCATTCTACTTCAGTAGTTTTCAGGACAGTGGGAAGACCAATTACTTGAAGCTCAACAAGAACTGCAACCTTACCTCATGGGTATCTGGCTGTGAGCCAGGATGGGCGTGCAGTGTCCCCGAAAATCAGAAAATTAGTCTCAAGAACAGAAAGGAAATGCCTTACAGGACCCTTAAATGCCAACCCTGCTGTGAGGGTTTCTTTTGCCCTCATGGTATCACTTGCATGATACGTGAGTACCTACTCTGCTGATTCTCCAGGAATTCCATCTTGCAAATGCATCTGACTTTCTCTGTTATTTCTTTTCCTCTTTTGGCTTGGATGAAGCTTGCCCTTTAGGCACGTATTGCCCACTTGCAAAATTGAACAAAGCTACTGGTATTTGTGAGCCGTAAGATCTCTTGATACTATAATCCCATTACTAGTATTGTCATTCATTGGAAATATGCAAAGGTAAAATGTTTAGTTAAATAATGCAGATATAGGTACCAAATACCTCCTGGACAGCCAAATCATACCTGTGGTGGTGCAGATCGGTGGGCTGATTTTGGACATAGCAGCGAATTGTTCTGCCCAGCAGGATATTATTGTCCAACCACAATAAAGAAAGTTCCTTGTAGTAGGGGGTATTGTATCTTTTTTCTCTCAACTTGTATTCTTTTGTTTTGTACGTCAGGTTTACTGCTAGACCCTGATCATGCAACTTTTAATGAACTAAAGAGTTATATGATCAGTTATAGGTTATGTCATTTAGCTTGTCTTAACCATGATGGGGTTTCTAAATGCTATTCATAGTGACCTTTCTGTTCTAATTTTCAGGCATTACTGCAGGAAAGGTTCTACTGAACCAAACAGTAAGTACCTCAGCAGAGTCCATGGTAGTGTATTGGCATAATGTAGCGTAAATGATCAACATAGGATGGATAACGTGATACATTCAGGCAACCTTCCTTCTAAAATTTTGGTTTAACTTCAAATTCTAGTGTTTGATTGTGAACTTGTAGTTATAGAAGTAGATTTACACTTTTTACTCTTTCTTCAATCCCCTATAAGTAGCTTTTTTTTCCTTTTTCAACTTGAAGGACCAGAGGAAACATGAAAAATTGCTTTGTGATTTTTCTTATAAACACTATGTGAGAAGAATTAAAGCTTTTGATGTGAGTACATCTCAGTACACTTTCAGTCAATGAAGATGGATTAGAGAAGCACTGGCCTCATGCAATGTTATCAGTGAGCAAGTTTTGTAGAAAAAAATTTTGTTTATATGCTAACAAATTGCCTTATCTCCAACTAGTTAGCCTATTACCATCAGTTCTCTGACATAAAGGGGAGAAATCAGTGATCCAAATCTCAAATGGGACTGTGCAAACTATAATGTTTCAAAGAGAAGATCTTGTAGTTGTCTAATCAATCAGCTGACATCATCAGATTCCTTTAATTTTTGAATTCAAGTATTTGAATATTTTTATTATGAACATCCTTAATCTCGGTTCCCAATGACTTGCAGGCTGCATTAAGAAGAGTTCCTGTGAGGCTAACTCTGAAACTCAGAACATCACAATATTTGGTTGCATTATAGTTGTAAGTGATGATCAATTTATTTATTTGCCACCGTTATTAGATTGTCATTTTCAACCAGAAGACAACCAGCTATTTCCTTCCGGATCTTTGATTCATGTCTCCTTCATAACAATGTTGTCAACATTGAAGTTCAATTCTGCCTTTGCTTCTATACTCTGGTTCTGAAATGTCACCTTGTGACCTTTTTCTATCTCGTGTCCTTTGCTACTTGACAATTTAAGGGATGATGGTTTTTCTTTAAAAGTTACTATTTTTCTCAAAAAAGCTGTTTCTCTAGAATGTTTTTCAGGATCTTAACCACAACATACTTACAGTTTCTTATCATAGTTTATAATTTTATTGCATAAATAGTTAAAAACCTCTTTACCTTTTCACTGTGGTAATGCATCTAAAACTTTAACTCCTACAGCATCTTGACTTGAAGCCATCCAGCTCATAAGCTTTTCCTTCACTTGCTTCAAGGAATTTGCTGACCTTCGGTTTCATTTTATGTAGGGTGCTCTCACTTTATTGCTTATAATCATATATAACTTCTCCGGCCAACTGCTTTCAAGTCGGGAAAGGAAGCAAGCGAAATCCAGGGAAGCCGCTGCACGGATGGCTAGAGAAACTGTGCAAGCTCGTGAAAGGTGGAAGAGTGCTAAAGATATTGCAAAGAAGCATGCAGTTGGGCTTCAGACACAATTTTCCCGTACATTCTCACGGAAGAAATCTGTTGGGCAGGGCCTTGGTCCCAACATACCAACGTTTGGGAAGAAGAAGGAATCAAATAAGCTAGCCAAAATGATACGTTCACTGGAAGAGGACCCAAACAGTGATGAAGGCTTCAATTTGCAGATTGGAGATAAAAACTTAAAAAAGAATGCTCCTAAAGCAAAAGAAATGCATTCACGCAGCCAAATTTTCAAGTATGCTTATGGCCAAATAGAAAAAGAGAAGGCTATGCAACAACAGAATTTGACCTTTTCAGGAGTGATATCCATGGCTACCGATACTGAAATCAGACAGAGGCCAGTGATTGAGGTTGCTTTCAAGGATCTGACACTGACTCTGAAAGGGAGTAAAAAGCGGCTTATGAGGTGTGTAACGGGAAAGCTCATGCCAGGCCATGTAACTGCTCTGATGGGCCCATCTGGTGCTGGAAAGACCACATTCTTAAATGCTTTGGCTGGGAAGGCTACTGGATGTGAGATGAGCGGTATGATTCTTATAAATGGAAAGGCCGAACGAATTCGTTCTTTTAAGAAGATCATTGGCTTCGTGCCGCAAGATGATATTGTTCATGGCAATTTGACTGTGGAGGAGAATCTCTGGTTCAGTGCAAGATGCAGGTAAGAAATGCTTTTTGACTAACACAAGACAATCAAAGGGAAATATTCTGTGTAGCTTATTCCTTTCCTCTGCCTCTTCTGAATGAAATTTATCTGGAGCTGTTTCATGATTTACTTCTTGCATGTATTTGGATATATATAACTCTTTCATCTACTTCTACATGCATTTGTCAATAGAAAAAAGACCATGTTTAACCTGCTCATCAAGTTTGTCTGTTAGTATGGTATGCGAAAACCTAAGAAGTTGTACTGCTTTTTGCTCGATAAATGGTATGTTATCAAATACCAGCATGCCCTGTAACTTGAAACATCCCTCTTGGTTTCCAGACTTTCTGCAGATTTGCCAAAAGCTGATAAGGTTCTAGTTGTGGAAAGAGTTATTGAATCCTTGGGGCTACAGGCAGTTAGGGATTCAATAGTTGGGACCGTAGAGAAGCGTGGGATCTCAGGTGGACAGAGGAAACGAGTAAATGTTGGGCTGGAAATGGTCATGGAACCATCACTTTTGATATTAGATGAACCAACCTCTGGTCTGGATAGTTCTTCATCTCAGTTGCTTCTAAGGGCTCTTCGTCGAGAGGCTCTCGAGGGTGTAAATATCTGCACAGTGGTTCACCAACCCAGGTTGGTTGGATCCCGAAACAGTTTTACTTCATTAATTACAATACATGCTTTCACTTTGTATACTCTGTCCGCCTATTCTTGACTAATTTTAAGCAATTGCTTTCTTCAGTTATGCCTTGTTCAGGATGTTTGATGATTTGATACTTCTTGCAAAAGGAGGTCTAACTGTATATCATGGATCAGTAAAGAAAGTGGAAGAATACTTTGCTAACCTCGGGATAAATGTCCCTGAGCGCATAAATCCTCCAGATCACTTCATTGACATTCTAGAAGGCATAGTGAAGCCTAGCACAAGCGCTGGCATAAACTACCAACAGCTTCCCCTCCGATGGATGCTCCATAATGGTTATGATGTGCCTCGGGATATGCTACATGAGGCATCTAATGCATCAGCTGGAAGCGGTGAAACAAGTTGTAAGGATGAAACTGAGAGACAATCTCTTGCTAGTGATATATGGAATAATGTCAAGGACAAAGTAGTGCTGAAGCGGGATGATTTGGAGTACAATTTCTCTAGGTCCAAAGATTTGTCCAATCGCAGAACTCCTGGTGTCTTTAGGCAGTATAAGTATTACTTAGGAAGGTAAAATCTCTTTTGACTTATTTCTTTTGGCCATTTTTTTTTTTACATTTTCTTCTAAATATTTGTGAATTATTTTTCATGTCAGAGTGGGTAAACAACGGTTACGTGAAGCTAGACTGCAAGGAGTTGACTTTCTTATATTGTGTCTTGCTGGAATCTGCTTGGGAACACTAGCTAAAATGAGTGAGGAAACATTTGGATATGTTGGCTACATGTATACTGTCATTGCTGTTTGTAAGTTTTGATATCTGTTACCTTGAATTACTGCTCCCAAACTATTAGGCAGAGTAATTTATTTATTGATTAGGCTATCTTGATTGACCTTGCTACTTTGTTGCAGCTCTCCTGTGCAAAATTGGTGCTTTGAAGTCGTTCACAATTGACAGATTGCAGTATTTAAGAGAGAGAGCTTCTGGCATGAGTTCGTTCGCATATTTCCTTTCAAAAGATACAATAGACCATTTCAACACAGCTATCAAGCCAATAGTTTATCTTTCCATGTTTTATTTCTTCAACAATCCTAGGTCATCGATCGCGATTAATTATGTCATTTTGGTTGCACTAGTATATTGTGTGACTGGTATTGGCTATACTTTTGCAATTTGCTTCCAACCTGGATCAGCCCAATTGGTGCGTACTTTTTTTCTGCTAGGAACTCACCGTCTCATTATATTCCGGTGACTAATACCTTTTTTTTTTCAACTATAATGTTGATCTGCAGTGGTCTGCACTTCTTCCTGTTGTTCTGACGTTAATAGCAACCCAGGATGAAGTCCCCAAACAGCTGACTGCTATATGCTACACAAAGTGGGCGCTAGAAGCTTTTGTGATTGCAAATGCTGAAAGGTAGGAAGCTTTAATTTGTTTGCACATGTTCTTATCTCCAGCAAGAGATTGCACGGTCAAGCATTCGAATTAACGTTTGACAAATGATCTGTTGCTAATATTTCTTTCTTTGTTTCTTGCAATCAGGTATTCGGGAGTTTGGTTGCTAACTAGGTGCGGGTTTCTTAAAGTAAAAGACTACAACATAAACCATCTGCTTCTCTGCATAGGTGTTCTTGTGTTGAGTGGTATAGTTTTCCGGTGCATCGCCTTCTTTTGTTTGGTGACCTTACAGAAGAAGTGAGGCACAGTGGTTTTTAAAAAAATTTCTCGAACTCCATTTTTTTTGTACTCGAGGTTGAATCGCATGTGAAGCATGGCTTTGGAAATCAAGTCGGTTCGCATAGTTGTAGCACAGGCAGTCACATTGTTTGTAATCGAGTTGGAAGTTTTGTTTAATGTGTAACAAGGACCTTGACTCGCAATCCATTTCTTTGATTTTTCCACACCCTCGTAGTCTAGATTTGCCTCAAAAGAAAATTCCTACAATCGACTTCTCGTGACTCATTTGATTGTAGGAATGTCCTTGGCACCAACTTGAAACGTTCAAAGGTCAGTTGTGCCGATGAATCCTGAGCATGGAATTTGAATCCGGCGGGTTAAATTTATGCCAACGTTGTATTGACAATGAACATATTGAATCTGTCGCCGCCATTGCAACTGCATTGACTGGATCAGGCTTCCGTCCCGTGTCCACGGAACCTTTCTCAAGATATAGTTTTTTTTTTTTTTTTTTTTTTTTTTTTTTTTTCAAGCAATATGAGATTTACCCTTGGAATCTTTGTCACCGAAATAAGAAATAAAAAAAATATAAAGATTTGTATTCTTACAAAAAGAAACTAAAAATTTTCGGTAAACCCCGTAAAAAAGAAACCCAAATTTAATACACGAACGACACAAACCATCAGAAAAGTTTTCAGTCAGTGAAGTCTTCTAGTCCTCCTCCCTTCTGTTCTTCTTTCCTGTTGGACTTTGGCGTATCAAAGAAAAAAATCAAGTGTTTGATATTTCATCTGTAAATTAAAAAAATAATTAAATTATTTTTAAGTTATTTTATAAAAATAAATTATTTACTAATTAAATTAATATATAAATACTAAAATTTTAATTAAATTATTATCTTATATTTTAATTTTAATTTTAAGTTTGAAATTAGTTTCGATTTCGAAGCGAAAGATGACTAAGGCTCCCAGTTGCTTTCAAAAAAGGCCCTCCGTGTCAAACAAACCCACGCTTAATTTAGGAATTGTGGAATCGTAGGAATTGAGTGATTCCAGGGAATTGAAGGAATTGAGGGAATTAGATAATTACAGTGTTTGGATGAGTATTTACTGTAGGGAATTGGTAATTGGTCAATTCCTTTCCGTTGTTTGGTTGACGAATGGAATTGATCAATTCCATAATATATTAGAAAATACATCTTAGTAAGTTAATACAAAAATCCACCCAAATTGAATAGACAATCATGCTATCACGCCAAACAATCCTTGTGAATAACAGAAACAAGTCCTATTATCAAGTTAGTGCCAACCCGTGGGAGGCTTCTTATCGCGCCTAGTTTCAAATTCCATTGGCAAAACCGAAGTGCCATCAAGGCTTGAGAGCAAGTGCCAAGTCGAAACTCGCCAAAGATTGTCAGGACAAATTTCGGCTTCGACTCATGCTGAAGAAGGCCCCCAATTTTCCGGAGTTGTCTGCTCTTGTCTTCACTGTGGTCAGGTCATCCGATGCAAATACAAATTCAACAGTGATTTTATTTTTATTTGTAGAGAATTTGCCCGTAATTTCTGCCAGCTCTGATGGAGACGAGCTCTCGAATCGTGGGAGGCAGGCGCTCCGGCACTCCGGCACACTGATTCAGGGCAGTGGAGAAGGCGAGCTTGGTGGAGAAGACGAGCTCGGTGTGGAGAAGACGAGCTCGGCGGAGAAGACGAGCTCGGGGGAGAAGACGAGCTCGGCGGAGAAGACGAGCTCGGCGCGGAGAAGACGAGCTCGGCGGAGAAGACGAGCTCGGGGGAGAAGACGAGCTCGGCGGAGAAGACGAGCTCGGCGCGGAGAAGACGAGCTCGGCGGAGAAGACGAGCTCGGGGGAGAAGACGAGCTCGGCGGAGAAGACGAGCTCGGCGCGGAGAAGACGAGCTCGGCGCGGAGAAGACGAGCGGCGGAGAAGACGAGCTCGGGGGAGAAGACGAGCTCGGCGCGGAGAAGACGAGCTCGGCGGAGAAGACGAGCTCGGCGGAGAAGGCTCGGCGGAGAAGACGAGCTCGGCGCGGAGAAGACGAGCTCGGCGGAGAAGACGAGGTGGAGAAGACGAGGGGGGCGTGGGGGGGAGGGGAAATCGACGAAACCGAGCGTGCTACAGTAACCGGGAATTGAAATCCCGAATCGGCGTTTTCCGTTGATTTTGAGAGGGAATTAAAACGGGGAATCGGGGGAATTGGGAAATAACCGATTCCCCCGATTCCGGTCCGGGGAATTGAAACAAACACCGGAATGGAGGGAATTGGGCTCTCAATTCCCTCCATTCCTCCGATTCCCGGTTGAACCGGGAATCCAAACAAACAAGCCCTTATTGTAAAAATCAAATCCCACAAAATGACCGGAAAAATACAAATCTAAACCCCTAAAATATTCAGAATCTTTTTTTGAAAAGAAAAAAAAAAAAAAATCAGTATTCCCCAGCCCGGTCGATTTCGAGCCGTATCCACTGTTCACCGAGGGGCCATCGAGACGGAGAAGTCTGTGGGCAGCCCGAATCGCTCCTCCCACGCCTTCGCCTCCACCAACACCTTCGAGACCTTGCCCGCGACCCACTCCATCCCCGGCCTCGCTGCCGCTTCCGCTGACACGCATCGCAGCGCCACCTTAATCAGCCTCTCCGCCGCCTCCACCGGGAACGAGTCACGCAGCCTCCCGTCCATCCACCTCCTCACCCTCCCCGCCCTTTCCTCCGAAAGGGCCTCCTCCGACTCGTTCTCCTCCGCCCCGATCGCCTTTCTCGCTGTATCGATCAGCGAGATCCTGCCGAAATCCTTGGTTTCCGTCTGGTACTTGTATTTCACCGGCTCCTCGCCGGACAGGAGCTCGAGGAGGACCACGCCGAAGGCGTAGACGTCGGATCTCTGGGAGATCCGGCCCCCGGCGATCAACTCCGGCGCCATGTACCCTCTCGTCCCCTGAATCCGCATCCTGCGGCTGTCGGACCTCCCGAGCCTCGCCCTGGGCGAGGATGCTTCTGCGATCTCGCCGGAGAGGGCCGCGGCGCCGAAGTGGCAGATCCTCGCTCGGAGTTCGGGATCGGAGACAATGACGCTAGAGCTCTTGATGCGGTTGTGGACGGGGCCTCCGGATAACCCGGCGGCGGAGGCGGAGTGGTGGTGGATGTAGTCGAGGCCCTGGGCAACGTCGGCAGCGATCTGGACGCGTGAGGACCAGGACGCGATGGGGGTGTAGTTTGGGTTTCTAGGGTTTCGGAGGATGTGAGAGAGCGAAGCCCCGTTGGCGTATTCGTAGACCAGGTAGATGTACGGAGGAGCGAGGGATGCGCCAAGAAGGGGGACGACTGCTGAGTAGTGGGCGCGAGAGAGGGCGGAGAGACGAGCCGGGAGGGCAGCGGGATCACCGGAGAGGAAGGGGCGCTGGACGATGACGGCATCGCGGCCGCGGAGGGTGCAGCGCCAGGAAGAGGAGGAGGAGAGGCGGGAGGCGAGGAAGTGGTTGGTGGCGGATGAGATCTCCGAGAAACGGTAGAGTGTGAGTGTCTCCGGGAGGGAGTCGCGGAGGCTGGTGAGGGAGGCATGGCTGGAGGAAGAAGACGTTGTGGCAGTGTAGCTGGTGCTGGTGGCGGCGGGGGCGGCGGCGGCGGCGGAGGAGGTGGAGGGCGGTGGCTGGCTGGAGGAGGACCTGGATTTCGATCTCGAGGCGCGGTTGGAGGTTCGGGGTTTTGGTTCGGCGGCCATGGTGTCGCTTTGGGATTTGCACATCTCCGGTTTTGGTGACAGCATTCGGGTAGAAGAGAGAGAGAGAGAGAGAGAGAGAGAGGGTGAGCAGGTGAAGCTAAACGAGGCAAGGAAAGGCGTAGACTAGTGACGTGGCAATAGATGGTTCTGTTTTGGGGTTCGTGATTTTATCGCGAGAAAAGTTGAAGACTTTCGGTGGTAGCTGGAAAGTCAATATTCCTTAAATATCGTTTTTTATATAAAAAATAAATATAATTATCAAATACTTATTAATATTTGTATAATAATATTTTTCATTTTGAAAATGGATAAAGCGAATTCGATTTGTCAGCCAAGAAAAGTCAGCGCTTTAAGGCGGTTGAGTAGAAGGAAAAGGACAAGGTTGGGCACATGGATGGGTCATGGGTGTGCCCAACTGGGGAAGAAAATAGCATCCGTCACGATGACGGAGTTGCCTACATGATTTGATTGTACTTCCGGAACCAGAGCCGGATCTGTTTGATTTATGTTTGACGTTTCTAATAAAACAGAAGACCAACTGGACTGAACTGCGGCTGCGGAACACGCATAATATATTTGCGAGAGGCCCTGACAGAAGAAGAGAAGAGCATGGCGAGAGAGCGTCGCGCACCGAACGGGTCTTTGAGATGAGATGGTCGGCTCTTGGCGCGTGAACTATCGAAAGTAGACAGCCAGTGCTTCGCCCACCGGCCACCGCAACAACTAGTCAGTATCGTGTTTTTTAATGGTGCCAAGTCGAGATTTGCAGTGACCGAATCCTGGTTCTAGCGTAGCACGTGGGTGCTTGTCAATAATCATGCACGTGGGCGATTCTAGTCTAGTCATCAACTTGTGTGGGCTCCGGGCTAACCCAAACGTCTTGGCCCACGACTGTCATTCCAGTTCTCACAGGCCCAATCCAAAATTCTAAAAATCGTATTGGCCGGAGACCCAGGTGCGCAGTGAAGCGGAGCCGATCCGCCTCCTTCCTCCTCCCCCCAACCTCCGCTTCCAAACCAAGGTGCGTTCTCATTCTTTCATTAATATTTCTTGATTCCAATTCAAATTCGACTTTTGTTTTTTTCTTTCTCCGTCGAGCTTTTGTTGCCGCACTCCTAATTACCCTTCATTTTGGCGCTTTCTCAGCGATCTCTGAAATAACTTATCAGATTTAGGGTTTCTTTTTCACAAATTGAATCCGTGAGATAATAGAGTGCTCGGATTCTAAGTCTGGGATTAGGTCTATCTCTTTCTCCTCAAATTGAACTGCATGATGCTGCTTTATTTTCTTTCGTTATATCATTCGATGTCATCAGCAGTATATTGTAAACAAGGTTTAGTAATTGATGCTAATTTGGCTGCATTGCTAATTTCAATTTCAAATTTTGCATTATTCCACAAGTTGTTTACGGATGCTCGATATGAGGGCTAATATTTGCATGGCAGCCTAATGTAAAGTGGGAAAAGAGTTTCGGGATCTATCCAGCAAACACAATAATTTTGTTCTTTGTCTCACTTCGATATCTCCACAAGTCATTTCAAACCTTGGCACAAATGGCATCCATACATATCTTTTAAACTCTTCATCTTCTCGCCCTTCATTTTCGCATTTAATTGTTTCCTGATACATATTTTACATCAGACATTCTACTGCTCACAAGCTGTCAAACTAAATTTTCCCTGTCGCAGAGATTCCAGTGACTTTCTACTTAAAGTAAATGTCTGAGACGCATCCACGAATCGATTGCCAGAGCTGACAAAGAGTTGGAGGATCCCAAAACATCTCCAAATGTTATTCAGAACGTCCATCAAACTTGACCCAAATTCCCAATGCTCTCAATGACTCTAATTTGAAGTACACCGCATTGTCCAACTTAAAGACGTCTGCAAGGCATGAAATGGCGATGATATTTACTTGCAAGGTCTGTGAGACAAGGTCGGTGTATGAGAAGGGTGTTGTGGTCACTCGTTGTGGAGGGATGTAATACTCTCCACCTCATTGCAGACAGACTGAGCTGGTTGGAGAACCTCGTGGCAGCTAAGGGAGAAGAGGTGAGGAAAGGCTCCACTGACACACTAAACCTTCCTCTGGATGATTTTGCTGGCAGAAATTCCTCATAATTTCCTCCTGGCTTGTTGGCTCACTCAATGAATCAATTATCTGAGAATGTATGAAAATCTGAATAGTGAGGTCAGACATTTGTTTGTAACATGCTTAGCTAATGAATGGTACAGGATTTTATTTGCATTTGTGAAGCACACATTTTGCTATTTAAGTGCAGTTCGACTTCTTTTAAAATGCTCTCTGGTTGAACACATACTCTTAAAATTGCACAGGCTTTTACCTGTTTAATTCAACAAGTAAAATACTTAGCAGAAAATGCATATTCAACACAACACTGCATATGATTTTCTGTTCGAAGGCTACATGCATTACTGTACCCCACCTTCATCCATACTGTTACAACAGTAATTCGGTTCCAAAAGAACCACCAAAACCGAACTTCTACAGGGAACTCTCTTGAAATGAGAGGTCAGCATTATACTAATCACCCTCCACTGCACACAATTGGCAAGTAAAATTCATTAATCAACCAACGAAATCATGTACCATCTGATTACCGAAGTGTCTTGGTATGTGCTGCGGCTGCTGCTGATGTGAACCTGCAGCTCCCTCGTCGTGCCTGAGGCCAAGCGTGAGAGACACTGCTCCAAGCCCACTGATATCCATCCCGTCACGGTAGAATCCCATAAGACCACCATTCATGCTCCCAGGGGCCATGCACTCCATCCTCGACCTTTTCTCCCGGTGCCACTGCTCCAAATTCTGGTAACTGCCATTGATGGGGACAGAAGCCATGGACGAGCACTCTGACTGCGCCTTGCTGGATTGAGCCTCCGATCGCTGGTCATCATTTGTGATTATCTTACCATCGTTCTTGTCGGCAGAGTTGAGATTCATTTCAGCCATACCCTTCGTCTCGAGCATGTGTATTTCCTCTACCATAGGCTTCCAGAGACGTACCCGGGCGTTGATAAACCAGTTTGAAACCTAAACGTATAAAAACAGTGCATGAGACTAGAGATCCAGAAGGCCAGTTGCATAATAATGTAAAATTGATGAACAGTTAAGCGTGGCTGGTGACAATATTCCAGCATGTCAGTCAGTTCACATGCTTGGCTGTCCGACCATTCCACCGGAGTCTTTTCACATCAGAAATTCGCATGAGAAACTTCAGAGTTGGGAGACGCAGATCAAGACAATTTAAACATTTCCCCACAAATTCTTCGAAATGGAACCAGATCAAGAGACCATGAAATTGGACAGGCAGGCCTCGGTCAAAGACCTTCACCACATGTAACAGGGATGGACTGAAAAGCTGAAGTCAGGGACCGTCAGGGGCTTAGCGGCACCTCAGGCAATAAAAATTTGTACTGAAGTGACCCAAGCAAAAGACATTGACCAAAATATTGTTTCCAGCATTCTAACAAATAGGGGATAGACACATCATATCAGAAGCCTAACTCAGTTCCGTCAAATACCACCTACGCGCATGTGACATTTAATTGAGGGTACGTTGTGATTGGACCCACACATGTACTCTCCTCTCTCTCTCAAGTCACTGTTTTACTGCATGTCTTCAGTGCAGAGTTAATGATGAATGCTTTGTGAAGGAAAATAGAACAAAGCAATAAATAAAAATTGCATGACAGATGGATCCTGGGATGATTACCTGGTTCCGAGATAGTCCAGTTTGAGTTGCCAACATGTGCTTGTCTGTGTCAGTCGGATACCTGTACACGAAACATGCACACATGCATGACTTGTCTGTTTCACCAGAAAGCATTGACCATGCATTGCATTAAATCACTAGCCGTAAAAATAACGTACATCTTTTTCACGTTAACAGTGCATAGGAAAGTTCAAATAGCAAGCGAAACGCAGAGGCAACTCACGGATGAAGGAAATGCTCGAACAACCAAGCCCTTAAAACTGCAACCGAGCGCTCAGGGAGGCCACGTTGCGGTCTCCACACTGGCGGATTATGATCCGTGAAGCGAGAGTTGTCACCTGGCTTGCGAAGGTTCTGCTCGATGTATTTTAACCTCGAAGTGGGAATAATATCACCTTTGCTGGTGCTGGGCGAAGACATTAACTCTTCGCCTAAGACTTTACTGATGTTACGGATCTGGTCTGCAATGGCGTTTTTTATGCACCGGAAGTGTTTGGAGACAGACTTTAGCGCCAGCGAGGTGTATGGAGTTGCAGCACTGAGACCAGCAACAGATTCAAATGCAGATACCACCATCTGCATTTGCTGATGGTATTGCTTATATCTTCTACATACCTGTGAGCAAGTGTTTTGAAGTTCAGAAATTTACTGAAAGCTGAAGAAAATTAAAGAACTATGTTCTTAAACTAACATCAAACTTTAGAAGATGTATATAGGCTACAAAATACATTGCATTCTATATTATGCATTGGAGTCTCATTTAAACTCAAACAATCACAATATACGAAAGTAACCCAGAGAACATATCGAACTATAATCATGCCTCAGCATTGCATGACTAACCTACAGCAAAGCTTATATCAGAACTTTACAAACAATTTCTTATTAGTTGATGTTTAACCACTCCTGGTTTCCCTCTATCCCTCAAACAAATATTAAAAAGATCACTTAACACCACCCAAACCATATTTATACACATAATTAAACATATAACCTAGAAATTTAAATAGAAAAAGTATCCATCCAATGGAAATATCACCCAAAATATAAGCTTTCGAATTACACCTTACTATAATACTTCAATCCCAATAATATATAGTTTCAGTTTCAGCAAAAATCAAATGGAATCCAACCGACACTATGGTAGCAGGAATATGTGGTTCATCAGCTTAACCTTGACTTTTGTAAAGTACAAATGTTCTACTAAGATAAAAGTAATTATTAAATCATTGGGATAGGAATTTTTCTAATACTTGACATGATTAACAAGAATCAATCACCCAGTAAAACAAATAAATATTGTTCAAATAATACCACAACACCGCTCTACTTTTAAATGTTAAATGAGTCATCCATAAGTGCTAATGGACAAGCGAATATGTGAATGGGCATCCAAGCACATGACGATATTAGCTTGCTGTAGCTAACCACACTAGAAAGCACCTTGAAGTTTCCCTCAAAGTTTATATAATGTACTAACTGATTTGGGTAAAGGAATCATATCGTACAGGTAATGTCAAGGCCATAATAGAGGCTTTTACATGCAAAAAAAGACTGATGTGAACATGTTCCAATTAGCAAAGGTACAAACGGAGATTGCTATCGCAATGAAACTTCACTATGAATATCTAGAAATTGTGATAATCTGAAGGAACTATCTATTTGCCATCTAGGGATGTGATGACTTGAAGACTACAAAAACTCCTTCGTAGTGGTATAGGGAAGCAAAAGAAGAGTTAAGCTGTAACTTTTGCCTTCTGAGATTTTGAAAACATACAAGCAAAAAAGGCCCAATAAAATAAAGAGGGTAAACAAGCACAGTAGCAATCAACTCCAAGCTTTGTAGCAGATTTCTACCATCTTGGGGAACAATAAAACCAAACAAGATGCTTAAACTGGCTAAATAGCAGTAATTGTACCCATACTCCAATGACACTTATATCTCATTTTTAAATGTCACTTATATCTCATTTTTAACATACTCCAATGACACTTATATCTCATTTTTAAATGTCAAACAGCAATTGATATATGTCTTCCCTGAACTAGTTATAATACCTGTAGGATTTTCAAGATAACAAAAACTATTATCGAAAGTGGCAAGAATGAAACAATAAAGGAAATATGTCTTTTAAAGTTAAAGGTATAAACAGAGTAGAATAAATAACCCTAAATGTTGCTTTTATTACTTTAGACAATAATTTGAACGAGTAACTACAACCAACCGTACACCATTAAACCTGAATTGTTCAAATAATGAATTAACTGTTGGCACTTAGACCACATGCAAAAATAATACCATCAGCTAAGATGCATGTTTAAATCTAGTGCCGTTAATTTAAGAGTACCATAATTACGATTAACGCAATAAAATCATCAATAATTTTCTTGAAAAAGCATATCCCACAACTTGTCCATGTCAGGAATTTACATGCCACTTCAAAATCTATTACATTGAATAAGAAGAAACGACTGTCCCCGTTTTCTATTTCTTGCAAGCATTTGTACCATTGTAGTCAACAAATTTCACAGATAAAACTATTACATGGAATTAAAAAATTATCAAGAGAAACTTCTGAGGTTAGCTCTTTGTTTCTCTGATGCAACACAAATTCATATATACATGATCCCCTTTGTCATCTGATTATCTAATGGTTATCAATTGAATCATCACTAACAACTTCATTACCCCCAAATTACAATTTTATTGAACTCTCAAAGACAATTAGATTGTAAATTAGTACGAGACTTGTTTTGAAAGTTCAAAAGCTTGTTATGAGAAAAAAGACTTGGACCACACAATTTCCTCACAGAAATAACAATAACGAGCATTATTATAGATGCATGGCTCTTGAGTGTTGAGCAAGCTGCATATCAAACATAAAATCATTGAAAATCTCACTTAGTTATCACCATTTCATGCCCTTTTCTTGTTCCTTTTTTAAGAGAGACTATTCTTCAGTTCCAGCACAAAGAAGAATGATGAGCCCTCAATACATGAGACAAATGGCCACGGTACAACAGCTGACCATGCACATTAGTTGAGTATAAACAAATTTGATGACTTATTACGTGCAAAGAGAAAAAGGTTGCCCTTCAGGAATTCAAAGTGTGAAACCAGACCTTTCGTTTAGGCTAATCAGAAACTGAACTAATTTTAGGTGGAACTGTACTTGAATGGCAATAATTGTCAGAAATAGCTTGTCCATGGAGTCGTTTTTCAGTAGACTCAATTATAGGCCGCTAATTTCTCGATTTTTGGAAAAAGAATCGCTTTATTCGTGCTAATTTGGAAAGACAATGCCTAAGTTCATGAAGAGTTTTCATATCTTGCTTTGTGGAGATAAAAACAAGGTTTGAGATACCGAGGGCAGAAAAGAAAAACGCAAGTGGTTTGACAACCTAAGTGCACTATTTCACAGTAAACTCAACGCAAGAAATTATAAAAGAAAAAAGTAAAACAAATGTAAGCAGTAGGCTAACCTCTTCCTGCATGAGCAGTAGCTTTGCCTTCTTCTGCTGGAACTCAGGCCGCAGTACTTGGCAAGATCCATTACCAGAACCACTTCCGCCGCTGCCCTCCGCCAAGCACTGCAGTGAAGACGATGAAGCTGTGGAATTAACTCCCCGTTGGCCAGTATCATTTTCAGCCACTGAAGCCGATGCCGATGCTGCGACTCCCGTCACGGCACCGCAAAACTCCACCAATAGCTGCTGGGCAGGCTTCAAGAACTTTGAGCTTTTTAGAATCGTTGCATACCCAGTGAACGGCCCGAGTGGCCCGGCCGACCGGTGAACATCCATCGAAGGGCCGGTAACTCCGTGAATGGCATTGAACTTGGCATAGGGAGCGGCAACCGCAACTTCGTTCGCAACCTGTGAGCTATGGAAGCCCTGGGAAATGGACAAGTGCTCGTGTCCGAATCGCTCCTCAAACTGCGGCACATGAAATTCCGGAGGTGGCGGCTTCGGAGCCAGAGACAATGAAAGCCCTTGCTGCGTCGCGCTGCTGTACTCCCCTTCGCCGCTCCATTGCTGAGGCTGCCTGCTCATCCACACCGACGTGTTATCGATCCTCCCGGTGCCGCCGTCGTTTGCATAGCCAGGAAGCAGCAGAAGCCGGTTCCCTCCATCAGACCACGGGTGCCCCAAAGAAGCAGCCATTCCGAGGCCTTGATTCGACGAGGAAGAAGCGACCACTTCCTGGAGAGCATTGTGGGCGTATGGAGACGAAGAGAACTGCAAGCCATGGGGATCTTGGCTTGCGAGCTCACTGGGTTGCGGCGCATTTTGGAACCCGGAGACGCAAGGCCTGGTGTGATAGAGATGCGACGTAAGCAACGAGCCACCGGTCCAGTCACAGCCACCTCCTGCTGCCGCCGAGGACGATGGGTTCCCAAACCCATGGCCGCCGTGCGCCGCGGAGAAATCAAGAACTGAGGCGGCGGACGAGAACACGGCCGGGTCGTAGACGTCCCGGACCTGCAGCAGATGGTCAGCGGCGATGGGCTGCACCCGGAGCTTGTCTCGGCGGCTCTGCTGCGCGACGTGCGGTGGCTCAGATCTGAATTCGGTGCTCATCTCCGCAATGGGTATCAGATCAAATCTCGCTGCGCATGGTGGTGCGTCTCTTTCGTTCTACCTGCAAACAATCCCACCTCAATTGGTGAGCGAGATATGGCGGAGATTTTGTTACTGCCGCGGTGAATAATCGTAAAAATAAAATAATAG
Organism: Trichopus zeylanicus subsp. travancoricus; assembly: GCA_005019695.1. NCBI lineage: Eukaryota > Viridiplantae > Streptophyta > Magnoliopsida > Dioscoreales > Dioscoreaceae > Trichopus > Trichopus zeylanicus. The sequence goes on from RXID01022204.1 coordinate 320,641, forward strand.
TGATAGTATTGTAGGTCATGCATAAATGCCCGTTGGGGGTATTAGGTTTTTACTGCTTTGCTTTTATTACTGTGCGAGAATGCTACGGAGAACCGGGGGGGTGGAGGGGGGGAAAGAGGAGCCACAGAGAGAGAGAGAGAGAGAGAACAAGGCGCCAAGAATAAATCGCTTTTTCTAAAGCGAAAAAAGTTTCCCAAAAGGAAGAAGAGGAGAAGCCTCAGATTACCAGCCACTGCTGCCATATTCCACCATCCCTCCTTCTTTGTCAATCTCCTCCGTTTCCTCTAAAGTAACGCCGTTAGATCTAACAGCATCGAAATCGCCACAAGAAAAGACGGAAAACAAAAAACCTCTCGACAATCCCCAATCTCGGATGAATCCCCGGACGATCACTAAATTAACAAATCCGAGACGATCTGATCTCCGAAGACAGAGGAGAACCGACGCCCGGCAAGACGTGGAAAACGAGATCGGCGAAGTGGTGGCTCTTACCTCCAAGATCCATCGCCGGCGACGATCCAACGCAGCGAGCTCGGTCCACGAAGACGGAGACAGACGAGAGCGAGACTGGAGCTCGGAGAGATGAATTAAAAAATTGAATTTGAAAAAGAAAATCCCGATCGCTTTCTTCTGGTCCTCGATTATAAAAGGCCTGCACAGTAACAAAAGTCCATGCATTCAGATCGATTTACGATGACTGCCACTCAACGCTGTATGCAAGCCACACGCTGCGAACGTCGAATTGTCTAGAATACCCCCCGTGATGTGGTATAACTACGAGAAAACCATGTGAACCCACGGGAGACGTGGGGGGAATCGATTGGCCGAAAGCGCCGTGTCTGGTGGGGGGACGAGGAGTAGTCCGTACTGTAAGTCTGACGTCAATGGATCCCCGGGATTACCGGGGCGGTCACCAGAACCCGCGCGGCCATATCTTTTGCTTGGCGGGGCTGGTCTTTCACCGATTACCGATGACCACCTTGGTGCTCAGACCCCGTACGTCGCACCCCCAATTGCCTCGGAATCCGCGGACGATACGACTCAGGGGATATTTTCTTATTTACAAAACATTTTTTTGAATTTAAAAAAATTATTCAACGAACCATATACTGAATTTTTTTTGACAAACCATATATTTTATTATAAATTTATATTTAAAAAATTTAACTAAGATATTTTGTAAAAAATATTTAATCCAAATTTATTAATTAAATTATTATGAAAATAAAGTTTAATTAATTAATTATTATTTGGATAATTAAATTATTATTATCAAAATTGCAAAATTAAATGCTAAATTATTTTCCATTATTTTAATTTATAAAGATAAAAAAAATGAAATAATTTTTAAATAATAATATAATTAATTTTTCACACATTTAACATAAATCAGGGAATTATTTGTTAAAATATCTCTATAAAAAATTATACCATGAAATTTAGAAGAGAGAGATAAGGTTGCAATGATGGGGGGAGGTTGCGTCGGAATCGGGGCCCGGTTGGGTTTGGGACCTTGGGTTGGGTTTGAACGGGTGGGTCATGGGTGGCAGCAGCGCGCCCGCAAATTAGTGCAACTGGGCATGGATTGTGTGATTGGACGGCCGAGATTGGAGATTAGGGGGGGTCAGGTGTACTTTATTGTCAAAGGTGCGGGTGATTGGACGGCTGTGATCTTATGCGTGATGTGCCGCACTAGACAGGGTATCGGGACTCGGAGTGACCGGTTGCTCGATGTGGTCCGACCGATGGAGATGGGCTCGCGATGGAGGTGACATCATCCCTTCTGCTGTGCCTCGCTGTCCGGCTGGTTGGCCCGGAATAACCAGTTTAGTTCTCCTCACAGTGTTCCGCAGGAATATTATAACAGTTTTTTTTTTTTGTCCAATTTAAAATGAATTAGTATTATTATTATTGTTTATTACTGAGAGTGCATCTGAAGTGGTAGCTTGCTTTTGGTTGTGCTGTTTGGTTTTGTCCAGTTGTAGTTTAGCTTCTGACGTGGAATCTGAAATCAGTGCAGTGGTAGTACTAAGTTGCTTTTGATTTTTGGGAGGCTTTGGATTCAGGAAAAGGGACCACCCGCTGCTGCTGCTGCTGGTGCTGCTGCGTCTGCATGTGAATTATGTGATTGGAATATAAATTTAAAAAAATTAAAGAATTAATTACATATAATTATTGGTAATTTTAAATATTATACATAATTTCTCAAACTCTTAGTCGTCGTCGGTACAAATGATTTTTTTATAGTACACTTAAAGATTTGAAGCATGCAGTAGAGGCTGGTTCTACTCCTGCTAACAATAGACAAAGGCCAAGGCGTTCTTCCCTCTGTTTTGTCTTAAAAATTATAATATTTTTCTTTTGCACGTGTGGGCTTATCGTTTGATTTTCTCGTGTGAACCATCTTGTGCTCCGCTTGTCAGTACGTCAATTAATCAAGCATTAATTAGTTCATATTCTCGTCACCTGATGATTTGTTTAGCTTTTGCTTGATTTAATTAAGCTTGTAATCCTTATAATTGCGTCTGTTTTTTTTTTATAACAAGTGAAATCTAATGATTGATGTTGAGCAAATGAACTTTACAATTATTATATTTTAGGCGAGTATTTCATTCCCGCAAAGGGATTTATGATGTGTTACGCATAGGCTTGTCTAAACAGTAAGTTAATGATTTAAGTAGTTGTACATGTCATTAAAAATTATTGTTCACTAATTTTAAGAAGGTCACTTTCGGAAATGTATCCTAATAACTCGCCAATGAAATATAAATGTGGCCCTAACAAAAAATTAATTATGAAATATAGGATACTTACTGTACTATTTCCAAATATTTCTGGTGCTTATGGGACAACAGTTACCCTAATGAATGTTGAACATTTTTGACGTTCATAAAATTTTCGACAAAAACACCGAAAATTTTTATCATTTTTTAAAAAAATCCTAGTATTCTCTAGGGGCCTGTTTGGTTTGGGGTCAGGGACCGGGTCAGTATTTTTTAAAATTTTTTTTTTATATTGTGAAATTAATATTTATTATTTTATATTATTATTAAATTAAATTATTATAAAAAATTAAATAGTTTTTTGAGTTTTAAATTATTGAAGTCTTAATTTTGATAAAAAAAAATTAGTTTACAAAAGTGATTCACTAGTCTTGACCTTGACTTTGACCATGACCCCGTTCCAAACAGACCCTAGTATTCTACCGAGAATTTTTAATATTTTTATTTTATTTTTTTAACTTTAATTTGAACATGTTTATATTTTGTAACACTATAACTTTTGTTAAAAGTGTTCTACATTTTGTAAACACAGGATATGTATTTGTGAAATTTCATTTTCTTTCCCCTATTTCTATAACATTTGGATGCACGAACTAACCAATAGGTCCGAGCGATCGAACTTTGGAAATAGAAAATAGTCGTTATTTTCTATTATGTTCAAATGCTCAGATGTATAGGTTCAGAGGATCAAACTTCGTCAATTATTAGCAATTTTTGAGATAATTTAGAGAATTTCACGATCTTTTTCATAAAAATGCTAGTAAGTAACTATTGGCATTTTAACCATAAATATCAAGAATGATCCGTGTTTTTTTAATAAATACTAAAAAAATTACGTATTTTGGACACTTATAAACCATCTTAAAAAATATTGAAAAAAATTATTACCGGAGTTTTTAAAAATATTATGAATGTTTACAATGTCAATTTTGCTGGCATTTACGAAAGAATAAAATAAATAAATATCGGGAAAGTATTCTCGGCGTTTTTTCTTTTATCGGTGATGTTTTATAAATATCGTGAATACCCTTAAATGGTGCGGTAAATATCTCTAATAGAGTTTAGATTAGATTTAGAGAATTACTTGCACAACCCATTCATGTCAAATCTAATAATTTCTTATGCAATTTCAAAATCAAAAGCCCAAAATATATGTGCTTGTTAGAACTAAGGAGTATATTATTTAATCGTGTTTGATTATTGAAACAAAAAAAGGCGGAGATGTTTGTGATTAGGTAGGATCGTCTGAAATTCAATATGAATCCTAATATCTTTCGTAGCTAAGCATGTCAAAAAAATGTGTAGACGTAATGTGGAGAATGAAGAACAGGAATTTGTGAACGTCGATGATGAGCAAAATAGATAGATGCGTGAATGACGCGATGAAGTAATTGTGAGTAAGAGAATACTTTAGAATACGAGGACGAAGCTGATATTTGTTATCCTTAATACATACTTAGATTATGAAATTGATAACATTAAAGATAACGAAGGGGGCTATTAACTATTAGGACTGATATTGGTTTGGAGAACGGGAAGAGAGATGATAATGTCAAGAAATTCAAAATTGCTTTAAAAAAACATTGCATTGTCAATAATTTTGAATTTTATTTTTTAAAAAATGACCATACCAAAGTGAGTGACAAATATTCAAAGTATATATTTTAAATATTTTAATTAAGGTCTTTTTTTTTTTTGTAAATTTACATATAATATGAGTTATTTTTTACTGATAGTGATATAATAGTTGATTTTTTACAAATTCGTGGTTATCTACTTAAAAGCTCTTATAATTTAAGTAGCGAAGGCAATAACCCTAAACTAGTACAGTGCAACCAAAACATCTTATAACATTTCATAAATTTTTTTGCCCTCCATGCTTAAAAAAAATTTCTAAATTTGTGATTGTTTTTTCAATTGCTTGTTTATCTCTTCGTAATCATAAACATCCTCACCTTGAGATGATCAAAATTATAAGAGTTGATTGAGGACATTGTGCTACCTCTCGTTCTGTCATGACAAAGTAATTAACATAACCAGCATACAAATCTTTGAAAATCTAACATAATTGCACATATCTCCTCCTTTTACCTCCAACTTGCACCAGGGTTTGCTTATAATTTCACTAGAAGCTTCAATCCATTCTCAGATTAGAGCTAGATCAACCCTAGAATTGAAAAACCTTCCCGCTAAACAAAAATGCACTATAATTCAAAACAAACGAACAACAATTGCAAATTTGATTCATCTAAAATGGAAAACACCACTATCATCTCATAAATCTCTTCATGTCGCTGTTCTTCTTCTTTCTTCTTTTTTTTTTTTTTTCTTATTATTGCGTCTTCTTTTTTTTTTCTTCTTACTAATGTCTGGCTGCCCAGTGTGCTTCTTCTTCTTCTTCTTGTCGTTGTTTTTTTTCTTCTCATTGCTTTTCTTCTTCTACTTCGTTCTTTTTCTCATGAAACTTTTAATTATATTTTAATTGAAATAGGGATAATTTGGGTATTACCTCTAACAAAGTCAAAGTGAATATTTATTTTAAAAAAATAACTCAAAAGAGTTATTTACAACTTAATTTATAATTTTTTAAAAAATAATACCTGAATTTTCAGATTAGGAGGAGTTGGATACGATTTTACTTGATTAATCAGAAAGAGATATATATAAGCATCCCAAAAAGAAATAAAGAATCGAAGGGATAATCTTTGTGTGGGATTTGAGGGAGATATTACGGAGGAGTAATACCTCGTGGAGGCATCCAATCGAATCCTTGTGCCTTTCGACGAGGCAAGCAAAAAACATTCTCAGGCCTGAAGAAGGTAACCCATCAATCAAATCAGATGAGTTCCGAGACAAATGCCATTTAAAATAATTGAATTCCGTGTGGTTTGCTTTATCGTCATTTAATTTTATTTTATTTTTTTATTTTTTTTATTTTTTTTTTTTGCAATTTCATGCCATCGCCATATTATTTTTTATTTATTTATTTTTTTTATAAAAAAAAAACACTCGGACAATTGCTATGGTCGGAGGTGTCAGCGCCGCATGCAAAGCGTTAAATTTGAGACCAATTGATTGTTCTGCTGGCGCCATCAGTCTGAAGGCATTGGCCTTCCGAGCTACTTCACCGAAATAACTACTTTGGGCTTCTCTCCACGCACTTCCGGCCGCCCCATTCGGCCCAAAGCTTCCAGCTGTCCATTTGCTTGTGACTGTTGCTGCTCTCTTTGCGTATGAACTCCGTCAGATCTTGATTGAATTTTGTAAAGACGAAGGTCCGCCGAGTCATAACAATATCTGGTGCGGTTTTCTCGGAAGATCCGGACCCCGAGCTCCCAAACACACTATGTATTCTTCAAAATATTTAGTGTGTTTAGTTTAATTTTTTTATATAAATAATAATTATTTTTTAAACAAATGTAGATATTAAAAAAAAATTGTCTATAAAGAGATAATTTTGGGAAGGCCTAACTTGATTAAAAGACCTTTGGTTAATTATGTTTTATTAACTAGATTGTCACACCTTAACTCGGAGCCTATAAGATTTAATACCCCGCTGATCAACTCCCATATTTGTTTTTCTCTTGAAATTTACTTTTAAATTTGGACATGAGGATCAACTCCCATAATTGTTTATCTCTTACAACTCGAAACTTAGGGAAACTTGGTGTAGACCCAACTCTTAGGGTTTCGAGATCCGAATACCAAGGTGCGGAGATAATTCGAGTTTCATATCTCGAAACCATGGAGTTATTTATCCTAGACGACTCAATTTATATCTTATCTTTTGATCAGCCTTGGTTTAGTCACTTTAGCCTCAATGTCGAGTCGAATTGAATTTCTTGTAGTTCGATGTTTTATAGTTTTTTAGCTAAGCTGTTAGAAGAATCACGCGATTTTCGCTTGTGTGAAAACAATTTGAGCTCCTTGCTAATTCTTGGATATTAATGTCCTTGTCATCAAAGGCATAATCGGAGAATTTTTTGATATCAAAATGAGAGAAGAGTAGCAGAGTAGATCTTAATAAAAGTATCATTATTGATGGATATCGATTCCAAATCGGTTTCGGTCCATGTAACTCCTTGTGAATCGGATTCGTTAGTTGTTGTGGAGTCGAAAGAGTATTAAATCAGAATAATATAATGGGTCGGATATCAAACCATCCTAAGAGCTTAAGCTTTTGGAATGGTTTGATATTTGGCTCGCTATATTATTCTGATTCGACACTCTTTTTACTTCCTCAATAAATGATATCAGAGTTTCATATTCGAAACTATCTAAACTCTTAAAACAAAAAAACGAATTGTGAATTGACAATTGGGGAGCTCTATAGCAATGATCGTTTTGATGTTCAAATTAGGGTCGAGATTAATAATGAGGGTAAAAAGTATATTTGCACATTATTCTTTATCTCTTCGAATATTACCCTATTTATAAAGTGAAAAGAATATCTAAATTTCATGATTTTCGATATTGTAAACTTAGTCAAATTTTTTATAATGGATGATCTTGAATCTCGAATTTCCTAAAATTTACTTTTAAGTTTGAATATGATAATTAACTTCTATAGTTGTTTATTCCTTATAACTTGAACGTTGAGTTAATTTGAACTTAAAAAAACCCTGACGTAAATACAACTACGAGGGTTACAAAGTCCAAACACCAAAATGTAAAGATAATTCGAGCTTCATAGTTTAAAATCATGGAGTATTTTATCCTAAGCCACTTAATTAATGTCTTATCTTTACGCTTGATTATAATTATTCTTAGACGACTTAATCTGCATCTTATCTTTATGCTCGATTTTAACTATTCTTTGATTCGGTCGCTTTAGCCTCTCGATGTTGAGTTAAATCGAATTTTTTGTAACTCGGTGTTCTAGAAATTTTTAGTTTAAATTTATTGATCCATAACTTGATTTTAAATCTAAATTTTGGTAAATTTTCGACTTTGACTAATTGCCCTCTCTATACCATCAATATGTATATCGCAGGCACACACAAAAGGTGTACTTAATTAGACACATAGAGAAGCATAAAACTATTTGATTAATTATTATACCTTGATCTACATCTCTTTTTTATGATGGATGCTGCTGCAGCAAAACACAAAACAAAGAACGACCAGAAAATTCAGTTCGTCATCTACAGAACATGCGATTACTAGTAACTAAACAGGCACAGTGCTACTGTACTCCCCAGCAGCCGCCTGCGTCTCGACGTAGTTCTCGCCGGAGATCTCCTCCAGCGACTTTCCCTTCGACTCCGGCACCAAGAACGTCAACAAAAACCCGAGCAAGTTGCACCCAGCCAACAAGAACAGCGAGTTCCTCACCCCTATCCCGGCCGGATACCCGGGGTCCGCCTTCGCCTTGTCCTGGTTCTGTGCCAGGTACAAGAACCCGAACGCTCCTACAATCGCCCCGAGCTTCCCTGACGCCGCCGATATCCCGTGACATGTCGACCTCAGCCTCGCCGGGAATATCTCCGCCGGCGTGATGAACGTCGTGCTGTTCGGCCCGAAGTTCGCGAAGAAGAAGGTGAAGCCGTAGAGCACTACGAAGCCGACGTGGTTCCCCGGGCTGGTCCAGTGGTGGTACGGAATGGCGAGGCCGAGCATGAAGGCCGTCATCATGAAGAAGCCGAGCAGCTGGATCTTCAACCGACCGATAACGTCGATGAGCGCGACGGTGAACCAATATCCGGGCACGGTGCCGCAGAGAGCGATGAGAGTCTGCGCCCGGGCGATCTTGAACACCTCGTCCAATGCGTTCATCGTCTTGGCAGCCGGAATCCAGCCAATGGCGCTGAAGATGTCCTTTTGGAATAGATTCTGCGAATAGAACGCGATGTCGAGAAGAAACCATGTGGTGGCGGTGCCGACGAAGTGGAGGCCATGGCGGCGGGCGAATTCTGCAGAAAAGAAGCCGAAGGAGTTGCCGCTGTTCTTTGACGTGGCTTCGATCTTGGCTTGCTCCTCGGTAATCTCCATGTTGAGGACCTTGGACATGTCCGCTGCGGCTTGCTTCGCGTTCTTGGCGACGAGCGCAGTGTAGCGGGCTGTCTCCGGCATTTTCATCCGCCAGTAGTAGGTCATCGCCGCCGGCAGCGCGCCGAACATGAGGATGATGCGCCAGACGAAGTCGGCTTCCGGCACGGTGGAGCCGATTGGGTCAACGGAGTAGGCTGCCGCAGGGAACCGGCTCTTGAATGCGGCGGCGATGACGATGGCAACCATGCCGCCGGCGAGAATGCCGAAGCCCTGCATGGCGAAGACTGCGGCGATGAACGCGCCGCGCGTCTTCTTGTTGGCGTACTCGGACATGATGGTGGCGGAGAGAGGGTAGTCGCCGCCGATGCCGAAGCCGAGCCAGAAGCGGAAGAAGCAGAGAGTGGCCATGACGCCTTTGGGTGTGTGGCCAAAGGAGAGGCCGGAGGCGACGGAGCAGAGGACCATAAGCATAAGCGTCATGCCGTATACTCTCTTCCGGCCCATCTTGTCACCAAGCCAGCCGAAGAATAGCTGGCCAGAGAGGGTGCCGCAGAAGGCGACGCCGTTGACGGCGGCGGAGACGCTGGGGGGAAGGGAGCCGGGGGTGGGGGAGCCGTCGACGTGGTAGTAGATGCGGCCGAGAAGCTTGGTGACGAGGGAGATGCAGAAGAGGTCGTAGGCGTCGGTGAAGAAGCCCATGCCGGCGATGATGATAGCGGTGAAGTGGTACCACTGCGTCTTCGCCACATCCAGCGCGTTCAGCACCTGCATCTGCTCCCTCGCCATCCTTCTTCCTCTTCTTCTTCTTCCTCCCCTCCTTCCTCTGTTTTCTTTTGGTTGGTTTGTTTGTTTGTTTCGTTTTCGAGTTTATTATCTCTGCTCTGTTTCTGTTTAAAGATTAAACAGAAAATCAAATGCCAATTTCTGAATATTTCTCAATCATTATCATATAGAATATTCAAACAAACCGTATTTTAATCCAAAACTTGAACCTTCAAATTCCATCCAAGAATGTCGCCGATAAATTAAAAGAATCACATAAGAAATTAACAAATAATCAAACACCAAAGATAATAGCCCAAAAAGTCAATTACTCTGAAAAAGGTGTTGTTTGTCTTATTTGATCGAGAAGGTTACAACTCGCGGTGCAGCTTTCTTTCATTTTCACTATTCCATGCGAAACTATGATAGCGAACAAAAGAAAACGATTCAAATCAATCAAGAAACAAAAGAGACATTGATCGAACAGCTGCGAAAACATCGTATGAAATGATACAATCGAAACCAAACACCAAACAAACCTGGAGATTTCTTATTCTTCTTCGGTGGGAACGGATTTAGAGACGGAGAAGGATACGCGATGATGGGGGGAGGAGGAAGGCGGTGGCTCTTTATGGGGGCGGAGGAGGAGGATCCGCATGGGAATATTCCGCCGTGATACCCATGGACTGCCACCTCATCCTGTGCGTTCAAAGGGCTTTCTGCTTTTCAGCCGCAGCTTCCTATGCTTTAACGAGTCCAGTGACCCAATGCATATCCTGGTTTCAATTTTTTTTTCAAAAAAATAAAATGAAATAAAATATATATATATATATATATATAATCTCTTAAACGATATTATAATATTTGAGTTGAAGGATATTCCGGAACATAATCTTATATCTTTGCCTTTGTGGCTATTTATTAGAAATTGTTTTCTCATTTTTAAATAAAAAATACTTAGCCAATGAGAACTCGTATAAGTGATACGCACACGAGGCAAAAGAGAGTGAAATGAGAAGCTCACATTCTTTTCCCCTCGGCCCTCCAATGTGCACACATTATTGTGATTATTATTCCGCCGAGCCGCCGCATTTCAGCCCTTTTTCTAAAAAAAAAAATTATTTACTAAATATTTTTATATAAAATGAACGGAGGAGGAAAATAAGGCAAAAGCCAAGGGAAACCATTATTTATAAGCTGCGTAATGACCCACTTTGCCTTCAAAAAAGGTCTGGATTTTCCTTCTCGCGATCTTACTCCAGTTTTAGATTGAGGTTTACCAAATAATTAGCAGTTAATTACAAAGTGAAGACATCATAATTGCTACTCCACTTGCATCAAAACTGTTGATAAGGTTGACCAGCGGCATTCGAGTTTCAATATTGGCCTGCTCCTTCCCGGAAATCAAACGAGCAGACCAATCTTTTTTTGCCCTTTGATATTGCGTTGAAAGGTGATTAGCGGTAGTCTAATGAATTGAGATCTTTGCTTGTTAGTGCCTCCGCGTGCTTAATTCACATAGAAAGACAAGTCAAGACTCCCAAATCTTCCCCGTAGCTTCTTCTCCCCATTTTTCTTCCATCTCTTTTTCGTTGTGTCAGCCTTGCTGATCGATTCATGGCTTCTAACCATTCCATTATAATTTTTTGGATGAGCAACTGCAGAGCTCCACACAGACCAGTAGCAACAAATGACAAACAAGTCATTTCATTGTTTTGACAACTTGAGTTGAACAAATTCCTCAACCTTTCTCGAGTTAAACCATCTGACAAAGAATGAGGAAATTCCCAGCATCAACCAAGATTTGGGTGAAGCCAAATACGTTCAAGCTATCTTACAGATACATCAAAGATGTTTACCATGACAATTGAAAGGTGAACCGTTGTGTTGGATAATGGAACCTTGCCATCTTCCCAGAACCTCAGCCCTCTACTCCATCGGAGAACACCAATCTCATGTCATGCAACCTCCATCACGTTTTCTCTGCTTTAGCCCCAAGAGACTGCAAAAGAAAACCTCTTAATATACATCTGTAAGAAAAGGAGGAAGGGCTTCTATTTTGAATTCATACAAAATCCAATACCAAAATTTACATCAAACTTTTTATGGACGATGAGTGACAAAAAATTCAGACCCCCCTTCATAAACATTTCTAGCAATGATTGAGAAAAGAATAAGATGAACCGGAAGGATACTATGAGTTAAGAGAACCCATAAAATTTCCATTTGCTAGTTTGATAGGTAAAAACAAGAAAATGAGGTCATTTGCAAATATAAGCAGAAAAGGAATATGCTTTAAATAACTAATAGAATGCAGAATATACTTCCATGCAATCATCTCTAGGTCACCTTAAAATGGTATGGCACAAGGCTCATCACTCGTCATACAGATGTGGTTGTAACAGAATAATTGAGCAGGTCATAAATACCTTGACTCCTGGTGGAGGAGTTCCACCTTTGGTGGCTGTCATACTTCCAAAATTGAACTTTGTTTTCTTCCCAGCAGGCTTTAAAATTTGAAAAGAGCACATCAGGGTGTCATCCACACTCATCATGGCCCCAGAGTTATCAAACTCTCCACAGTAGTTAGGCGCCGAGAATATTGTCACGAGTTGCCTGTTGGCAAAGAACTCGTATCCATCCTCCACAACCTAAAAAATTTAAAGCAGAATGAATTTTGGTAAATACCGGCAGTAGTTAGGCTTAAGCAACGATTGTGAAGATACTCATTGATAACCTGGTGAGCACGGCAGATAAGATCTAGGTCGTGTTTCTTAAGAAAATCGGACACTGTATCAGCCCCGAAGGTGTAAGACACTCCCCTGTCATTCATTCCCCATCCTTGAACATCTTTGCTAGGATCTGACCATAGAAGGTCACACAGCAAACCAGTGTCTGGCACATCAGTAGGGCGAGTCAAATTCCTAATCTGGTCCAAATTCTTTAAATCTGGCGACAGACCCCCATGCATGCATAGAATCTTTTCATCTATTACAGCTGCCACAGGTAGACAGTTGAAACAATCAGTGAAGAACTTCCATACCCTCACATTAAATCTTCCTTTGCATTCATCATAAAACCCATAGATTCGGTTTATTGATGCACACTCATGATTTCCCCTCAGAAGAAAGAAGTTTTCTGGGTATTTTATCTTATAAGCCAAAAGAAGACATATCGTTTCAAGGCTTTGCTTTCCTCTGTCAACATAGTCCCCTAAAAACAGGTAGTTGGCTTCAGGAGGAAATCCGCCGTGTTCAAAAAGCCTCAACAGGTCAGAATACTGGCCATGAATATCACCTGCATGGCAAAAGAGAATGCAATCTCAAACATCCTTAAACTCACACAAAATTGTAAGGAAATTGTAGGAGACAACAGCAAAATTCATTATCTACAGACCAAAACTACCTTTGTAATGCACAATGATCATTCAACAGTGTTTTCTCTTTGAAAACTTTTGCACTCGACCAATGAAAGGCAGCTGATATTCATAAATGGCAACCAAAAATGGATCAATTCAAAAATTTATGGAGGTCTAATGACTTTTAGGTTAAGAAACTTAAAAGACAACATGAGACTACAGTGACAATTCAAGGGGGTTGTGGCACAGAAAGTCAGAGATCCAGTCAGTTGAAAAAGAAGATAGATATCAGTACACAGATCACTGGAGAAACCTATCTAACTTCATGGCAATTTGAGAATGCAACTACATTCAAACCTTAAGGATGAAATCTACAAGCACAGTTCTCAACAAACATCTTCCCATATAAATAGTATCAAATACCATCCAAATACAGAGATTTTGGGTTTTATAAGTTGTACTATGCTTTTAACTCTTAATCCCGTTCAAGCTACTCTGTCCCAATTTCATGTAACCAGGTTAACAACCATACGAAATTCCAGAAGAATCACACCAAATAAATTGTGAAACAACAAAAGCTAGTTCATGTGACCAGATTTTATGCCTATAGATATTTAACCATTAGAGTATGCAAAAAACATGCGCAGAACCAACACAGATAAATGCGTCTCAATATAGGCTTCCAATTCATAACTAACTATATAAAAGATGAAACTCTAAACATCTTCCAGATAGAATTTGGTAACGTTGCCTCAAACAACTGAATAGACCCAAACCATAATGTTATGGAAAAAGAGCTCTGAACACTATTTGATTGTTTAACAAAACTAATCGAACCCTCACCGATAACTTACTAGTCTATGGTGATGGACACAAAATTTAAAATATATAAATGTATTTCAAACTTTCATTGCCTCTTCAAATTAAAACACAACAAACGTGTTGTTAGTTGATAAGAAGGGAATCTCATACATGCATTAATGCTAATTTAATGGTAGCTATTTTTGCTAGAATACATAAATTATTCCCCAAGTTACAATCATGGAGTATTCAACAATCAGTAAAATCTGACTATTCTCTTGTTCTTGCTCTAGAAATGACCCCATTTGTAAATTTCCTCCCATACCCAATGCAAGATGACAATTAGAGAAAATGTCCTCGCAATTTGCACTATAGACCTAAAATATGGCACTTCATGTTGCTTGTTGTGTCCTTTAATGCTTTTCTTCAAATATCTGTGGACAATCCACCAACATATTTTTTTTGTGCAATTGGGTAGCTAGAAAGCACATTCAATTCAAATTTTTATGACTTCCCAAATTGATGGTGGGCGAATCACAGCAAAACACAAAATAATCAAGTGCTTGCTATCAAATCCAGGTCAGCTAGGGTTGGCCTTGAGATCTTTTACAAACAAGCTAACCACGACTCAAAATTAGTTCCAAACAAAGCTCAAGGAAAGTTAAAAATGTCTAATCCACTGTAGGCCTAATCCAATTATAATATTTTTTTTCACCCCAATTCTCATATAAAGGTTCAACAAAGAACAAGAACAAATGTAACCCAAGATTCCTAACGAGCTTATCATATGCCAAAAAGAAACAGGCGTTAGTGTCATGTTGTCAATAAAATTGGAATATAGTTGAAAATCTAATGGCCAATTATGTCTTCCATATCCAAATACTTTACCTAAAACTATTCTAGAGCTGTTCTTATCAGCCATGTATCTGTTCCAAAGATGAGCATGTCACCCGTTTGAGAATATTCCTCTGCACGGGAGAACATGTGCTCGTTACCGAACATGCCACCCCAACAAAACCTTACATTGGACATCAAATGAATTCGTTGGCCAAATCACTTAATATAATCATTCCATCATAATGCTCAGAATCAAAACAGTAAATAGACCCGGATACCACTGGGGAATCATAAGAATTTATTCTAGAATCACATTTCACTGCTCAAACAAATCTTCGATTAGCAACATGACCTTCCACTGCTCAAACGAACTATAGTCTAGAAACAAGATACTCCCTTTGCATCAACATCACAATCCGGTAGTTAATCCAAGAAAGAACTTGAAAATGACTACTAACCACAGTTCAAAACCCGATTTTTCCAAAGCCAAGATCGAAAACAAGAAAAATCGAAGAATCAGCGGCAGCGGCGGCAGCGAAGTACCGCAAATCTTGATGGGAGCCTCGAGCTCGAGGAGATTAGGCTGCTGCAAGAAGATTTCCCTAGAAACACTGCAGAGATGTCGAATATCCGCCTCGGAGAGCTGCACCTGCTTCCCCGCCCGGCTTCCCCTAACCTCCAACAGCCGCCGTATCACATCATCAAGCACCCCCGGATCCATCCGCTCCCAGACTCCAAACCCTAGAAAAAAATCCTTCGAAAACCCAGAAAGTCGCCTCCTTTCCACTACACAAGTCTTCGAGGAAATAAAAGGAGGGGCTTTTCCAACATTCTCTTCTTCCTCACACTCGTTTTGTTCTGGTTTTAGA
The DNA here is from genome assembly GCA_005019695.1 of Trichopus zeylanicus subsp. travancoricus. Taxonomy (NCBI): domain Eukaryota; kingdom Viridiplantae; phylum Streptophyta; class Magnoliopsida; order Dioscoreales; family Dioscoreaceae; genus Trichopus; species Trichopus zeylanicus. Next base: position 336,042 of record RXID01022204.1, read on the forward strand.
GAGGGAGAAAACCAGACTCTTCTTCCCGATTTCTCTCTCCCTCTCTCTCTCCTCGGAGGAACACGAAACTTTGAGGTAAGAAAAGCATTAGAAAATTCTACGGCTTTTCCTGTTTCTTTAGAGAGAGAAAGAATAAGACAGAGAGTGTGATGACCGCTGCCCTGGATCAGATCAGATTTCTTTTACGTGATGCGACGGCTGAGATCGGCTTGATGTGCTTTGGGCTGATTCCCTAATCCGGGCCGTCCGATCCACTCGATCGGATTTTGGCGCCTTGAGAGCCGTCCAGAGTTGCGATGGAGGGCTATAATTGACAAAATGAGTTTTATCGTTTCAAGACCGGACAGAACGTGCAACCAGGGGTGAGAAAAAAACCAGAAAACCGGTATATTAAACATCAAAAAATTAATTTTAAAAATAAATTAGTATAATTTTAATTCTTAATTTTAATAGAATCGAAAATCCGATTTTTATTTGGGATTTATATTTTATGAAAAATCAATATAACAAAATTATACTGATTATTAATATATAGATATATAATATAAATATATTTAAAAATATATATATATATATATATTAATGTATTTAAAATTAAATTCATGTAGAGTTATAATGAAAATAAAATAAAATATTTTAAATAAATAATTTAAAAATTAGTATACTAATTTTAGAATCGGTTCGAATCAGAGTCAAAAAATTAATTTTTAACTTAAATCAATAGAATTTCGATTTTTAATTTTTTAAGAATTAAAATATAATTTTAATCTTAAAACACATAAAATGGGTATGATAAACCAATTTGGCTCATGTCTATATCCAACAAAATATTTTTCCGACACCAGCTCAACGGTCGAACGTATCGATGAACTTTCATTTCAATAATTGATTATTAATTTATTATGTATTATTTCTTATGGCATTTTTGACTATGGAAAGGCGAATAAATAAGCTGTGTGTGAATAACATTCAAATAATAAGTTATTAAAAATGGAGAAAAATGTGTCGTGGTACATTATATTAGTTCAAATTGTTGTGTTGTTTGCGTAGTCTGCATGGCGGTCCAAATTAGTCTCTTGACTGCTGGTGTATATATATATATATATATATATATTGGTATTTGAAATTTCACAACGAGGAGACCAGAGATGATCGGCTCATCTACTCTACTCTCGAAAATAAATCTAACTGGCCTAAGCCCAACATAAACTGTGATTAGCTCTGGAGTGACAAAGCTCTTCGTAAATTGTTGTGATAAAGCTCATGCCTCAAGCAATGGCACTCGCGGTCGCTGGACAGATACATCCAAATCGTTCCAAGGAGAAGAACTGCTGCTGTAACATCAGCATCCAATTATGCACTACAGTATCCTCAGTGTATCTAGTGTCAAAAAAAATGTATATCACTCCAGTGATTAGTAGAAGAAGACGAAGCAGCAGCCCGTTGCTTCTTGCGATCCTTCTCCTCGCCCGGCTCCAGCATCTCTTCCAACAACTTATCATCTAAGCGCTCCAGCTCAATCGCTTGCCTCCCTTGCGTTTAACCGGTTCTCGAAGAAGACTAACACTGAGGAAGAAGAAGATGACGAAGAAGACGAAGAGCCGGCTCCGACAGAATGAAACTCCTCAGGAAAGTTGAGCACGACAAATGAGCTTCTAATGGCGTACGCCGTGCGATCATAAACCCTTCGTGTCGGCTTCCTCGGGTGCTGCGCATCGTATTTTATACTGTTATTAATTAGAAAACAAAAAATATTAGAACTCGATAGGTAGACCATTGAGCATTGAACTTCCAGTAAATCTCTGGTTTTTATTCTCTTTTATTTTTTATTTTTGGATATTGCACGTGCTAATAACCATATCTGATGCTATTTTTGGTCTGTTTTGGACATTGCCCTTTGCCTTTTGGTAATGTGAGACGAACATCTGAACTGACATAACATCCAGGAAAGCAGCAGACATCTCCTTGTTCTCTCTTACTCGAAGGACCTTTTGGAGTTTTACTGGCACTTCAATTTTTTACACAAAATTGGAGATCAAGCGAGAAGAGGACAAACATGGTTTTGACTCGATGATGTGACAGTAGGACTGTAACAAGAATATGCTTGTTGTTGAAGAAGAAACATCAACGACCTGACAGTATTTATAATATTAAATTAAGATTTTAAGTTTCGGACCAAATTGAAACGTTTGGGCCGGTGCTGGATTGGTTGAAATTGTTTCGATTTAAGATTTTCGACTGTAGTGAGTGCAAAGCGGGCGGAATGAGCGCAACGTACGGAGAAATTGCACAACGAGCACAAAGCGAGCAAGATTTTTTTATTCACGTACATACGTACATGACCGTTCCATCGGAAGTAAAGCTAAAAAAAAATTATGTCGATCTCAGTCCTATGTGAATCGTTGCCACAAGATCATACAGAGATAGTAGTTCTGACTCGTATGTCTATAAATATTCATATAGATCGTCCAAATACTAAATTTATAATTCCACATTCATATGTTTCAAACTCAAATTGATAATGATTATGATAATGATGATGATTAGTTATATTACGTTATAATTAATAAATTATATATATATCAAGTATATTTTAATAATAAATTAATTTTACTTATACTAATTTTTACCTTTTAATCATATTCATATTATTTCTTGTATGTTTTTTTATATAGTAATATATAAAAAATAGACTATATCAATAGTTAACTATCAAAATTAATTTTAATTAATTAAAATAATATTTAATATTATTGTAAAATTAATTATATAAATTTTTTTAAAAAATTTTATTGTATTTTTAATTTAAAATCAAAGTACGTTCAAAATATAGTCAAATTCTACTCAATACATAATTAATAATTAAAAAAAATTTTCAGTCGAAATCGAAATGTTCGAAACATATCGGTTCCATTAAACTCGGAAACCGAAATCAAAATTTAAAATCTTGTATTAAACAACTCTGCCGGCCCTGAAATTGGATTAAACATTCCGATTTTTTTCCAGCGTGAAACGGTGCCTGAAAGCTACCTATTCCCGTCGCACCGAAGCTCTTTGTTGTAAATTTAGGTCATCAATTAGAGGTAAATCTACTTCCTTAACAGAACATAACTTCCGAACTCAAATTATTAGGAAACTGAAACCACAGAGTTTGTGCAGTTTGTTACCAATGGAATACTCAAAAGAGTGTGGAACACCGAGTTGTGACTAACTCAACCACACACGAAATACAGTGGCGACATTCATCATGCTCTAGTCTGGTTGCCTCATTGATCCTGTAAAAATGCTGATCAGCAACAAAAACCCTCAACTCCACAAAGAATTCCGATTCCAGGAGTTTCTAGCTGCACATGCAGCCGAACTTGGTAATAGAGGAAGTGCGATGGAAGTGTATAGGATTAAAAGATCCTAAATCCATAAGCTTTCTCAACAAGGTAACTAATATATTGTAAAATGCATTAGAGTCCATGAGTAATAATTTGATCTCCATGTGAGTGATTTTCCAAATAGAATCCAAATTTTATTTCGTATCTCTTGGGTTTGCTTATTAAAAGTATACGGTATCGTTCAGGACCTCTTGAGCCCTCAATTTCCTTTCCCTATTACCAGCAGGGCTCCTCTGCAGATGAATCCATTCTCTATTGAATAAATCCAAAATCACTGCCATATTTCAAAGGCTTCATCTATACGCCCTGGATTAACTTTCCTTTTATCCAAGCCTCATGTTAGTTTGCAGGACCACAGCATATTAGGCTGAAACTTTAACCACAGCTTCAATAAATATTTTGCTTGAAGGTCAAAATTCTCTGGACCTACCATTCCTCCAATTTAAGACTCGGAACTCACACCGAAGTGCTTAACTCTATCAACACACACTTAGATGAAATTATTGTTGGCTTTCTTCCTTTGTTTCACTTTTGATGGATCCATAACTTCCTTTTATTGAATTCTAAATCTTGATTGAATATATAATAAAACATGTGATTTGATTTTGTTCCCAATTAGAGAGTGTTTCGGAATTAAGTTGAACTTTTGAATATAACTGGATTGCATATTATCTTTGAATTATTCTAATATAGGAATTACTTTTATGTGGATTAGATTTTTGAGATTGTCAAGTATAAATTTTCTTAGTGATTTTGGAGTTGAAAGGTGCATAGAATTAAATGTATTTCAAATTCTAATATTGTTTTGGATATATGTGAAAATATCATATCAAGAAATTTGAATAATTATTATGATTTTCAGCATATACTATAAGAATATTCTTAAGTGATATGTTTTTATATTTGTGATATTTTTATAGTCATTATATATTATGACTGAGAGTTTATATGCCTAAACATATTTATTTGTGCAATTAAATTTTGATATGATAGTTCCTAATTATAAGTTTATTTGAATTCAAAATGACTCTCAAATTGACTTAGTTAACCTTTTTGCTCCCATTATTTGGCTATAACTTTAGTGTTTTTTTAATCTTAAACAACTAAATCATGATTTGTCATCGAAATTTAGATAAAATATCTCTCTCTTTTAGTTGTGACCTCGAATCTTTATGATTTTGGATTGTGTTTAATATACAATATATAAGTTTTGACCTCTTAATTTTTAATATGTGACTTTAAAAGAGAAGTCTTAGTATTCTTAAGTTTAATCTTATGAGTTAATAATCTAAAATTTTTATTGAGTATCTAAGTTTTGAATTTAAAATTTTAATTCTCGATAATTTATTAGAGACTATTTTGAGGAAGTAATAAGTTATTTTAATAGTTTTATTGATTTATTATTCTGTTTGATATGGAATCAAGTTATCATATATTGAATTATCAAATTATTTTGGTAAATAATATATAAGGACATTGAAATTCAGATTTGTAATTTCTCATGTAAAATGATGATTATTTGACGTGTATTTATGGATTTGGAGATTGAGGTCTAGATTAGTGGTTTCTCATTAAATATAATGATTTTGTGATTCTTATGATATATAAGACAAGTTCATATATTTCAAATTTTAATCTTAGTATGCTTGTGAAAAAAGAGAAATGTATTGTTAAGATGAATATATGATAATACTATATATTTGATTTAAATCTCCCATTAATTTGTGTACAACTATGTTCATGTCAATATTGGAGCGCATGCAACAATTTGAGAATTTTAGTTTAAAAAGTGAAATATGCATAGGTAGCAAATATTTAGTATCATATCTTATATTATTCTAAAGATTAGAATATTTCTTGACTTAAGATGACATTTTGTTCAATTCCGATTTCAAAATTGAGAAATTGGCCAATCTTCTTAAATTTGAGAATTGAGAAAATCAAATGAATTAGGTAATTCTAGTATTTAAATGGATATTTTTCTTTTGGAATTGAATAATCTGGAATTTCTCAATTCTATAATTAGTTGTTTGGCTTAAAAATAAAATTAATGAAATTTATCAATTTTGAAAAATTTGGTGTTTGATTGAAGGTAAATTTGGGGATATACTCACTCATTTTCAAATGGGTGAATTTACTCTTATTTTCTCATGATTTTTAAATTTTATTTATATATATAAATTTAATTAATGTACCACTAATTAAATATTTATATACAAATTAAAAAAGTAAATTACACCTTAATAATTAAAATAATAGAAATGTCAAAATATTTATGGTTTAAGAAAAAAAATACTTGGTATCATAAAATTTAGATTCTATTTATATTTCGCTATATAAATAAATTTAGTTATTAATATATCAAAAGCTCAAGAAGCACCCGAATCGAAAACGAAAGTTGAATGAGGACCTGAAAAAAAAGGCAAGCGTGGGTATCACATTTTAACTTAGATTTATAAGTTTGTTGCAATCAATAAATACAACAATCTAACAACCAAGAAATATATGTTTCATTAAATCAAAAGCGCCAGTCTTTGATTCCATAGACACAGAAACAAAGATTCGACGAAATCAACGATGAGAAAAACAGTGAAGTCTTCATCCTGGATTTTAGTGGTTTCACCAAAACATACTTAGGTTTAGGGTTTTTTACCGCAGAGAACCAAAGTTGCAAACTCTGAAGCCTAAACAGCCAACCTGGACAACAAAGACCTCGATTTGATAGCCATGGCACTGAACCAATGCCACGATCATCAATCAAAGAAGCACAAAACCCACATTCAAAATTGAAAATACTTCAAAAATTGAGCTTTTCTTCGGAACCCCAGAAAATCAAATTGCTGTCTATCGTTAAAAATAACTAAAACAAAAGAATTGAGGCAGAGAATTAGATTTAGGACTTCCAATCGCAACAAACCAAAGCTGCAAACAGCGTTTGGACGCTCCAAATTGTAGAGCAGCGTCGTACCTCGCGGGGCGGAGGCTGGGAGAAGGAGAAGTTGACTTTGGACTGGATCGTCACCGCTGATGGAGGCTTGCCGGCCTGTTCAGCGTAGTCCTCGTTGTCGATGAGCAAGTCCAAAATGTAGCGGTACATGAGCTCAAGGAACTGCAGCACCGCCCACCAATCGTACTCCCCGTCTCGGATACCGCAGCAGCTCTCGCACCACCCGCGCGCCCCGCGGCTCATCCACAAGCCCCACCGGGGGGGCTTCGCCGGCGACTCCCCCGCCGGGCTACATCTCCAAGACTAATATTCGTTTTCTCCCAGACCCTTTCTATTCCCCTCTTCGATCCCTTCTTCTTCTGGTGGCAGCGGAGAAGCCCTTCCCGAATCCGATCCCATTCCCAAGAAGGCCTTGACGAAGCAGCCGCAGCCCATCAGCGCTGCAGCCGGGGGCGCGCCTCCGTCTGTCCCGCCACTTTTGCGACGCTATTCCTTTCCTCCTCGCCTTCTTTCCCTGTGTTTAGGTGCAAGTAAAAGCCTTTCAGAAAATCTAGGGTTTAACCCCTAACTCAGTAAGGGAGAAGAGGGGAGCCTCAACGACCTCGAGTACACGGAGGAGCATAGTCGACGGATCAAACGGGAAGAGGAGTTCTCCTTCGGCGATTATCGCGTCGGGGAAAAAAATGAAAAAGAAAACAACAGATTTTCATCCAAAAAAGCCGTGGAATAATAGTTTACGTGAAGAAATCAAACTCGCGTGCCCCGCACACGTTCAGTCGTGATCGGTGTTTTTCATTCTTTCGAAACGGAATTCATACGAAAAATTGGGAATAATTGAAATTAAAGAATTTCGATAATTTTGAAAATTACAAATATATTTAAATACTGAAATTGGAAAATTACACCCTCAATTTCGAAAATTCCTTCAATTTTCGGTCTACGGAATCGAAACCACAGTCGACGTAAAGGGGGTTATTGCTCAACTGGTAGTAGCTGCATCTGAAAAATTTCTCCGCCACCGACTCCAAATGGACGGTCAGGATCCTTGAGAAGATTGTTCATTAGACATTAGCCTTATTCCAGGACAGAATAGCGGAACGGCGCCGGAGACGAAGACGAAGATCATAGTCGCCGTGAAGCGCGTCGTCGACTACCCCGTCGAGATCCGAGTCAAGCCCGATAAGGTTCTCTCTCTCATCTGACATCACTCGCCGTGCGTTGCTGAGTGGTGGTGGCTCCGATCGCAGAGTGGAGTGGAGACGAGCAACGTGAAGATGTCAATGAACCCGTTCTGCGAGATCGCGCTGGAGGAGTACTACGCATCCGCGAGTCCCGCGATGGCTCCGAGGTCGCAGCCGTCTCCGTCGGTCCGACCCAGTGTGCCGAAACCCTTCGCACGGCGCTCGCAATGGGTGCTGACCGCGCGCTGCACGTCGACCCCGGCGCCCACCATCCGGTGCTCCCTCTTTCTGTGGCCAAGATCCTCAAAGCCCTAGTTGAGATTGAGCCCTGGTCTCTTGATTCTTGGCAAACAGGTGGCCCTTTTCCATTTTCGTCGTGTCCAATTCTAGCTCGGATTTTGGTGCTTTTCTGCTATCTAGTCGGTTCTCCGGAACCTGCTTTTTTTAAAAAAAATAATTTGAGCATTAGTTTTTGAACTATAACTGTTAGAATCTAGGATCTTAATCCATGTAGTATAATATTGCGTTTATCTGGTGCATTATAATTTAGAGACTTGTATGCAGAACTTTGTTACGAAGAAGCAATGTTCTTTGCCTTTTGTGTTCCTAGATTGTTACTGTCTTCACTGTTTTCACAGGCAATGGATGATGACTGCAATCAAACAGGACAGATGGTCGCTGGTTTGCTTAAGTGGCCTCAAGGAACATTTGCCTCAAAGGTTGGTCGCCCTAGGCAAGATAATGTCATAACTGATTTTATGATAGCAGGGAGGGATTCTTCCTGACGATTCTTCCAGAATTATAGACAGTCAGGCTGCACTATTTCATCTTCGTATGACCTTTTGCATCCTGGTTTTTATAAAAGAGCACCTGTTTATTTGAAAAATATATGTATTGTGATTGTGTATATGACCTATAAATGTCAAAGATCAGCATCTACAATATCATGGCTAAGTTAATGACACTCAGGCTGCATTATTTCATCTTTGTTTGAACTTTTGCATCCTTGTTTTGATAAATGTGCACCTGTTTATTTGAAAGTATACATATTGTGATTGTGTATATGACCTACAAATATCAAGGATGAGCATTTACAAGATTAGAGCTTAGTTTATGACACTCAGGTTGTATTATTTCATCTTCGTTTGAGTTTTGCATCCTTGTTTTGAGAAATATGTACCTGTTTATTTGAAAGTATACATATTGTGATTGTGTATGTGACCTATAAATGCCAAAGTTGAACATTTACAAGATTAAAGCTAAGTTTATGACGTTGAGTGGTGGTGGTTTGTCAAATTGGAAAGAAGAGTAAAAGATTGGCACGGTTTGTCAAATTGGATATTTGACGAGTTATGGTTTTGTCAACTTAAGCTAGCGCCCAGAATCAAGTAGATGAACGGGCACCTTTTGACTTGCTATATATACATATCATGTCAAAATATCGTCTTACACTATCAAATGAACGTACAGTTTTGCATAAAACTAAAAGAGTTGTTTTGTTACGTAATCATTATAATAAGTGTACTACCCAATAAAAAAAAAAATCTAATTGAGTGGCATTGAGATTTGCTTTATCCTCTTTATTATTTACTGTGTTCCTGGATATAAAAATCTTTTCTTTGTTTTCATTTTGCAGGACAGATTTACGACTAAATCAACCCAGATATGCGACCCTCCGAAACATGATCAAAGCAAAATCAAAGGTCATTGAGAAATTCACTCTTGAGGAATTAAATGCGAATATCAAGTCGGATTTGGAGGTTGTTCAATTGACCGAGCCTCCCAAGATGAAAGCTGCGGTCTTAATCTCATTGGTAGATGAGCTTATTCACAAACTGAAGAATGAAGCTTGGGTTCTGTGAACTCCAGTTTGCTTCATCAGTCAAGCTGCTGCAGTTCTAGCCTGCTTAAATCATGGTTAGTAAACCCGCCTAGATTTCCTTGCACATAAAATTTCACCTTCTGAGTAGGCTCCATGTTGTCTAGCATTCTTCTTGGAACGTAAACTCTTTATGAACTGTGAAGTACTTTGTTCCTATGTTGATGCTGTAAAATAAGATGATTACATCTACCACAGAAAAAAAAAAAAGGCTGTTGAATGCGGAAAACAGCGGCACCGATTTATTTTAGATTGAATTTAGCAGTCTTTCAGACATTTTCTTCATTGTCGCATATCGTAGACCGCGTGCCAATGGATGGGCTTGAACAGTCACCAGCTGCCCTGCTTGTGTTTTCACTTGTGGTGCTTTGATAGACAACATGGGGGCAATCATCTATGGAAAAATAATATGAAGGCATGGCATGCTTCTTGTACGCCTCTCCGTTAGGCCAATCCGACCCGTAAACGGGAAAATTTCGGCGCGCGGTGTACCGGCCGAATTCTTTTTGTGAACCTGATCCGGCGGCCCAAAGCATAATATCTTTCGGTCTAAGGCCTTGGTTAGGCCTGAGCCCACCCGGCCCGCTTACGTGCCTCGTTTTCTCCGAACCAATTCCCGTATCAAATTAGAAATAGGACTCTGCTGACGTAACCTGCAGAAATATCATCTGAAAGTCGAACTGCAATTGGTCTTACATATATGTGGTCGCAATGCGCGCTCGTCCGTCAGCCAACCAGCCATGGCAACCTCATCGTCTTCTTCCTCACGACATGCGGTCCGGGTTTTGGAGCGTTGCCGCGTCTCTCCTCCGACGGGCTCCGTACCGCAGACCTCCATTCCATTCACTTTTTTCGACGCCTTCTGGGTTGCCGTCGGCCAAGTACAGCGCCTCTTCTTCTACAACTTTCACCACTCCACGTCTCACTTCCTACAGCACTTCCTGCCTACCTTCAAGTCCTCGCTTTCCCTCGCGCTCGGCCACTTCTTCCCTTTAGCCGGCCGTCTTCGGACCTCTTCTGGCTCTGGCCACAAGTTTGAGATTTCCTACGCTGACAGCGACTCGGTTTCCCTTGTCGTCGCGGAGTCCGTCGACGGTGATTTCCGAGATCTCTCCGGCAACCATGCACGTAGATACGCGAAGCTTCGTCCTCTGGTAGCCGACTTGGGAGACGACACAGGCGCTCTGATAGCCTTACAGGTGACTGTCTTCTCCGACCACGGCATCTGCGTTGGGGTCACGATAAGCCATGCGGCTTGCGACGGAGCCGGCTTCGTCAACTTCGTCAAGTCATGGGCTGCTACTTGCGCTTCCGGGGGGAGGGCTCCGGTGCTTGTGTTGCCGCCGTTGTACGATCGAAGCCTGGTTGTCGATCCCGGCCGGTTGACTGCCATCTTCAGCGACACTGCCGAGAAGATGACGGCAGCAGTGGCCAATATGCCCCATGGCGATCCTACTAAAGACGAACTGTATGTTTGTAAAACTTTCTCTCTCACGGGAGTAGACATCGAGATGCTCAAGCGGCAAGTACTCGCCGGCGCCGGAGAAGGAAAGGCTCCATTCCACTGCTCGACGTTTGTTGTAGCCTGCGCGTACACGTGGGTTTGCCAGATGAGATACAGAGGTTGGCCAGCGGAAAGAACCGCCCATGCTATGTTCGCCGTCGACTTCAGGGCTAGACTATCGCCGCCAGTGCCGGCGGGCTACTTCGGAAACTGCATCGGAGCCTGCTACATCGAGGCGAAGGTCGGGGACCTCGTCGGAGAAGATGGTGTTCGAGCAGCGGCGGAGGCTTTTGGGACCGCGATTGATGGGCTGCGCGGCCGAGAGCTGAACGGCGCGGAGAAGTGGGGGGAGGCAACGTTGAATTTATTGATGAAGCAGCCGTTTTCGGTCGCCGGATCGCCCAAGTTTGGGGTCTATGAGACGGATTTCGGGTGGGGAAGGCCGGCGAAGGTGGAGGTGACGTCGATAAAGGGAACTGGAGCGATATCGATGGCGGAGAGCAGAGTGGGAGGAGGAGGAATCGAGATTGGTTTGGTGTTGCCGACGCTGGAGATGGAAGAGTTCAGCAAGCACTTTGCTGCTGGTCTTGGACTTCACGACTAACCGGATTCAGTCGATACGTTTGCCACCGGAGCTACAGAATTCGGTTTCTGAATGAAGGTATATCTGATGTGGGAGTTCGATTCTCTCTTTCAATAAAAAATAATGTTGTGAACTGGTTGTTTTATAGTTTTGTTGTCGGATTGTTTTTGAATAATATGGTTAAATCAATAAAAAGAAAGAAAGAAAAAAAAGAAGAGAGATTGACGATGCTCGGAACCACTTTCTTTTTTTGATAAATAAGGTTTTATTCACAAAGGTAAAACGGTAATATTCAGTTATTTTTTGTCATTATATACACAAGAATTTAGCTGATTTAAGCAACGGCTTTGGTCGAAAAATTATCGGTGGTTATTTTTACAGTATTTTTCTTTTGTAGATAGATGAATAAATAACCAAATAGATTATAATCTCAAGGAGCTTTCAAAATCGAACTCCATCAGCAGAGATGAAGGAAATTAAAGTTCAGTTCAGTTGGTAGATTATAGGAGCGATGGTCGCATTGGAAGTGAGAGGCTGCGGTAGACGGTGAAGTGACGGTGGTTGCATCGGGTGTGGGCTTTCCAGGAGACCGGTTGCAGCTGAGCGGTTATAGCAAACAACCGGACCCATTTTGGTCTGGCTGTTAATCTTCACTCTGAATCGTTGTCAGCAGCGGAGAAGAACCGGTCGGGCCCTGCAGTTAACGTGCTGTGCATGGTAAGGTTAGACCGGTAGAGTTGTCTCCAAAGAAGTGTTTGTGCTGGAAAAGATGGTGGAAGTCGGAAGCCCGCCTCCAGGAGTTTGGCGGTCCTTGCATGGGTTTCGATTTCGTTGGTGAGGGGGTCGCCGGTGGGAAACCTTCGGTAGAGGAGAAGTCCAGTACTGAAACAGAAGGGAGCAGCTTACGCAACAAGCAGGTGGAGTACTACTAAAGGAGATGGTAGCATAACTCTGAATCTGCGAAAAAAACGGAGCTGAGTGGAGACAAAAGGCACTTATAAGAGTGAAGAGAAGGATACAAAATTTTCCCGTTTTATTCACTAATACAAAACTTTTATATAGGCAAATATACTAATAAATAAATCAGAAAAAAAAAAATAGTACTAAAATATACACCTTGACTTAGCACTCGAACTGCAAACAAATCAAACAAACTAACTGATTCTCAAAAAATAGGACAAAAAAATTTAACTTATTTAACAAATCCTCCCTTAAATTAAACTTTGTATCCACGTTCAATTTAATGATTTCTCTAATATGCAAATACCAAATAGCTTCCTCGGCTTTTGAAACAGAGCCAGAGTTTGGTAAAAATATCAGTAACTTGATCTTCATTTCTGCAATAAACAAGATCAATCACTTCTTCCTTCGTGAAATCTCTTAAGAAATGATACTTTACATCTATGTTCTTGCTTCTTTCATGTAGAACAGGATTTTTGGAGTGTTTAATTGTTGAACTACTGTCATAATAAATTGTAGTGGCGCCTTGTTGCTTGAAGTAAAGTTCTTCAAGAATCTTCCTTATCCAAATAGTTTGACATGCACATGAAGTTGCAGCTACAAACTCAGCTTCAATTGTTGATAAAGTAACAATTCGCTGCTTCTTTGAAGACCATGAAATAGCCCCTGAACCTAGCATAAAAACATACCTTGAAGTGCTTCTTCTATCATCTTAATATCCAGCATAATCACTATTTGTAAAGCAAAATAAATCTAATTTTTCTTACTTCATGTAAAAAAGACCATACTCCTCAGTACATTTCAAGTACCGAAAGATTCTTTTTGCAGCAAGAAGATGAATCTCTTTTGGGTATGCCATGTCAATTACATTATATCACAACATACATTATATCAAGTCTTGTTATAGTCAATTACATCAAGCTTCCCACAATTTGCTTATAAAGAGTGTTGTCCACCTTTCTTCCTACAAGATATTTCACAAGCTTCAAACCAAACTCAGTTGGTGTAGTCATAGAATTACAATCCTTCATTTGAAACCTATCTAAAATTTTTGGACATATTTCTTTTAAGAAATGAAAATCCCAGCTGCGGATTGTACCGCTTCGATACCTAAAAAATAATGCATTTTACCGAGATCAAACATATCAAATTCAACCATCATTGATTTCTTAAATTTGTCAAACATGACTCTTATCATTTCCATTGAAGATAAGATCATCCATATATAAGCACACAATTAGTGTCTTTCCTCCATCACTGATTTTAACAAAAAGTGTATGCTCATATGAATATTTTTGGAAGACTTCCTTCCAAAAATAAGCCTCAATTCGACTATACCAAGCCCGTGGGATAATGCCCTATTTAATCTATATACTTAATGCTCATTTCCAAACTTCACATAATCAGGAGGTTGATCAACAAATATTTGTTCCTCTAAGTTGCCATGTAAGAATGTTGATTTCATGTCTAATCGAAAGATAGGCCATGAGTTTTGTGCCACCAATGCGATCACCAATCTGATTGTATCATGCCTTGCAACCGGAGTAAAGACTTCTTTATAATCGATGCCAAATTCTTATTTGTAGCCTTTAGCAACCAAGTACGCCTTAAACTTTGTCTTGTAAATCCGTTCACACCAATGGTCTTTTGTCCTTTAGAAACTCTGTCAACCCCAAAATGTTGTTTCTTTCAATGGCAACAATTTTAGCATCCATTGCCTTTTGCCACTTTGGTTCTTTAGTAGCATCTTTGAAGTCCACAAGATCACAATATGAAAATAGAGCAAAATAAGTAAATGGATCTTCATTATTATTAATTCCTTGTACCTCATAATCGCTCCATCCATGCAAGCATTCTTCTAATTCGTTGGGGTCGCTGTTCATCATCTACTTCAACTACTGAAATGCTTTGATTGACTAGTAGTTGTTGCTCATTCTCCATGTGCTGTACATTCTACTGCTTTCCATCTTCACCTTCTTCATCAAATATTGCTCATATTTGTTGTTCAGCATTGTTTTCATCCTATATCCAAAACTTTTCTTCATCAAAGATCACGTCGCGCCTAATGACAATTTTCTTGGTGATAGGATTGTACAATTTGTACGCTTTTGACTGCTCACTAACACCAAGAAAAATGCATCTCTCCTTTGTCGTCAAGCTTTCTTCTTTTTTGATCTGAAATGTGGGCATATGCTATACAGCCAAATATTCTGAAGTGATTAACACTTGGTCTACGCCCATTCCAGGCTTCTTCAGGCGTCACATTTTGAACAGCAAGTATTGGACTTCTATTCAGTACATGAATGCTCCAATTTATAGCTTCAGGCCAAAAAGCTTTTGGAATTCCGCCTCTTGCCAAAATAGTTCGTACCATGTTCAAGATTGTATGATTTTTCCTTTCTGAAACACCATTCTGCTGCGATGTATAAGCTACCGTTAGTTGCATTTGAATTCCATAAGTCTCACAAAATTTTACAAATTCTTGTGAGTTATATTCTCGACCATGATCACCGCAAAGAATTTTTATGGGCCTTCCTGCTTCTTTTTCAACTAGCACTTTGAAGTTTTTAAAAGCTGAAAAAGTTTCAGATTTCTCTTGCAAAAAAAAACACAAGTTTTCCTGCTATGATCATCCATGAATATTATAAAATAATATTTACCACCGTTTGATGTCGGATTAATAGGCCCGCATATATCAAAATGAACTAGTTCCAACATTTTCTTTGCTCTCCATGATTTTCCCTTCTTAAAATGATCTCGATGTTGTTTGCCTACAACACATTCTTCACATATTTGAGAAGGACCCTGAATTTGTGGAAGACCAATCATCATATTCTTTTATTGTAGTGTTTTTAGGCCAACAAAATTCAAATGTCCATAGCGAAAATGCCATAGCCATGACTCATCCTTCAACCTTGCAGAGAAACATGATTGAGTGGTCATATTGTCAAGATACAGTGGAAGCATCTGGTTTGTCGTCATGTTGACTTGAGCATTTAAGCCCAATTTTCCATCTTGAATTTGACATAATCCATTTTTGATGATGATCTCATAACCTTTCTCTTGCAATTGACCGATACTTAGCATATTGGTCTTCAATTCCGAGACAAAAAGAACATTAGAAATAGTTTGAGTATCATTGCTCTTGGTTTGAATGGTTACTGCCCTTTTCCCATGACCGAGACTTTAGAATTGTCTCCAAATTTCACATTATCTCTGAAAGATTCGTCCAAGATGGAGAATAATGCTTTGTCTCCACACAGATGGTTACTGCAACCGGTGTTTAGATACCACGGATTCTTGTTGGTCTCTTCTCTTGCATGACAAACCATCAACAAGGATATTTCTTCCTCTGTTTATGCAAAATTTGATTTTTCTCCTTCGTTCTTAAACAAATTAGTTCGACATTCAGATTTATAATGTCCATACCTGTGGCATCAAAAGCACTTGACATTAGACTTGTCTGTTGACTTTGGTCTGTAGGTGGTCGAGTAAGCTCTATCTTGTCCCCTTCCTCTTCCTTCATAAGACTGAGTTTGATGACTTCTTCCTCTGCCTCTACCTCTGTTTGTTCTGAGCTAAAGAGAAGTTGTCAATCGTGGCTTTCAAAGCTTGCCCATTCTAATCTTGTTGATTAAGCTTCCTTTCATGCACAAGCAATGAACTATGCAGCTCATCAAGTGATGATTCATCAAGATTATGAGACTCCTCTATAGCACAGACAACAAAATTAAATTTTGTTATCACAGATCGAAGTATCTTTTCGATGATGACAATGTCCTATGTTTGGTCACCATGGCCTGCAACTTATTGACAATTGTCATTGTCTTTGAAAAATAGTTTGTAACAGACTCTTCTTCTTTCATTTGAAGTGTTTCAAACTCTGAATGAAGTGCTTGAAGCTGCTGCCTCTTTGTCCTCACCGTTCCCTGATGCTTCTTCTTCATGGAGTCCCAAATTTGCTTGGATGTACTCTTGCAAAGAATGGTTTCCAAAATTACTTGATCAATTGCTTGGAAGAGGTAATTTTTGGCCTCTAGATCCTTCAACTTCAATGTCTCCAAGTCAGCCTTCTTTGCCTCAGACATTCCAACCGTGGGTTTTGCTATACCAGATGTAACCTCATCCCAATACTCCTTGGATCTCAAGAAGTTCTCCATCAACATACAATGATCGTAGTGACCATCAAAATGAGGAATTATCGGCTGAACAAATGTTTCAGAGGCCATTTCACCAATGCTACTGCTGCTACTTTTCTCTCAATGAACTTGCTCGGCTGTTGCTACCTTTCTCGCAATGAACTTGGCTCGAATACCAAATGTGAAAAGACAAAGCTGAGTGGAGACAAAGAAACACTTATAAGTGGAAGGAAAGGGATACAAATTTTGCACACTTTATTCATTAATAAAAGGCCTTTATATAGGCAAATACACTCAGATAAATCAGAAAAAATAGCACTAAAATGTGCATCTTGACTTAGCACTTGAGCTGCCAGCAAATCAAATAAACTAACTGATTTCCAAAGAATAAGACAAATAAATTTGACTTATTCAACAGAAGCCTTCGGTGAGCTAGGCCTTAGGTTTGACATAGGAATCTATGGTAGTGGGGAACGCGGAGGGCGAGACGGTGGGAATGTGGGATGGGGTGCCACCTACCTCATTGTAAAAATATTGGGTTGGGATTCATATCGGACTCCTGTGAATGGATTAGTATCTACAATGTTTTAATAAATAGAAGGTTTTGAATTTTAGTTTTAAAATTGATTTTAACGTCTAAAAAAATCGATACATTTTAATCGTTTTAGCCAAATTTATTCTTATTTTGATCTCAGTTGAGATATATTTTTTAGTTATTAATTATATATTAACTAAAGTTTGACTATATTTTAATTTTAAATTAAAAATATGATAAAATTTTCAAAATTTTTTTAAAAAATTTAAAAATATAACAAAGTTTACCATAATATTAAATACTATTTTAATTAATTTTAATAGTTAATTACTTATATATATATATATATATATTATTGTATAAAAAATAAAAAATACACAAGAAATAATATGAATATGATTGAAATTTAAATTTAACTTATCATTAAATATACTTGACATATGCATAATCTATTAATTATAACATAATACAATTAATCATCGTTATCATCATCATTATAATCATTAGTTGAGTTTGGAACATTTAGATGTGAAATTACAAATTCAGTACCTAGACGATTAGGACAAACATTTGTATGCATATGAGTAAGAATAATCATCTCTGCACGATCTCGTGGTAGCAATTCTGAAGAATAATCATACATCAAAGGTCCAAAATGAAAATAATAACCTTATTCATTAATAACATACAGTAAAAGTAGTCCATTAACTCATGAGAAACAAATATTACATTGTGTGAAGTGATCAAATGTAATTACGATATAACGATGATTGATAATATTAAGTGAACATTATTGAGAGACACGATAAATTTGATCATTTATTCTTTTACGTTCTTTTAATGTTTGTTCAATTAAAACTTGTCCAAGTATATCATAAGCATGAGGTAAAATCATTCTACAATAGAATATAAATTTTTGGTGAATAATGGATATAATTATTTTTCCTACTTCAAGTGTAACTTGGTTTAAAAATCATTAGAATCTGTCATTGTTTGTTTTAAAAGAAATATCATATAATCGTCAGGATTCATGAATATAAAGTAGATAACAGAAAATATTGAAAAGAAAAATATTACAACAAAATGTTGTAATGAAGTAAACAAATTATCGTAATATAAAATAAACCATAAATGCATTAATTTGAATGTCATAAAATTACAATAATACCATATATATGTTGATTATATATGTAATACAAAACATATCAATTTAAGACAATAATAAAAATATTATATCATAGGTAGTATAAATTGTGTCTTATAACCACATGTTATTTCAAGATGGATCTTGAAGAGATTAGCATTCTCCGTCACCATTCTTATAAGTATAATAGAGTTGTGATCGACAACATTGTTTAGCATGTGGGTAGTGTGAAGTCACATGGTCTTCCTTAAATAATGCAGAATACATGTTATCCATTAATAATGATCCTTGCATTGACTGATGATATTTTTAATTGAAAGAAGACGTCCCGCTAAGATATGTCATAATAACTGGAACCTCATACTATCTATTAAACCTTAATTGTTATCTATCATATGGAACATATTGATATTGTGATTCATAACCACTCTATAAATTAGAGTCGAAAAATTTATTTTTTTTATGCATTAGAAAATATGAAAACGAGTTTTTATATTGCGATTATTGAAAATTGGCCTTACCAGCTATACCATCATTATTACTATTATTGATATCAACAATATTCTTCATTCTGTCAGGTTCCTCTTTTAATTCTTCGTCTAAAAGATGACAAATAGGATTTTATATTTGAGGATAATTTAATACAAGTTCCTCTCTTTCTAGATTTCACTCTATTAGAGGATTATCATTTTCGAATATAGCGAACAAGTTAATTATCTCATCCTTTAGTGATGTTCTTTTTTGTAAGTTTCAGACTCTTAAACGTATATTATAATGACAAAAAAAATAAGTTTTTCCAATTTCTCTATTTTAAGTTTGTTCCTCATTTTCATGTGAATCAATTAAAAAATTATCAAATTTCTCTCACATTGTAAATATGAAATAGTTTGACATAAAATTTTAATTGCTATTTTTATAAGATTAGGTGCTGCACATCGACTATAAATAATTCGTCATCTAGGTATAATTTATTAAAAATTTAATATAATTAAATTAGTAAATATGTATTATTAAACATCAAATGTGCTAGTAGCATCACCCCTTAATAATTACTTGTTATTTACCGAAGTTGTTGACTTTATTTTAAAAGTTGTCTACATGTTTAATGGATGCACTTTAATTAAAAACTTTCTTAATTGTGTAAAAAATACAAATGATTAATTTAGAATGTACCTCGTGCAATGCCAATATTCTCATTCTCATATCTGACTCCATCATCTCGATTATTTTATATAACGCTTCAAAAATTATATTGCTATTATCAACATTATCAGCATATTAAAATATTAGATTCAAAATTATCCTATAACGTGATTAAATGTTACAATATTATTGTTATAGCTTAATAAAATGTTATAGAATGATACTTTACTTAATTATCTGTAACATGAATATCTCTAGATAATTTTTTATCCTAATAATAGTCGATAATCTTCTCTTATTTACGAAATTTAATTATTCATATATGTCATATTATCTATAATTTTTCTCATTTTATTACTTCATATAAGAACCCCATTTAGAAATAATTATCTGAGTTAACAATTCGTAATACTTTAGCTAATAGATTGAAATTTTTGATTATATTCTCAACTGATTCCCAAAATTATTCATTCAAGACTTGATTATAGAATTGTGCAGCTAGAATTTTTCCTAACCATTTCAACTTTAAATAATATTTTTTATATTCTTATTGGTAAATAATTTCTTCAATACTTGTCGATGAGTACATAGGAAACTTAAGGAGATAAATTGTGTAGCAAATCAAATAATGTTTAGTCTGATAATCTCTCGATCCCTGTTTCTTTTTCCATCAGTTCAAAATACCAAGTATGGTTATAAATAAATAATGTTAACTTCTAACTTTTTTCAATAACTTTCTTAATAGAAAAATTTTTACCCGTATCCTTCAATATTAAATCAATAGAGTGTATTGCACAAGGTATTCATAATAAATATTTCCTTTTCTGCATTAACTTCTTCTCAGTATATACCAAAGGAGCTACATTGTTAATTACAACTTGTACCACTCTTGATTCACTAATCTTCTTAATCACGCTGCGAATCAAATAGTATAGAAAATTGTCAATCTTTTAACTCCCCTAATGTGTCGACTGACTTTAAAATAATTGTTCTTTCGGGACAATATACTAAAAAATTTATCAAATCTTTACTATGTTGTGTTTTTCATTTATCACACATCAAGATGTAGTCAAATTCATCCCAATATTTACGAAAAATATTTATAAAAGTAAATATCTCTTTAACCTCGAGATCTAAATAGTTTTTAGAAATTTTGTAGGTATTTAGTGGAAGAACTCCTGGGCCAACTTCTTAAGTGACATGTATCATCTCCTGATAGTAACCACTATCTGCTACTTGAAATGAAACATAGTTATAAAAAAGAATTTGGATACTGTCCTACCCAATTATTATTTTACTTTACAAAAATCACTTGATACTATTCTCAAATTTAGTTGTATATCATCTGTTGCCTTCAATAGAAACGGGTCAATAGGAGAAATATTAATAGACCGGATGCTAGAAATTTGAAAATCCCCTCTAACTCCTGAAGGGTTAGTTGTACGTTGTTGTGTATGTTATTTTCTGAAAATAGAAGATTGATATTCATGAAAAGTATTTGAACTGTCAACAAGTTATTCACCAACTGTCTTAGAAGGATCTGTATTACCTTAAGTTTCCTTATACAATCTTCGGCTCTCACGAATAACTTCTTGAATCTCATTAATCTCTTTTTCATCATTAGAAATTTGTTTGAATTATGAACCGCATCTCCTCAGAAGTTCTCGTTCAAATCATAACTTTTTTGTCTTATATTTTTTTCTTTGCTCTTTATCACTTTGTACTATTGTCCAAAATATTTGTCTTATTTTATTAGAAATTTTCTCACAAATTTGAACTACACCGGTCACTCCTTCCACATGTTCTTTTAATCTTGTGATTCTAAAAGAAAACATATGATCATACCATTTGCAATAGACTTTTTTCTAACCGACATCCACAAATTCACAGCGTAACTATGTGATATTGTCATCGCGAGTTAATCGTTGCATATTTTGTTTGAGAGTCATCTATAACACAGCACCTCACATGTCATTACAAGAAATTTACCTATAATTAAGCAAAAAATTAAAAATTTTTTAGCATAGCCCAAAATTAAATTTTTACTACTAAATTTTCACACAGCTTCAAAATCTTCATATTTAGTAGCTAATTTTTACATAAATTTTAAAATTATTAGTTTACTACCTAATTTTCACATAAGCCCTAAATTTTTAAACAATTTTAAAAGCACAATTTTCTTACAAATTTATTAACAAATACTTTTTAAATTTTATTAAATTTTTTATTAATAATTTGCATAGAAACCCGTATTTAAGTAAAATTTTCTTTATTATTTATACCTTATGTTGAAAAGTTCTTTTTTATATAAATAACCTCCTATAAAAGTATCAAATTAAATAATCTCCATATATATAGCATTTTGAGATAAATTAAAATTTCCCTATTAGGGTCATGACATAAGGTCACGCAATTGTGACAAAGAAACCCTAATCAATACTTCAACAAGAAAACACATTCATATTCTTGAATTGGAAAAAAATATACTACATAAACTAAGAATAAGAAAATCATATTAATTAAGGGAAAAGAGCATTATAACTTGTTATTAATAAAATTTAAAATAGTACATGAATTTACAGGGATCAAACGAGTAAGAAGTCCTTACTAAGAATAATAAAACCATAACTTCAAAATTAAATTATATACAATCCTTATCTACTTACCATAATTAGATCATATACAAATCTTATTTACTTACAGTCAACAATCCTAACTATTTTCCCATCATAATATTACAAATCTTATCTACTTACCAAATAAAATTATGTATATGATATATAAAATAGTCTTAACTCTAAAAGAACTTCTTACCTATTTTTTCATTAGCCTATAACAAAAGAAAAGCAGCAACAATTTGGATACTTTAAAAACGAAACATCAATACTAGCAAATTGAAGAAGAAATCCTAAACACCTTGATTTACAGACTACCAATTTTATGAAATGAATGTTAATCATGCCTTAAGTCTTAACCTTATTTCCTTTCATCGACTTCAATTACTTCACCATTTCATTATCAGGGAAAAAAATACAACCACCACTCGTATGTGTATAATTTATCCATATGTTTTCATTAGGGAGTGGGGACATTAACAAGACTTGCATGACAGTGGGAAGTTCCCATACTGGGATCATGCTAGAATTGTGCACCGAGATCTGGAATGCAAGTTGATTGTAAGGATTCAACGGTCGCTTCATGTGAGTCACAGCCATCGATCCCTTTGGGCTCCATAGATATCTTGATCCAGCTTGCACCGAAAATTGAAATGCGAGTTGATCATGAAGATCTGATGGTTACTTCATGCGAGTTGCAATTTTCAATCTCGAAAGCTCCATGGATAGCCCAACCCAGTTCGCCACCAACCAGAATCCGCTCGCCCTTGCCAACCCCTCTACCGCCCAGGACCCCTCCTCCTCTCACTTGATGTCACCTCCATTCTGTTTTCAACTTCCTTCCCAAGCACCACTGCAAGAAACGCGGTGGCTATCGGGGCCTTGACCTCGAGTTTGTCACCGAGCCCATAGACCTTAACTCCATAAATATTTTGTCAAGATCCACAAGTACGTGGTCCCTAAGACCGTCTCCGACGAGGGTCATGGTTCCTAATCCCTTGGCCGATATTGTCACTCGCACACTTTTGAGTTTCCCAACGAATTTGCCACAACGCATTGCTCCTTGTCAGATACTGAATTTCAGCCTTCTACTCTTCATCGTGTCGCTCCTAGTCATCGTCTTTCGCTCTTCAATCTTTGTTTCCATTTGTCTCCATTCATCTAAACCCTAATGTCACATACTGAAACAAATTCAACCGAAATCAAAACGTTTCGACTAATTTTTCAAATCATGAATAAATATTTCATTCGATATCATATTAAAGTTAATTAATTAGTATGTATACAATTATTTTATTCTTAATGAATATCAAAAGAAAAGTTAATTATTATACTTAATCATATTAATCGATTTTTTTTTAACACTTTTCCATATAGAACTTGAAAAATAGAACATGAATCTAGTCTTAAAAAAAAATATGAATTATACAAAAATAGAACTCGATTTAATTCGGACTCAGTCCGGAATTTGGCATGAAATTAACCTGGAAATTTCCAGACGATTCGAATCGGGTCCATCGGGCCAATTATGGTGCTGGAATCTGCCTTGAAGTGGGCCGGGCTTTTTCGCATAGGATCAAATCCGGCCCATTGA
The DNA here is from genome assembly GCA_005019695.1 of Trichopus zeylanicus subsp. travancoricus. NCBI lineage: Eukaryota > Viridiplantae > Streptophyta > Magnoliopsida > Dioscoreales > Dioscoreaceae > Trichopus > Trichopus zeylanicus. Next base: position 359,652 of record RXID01022204.1, read on the forward strand.
ATCTGATGATACACCAAATCACAATGAATGGCTTGATAAAACTAGATAAATATGAAATAAAATTAGAACCGACAATCGAGATGATTGAAAATATTTGCAGCCATCGGTGATATATATTGCTAATATTTGCAGCCCATGGACAAGTAGCGAGTATTAGAAGCCGGCTTGGCTTCGTCAGGGATAGCAGCAGCTTCTTTTGGTCGGTCATGACTCCGTCGTCACCACCATCCGAGTATGCAATCAAGGTGCTGGAGCAGGCACGGGTTTCGCCTCCGCCTGGCTCGGTGCCGGAGAGGGTCATCCCCTTCACCTTCTTGGACACCCTCTATCTCGCCGCTGGCCAGGTCGAGCGCCTTTTCTACTACGACTTCCCCAACTCCACCGCCCACTTCGTGGATCACTGCCTACCTACCTTGAAATCCTCCCTCTCTCTTGCGCTCCAGCATTTTTTCCCTTTGGCCGGCCGCTTGAGAGCTTCTCCTGACTCCGACCACAAGTTTGAGCTGTATTACACCGACGGCGACTCTGTCTCCCTCGTCGTTGCAGATTCCGGCGGCGATTTCGGAGATGTCTCATGTAGACATGCACATGAGTACTCGAAGCTTCGTCCTCTGATCCCCGTCTTAGCAGTCTCCGACGAGATGAGCGCTTTGATGGCGTTGCAGGTAACCGTCTTCCCCAACCGCGGCCTCTGCATCGGGGTCACGATAAGCCATGGGGCCTGCGACGGCACCGGCTTTATCAACTTCGTCAAGTCATGGGCCGCCACTTACGCTTCCGGGTCGCCGGAGGCTGTTGTTGTCTCGCCGCCGCCGGTTTACGACCGGAGCATGATCGTTGACCCGGGCCAGTTGGGCTCCGTCTTTTACGAGTTCATTAATAAAGGGAAAGAGCTGTCATCTCAGATGAATCGATCATGGACTGCCGCCGCGGCGCAAGGGGATGAGTACTTCAGCGCCACCTTCACGCTCCGGAAAGGAGACGTGGGGAAGCTCAAGCAACAAATCCTCGCGGGCGCCGGAGAAGGCAAGGCGCCATTTTACTGCTCGGCGTTTGTGATATCCTGCGCATACGCGTGGGTATGCATGATCAAGTCGCGTGGGTGGCTGGCGGATAGGACCGCGTGTGCTGCGTTCGCCGTCGACTGCCGGGCGCGGCTGTCGCAGCCAGTGCCGGAGGGGTACTTCGGCAATTGCCTCGGAATCTGCTTTGTGGAGGAGAAGAAGGTAGGGGACCTCCTCGGAGAAGATGGCGTTCGAGCGGCGGCAGAGGCGATTGGGACTGCGATTGACGGTCTGAAAGGGGGAGCACTAAGAGGCGCGGAGGAGTGGCCGGAGAGGATGTTTAGCATGTGGATGTCACGGCCATTGTCTGTCGCCGGATCGCCGAAGTTTGGGGCTTATGGAGCGGATTTTGGGTGGGGAAAGCCGGTAAAGGTGGAGGTGACGTCGATCAAGGGGACTGGAGCGATATCGCTGACGGAGAGCAGAAACGGAGACGGCGGAGTCGAGATCGGTTTGGTGCTGCCGAAGCTGGAGATGGATGAGTTCGCCGAGCAGTTCGCTGCTGGTCTGCAACTGCCGGATCCGGAGGGCGAAGAAGGTCTATAAAAAAATGTCCTTAATTTATGATGCTTCGATTGGAATATCAGACAAACATGCGGTGCAACTAAATTCGAGAAATAAATGATATTGAATTATATCCAGTGAGGAATTCAATCCGAATTATTTATTTATTTTCTTTTTAACTGAAAAATTAATGATATTTTCCTCACCGTCTTCTGCAAAACCCCCAATTGTGGAAGCACAGGTTGTCCTCTGCTTTACGCCTGGTTATTGTTTATTTTCTTTTAGCTTAAAAAAAAAATCAGAAAGAAGAAGCTTTTGATTATGAAGTCGCATTTGCATAAAAGATATCATTAAAGAGGTTTCGTTGGAATATTCAGTCATTAATAGTCCAAAATGACCGCATTAAATCTTAATAAATCCTCTTTCATTTTTCTTTTTATTTTTCGTTTCTCTTTCGTCCCGGCGCAGGCCGTTGTCCGTTGGGTGGCTAGCACTTTTTCTTGATGATAATTTTATGACCGTTCTTTTTTATATTCTCGCCTTGTACAATTCATCCAACACAGAAGCCTCGGGAACATAAGCCCATCCCTTGCAATGGCACTCTCCTCCTCGCCGGCTCTTGCAGTCAAGGTGCTCCATCAGTTCTCCGTCTCACCGCCGAGAGGCTCGGTGCCGGACACGTCGATCCCTCTCAGTTTCATCGACCTCATGTGGATGAGCAACGGCCCCGTCGAGCGCCTTTTCTTCTACAGCTTCCCCTACTCCACCTCCCACTTCATCGACAATTTCCTTCCTCGCGTCAAGTCATCGCTCTCGCTTGTCCTCCAACACTTCTTCCTCCTCTCCGGCCACCTCAGGTACATCCCCGACTCCGACCGCAAGTTCGACTATTTCTACCAAGACGGCGACTCTGTCCCCCTCACTTTAGCGGAGTGCAACGGAGATTTCGCAGAAATCAGCGGCGACCAGCCACGCCATGTTCCAAAACTCCTTTCTTTGGTGCCGGGGATCAAGACGTCGGAGGACTTGATGCCTCTAATGGCTTTGCAAGTCACCGTGTTCCCGAACCACGGCCTCTGCGTCGGCGTGGCCATACACCACGGCGCCTGTGACGGCGCAAGCTCTATGAACTTCGTCAAGTCATGGGCGGCCACTTGCTTCGCTGAAGCAGCGATCACCCCGGTGCTTAACGCTTATCCATTGTACGATAGAAGCTTGTTGAGATATCCAAGCAACTTGGACTCCTTGTATCTCGATTTCGTCATGAAATTCAGAGGGATGATGGCCAAGATGGAGTCGAAGGCTGCACCCGAGGATGAAATAGTTCTGGCCACCTTCAAACTCGGGCGAGAACAAATTCAGAAGCTGAAACAATGGATCTTAGCCGGATACAACGGAGATGGTAAGTCGTCATTTCACTGTTCGACATTCGTCGTTGCCTGTGCCTACATTTGGACCTGCCTGGTCCGAACCCGCCAATGGCCGGAGGACCGCCTGGCATACATCGGCTTCGCAGTAGATGCGCGGGACCGGATGAAGCCGCCGGTGCCACGCGGCTACGTCGGCAACTGCCTCGGAGTCTGCAAGGCCGCGGCGAAGACGGGAGACCTTGTTAAGGAAGATGGAGTTCGCACTGCGGCAGAGGCGATCGGAAAAAGCATTGAGGAGCTCAGAGACGGTGTGCTGAAGGATGCAGAGGAATGGCCGGAGTTCGCTAAATGTTTGGCGGATCTGCAGCCTCTGACTATTGCTGGTTCCCCCAGGTTTGGAGTTTACGAGACGGATTTCGGGTGGGGGAAGCCGGCGAAGGTGGAGGTGACATCGATCAGGAAGAACGAATCTATGTCGTTGGCTGAGATGGGAGACGGGCTAGGAGGGATACAGCTTGGGTTTGCGTTAGCCAATCATGATATTGATGAACTCAGTTCGTATTTTGCTGCTGGCCTGGAGAATCTTTAGAACCTGGATATGATATGGTTTACTATATATTATTCTCGTTTAGTTAACGAGAGTAGTTCATGTGCTTGAGTCTATTCTTCGTGGAACTTTTTGGAAGCTCTTGGGTCGTGTTTGGTTCGATTTCGAAAACTCGAGGGAATAGAGAGAATTAGGGAGCCAATTTCCTCTATTTTCGTGTTTGGTTCGATTCTGAAAACCAGAATGAAAGGAATCAATTGATTCCCGACTACCTCCGATTCTCTATTTTTTTTCCCTGGCGAAAGGGTTGGAAAACGTGAATTCCCTCTGTTTTCTAGCAGCCTTTCCCACAGCCCGTCGTTCTCGTCGTCCTCCACTGCGCTCGTCCATAGCCTGTCGTCCTCGTCGTCGTTGAGTGCCGGAGCCCCGTCATCCTTGTCGAGTGCCGGTGCCAGAGTCCTCATTGTCCATAGCCCGTCATCCTCGTCGTCCTCCACTGTGCCCGTCCACAGCCCGTCGTCCTCGTCGTTGTCGAGTGCCGGAGCCCCATCGTCCACAGCCCGTCGTGCTCATCGAGTGTCGGTGCCGGAGTCCTCGTCGTCAATAGCCCGTCGTCCTCATCATCCTCGTTGTCCTCCACTGCGCCTGTCCACAGCTCGTCATCCTCGTCGTCGTCGAGTGTCGGAGTCCTCGTCGTCCACAACCCGTCGTCCTCGTCGAGTGCTGGTGCCGGATTCCTTGTCGTCCACAGCTCGTCGTCCTCGTCGTCCTCCACTGCCCCCGTCCACAACCCGTCATCCTCGTCGAGTGCTGGTGCCGGACTTCTCGTCGTCCACAGCCTGTTGTCCTCGTCGTCCTTGTCATCGTCGAGTGCCGGAGTCCCGTCGTCCACAGCCCGTCGTCCTCGTCGAGTGTCGGTGCCGGAGTCCTCGTCGTCCACAGCCCGTCATCCTCGTCGAGTGCCGGGTGGAAGACGATCTTCACCACAGCTTCAGAGCCCTCGAAGAAGATAATCCAAAGCGATTTCTGTAATAAGATTTCCGACCCTAATCCCTTTTTTTCTCTCTAAAATCATCGCCTCTTTGAGATCGAAACCATGCATCTTCTTGATATCATTCGAGTTTGATCTCTTATGGTTTATTATTTTTTGAATCTTGTTGCATTTCGTCGATTTGGTAATACCATCACAAATCTATCAGACCTTCTTGCCAGGAAAAGAGAGCAGAAGAACTCCGGAGCCTCAATGTTAATGTGGATTTTACATATTCTAGTATCAATGTTAATGTTTCTTTGGAGTTGTGATTCCGTGGTGCAATTTCAGCGAAAAATTATGTCTGTTTCTATATGTCTTATTTTAGCAAAAGAAATCAACATCTCATATGTGAACTGTTTTTGTACTAGTTTAAATTATTTTTTTTGTAAATTTTGAAGATGACAATGATTCTAAGTTTCCTCGAAAATTTTTCTGGTCGGATGTGTTCTTTATTTATCATTTTGGTGGCCATAGTTTGATGATGGTTGCAAATCGGTATTGGTCGGATGTTGAACATAATAAAAATTAGTTAATATATATTTTTATAATTACAAAATTTTAAATTAAGTTTATTATATTTCTGTATTAATTTATATATAAATTAATATTTTTATGTAATTTGCTAATTCTCAATTTCCATGTCAACCAAGTACAAGAATTTAATAACTTATATAATTGATCAATTCCATTTGTCAACCAAATAACGGAATTTAGAATTTAGGAATTGACCAATTCCCAATTCCCTAAAATAAATACTCATCCAAATACTATAATTATCTAATTTCTTTAATTTTTTAATTCTCCAAATCACTTAATTTCCACGATTTTACGATTCCTAAAATCAGAATAGAACCAAACGCGTCCTCAATATAAACATAATTTTGCAGTGGTGAGAAATTCCAATCCGTCGCAACCACACAAATGAAAATTACAAACAGTCATGTTCTATTCAGAATTCCTTTTTTATTTAATTTCAATATTTAATTTAATATAAAAAGAATACTGCTTGTTAATTTTTTAAAATTTTCAATGTAAAAATTGTTATATTTAATTTTTGGCCAAAATCTTAAATATTATATTTTTCTATTATTGACAATAAAATTGGAAAAAAAAAATAGTGTTCAGAAATATTTGTTTTTATTGTGTCTTAAGAGAGAGAGAGAGAGATGAGTGAAATTAAGAAAAAAAGATATACTTAAATTTAAAATACTAACATATAATAATTTTGTATATTAAATTAAATATAAAAATTATCTAAAATATTAATTAAGAGGTGTTTGTTTATAAATATGTATCAAAATTTTAGTATTTTTTGTTAATAATAATAAGAAAGATGATTTCTTATATATTTGCCATCACATAAATAATTTCTTATTAAAAATTTTTAGGATCCGTTTGATTTGAGAGAATTAAATTTTAACATGAATAGTGATTTAGCACTAGTTAATTATACTAGCTAATAAATATTTAAAATTAGTATAAAATCAATGTTATACATATTAATATTATTTTTAAATTTAAATTATATTAACCAGTAAAGCATTTGGATATAAAATGAGCTGCGCGGCATATACTAATTATATTCTTAGTCCGGAAATTGAAACGGACCTTCAATTATTTTTGGGTCCCGTTACTTTTTCGCTTGGACGGGTTATCAGGTGTAGCCAAACGGACATATTGGACTGGCGTGTTTTGCCATTAAAATAATGGCTTCCAGAAGTTTCATTTTTCAGACCATGGGACCTGAGTTTGACCCAAATCCAAAATAATCCGGTTCGCTTTTAAATGGACTGCACGCACTCGGATCTTAGAACCATAACCCGATTAATTTTGGACTCCGTCCAGATATATATGGGTGCAGTCCGGAACCGGCCTGAATATCCAAACTCAATAAATTCATGTCTGCCTCTCTCGATATATTCTCTCTTTGGATACCGTCCAAATTCATGCACCTTTTTTATTCGAAATTAATATCAAGTTAATTTTAAATATAATTTTTATAAAAATTATGTAAAAATATCTTCAAAAAGAGAGAGAAAAAAATGCTTTAGGCAATCAACAAGTACCCATAGATTGTTGCGATTGACTGTGAAAATTATTTTTGTTGGAGTAAATCAACCAAAATGCCTTAATTAATATCCGTTTAATTTGTAAATTTTTAAATTTTAATAATTATAAAATTCGGTATTTATTTTATAAAATTTTAAACTTTTAATAAATTTGGGATTTATTAGTTCTCTAAATTTTAGAATTCTAAATTTTAAAATTCAGTATGCATTGTTAGTTAGGTGCTTACAATTTATAATCAAGTGAAATATAAAACTTATAATTTAAATATTTAAAAAAATAAATACCAAATTTAGAAACTTAGAATTTACATGTGTTATACAAATAAACATATTATCAAAATTTTGAAATACAAAATTTTATAAATTTTGGAATTTTTATAAACAAATAGAGTGACTAGCCAATAGTCGTGAATTATAAGTCAATTAAATTATAATATTCGAGTGTGAAAGTAAGATTTTAATCTTGAATTATAAGTCAATTAAAATATAGTATTCGAGTGTAAAACTAAGATTTTAGGTCTCAATCAAAATCAAAATATTTTCGCTATAATGGTTTAATTTTGGTCGAATCCGCCACCCGTTTGACTTTTAGAATTCGTTTCATACTTACAAATTTATTTTATAATTTTATATATTACTTTAATTTCGTGAGTTTATTTTAGAGTAAATAATTTAGTTTTTGATTGTAATAGGACATGAGTTCAACCCAAACGACTTACAATTTATATTTTTTTTCGTATTTTAGATATTTTTTATTTTTCAATTTATACCAAAATATTATATATTTAATAATTTATAAGAGTATGTATATAGTACATATAAATTTTTATTTTTTAATGAACATTTAAGATAAATGATTAATAAATTAAATTAAATTAGTGTAGTCTATTTATTTTTCTATACATTATAATATTTTTATTATAATATTTAATTATTATTTAAAAAAATATGCTATACGCAATTGATTATGTTGTCTATGCTTTTCTTCTTCTTAATTTTTATATAATAATATGAAAAATTTACTTCCTCCATATAAAACTTAATTCAAATTAATTAAAATGTAATATAGTAAATTTTTTCCTTAAATAAAATATAATATTATATAAAAACTGTAATCAATTTTTAAAAGTTTACATTTTTATTTTTTAAATTTTGTAATATTTTTAGATAAAAAATTAAAGTACAATCAAAGTATAATATAAAGACTAAAAATTAGAGTTTTTAATAATGAACTATTCGTGTTATCGTGATTTTGTGAAAAACACCTAATTATTATTAACAAAAAATCATTCATTTTATATTATACATTTAAAAAATTATCTCAATTAAAATACTTTAAAATATTTTATTTTATTTTAATTGTATCAATTAAATTTAATATATAATATCAAATTGTTCTTATTTGGTTGTATTTAGATAACTGGCTTATAATTATAGAAAAATCAGACTTACAAACTAAATTTTTAATTTTATAAAATTAGACAATCTATCCTTCGTAAAAATTAAAATAAAATAATTTGGTTTATATTAATTTAATAATTATTCAAATTAAAAAAAAAATTAAAAAGTTGATTTTTATATCAATTTAATTAATAAAATCAAATTTTAAATATTTTAATCAAAATAGTTTTTATAAATGTATAATATAAGATGAATAATTTGTTAATAATAATAATAAAAGAGATAATTTTTTATAAATTTATAATAAAATAAATGATTGTTTTTTGAAAAATCAAAAGTTATTTGACTGAAATCAAAATGCAAGTTATTCCGGCCGAAATTGTCCACCAGAGCTGACTTTGCAACGGAAGCTGATTTTGGGCCAAAGAGCCGACAGATGTCAGTATGTAACCAAGAGCAGCGCGCGTCCAGATAATCCAACTGGTGAAGTGAACGAGGTGCTGCTTACCAATCGGATGCGATAGAGACCTCCTCCTCTTCTTCTTCTTCTTGGACAATGGCGACGAGCCCACCATCCATCGAACTCATGGTGCTCGAGCAATCGCGCGTATCTCATCCGCCGGGCACCGTCCCAGAAGCCTCTCTCCCTCTGACCTTCTTCGACATCACCTGGTTACACTCCACCGGCCCTGTCGAGCGCCTCTTCTTCTACGACTTCCCCCACCCCACCTCCCACTTCGTCGACCGCTTCCTCCCTGCTTTCAAATTCTCCCTCTCCCTCACTCTTCAGCGCTTCTACCCTCTCGCCGGCCATGTTCGCCGAACGCCGTCGTCAGACGATGATTTTGAGCTATATTACGTCGATGGCGACTCTGTCTCGCTCGTCGTGGTGGAGTACGACGCCCATTTCGATGGTCTTGCAGCAAATCAAGCGCGTGAGTTATCAAAGCTCCGGCCTTTGGTCCCTGGCTTGGACATGTCCGACGGTATGAGGCCTCTTGTCGCTTTCCAGGTGACCGTGACACATGAATAATAAATGACAAATTATCCTCGTCATTTTTATCTCATGGAAACGGTAGTAGCATCATTTATTTCTTCTTTCTTTCGAGCCAGCCATTCTGGCAGGACTTGACTTCGGGATCTTGTCTTTCCGATCGAGCATTGCATGTGGATTGAAATTAGGGGTAATTACCGGTGACCCCCGTAATTTTGGGTAATTATCGTTAACTCCCGTAATTTTCGTAATTACCCCCACTCCTCAAATTCGCCCATATTTACCCACAGCCCTGATTGTTATTTAATCAAAATTTTACCCAAAAATTCCGATTTTATCCCGTTATTTTTACACATACACCCCTAAAAACTTATTTTTTTTATATTTAACCCTCGGATTTCGGGTTTTTTAAATAACACCCCGAAAGAACTCCGATTTACAAAAAATTTCTCTAAATTCGAATTTTTGTAAATAAACCCCCGAAATTATTCTGATTTACAGAAAAATCCCCAAAATTCGGATTTTTGTAAATAACACCCCGTCGCGCGGGCGGGAGCGGATGAGGAGGCCGGCCTGCCGGAGGCGGAGCGGAGGCGGCGGCAGGCGGTGGGAGCGGAGCCGGAGGCCGGGCGGGCGGGAGTGGAGCCGGTGCCGGGGCGCCGGCGTGCCGAAACGCGGGCGCCGGCGTGCCGAAACGCGGGCGCGGACGGCCACGGCCGAGGCCGTCCGCCCCCGCGTGCTGGGGACGGAGGCCGAGACCGGCGCGCCCGCACGCGGAGGTCGAGGCCGAGGCCGTTCCGCCCCTGCGTGCCGGGGACGGAGGCCGAGGCCGGCGCGCCCGCACGCGGGGGCGGAACGCTCTCGGCCTTGACCTTCCGCGCCCGCACGCGGGGGCAGAACGCTCTCGGCCTTGGCCTTCCCCGCCGCCGTCTTTTTTGTAAAATTTTATTTAAAATATGATTAAAAATATAGACTTATTTATAAAAAAAAATATAGAAGGGGGCTATTTGTAAATGTATAATATGAAACTTGTAATTTTAAATTTTAATCTTTGAAACCTTCGATAACTTATTTGTAAAATTTATTGATAAAATAAATAAAATTTGGACATATTTATAGAGAAAAATGTTAAAGGTGGTCTATTTTTAAATGAAAAAAATATTAAAAATTAATTTTAAAATTACAAGTTTCATATTGTATATTTACAAATAGACCCCTTCAATATTTTTTTTATAAATAAGTCTATATTTTTAATCATATTTTAAATAAAATATTACAAAAAAGACATTAGTGTTTTTTATATTTATAATTACAAATTTAATATTTATAAATTACAAATTTAACTTCGGGGTGTTATTTGCAACAATTAAAATTTCGGGGACTCTTCTGTAAATTTAAATATTTCGGGGTGTTATTTGCAAAAATCCGCCCCCGCGTGCCGGAGAACGAGGCGGAGGCCGGGGCGCCGGCGAGCCGGCGGCGGGAGCGGAGGCGGACGCCGGCCGGCCGCCTCCGCGTGCCGGGGACGGAGGTCGAGGCCGGCGCGCCGGCACGCGAACGCGGAAGGCCAAGGCCGAGAGCGTTCCGCCCCCGCGTGCGGGCGCGGAAGGCCAAGGCCGAGAGCGTTCCGCCCCCGCCGGCCTCCTCCTCCGCTCCCGCCCGCGCGACGGGGTGTTATTTGTAAAAATCCGAATTTTGGGGACTTTTCTGTAAATCGGAATAATTTCGGGGGTTTATTTGCAAAAATTCGAATTTCGAGGACTTTTTTGTAAATCGAAGTTCTTTCAGGGTGTTATTTGAAAAATCCGAAATCCGGGGATTAAATAAAAAAAAAATAAGTTTTTAGGAGTGTATGTGTAAAAATAACGGGGTAAAATCGGAATTTTTGGATAAAATTTTGATTAAATAATAATCAGGAGCTGTGGGTATATACGGGCGAATTTGAGAATAGGGTAATTACGGAAATTACGGGGATTAGCGGTAATTATCCCAAATTACAGGGGATCACCGGTAATTATCCCTTGAAATTATTTCTTAAACCTATTTTCCAGACATTGGCACGACGCAAAGCCCGATGATGGTGCCGCGTAACCCCTCGATCACGTGCCTTTGATTTCTTCTCGAATGAAGGAAAAGCTTGGATTTGACTTGGAATTGTTTTTCGAACCAATGAATTTGCCAACTTTCTTTCTTTTCTATAAGACGGAGAAAGATAGAGAAGGAAAGAGGAAGCCATCCTTTAACCCCGTCGCCAACAGCACCGCGCAGCAGCAATGGCGTCCTCAGAGCCATCGGTCAAGGTGCTGGAGCAGTGCCAAGTATCGCCGCCGAAAGGCTCGGTCCCTGGCGACGTATCTCTGCCTCTCACCTTCTTCGACATCATCTGGCTATACTTGGAGCCGGTGGAGCGCGTCTTCTTCTACCAGTTCCCCCACTCCACCGCCCACTTCCTCGACGCCGTCCTCCCCAACCTCAAATCCTCCCTCTCCTTTGCTTTACAACACTTCTACCCTCTCGCCGGCAAACTGACGCGCTCGCCGGAGTCGGAGGAGCAGCTTGTGATACGCTATGCCAATGGCGACGCCGTCACGTTGACCCTGGCAGAGTGCGGCGGCGATTTCCATGAACTCGCCGGCGATCACCCCCGTGATTGGGCGACGGTTCGGTGCTTGGTGCCCTGCTTGCCCAATCCCGATGACATGAAGCCGTTGATGGCCTTGCAGGTGACTGTGTTTCCTTATCATGGGATAAGCGTGGGAGTTGTGGTACACCACTGCGCCTGTGACGGCTCCAGCTCTATGCACTTTCTCAAGGCGTGGGCTGCTGCGTGTAAGCTCCAAGGCTCGGTCTCACTGGTCGGCCACTCTCCGGTCTACGATCGAACTCTGATCCCAGATTCTGCTGGTTTGTATACAATTTATCTCAGAGAATGGCATAAGGCTATCCGACTACTGTCCGAGGGATCGTCGGAGGTTGCATCTCAAGCCACCGATATGGTTGTTGCGACGTTTACTCTCCGACGAGAGCATATTGAGAAGCTGAAGCAATGGGTACATTCTAAGGCTAGGCAGATCAATACTTCTTTTCATTGCTCGACGTTTGTGCTTACATATGCTTACACATGGGTCTGCCTCACGAAAGCAAGGCGATGGCCGATCGATAGAACGGCGCATTTTGTATTCGCAGTGGACTGCAGGGGGCGGTTGCAGCCGCCAGTCACGCCGGCCTACTTTGGGAATTGCATCTATGGATGTTTTGTGGAGGCGAAGGTAGGGGATCTCATCGAAGAGGAAGGTGTTTTTGCTGCTGCTAAAGCCATTGGCAGAGCTGTCAGACAGTTGGAGGAAGATGGAGCACTGAAAGGTGCAGAGGGTTTAATGCCGAGGCTTTTTGCATTGGCAGCAGAGCAGCCGATGTCGATTTCCGGATCGCCCAAGTTCGGGGTTTATGACACTGATTTCGGCTGGGGAAAGCCAGTGAAGGTCCAGGTGACGTCGATACAGAGATCGGGGTCGACGTCGCTTGCGGAGAGTCGAAATGACAGAGGAGTTGAGATTGGTGTGGCACTGTCAAAGCTTGAGATGGATGAATTCAGCTCTCATTTCTGCAATGATATTGAAGAGCTCATGCGTGGAGACTAAACCAATGATCGATTTGGGAGAGAATCTGTTGAACTTGCATGGGTGAGTGCATCACAAGCGTGGAAAGAGAAATAAATTCTTGAACTATAGCTCTTCTTCCTCTGCATAATAGTATGTATGGTTCTCTGTGTTCTATTCCTTTGAGCTTTGGAAAGTCAGAATTGTTGGCTATTTCGTCTTCTTTCACATGCTTACAGTTTGACAATAACTGGTTTGCTATTTCCTCTGGATAATTATCAACTAGTCAAGAGTATAAGTGTTTATATAGAAACAATTTTTTAGTTGCAATAAATCAATTCGACACTAAAATATTTTTCTATTTGACAATCTAGATGACAATTTGGTGTTGCAATCAATTTTTTGAGTTGCAACTTGTGCACGGGAAAAGCGAAATGGCGAAATGAAATCATCCAGAGTTGGATGATCGTAGTATTTTCGTATGAAAGGAGGAAGCCTCAGCAGGTAAGATCAATTTGGGCTCCTCGTTACTCCCTTCGAAGCCAAGATTTTTGCCAAACAATACCACTGCCTAATAAGGGCTGTCAAAAAATCAAGACTTGATAATATATGATTAGACCCATTAATCCGATTTGAATACAATCCAAATTAGACGGATTCAGATTTATTATAATTAGATTTGGATCATAATTGGATCGATCCATTCAGGTCATAATTGAATCTAACTTATATAACTTGTTTATGATCCAAATTGCCCGTTTATTTATTGGATCATAACGGGATTGGACCAGATCAGACCAAACCATTCACCAATTAAACTAATTTAAATTATTTAATATATTTTTTATTTTTAAATATTTTTTTAGTGATTTTTTAAATTATTATTTATAAATTAAGTTTTTTTTACTGTAATTAATTTTTAATTTTTTTTTAAAATTTTAAATTTATTAATGTTACTTAAACATATCGAATCCACTTGGGCCAATTCGGGTTAAACCTGGTTATGACATAAACTCGATCTATTTAATAAACGAATCAATTCAGGTTAGATTAGATTATTTGTTTAAAAATTTGATTGAATTTAAGTTCAAAAAATTGATTGGTTTAGTAAACGAGTGGGATTCAAGTTAATTTATTTAGTGTAACACTGTAGATTTGACTCGACCATAATTTAACCCGTGAATTCGAATTATTTAGAAAAATCATTAAGGACCTATTTGATAATGGATTAAAGTTAAAGTTAAACCTAAAATTAGTAAATTATTTTTTAAAATCAAAGTTGATTCGACAGTAATTTAAAACTTAAATAATTAATATATATTTTTAAACTAATTTAATATAATAATAATATATAAATAATCAACCTTAAGGTTGGTTTTGATATTTATCCGTTATCAAAAGAGTGTAATAGCAAGCCTGTTTGGCAAACTCGGACGGGACACCTCGTGGATCCGTGATGAGCCAACTGCTCGACTTGATCTGCTCAATCACTAATTGACAATAGTGGTCCTCGAAAGTCGAGACTCTGGTCCCGCTTGCAAACAACTTTGATCTATCATTTAATTATTTTTTAAATAAATATCAGATATCTTTGATACCAAGAAAAAGAGGATTTTTTTCCGGAGAATTATAATCTTATTTTCTACTGGAGATTGGATTCCAGAACAATCAAAATCACTTAAAACTAAAGATAAAAGTGTTGCGCTGTTAAATTCAATTTACATCTGCTCCTTTTTACTTTAATTTTTTCTTCTTTTTTTTTAACATTATGTGTTTATTTATTATTAATAGTAAAAAATTATTCGTCTAATATTATAATTTTGAAATTCAACTAATTTTAGAAAATTAATAAATTTTAAATTTACTGAATTACGGTAGGGCATTTTCATAAAAATATTGAAACGTAGGGGATTTCACACAAAAATCGTAGATGCAAAAAGGCCCAATGAAGAAAGGCTACATAAGTTGGGCTGCCATGTACAATCCGCGAGGCCACGTTACCGAGGAAAAACAGTGGCCGATCGCGAGAGAGGAAAGGGGGGAGTTTTCTCTCACTCGATGAATTGATATAAAAGAGCAAAGGCAGCCAAGGACGAAGACCAAAGCCCTCGTCTTCTTCCCCTCCACGCAACCCCTACGGCCTCCTCTTCCCCTTTCTCTCTCGTCCATCGCCGGAGCCCTAATTTTTCCCGGATTTTTCCGGTTTCTTCTCGATCGGTTCCGCGGGCATCGCAAAAATCCGACTTGTAGGGCTCGCGGGCTCTCTGATCGGTTGTCCTCCTTCGATTACGCGATAAACCACCGGGTAGATCTTTTCCTTCGTGTTCTTATACGTTTTGTGTCGGGATTACGAGGTGTTTCCATGAATTTTGGATTGGTGGCTGGTTTCCTGATCGTGCTGCGCAATCTTGTTTTTGTGTTCTTTTTCATCATCCCTGGCCGACGACGGAATCGAAATTCGATTTTTCTTCTTTCTTCTCGATTTTTGACGTGTTCGTTGTTATCTTTCTCTCTAATGGAAATTTTGTCTTTTTTACAAAGTTGTTGTCTCCTGACTACTCCGATTATTGTTCTGCCTTCTCGTAGCATTGGGCGTTTCACTTGTGAGTAATTGTTCGCCTTTAACCACTCTCAATCTTTGCTGTGCAGATTGCTACGTTGTTGTGGCATGGACTGGCGACAGCTGGTTTGGCCCTGAGCACTCCTGAATTATGTCCCGTAGTCGAAAGGGTGTTGCTACTGGTTCTAAATGGCAATGGCGAAGTGCATCATCTCTGACCACACACTTGCTCATCGATGTGCCTCCTGAGATAGAGTTGTCTGAATACCAGCGATTGCCTCATTCTGGCAGCGAGAGCCCGTCAGGACTTCTTAATGGTGAAGGGTTGAAGATAGAATTGATAGCTGATCTAGACTTGTTCTTTGAAAGACTTTATAACTATTATTGCCAGAAAGGACTTTGGTGCATCATTCTCAAGTGGATAGTTGAAATCCTGACTGTGAGTTTTGTCATATTCTTCATTGGGTTTTTCTTACTATATGTAGATTGGTCTTATTTGCGAAATGCAAAATGTGGGAGTGATGCATTTGAGTCGGGGAACAAACCGTGTAATCTGGCAAAGGATGCTATTAAGGATCATCCGCTAGTTCCTTTCACATTCCTCAAAGGTGTTATTGTTGGGACTATGGTTATATTGGCAGTATATGGATTATTCAACTTCTTGCAGTTCATATTGCAGTTCAAAGAGACATTGAAAATCCGTAATTTTTATTACAGTAGGTGAGAACACAACTTATTTCAGTTTAATGACAAGGATTTTAGGTTATTAATTGACAAAATCTGCTGTACTTACGTTCATTTTCTCAGTCTCAACATTTCAGATCATGAGATTCAAACAACTCCTTGGCCAGTAATTTTGGATAAGGTTGTCCAGCTACAACAGACACAAAAGCTTTGTGTAGTTAAGGATCTTTCTGCTCATGATGTGGTGATGAGGATGATGCGCAAGGAGAACTACTTGATTGGGATGCTTAACAAAGGAGTTCTTGCATTTCCAATTTCTAAGTGGCTCCCAGGAGCTGGTCCTGTGGACAACTCTAAATCAAATGGAAGGAGAAACCGCTTGATATTGTCTAAGACTTTTGAGTTGTCCTTGAATTGGTGCATATTTCAGAGCATGTTTGACAGGTAAGCAGCTTTGCCCTAATTATTGCTATTTCACTGACATCTCAATTTGCTTTTCTTTTTAAGTCTCAGTTGTTGCATGAGTCATTGAGTTTGTTATTGGATTGTGGATCCTGAATTTCTTGCTTAGTTTGCTACTTTGGAATACGTCCTAGATTGCTGATGCTGGATATATAACAAATAGAATTCATGGGTATTTTTATCCAATATATCAATTTTTTTCTTCTGCAGCAACTTCTGTATTCGGAAGGATTTTCTTGCAAACCCTTCGTTGCTGAAGAAGAGGCTTATTGTGGTTGGAATATGCTTGTTTCTTATGTCACCATGCCTTTTTATCTTTATGCTTGTATACCTCTTCTTAAGACATGCTGAGCAGTTCTATCGCCATCCAAGTATAGCATCATCTCGCAGGTGGTCTAATTTATCAAAATGGATCTTCAGGGAGTTCAATGAGGTACTAATATTTTTTAGTTATTGCAAGCACAGCATGTCTTTTTATCAAGAATATTTTAGATTCAAATCATAAATTATTAAATTGGTGTGATACTGTAATACTTAAGAGTCTCTGTTTCTCTTGTTGCCAATCACCTCTGTCCATCTCACTCCTATTTGATTTACGTTCTTTTTTTTATTGGTTTAATTTCACTTTGTATTTCTGTCATGTTACTTGTACACTACATGTATATAACGATAAACTTTTATCAGGCCTGATGTCATGTTCCCACCTGACAGTGCTCCTATCATAAAAATCTGCACATCCTAGAAAGTCACTACTATTGAGATAGCATTGAACATTGTATGATTTGATATTTAACTCATTTGACTATGGCGTATTAACATTCAAGTGATTCAGCGGAAGTTCAATGATTTTCAATTAATTATTGGTTACCAAGCGTTCCTTTATATGCATACTTCAGGTTGACCATTTATTCATACATCGAATCAACAATAGTGTGGAGCATTCTTCCAACTACCTAAAGCAGTTTCCCTCGCCTCTTGTTACAACAATTGCCAAATTTGTATCTTTTGTATCTGGCGGTTTTGCAGCAATTTTGATCATCATTGCATTCTTGGACGAATCACTGCTGGAGGGCCATGTAAGTGCCACTACTATTGCCATCTTGCCTTCTGATGTATTAAGAACCACGATGTCTGTTGCATATTTGACAATTTTTTTCTACAGATTTTTGGACGCAACTTATTATGGTTTGCTGCGGTTATTGGAGCTGTGAGTGCTCTTAGTCGGGCTACCATGACTGATGAACTACAGGTCCTTGATCCTGAAGGAGCTATGTCTCTTGTTGTTCAGCACACACACTATATGCCAAAGAGGTGGCGTGGTAAAGAACATACTGATTTAGTGCGGACAGAGTTTGGAACACTATTTCAGGTAGAGTAGGACTGTATTGTCTCAAAAAGAGTGTTTTTTTTATATTGTTATATCTTATTCTTGTCTGGGATTTTACCATGATATTCTTTTCTGCGATCATTGGTTGAGTGAGAGCTTAGTAAATTTACTCTTCTAGCTGCTTGTGTTCATGAAAAAACTTACCTTTTGGGACTCTATATTTGTCAGTCACATGCAAGTTGTCACAAAAACATGGTTGCTGTGCCAGTAAAATTTTATGTGACAGTAAAAATTTGAACAATGTTTTGTTTGCTATCTTTCCACTATATCTATGGACTTTATGATCTGAGACATTGAATTTAACCGGCAGAGCAAATCTTCTATCTTGAGACAAAAGGTGGTGGTTGAATGGGCTATTTGATGTTGGTTTAGCATGACTATTTAGTATTGTATTGTGATAATCCCTGCTATAGTATGTCCCATCATTAGAGTTAAATTTAACACATATTCTATTTCAGAATTAAATTGATGCACTACCCCTAATTTTGTGACCCTAGCTATGCACTAATTGGTGTTAAATTTGAGTTATTGTATCAAGTATTGAGATTTGAAATTTACCTGCTAATCTTGATGCTGCCATTTGTTTGTTGGGTTATTGAATGGAGTCCTTTGATCTTTTGTTTGATTTCTTTAAACACATTGCAGGCTATGTTATTATTAAGTTGTCACCATAAAGAGTATTTAAAGATTCATGCTAATCTGATTTCTTGCAAATTTCTTGATAATCTTGTAATAAAATTGAAATTTTGACAGAATATTATAATTTCTTATAAAGTTATAGGGTTTTGATATACTTGGTAATTTTGTATACCTTTTTATATGCCCAGTGCACTTTGACGGTGATACTTGAGGAGGCATTCTCAATTTTGGTTACTGCATACTTGCTTGTATTAGTTGTACCCAAGGTAAAGCTCCCTGCAGCTTTTCTTAATCTGTATCTTCTAATTCAGTTTTGCAGATTTTGACTAAATCGTTATTGTCGTCCCTTGCAGCAAGTTGATGATATTTTAAGTTTCATCTCAGACTTCACAGTGGATATTGAAGGTGTTGGTCATGTTTGCAGGTTACTCACTATTTTCCTCTAATGAATACGAACAGGTTAATTATCTTCAATTTCTGTTGAGATAATATACTGACGTTTGACTTTGTCATTTTTCTGTTCCAGTTTTAGCTTGTTTGACTTTGAAAGCCATGGAAACATTAAGTATGGTTCACCATGTGATGCAGCAAGGGAGCGGAGGAGTTCCCAAGGAAAAATGGAGAAATCTTTTCTAAGGTATTGTCTGTTACAATGTTTGGTTCAGTTGGCAACTTATTCTTTGGGGAATACCTTTCGGAAATTCTGCCCTTGTTTGAGCCTTTTCTCCAAGTAAGGCAGAATGATTTTCCTGTGCTTAAGGTTCAGTTTCTCCTTTTATAATGCTCGTAGGAGGGCCTTCTAGTTGGCAGTTTGAACAATTTGGGAAATTTTCCCTTAAACTGATGGGAAATCCACCAGAGATATCTTTACTGGAACTTTATTTTTGGCCCAAGGTTTAGCTTTTCCTTGAGTTGCAAGAGCAGTTGCTGAATCCTTACTTAGGGACTTGACCTTGCTTCTGTACAATCCTTGAAAATGAAGTCATATCCCAAAAAGCAATGGCCTCATCATGATCCTGAGCAAGACTATCCCATCTTTAGTCTAGTAGTTAGAGCTTTTTTTAGTTCACATGATTTTTATACCTTGGCCCAGAAATGTCAAAGCTGGTTGAAAAAGTTGGAGTTGTGATTTTCATTTCTCCATTGTTTCTACTTCACTGCTTGGTCTCCACTTGGAGGGGCATGACTACATCTATTGTTTCTACTTCCTTCTAATCATATAGGCGCAGCTTTCAAAGTGATTATATCAATCATGCTAAGAAGAGTGACTTATGCCTTGTACGCTTGTAGTTTCTGGTCTATTATATAATATAGGAATTAGTGCCCTGCAATCTGTTTGTACCATCTTTCATAAATTGTTCTCGGTGCAGCTTTCAAAGTGCTTATCCAACGTGGGAGCCTAGTGCTCAGGGTCAGCAGCTCCTCTCCATGCTTCGCAATTTCAGGGACAAGCAGATGCTCCAGGTGACGCAACAGGAGTATTTCCCATATAATATACAGCAATTTACACCAGCTATGGCAAGCCGAGGTGAAATGCTCCAGAGACCTCTACTGGATGTTGTGTGCAATGGCAGTGGCATATCTAGTAGGGGCTATCATCCTGGTTCTTTATGGTTGATAAATCCTGAACAGAGAACTTATCCCTATATTTTGGACTGCTATTACATCTCTCGGCCACAGTGTACGGGGCCTCTGCATACAGCAGTAGATGAATCTGAAGATGCCCCTTCATTGTCCAATGAAGCGGCTTGTGAGCAGCCTGAAGATCTGTGTTCACAACAGGATCAGCTTCTGGAACACACAAAGAATGAAAAAGAGGATTGGAGCATTCCCTTTGCAGATAGATTAGAATCTCACATGGAGGCCTCCACATCCAATCCATTGTTCATGGACAGTGTTCTTCATCATGAAAATTTATTGCAACACCACCACACTTCAGGCCATTGGTGGGCGCGGTCACCACACCATTCATCTGGGGCACAGGCTAGTTTTCTTGAGCCACCCAGCTTCGGCCACTATAATTTCAGTCATCACAGCGACGATTTGTCTGATAGTAGAAGCATAGAGGAACAAAAGCAATATAGTGGTCGGGATACAGACTGGAGGAGCTTATCCAGGACATATTACATGGATGACTCAGATAAAGCTGAAGGGTTCCATCGCCCATTTATGGATGTGTTCAGTGACCCATTGAAAACCCTTCCAGTAAGAATAATACCTAGGAGCAATGATCCAGTATAGTGAAAAACCTGATGGATGTAACAATTAGTTTGGAAGCTTCTTTGGCTTATACTTATGCCATGGCTCATGTGTTTGGATTTGGTCTATTCTTTCTGCACATAGATTTGATCCACTGTCTACAGACAATTCTTCTGGATGTTCCCACTGCTAAGTTGCTGGGGAATGTCCAAATGGTTCCAATATATTTCATTGACATTGTTGTTTCAGTTGTTTCACCTTTGCTTTGCCCTCCACTGTTGTTGCATGAGAATTGATTTGTAGCTAGCTATCCGTGCATGTGACCAAGTTTTAAGGCAATTGCTGCTGCATTGGATGAATGTCAAGCGACTTATCTGGCTACAAACAAGGATCCTGCTAAACCAGACGTTCATCAATGTTTGGAGTGGTGCCTATGCTTTCCTCGTAATTAATTAACCCATTTCTTTGCATCATTATTACAAACTGCACCAAGTAAATCTTAGGCATTTGCTTGTTGGAAATATTAGAGTGATGCACCATTTTTCACATTGATGAGAGGCCTTCTTGCAAGAAATGATCAAGACTTGACTGGCTTTTAATTAATTAATTAAGATTAAGAAACCTTTTACAGAACGTCTAAACGTGGCTAAACATGTCGTGCCGGGGGAGAGCCACGAAGCTTTTCGTTTTCTCGGACCAGCTTTTTCAGCAATCTTATTTGATTGGACTCGGACCTTTATCGAATCCAACGGTCCCGATCCCTCCACGCTTCTCCAAGCAGCCGGCCCCATGTGCACCCTAATGTATCGTTCGCGACGCTCCACTCGGACCGGGCCGCGGTTTTCGAACCGGCAGTGGCATTTCAGTTAAATATCCAAAATCCAAAGGCATTTCTTCGTGTATACTGTCCGAATAAAGTGCCTCGTTCTCTCCTCCCCCTCTCCGGGTCCTGTGCTTTAAACTGCGAGGGAGCTTATTCGAGTTCTGTTTCCCAGCATTCGGATCGGAGCGGGCGAAATCGAGATCTCTCTCTCGGCGAACAGCAGCGTCATGGGGTTCGTCTCGTTCGCGGGGAGAGTTCTCTTTGCCTCCGTCTTCATTCTTTCGGCCTACCAGGAGTAAGCTCGCTTTCTTTGTCTAGGGTTTTGGATCTGGGTGCTGATTTGGTCGGAAACTCTAGATTTGGCTGCTGGAACGTGAGATTGCGGTTTCTACTTGTGTGCGTGTGCTTTTGTGGAACTTTGGATCTCCGTTTGAGTGCTTTTTTTTGTCTTTGGAAGATATTGAACTGGAATTGGTGTTTGGATCTGCCGGCCTTTTGTGTTTCTTTTGGTTTTCTGCTATGTTTCTGGTTGGTTTTGAGGTTTTTGAGTGGTTTTGGTTTTCCTTTTTCAAAAAGACACTGATGTTTTGGGCGGTTGAAGGAGATCTCTTCTATGATGAAAGTTTTGGTGGAGATCCAAGAGCAAATTCGGGTTTCATTTGTGTTTCACAAGGGAAAGAAAGTTTCTTTTTTGTGGTTACCAAGAATTCTTCCATTCCTTTTTGAAAATAATGAGAAGTTTTGCTCATCTACGTCACTGCATATATGTCAATCCCCGTTAATTTCTATCTACTTAATCTTGTTGATATTTTATTTTTTGATTCCTGGTGTTTGTTGTATACACACTACAAGTTTTAATTTTTCTTCTTGACAAATATCAATGGATAAGTTCCAATAGTTCAGTGTTAGCTAAATGACCTTGTAATTGGAGAATGAAATTACCCCTTAATATGGATATAGATGCTTGTCTGATTTTCTGAAGTCTAACCAATCGTTTTGGTTATTTGCTTAAAACAGATTATTGTGTGTCGTATGCTTTGGAATTTGAATACATAGACCTTTGTTGCAGCACCATTTTGTCAACCTATCAAGATTTATCAATTCCTACTTCAGTTATTCATTTTTTTACCCTCTATCGTCATTAGCTAATAGGATAAACTATAGCCAAAGCTCATCAATTACAGGGTCAAAATTTGTAATAGAAACCCATCATTAGAATTTGTGTTAGCTGTAATATGCCATATCTATGCGAAGGATGAAATGGACTCACCAAACTTTTGTCTTGCTGCTAGATTCTAGGAATTATGTGTTTTTCTGTGTATCTGTTAATCTTCTCAAAGGATTTTGGTCGTTGAGGCCAGGTTTGCTGTGGTGATATTAAAAAACTGGGTTGTGTTGTTCAGGTTCAGTGAATTTGGTGTTGATGGAGGACCAGCAGCAAAGGCTCTTAGGCCGAAATATAACCTTTTCATTAATCATATGACTTCGCAGTTTGGTGTCAAAGTTCCAGAAATTGAGGTGAGGATTATGTTAGATGTAATTGTGGCCCTTTTTGTTCGAGTCTTTTTTGAAATTGACCGCTGAAACTCTTTTTTTTTTTCTCTTGATCTTTGTGTCAGATGAAACATGTTATTGCTGCTACCATTGCTTTGAAAGGGCTTGGAGGACTTCTGTTTATTTTCAGCAGTTCCTTTGGTGCTTATCTCCTGGTTGGTGATGATTTCTGTGAAATTCTAATCTTACCATTTAAATTATCATAATGATAAAGATAACCTGGAATGGGATATTGGTTGGAATGGCCTTAAAAGGGCAATTGCTATCTGGTTTGGTGACATAATTTTATTTGTAGAGGATAACAGGGTCTCGCTTTTTTGTTTCTAGATGTGTTATTTAAAGAAATTTAATTGTATTGCTTATGGGTTGCATTTTTTTCCACAGCTACTTTATTTGGCATTCATAACCCCAGTTGTGTATGATTTCTACAACTACGACATTGAGAAGCCAGAATTTGTTCAACTTTTTGTTAAGTTCACGCAGGTATGCCTTCTCATGCCGGAGTCATTTAACTTTTAAAAAATGTTGCACAGTTGGCAGATCAAGATGCACTACTTGAGCACATAACTGGATGAGTTTGTTTCTCGCAGAACTTGGCTCTGTTTGGGGCGTTGCTATTTTTTCTGGGAATGAAGAATTCAATTCCGAAAAGGCAAGCCAAGAAGAAAGGTCCCAAAGCAAAAACAGTCTAAATCATGTTCCACGCTTTGTATGATCAGATAACGAAGCAAAAGTGCACGTTTGACGCTTTTGGAGGCAATTTGTTTCAGTTCTACAAAAATCCTTGGGGTTATTATCTGTAGTGGACAAATGTGCTGGTTAGTTTTGAAGAGCTTTCTAGTTGCAGGTTAGGAATATTATAATGCTTAAAACTGGAATTTTTTTCAGAAGTCACTCTTTCAGGTTGTGTTTTGCATTTGGTTTTTTCCTCGTCTACTGCAGTGTGCATTCTTGATGTATCACTCAAAAATTTGGAGACATTGTGCTTCAACTTGTTTACTTTGCACCCTTTCTGAGGTCTGTTCCGGGTTGGCTAGTTGCTTAGGAACACTAAATAGGTGATTGCAGGCTGCAGAGCAGTTTAAATGCAGTTTATTTCACAGGACAAAAAATTTCTCGATTGTTTCTCTACAATAATGCGGTACAGCAATCCCATTCTTCTACTGTCCCTGCAGGCTTCGGCTCCCCTAATAATCCTGTGAGCAAGAAACAAATCTCACTAGCCATTGGATGAGACATATCACAAGCCCTAAACTCATGAACAGCTCCTCCCATTTCAATCCAACTGCACCCTGGGTTACCCTTTTGGACTCTTCTTTCCTTCATCATCCCCCTCACAGCTGCAACCCAGTCCCATCTATTTGCTTCCGCGTACATATTCACCAGAAGCATGTAATATCCACTGTTGTCTGGTTCCAGTGCTAGCAACTTCTGTGTGGCAACCCTTCCAATCTCCATGTTCTTATGGAGTTTGCATCCACTCAGTAAAGCTCCCCAGATAACTGAGTTCGGCTCCACGGACATACCCTTTATCAGCTCAAGCGCCTCATCTATGAAACCAGCTCGACCAAGAAGATCAACCATGCAACCATAGTGTTCAATGTTGGGCGAGATCAAGTAATCCTCAATCATACCTGAAAACATTCTTCTTCCTTCGGTTACCAGTCCTGCATGAGCACAAGCACTAAGAACACTCACAAAACTAACATCATTTGGCTTGATCTTGTGTTTCTTCATTTTGTAGAACATGGCAATTGCTTCATGGCCACGGCCATGAGTTGCTAACCCTTCTATCAACGCATTCCAGCAGAAGAGGTTCTTATCTTTAAGCTTATAGAAGACTACTACAGCTGTTTCTATGGTCCCACATTTGGCATACATGTCTACCAATGCAGACCCGAGATATACATCCAAATCAAACCCCTCTCTCACTGCATAAAAGTGCAGCTGTTTTCCTACATCAAGAGCTCCTAGATGTGCACAAGCAGATATAACAGTGGCCAGTGTAACTTCATCAGGTCTCACATTGGCAGCCTTCATCCCTCGGAAAGACTCGACAGCCTTTGTAAAATGCTTGTTCTGAGAGTAACAACATATCATGGTGGTCCAGGAGATCAGGTCCTTGCCTGGCATCTGATCAAACAACAAAACAGCAGAGTCCATATCTCCTGCTTGTGCGCACCCTGCTATCATGGTGTTCCATGAAACTGTATTCTTCTGGGGGATCTCTTCAAAATGTCTCTTTGCAGAGTCCAGAACCCCACAACGGATATAACTGCATAGCATAGTTGTCCAAGCGAAGACATCTCTCTCAGGCATTTCATCAAACACCCTCCTTGCTTCCTCAATCTTCAGCAAGCTCGTATACAAATCTATCAGTCCAGTCTGAACAACGACCTGGGATTGAAACCCAGCTCTCCAAACTCGACAATGCACGGCTTCACCGAACTGGGCATGAGGCAACTGCGTGCAGGCCTTGGTAAGAGACGAATAGGTGTACTCGCTTGGAAGAATACCCGAGCTCGACATTTCAACAAACAGTCGGAGGGCATTCAAGGGCATAGAACAATGAACCAAACCGCCGAGCATGGCATTGTACACAAAAGCATTGGGTTCCTTCATTTGATTGAATGCCAGTACAGCATAATTCATTTGGTGAAACCGTGAGCACGCAGTGATGTACTGGTTCATGGAAAACGAATCCTGGTGCGCGTTGTGCTTGATCATGTCTGCGTGGATGGGTTTCAGATCTTTCGCAGAAGTGCATCTGTTTAATTTTGAGGTTATTGCCATGATGCTAAAAGCATTCTTGCGGTTAGCGACCATTTTTTTATTGTGTAATGAATTCGTAGCACCCTCTTTGATTAAATTAACAGATACAAATTAAAACCCCGCATCAGAAAGAAAAAAAAAAAAAAAAAAAAACAAATCGCTGCTTGAATTTTTCAGTGAATAAATAACCAAAAAGGCTGAAAAAATCACGAAAAAAGATTTCCGTCTGCATTTCATAGTTCTTCCGGGAAGATGAACCGGAAGAACACGTGATGGACGAGACGAGTTCTATTTCGCACGAGTTTTGAGCTTGCACGGGCATTCCTTTTGGATTAACGCCTGCAAGCCTTCGATATGTGCTTTTATTCGGATCGTTTTGTCGATCAAAATTGCTGTCTTAATAATCACAGAACAAGACGAAAACATTTTTGAAGACGTAAACCATTTCAAAAGACCAAAAGCACTGGGAATCGGATCGAAGAAAAACGAGAAGGGTCTTCAAGAGAGAGACGGCGAGGAGGAGGGACGGAATCGAGGGCACGGGATGCACGGCTTTTATAGTAGACCACATTGGTTTTGGTTTAGGGTTTTTCGATTGGACTTGGGCCTTACATTGGGCCTCCAGCCCAAATGTAATTTGGCCTCCCTCGAGTTTCGACACAAATTCAAGGGATTGTTTAGACCAGGCCGGGGACAAAAAACAACCATCGGAAGGCAAAAGTGGTGGACAGCTTTGGACTAAAACGTGGGCCCTGGATGTCGAGCTCCGATTTAATCCTCAATGACCTGCTGTCGAAAGGTGTACATTATTCCGTTTTAACCAAACAAACTAATCAAACCCAAACTAAATAATCAATTTTGTTCGATTTATTCTATCTTCGGTTTGATTTAATTTTTTTTTAAAAAATTTTTAATGTTAGGTTTCGATTTCGATTTTTGATTTTGAAAAATCGTAAAAATTGAACCGAATCGAATTATATGTATATATAAATACAAAAATATCGATTTTGACTTTTGATTTCAATTTTGAATACAATTGAATTTAAATTGAAAAAAATAAAATCGGTTTAAATTTTCGGTTTTCGATTTAAACCGAATGTTCAGTTCGATTTTAGTTTGGTTTTTATAGTATTTCGGTTCGGTTCGATTTTTAAATTTTTAAAATCGAAAATTTCAATTCGATCTATTCGGTTTGGTTTTAGACCGAATGTATAGTCCTATTGCTGTCACTCGGAAAAAATGGACTACACTTTATTTATTAAATTTTTTGGGTACAACTTTTTAAGATGTTTTTTATTTACAAATAATTTTCACCTAAAATTTCTCATTTTTAAATTCCATAAACTAACATTTTGTTATTGAGCTACTATTGGTATAGTTTCCAATCCCAACCATGGTGCACGTAAGCTTAGAAAAGCAGGTCAAAGCCGGTGGTTAGGATTTTAATTAAAATTTAATTCAAAATTTTCATCTTACCATCAATCAATTTTCACAAATATTATTATTTTTTACTTATGTTATAATATTATCATAATTTACAGAAAATCTTGATTTCTTAAAAAATTTCAAAAAACATTTTAAAAAATAACAATAATAAAGCCCTTGAATTCTTAAAAAAAGGGTAAAAAAACATAAAATTTTCAATTTTACAAAAAGAACTTATTGTTTTCAAATTTCGTAAAATCCTCATTTCACTAAAAACTTACAAAAAATCCTTGTTTTCTTAATAATTTATAAAAAAGATCTCAATTTTTTAAATTTACAGAAAAGTTCATTTTTAAAAAGAATGCATAAAACCCTTATTTCTTAAAAATCTACTAAAATATGCTCGTTTTCTTAAAAGTTTGAAAAAAAAATCCTCGTTTTCCGAAAAAATTTAGAAAAGTTCATGTTTTCTGAAAACTTAATAGAACTCATCCTTTATTTTTGAGAAATTTATAGAAAAATCATATTTGTCTCTAAAATTTGAAAACCACACTCTTTTTCTTAAAAGTCGACAGAAAAGTTTTTTTTAAAAAATTACATAAATCCCTCTTTTTTACAAAAATATAGAAAATTTCTCATTTTTTTAAAAATGACAAAACCCCTGTTTTCTAAAAAATTACAGAAAATCCTTGTTTTCTAAAAAAAAATTCAAAAACCCCTCATTTTCTTAAAATCTTACAGGAAAACTCTCATTTTAAAAAAAATGTAGAAAAGTATTCATGTTTTGTATTTATATTATACGCAGTTTACTTATAATATCTTTTTTATTTTCTGAAATAAACAAAGGATCATAAAGAAAATAAGGTTTTTTTGTAAATATTTACGAATATAGTCATTTTTCGAAAAATTATAAAGAAAATAAGGACTTTACTGCAAATTTTTAAGAAAACCACGGCTTTTCTTAGTTGATTTTTAGAAAGTGAGGGCTTTTTTGTAAAGTTTTAAGAAAATGAGAGCTTATTATAAATTTTTTTACGAAATGGAGGGTTTTTCGTAATTTGTCAAGAAAACGAATGCTTTTCTATAAATTTTGAGGAAATCGAATGCTTTTCTTCAAATTTCTTGTTTTCTATAAATTGTGAAGAAATGGAATGCTTTTTTTCAAAATTTTAAGAAGACAAGGGTTTTCTATAAATTTTAATAAAATAAGAATTTTCTGCAAATTATTTGAAATTGGAGGGCTTTTTTGGTAAATTTTTTAAGAAAATAAATGTCTTTCTACAAATTTTTAAGGAGACAAGAATTTTTCTAAAAAAATTTTTAAAAATGAGAATTTTTATGCATTTTTTAAAAAATTGTTTAGTAAATTCTGAGGGCTTTCTCTAAATTTTGCAAAAAAAGATTTTTTTTTTAAATTTGCAAATAAAATTAGGGTTTCTTTTGTATATTTTTGAAAACTTTGATTGTTTTTCTGTAAATTTTGAAGTATTTTTTTTTGAGCAACTAGATTTAGTATTTACCATTACAGTCTTACTAAAATGCAAGGGATGAAATGATATGTTGGTTTCCATCATTACAAGACCGATCAAAAAACAAAAGCCAGTAAGACTGTTTTGATTTTCCTAGTTTTGCAGTCCCCCATCTGTGCAATAATAAAGTCCCAACCTAGTTATGATTTTCAGCATCAATTTTGGTTCTTTTAGGTTTTGAGCCAACTGTAATGCAAGGCAAAACCATTAGGATTTACAATACATTGTGTAGTAACCCTAATTTGCCTCTCTATTTTATATAAAGAGCATAAAACCATGAATGCAATAGGGATCATTATTTGGATGATTCTTCTTGTGCTTCTAATTTTGTTTTGGAAAATTCTCATGTTCCTCTTCAGCCAAATCACTCACGGGAAGGCTAGTGCAAAATTAAGGCCAGATTGTCTATCTGAACATTGTCCCCAGTTTTACTATAGGTCTTGATTTGAGGTAGAGATATGATGGATTTATAATAATGGAATGAAATGCTATTATATTTTTGTTATAATATCATGTGCGATAATTACTCTCACATTAAATATTAAATATATAGTGTCCTATATATATAGTTAAAAAAAAATTCGTATTCTATGAGTTTAGACTTTTTGGATATTTTTTTGTTCGGTTTACTATATTGATCTAATTTGACATTTTTTCAATTTTCCTAATAAGTAGTATCAGAACTTCAGATTCGAACCTATGCAAACTCTTAAAGACTGAAATTATCGTGATGATGCTATTAAATTGAATTACATATTAATATCTCTTAAAAAATTAAAAAATAAGAAAAAAAATCCGTTAATATGAGTCACACGGTGAAACCGATAAAGTAAAAGACTATTGTGATGATATAATTATGTCGAGTCGCATATTAATCTCTTTTTTAAAAAAATAAAAAATTGAGATAAAAACTTATTAGTATGAGTCATACGGTGAAACTAATCAAGTAAAAGAGTTATTGATTAAAAATATTAAAATATATTCGATCAAATCGCACTTGAAAGGGGATATTGTTATAATATTATGTGTGATGAATTAATTTCATATCGGATATTGGATAGATAAAGTTTAATATATATAGTGAAAAAAGTCTCATATCCTATAAGCTTAGACTTTTGAGATAGTTTGATACCTAACCTACTATATTTCGAAAGAAAGAGGATTTTTTTTGAAATAAGTAGTGTTAAATTCAAAGTTTGTTTTATTGCAAAAGGATATTCATAAAAGGAGGATGTTAACTTCAATGAAATTTTCTCTCTTTTGATTAAACACATATTTATTTGTTTTCTACTTACTTTAATTATTTTTTATAGTTTTAAATTAAAACAACTCGATGTCAAAATTGCATTTTTTGTATAGAGCATTAGAAGAGCAGATTTTTATGCAATAGCTTGAAGGGTTCATCTAAAAAAGTAATAAAAATTATATCTGTAAATCGAACAAATCACTGTATGGTTTGAAATAGTCTCTAAGGCAATGATATAAAAGGTTTGATAGTTTTTTGTTGGGATAAAGTTTTATCCTTTGCAAATATGATTATTGTGTCTATTTTAAAATACATGCTAATAATTCATTCATATATTGTTTCTTTATATTGATGATATATGTATTGTTACTCAAGATATATATCTACTTAATGATTTAAAATTTAAAATGAAAAATAAATTTGAGATGAAATATTTTGTTGATGTAATGAAGATTTTCGACATGGAAATTGATCGGGACCAAAAATATGACAGGTTATGATTCAAACAGAGCAAATATCTCGAGAAAATTATTTCTCATTTTGGCATGCATAATTCAAAACCGATTAGTACTATTTTGATATCCCATTTCAAGCTTTCAATTTAATTATGTCCTTCTACAGATGAGAAGTATATATACATAGAGAATATTCTATTCTTAAGTGTTGTTGGAAGTTTAATGTATACTACGGTATGCATAAAATCTCATATTGCACAAGCAATCAACATTATTAGTTGTTATATAGTAAATATAGGAAAAGAACATAAGTAAGTTGTAAAGTGGTTATTAAGATATATTAAAAGTACTCTTAATATTAGTTTATGTTTCGATAAGAATACAATAAGATAGAGAGACATAAATCAAAACTCTCAAAACATTCTGTAACGACTAAACTAGTTAGTCTCTTATGAGAGATTGTGATATTGAAATTTCATCTCTATCATTGTAATCTTATCTTCTTTCTCATCAATAAATACCCTTTAAATCGTCTTTATCGTGGAGTAGATCATAAACCGAATTAAGTAAATATCTTGTATGCTATCTTTCCTTTTTTTTCTTTTCTTTTTCTACATCGTGAATTATGGTAGACATCAATATTTCGCGTAACAAGCGATATCGGAACTTCAAGTTCGAAGATATGTAAACTCTTAAAACCGAGATTATTATGATGACGCGACTAAATTGAATTACATGTTGATCTCTCTTTAAAAAAATAAAAAATTTAAGATAAAAATATGTTAGTATGGGTCACACGGTGAAATTAATCAAGTAAAAGAGTATCTTGATGATGTGATTGAGTCAAGTCGAATATTAGTCTCTTTTTATAAAAAATAAAAAATTAAGACAAAACACGTTAGTATAAGTTACACGGTGAAACTAATCGAATAAAAATTTTTTTGATTAAGAGTATTAAAATTGATTTGGTCAAATTACACTTGAATACAGAGATTGTTATAATATTAGGTGTGATAAATTAGTTCCACATCAGATATTGAATAGATAGATTCTAACATGTATAGTGAAAAAAAAGTTCATATTTCATGAATTTAAGTTTTTGGGATGATTTGATATTCGGCCCATTATATTAATCCGATTTAACACTCTTTCAACTTTCTCAACATATTTCTATGTTGGTATCGCACTCGAAGAAAATGTGATCAGTAATTTCTTTTTTCTCATAATAGAAGGTGTATAAGTGTTTCTGTTCTTTTCAATCTTTCTTCTTTAAGTTTTCAATGGCTCGAAAAAATACCAACCAACTATATGCTTTAGTGTTTAGGGGACAAGAAAGGTGCCAAATGTTGTTGGACAAGGACAAATTTTGAAGTAATTAATAGCTTTTATACAAGTTTTTAATAAAATATGGACTCTTTAGTAAATTTTCAATAAAATAAGGGATTCTTTTGTAAATTATCGATAAAATAAGGATTTTTTGGGAAAGATAAAAGTGAGAATTTTTCTCTAAATTTTTTAAAAAATAAGTTTTTTTATAATCATAATAGTCCTGTAATATAAATGAGAAAAGCACTCACGGTAAAATCTGCTAAATGGCAAATGAGAATTTTTGTCTTAGAATTTAATTTAGTTTTGTAGAGTATAAAATTGAAAAAGAGACATTATAGGTAAATATTAAAATTTGTTATTATAAAACAATCAGCATTTATTATTATAATCTTGGTAATAGTAGCAAGGAATGAAAATGATTTGACTGCATTTTATGTTTCGTATTGCCAAGATCTATTCTGCCACACGACAAATAGCTCGCGGTAGAATGAATTTGGGCTCTTGGCTTATCATCTTAATTTCGACCAATATTTATTAGGGTTTTTTCACGGGCTTCTTGAATCCAGGCAAGCCGAGAATCTTTGACCGACAAAGAAATCTAGCGTTCTAACAAGCAATATCTGTTCATAAATCATGGATCATAATTGCATTTAATTTGCTGGAGTCTTGGTCCAACCAATCAAGAGTAGAGGCTTTCACTTGAATATCAGCACTTTATTTCCCCTTAAAAACAACAGAAAGCCCTATCAGCACTTTGCATATTCTATCGGGTCTCGTCCTCCCTTGATCGAGCTTTCTGCGATGGCCCTAGCTTTGAATATCTGCCTCCCAATGGGACAAGACATCAAATTTAAACAATGTAACAATAATCCCTCATATAATATAGCGGGAACTGGCCCGAAAGCAAACATCAGGCAACGTGCCTTGCGCTGCCTTCTGTGTCCACCGAGACATTGTTACGTCTTCATGCAGGCGGTGCACCAAGGGCGGTAGGGTTGCTTGTCAAGACTAAGGACGAAGAAGCTGAACCCTAGAATCAGGAAATCATCTGGGCACGTGTGGAGGACCCACACGTGAGTTTAGCTTCTGTCGGCTTGACTGGTCTTTGAGGAGGTTTTCTCGAGGGTTTTAGATTCCATATATTATTGCTCTGCCAAATTTGACCGTTCAACAGAATGCCTTGCAATCAGCAACTGCGCGAGGGAAATTCTCCTTCATTTTTTTTTTTAAAAAATTTTTTTTCCTCTTACGACGGCAATATATGATACGATAGATAATGCAATTTGTTGGAAAAAAAAATTTAAAATAATATTAGAAATGAAACGCTAGGGTTTTTTCTTGGCGTAAGATTTGTTATTGTATAGGATGGCTGTCTCCTCCGTTCCCAACCCACCAACCTGGCCCCCCCACTTCAACCTTGGTCTCTTGCAAGGCGGGGGACACCGTCGCGGGCCGCTGACGTGGACTCGGCCTTTGGTGGGGTCCCCTCCATTAAATTCTTTTTCTGGAATTTAACTTAAAAGAGTATAATAATTTTGAGTCGGGGAGACGTGCACCGAGGCGCGAGGGCACGCGTTGGGAACACATGGGACCTCTGGATTTGATTGGCACGTTACATCAGGGTTTTCGGGGTTCGATTGGGCCACGTGGATCAAAAGGAATTCCTCCATGCGAACAGAACCGGCGCGGTAACCAGAGCTCGCTTTGCACCGTGCATTGCGACTTCACAAGGAAGCACAAGCGTGATTGGAATGGGCTCCACGACTATGCACAGACAGTTGCAGCCACAGTGCATTTTTGATTTCAAATTGTCTCTTCCTAAGCATCTCCATCGGAAGAAGGTGTCTTAAACTTGAAGATTGATTTGCTATTAGGGTTTAGGGTCTAATTGATCGATCTCTCTCGACACTTGGTTTGCTGAATGAGTATATTAGTTAATAATAATAGTTATTTATTTCCATATTGTGCGCGTAGATCTTAAAACGTATTGATGCTAATACATTTGACCTTCATCGAAGAAAATCTCAACACATTTGGTGCGCTAATTGACTGTGGTAGTTGTTCTTGGGACTCGGCAAGAAAAGATGCTGTTTTTCTTTGTGGAGGCCAGTCGAGAAAACCATTGGTGGAGCTATAGTTGCGCTGTTTCTTCCTTGTTTTTTATTTAAACAAATTAATGCTGAATTTTTTTCCTAATAATTCGCCAAAAGTAATTCGCGCTAGCTTACCTCTCGAGTCTCTAGTTTCGAATCAATCACTCAGCTATAGGTCTGAAGTGGCAAGCAAGTACACATGACTCAGACCCAAAGAGAATGTTGAAGGTGGAATCGTGGCTTTCGTGGAGGTCTAATCCATGCACGCAGATGTCGCAGCATATGATTGATCTCCTTCTTCGATGGCCGACCACGAATGCCCAATTAACCATGGTTTATAATCCCTTTTAACTTTATTAACACTGTTCCATCTCCACCTCACACAACTACCCAGAAAAGCAAAACAAATTTGCACTGGTGTCCAAGTGTAACGTAACCTAGGGTTTTGTTTTCATCCAATTCTAGAATCTACATCTTCTCCTCTCTCTACATGGGCCTTCAGCTCACCGTATGAAGCAGCACTTGCTTCATAAGCGCACACTCATCCTCCCCTACTAGACTTGCTGGTGGTTACTTGAACAATTAATTAAAAGAGACTAATTATGATTTAAGCAAACAAAAATGGGCTGGGTTTGTGTTGGCGTTAGCCCCTTTTTTTGTCCTTGAGGCCTCTTCGGAAAGAATCTACAAAAAGAGTAGAGAATAGGATATGAGGTGAGAGGGGCCTTTGCACAGCAAAAAATAATCGAAATTTGTAGGCCATTAAGGAGACCGGGCCACATTAATTATTGCTCACATTATGATCCACCGTCTTCTCATCCTTGTATTTATAAGCAATGATAAGTGTTGCAGTAATCCATAATAAGGCTGCAAAACAAAATCACTGGCTAAAACCCTCTTCATTAGTAATTAGATAGATCGAAGAGATGACGGGGTTTGGGTCTCCCTGTGGAGCTTGCAAGTTCTTGAGGAGGAAGTGCGTCAAAGGATGTGTCTTTGCTCCCTACTTCTGCCACGAGCAAGGAGCCGCACAGTTCGCTGCCATTCACAAGGTCTTCGGAGCGAGCAACGTATCCAAGCTCCTCATGCACCTTCCGGTGCCCGACCGCTGCGATGCCGCCGTAACCATCTCCTACGAGGCTCAAGCAAGACTTCAAGATCCCATTTATGGATGCGTTGCCCACATCTTTGCGCTACAGCAACAAGTGAGCACCCTAATCTTAATTCTACTTTGCAAAGACGATTACCTGAAGAATAAAAGATTGCAGTTTGTTGTTTGAACTAAGCTTTCCAGAGAAATTTAAAATCACAACTTAGATTGCAGATCACTTTAGCAACTCAAACAAACCCTAATTCTTATCCTATCTTCTTGTTATGAAGGAGAACAGGAAGTATGCGTAAGCCCAAACTGATGAGAATAAACCCTAATTATTCATGTAAAATATGTTAAAATTCATCATTTTAGGTTGACCTGTTGGTTAATTTAGCCCTAATGTCTGTGTTTCTTCTGCAGGTCGTAAGTCTGCAAGCACAGCTGGCTTCTCTAAGAGCTCAATCCGAACAAGGCTTTGCCAATGGGTCTAGCACCTTTCCTAACCCTCAAGAAGGGAAGTCACATTACAAATTATCACCTTACAGACAAGAAAGCAATGGATTTTTGCAGAGTGGAGGCAACAGCATGACTCAACCTATGCCTTCAATTCCCTCGATGAACGCCAGTGGCTTCTCATGCGACAATAATGGGATTCTCAACTCAAATTTCACTCAATGTTATCAAGGTTACAGCTCCCAATCAAATACGAGCAGCAGTGAACAAGAGTTCCCCTTCAACTTTGAAGAGAACTCATCTTGTTCCATGGCATCTCTCGACATGCAGGCAAACATGGAGGACCTTCACTCGATTGCCTCCGCTTATCTTCATCGTGCATGAACCCAGATCGATTCACGAGAAGATATTGGCCATGTAGACATCTCTAGATCAGTTTTGTTTTGTAGTATGTTCATTAACTTTCAGGCAACCTTTGCCCTATGAAGAACAAGGCAGATAATTTTTTAGGCAGAAGTAATTTTGCCGCTATCGCTGTAGGACTCTTATTATTGAGGTTCATTGTACCAGTTAATCAAAATAATATCAAGACAATCCAAGATGTTGCAAGTCTCAGCAGTTCATTAAGTTGATGTTCATAGTTACCAAATTGTGAAATCCAATAAAGCTTGGGATATAATATTTCAGCGTCGAGATGATGTTCAAGTATTATATGAGGAGACATTTCAGAGTGGCATGAGCTAGATTAATAGGGTGAGTGCTGTTGATGATGCGTTTTTCATAATTTATCAAATTGCAAAAAATT
The DNA here is from genome assembly GCA_005019695.1 of Trichopus zeylanicus subsp. travancoricus. Taxonomy (NCBI): domain Eukaryota; kingdom Viridiplantae; phylum Streptophyta; class Magnoliopsida; order Dioscoreales; family Dioscoreaceae; genus Trichopus; species Trichopus zeylanicus. The sequence goes on from RXID01022204.1 coordinate 395,741, forward strand.
GGAAGGTGAGATCCCAAAAAGCCTCGGGCTTGGAAGCTGCAATCTGTAAAGCTTCCATTCCTTTTGAACTTGAGTTGTTTCTGCTTATTGTCATTGGAAACGAGTGCTTCTCAAAACAAATAAAATAAAATACGGTCATTGTAAATGAGATTTATCTTCAACATAATAAACTGAAGAAATATCTAGGCCTTATATCGAATCATATCTTGAAGAAACTCACATCAAATGTAGAATTTCCTGACGGAATGCAGTTTAAAGAATTCGAGAGGGACGAGAAGAAAACCAGCAATCAATTCCAGCATCCGTGCAGATCGTTTTAACACTCTTAAACTGGATTAGAGCTCTAAGTATCTCACGCAGTGTACCCTTTCCTGAAACAGAAACTAATGTAGCATCTGAAGAAAAGCCCTTCAGAAACTATTTACAGGCAAATTCAAACTAAACAACGTTTGAAAGCTGAGAAGAAGAGCATCCTAAGTTGATCATTTGGTTTTGAACCTCACAATCAGCATAATCACATTTTTCCACTTCTGGTTAATGTGACTGTTAATTAGGGTTTGCATCGTACTCTTTTTCCATGAGATAGTATTGACTACGTGATTTCAATTCTTCCACAACCCTAGCAAAATGCTTGCTCCTCCCCAGCGATCATTCAGTCTAGAGTTCTCACTTTTTCGGCGGGCCGGGCCGACCCATATATTACATATCGGGCAACAACCCGGTCCAGCCTGTTGATGCTCGGGTACCGCCACGGGAAAAAGCCATTTAGATCTAACGGCTCAGATTGCATCATAACATACCCGAAAAAAGGCATTTTTTTTTAAAAAAAATATATTTCTACAGCTTGTTATAAAGATAAAGTTAAAAAAGGTTGAAGGTGCTTCGGCTCCGAAGACGGATCGTCCCTTTCTAAGCTACTTTTTTTAATTTTTTTTTTCTTTGACCCTCATTGTAGCGACCTTTTCTTTAAAAAAAAATAAAATGAAAGTGTTGCGAAAAAAAATGTAAAAAAAAAAAAAAAAATTCTAGCTGTGGCTCTTAATTCAATTGGGTTTGGACTCAAATCACCCGGTCATGACTCGACCATCTTTTGAACACGCTTTTCGCTTGACCGGAGACCATCTTCGCTTTCCGGTCAGGCTTTCTTTAGTTTCTTGCTCGTTATTAGCTATCGCTAAGTGGCGCTTAATCAAAGATATTCTCTAATAAAAACAAATTTTAATTAAAAGCTTCGGCGCAATTAATTAGCTTTGCAGATAATGGAGAGATTGTGGGGTCTAATGTCGGGCGCGCTTAATATTTATATTATTTACTGTTTTTTTATCAAACGTTGGATTGCACACTACGATGTCTTGATCTCATTGAACCATATGATTTGGTCAAACCCAACCGTGCCAATTACTTCAACTAAACCATTCTTTAATCCGAGATTAGATATCATTTGTATTCCAATAATGCATTCGAAGTATGCTTGCCGGAGTAGCCTATTCCCGTCATCATGCATAATGCTGTTGCTCTACATATAAAACAACAGATCCCGAGAACAACGTTTGAATTTTTGGGCATTTGCACATGTCTTTGTTTACCTCATTTTCTTTTCAGCGAATCCAAAGTCTATTTCCCAAGCTTAAAAAGACATCACAAGTGGAAATAATCCCAAGGAGTTTAATAGTTAAGTTTTTTTCTTGCTAAGCACAACAACATTTTCAGAACATTAGTGTCCAGAGCCGGATATTAATATGGAAGCTGAGAGTTTCTAGGTATTTTAATGGCTCTTCGTGACTTGTTAAGGTCATTGGTGACTGCCCTATGTGTGAGATATGTGATCATGTGCTTGCAATCAAGGGAACAGACTTGTCCACTCGTGTGAATTATTTAGACTAGTTTATTAGAGAGAGATGGTGAATCTTCTATATACGTGCAGAATAACTTATTCCTGTTCAAACCTAATGTTATCTGGAGAGCAGTGTTTGCCCTAGCCTTTTGCTTTTGTTCCTATAAACAAGCTCCTGTAATAATACAAAGAGCTTCAGTATTCATTTCGTGTTGTGTTGTAAGTGTGATTCATAATCAATGGATCATTTTCATCTTTTACATGCAATCTCGAACTAGAGGATGTCAATCTTTGATTCTACGAGATGCAAAAAAGGCATGATCAAGCAGTATCATGGAGGAAATCAAGCAAAGAAGGGATCACCAAGTGTGGAAGCAGGCAATGGAAGGAATCCATAAATTAAATTTCGCATTTTTTTTTACCCACTGAAAGCAGGCAAACCTCTGTGGCAATTGATCATAAAGGTTAGGTTGCAGAAGGCCCTACAATGAAATATAGCTAATTATGAGCAGCAGAAACACCAAACATTGGTGCTCCAAAAGCTCTTATCAGCTAAAGGATGCCCTTTAAAATTGATTGATCGTTTAAAAATCTTCAATACTTTACCAGCCAGGCAGACAACTCATGGTGCAAAAGCATATGAATGCATAATAAGTTATTGTGACGTGCTTTATTATCGACAGCTATACATACTAACACCATAACCTATTTACAAATTTATTTGTGCTGCCATTTTTTTTGGTCATTCCTCCATTCCAAATGGACATGTCGTTCATAGAAACATCTTGCTTTTTCAAGCACACTAGTTTTAAGCTTACCCAAAGGTCTCCTTTAGGGCGAGTTATGGGTCGTATGACAACCAAAAAATTTAGCTTTGACATTCCTTAGTTTTTTTATTGCTAATCAGATAATAGCGAAGTTTAGAGCATTATTTTGGAATTCTAAACTTTTTAAAACTTAAACTGTGCTACGTCAGAAATTCAAAAGTTTCAAGTACATGGTCATTCTCATGAATTATCAGGAACTCATTAGAAGTCTCGTATTTACACCATCGGATGCAGAAAAACACCATGTTGGGCTTAACTCCTCATCATCCGAAGAGCCAACGCTTGCAACTCACCCAACTCGTTGGGTGATGGCCTCCTCTTGCTGTACAGTTGGTTGGCAAGATCCTCTCTAAAACAGGAAGCTTGAAGCGATGGACCGTCAGAGTAGTGGTTTGCAAAATCGATGGAGGACGAGGGAGAAATTGACTGCAAATAAGCATAAGACGGAATAAAAGTGCCCTCGGTGTTTGCTTGCCACTGGTTCTCTGGTGATCGGGAGGCCGCCATGTTATGTGCTAACTGTGCCTTCACTTGCATCAGTTGTGCTTGTAAAATGGCTACCTGTTGTCAGCATGCAACAAGCAAGATAAGATATATATTATATACCCTGATACATTCATCCAAACCCTATTTTCAACAATTCAGACTTCTCTGAAGCTAATCAATCGGTTGTTCTGAATCAAAATTATACCTAGTGAGTAGCTAATGATCAGAGATGGAATAAAATGAACTATAAAGGATCGTTCAAACTTGACACTCATGAACTAGCAATTCAGATCCCTTTTCAATAACTTACTGATACTCACGAACTAGCATTTCAGATCCCTTTTCAATAACTTCTTTCATTCTTTTCTCAGTTAAACCCTTTGTAATGGCGCAGGTCATCACTCATCAGAAAGAGAGCTTCTGTAATAAATTTAGAATACCATCAAGGTAGTTTCTCCTGCATTTATTGTTTTTTTTATTTCGTTTTCGAAAGCAATAAATCCTTCCATTTATCCTTTATTTCTCAACCCTTTTTTAACAAACCTTTCTCAAAAGGCAACTTTTTTCTTCCTAACTCCTTTGTTCTGTCCGACTTCAATTTCCCTAACATTATCCCTAAAGAATCACATGGCAAAAATTCTTTTTCATTGTACTGCACATTCAGATGCATGTTCTGTAGTTTTTTCTTTTCATTTTTTCTTTCAAAATAGAAATGCGTGATGCGGGCGACGAACCTGCTGTTGCAGCGCAAAGATGTGGGCCACGCAGCCGTAGACTGGATCGCGGATCCTGGCCTGCGCCTCGTAAGCGATGGCGACAACAGCCTCGCAGCGGTCGGCCGCCGGCACATGCAGAAGGAGCTTCGACGCGTTACTGGCCCCAAATATCTTATGAATCGCCGCGAACCTCGTCGGGCCCTGCTCGGAGTTGAAGTAGGGCGCGAAGATGCAGTCCGGCGTGCACTTCCGCCGCAGGAACTTGCATGCACCGCACGGCGAGCCCGCCCCAGAAGCAGCAGCAGCCATGCTGGTTGATACTTGAGGAACAAATTGTTCTTCTGCACAATGAAAGACAAGACCGGTGGGTGCTTAGGGTTTTATATCTGAAAGGGAGGGGGACAAAGAGGAGAAGAGTGTAGGGTTCTCAGGGAGCAAGAACAGTAATGGTGTGTTGTGGAAAATGGAAAGGGTTTTGGGGGGATATTTATAAAGAGGAAAATAAAAATGGGGATGATAATATAAAAATGAGAGGATGGAGGGGTGGAATGAATAAAGTATAGTAAAAAAAATTTAAAAAAATGGAACAGTCCGCCGAACGCCGCAGTGGAGGGGAGTGTCGTGAAGCGCGTGGGCAGTTTGGGTTGCTTTCGGGGTTGGGTCATCTTCTTCAGTCAGCTGCGTGCCACTGCTTTTAATTGCAGCTCTCCGTTCTCTTTTGTTGTGTGGGATGCCTCCATCCGTAACAATACTAATATTCTAAATTTCGTGCGTTACTTGTGAAATACTGTTTTTTTTTTTTTTTTTTTTTCTTTCAAAAAGTTGGAATATTTACTTTGATTTTTATGATTAAAATTGGGTCAAAAGTTTGTTTACTGTCGTCAACTACTGTTAGAAAGAGTCGGCAAGACATTTTTATCTCAAATAGATTTGATTATGAGTTGTTTTAAGTGCAATGAACTGATTTAACCGCGGTTTCTATTTATTCATGACTTGTTTGGTCATTCCGTCCAATGAAACTAGAAGAATCCGTGGAATCCTCCGATTCTGCCAGAGAAGAGTATGTTAGGTGCCGTCTGATTTGAGATTAAAAAAATAAGAGTATCTCATTTTTTAATAGTGTCTTTAATTCAATCGTGACTAACAAATTTAGTTTTTAAAAAAAATAATATTATTTCAAACAAAATAATTTTTTAATGAACTTGAGAAATTCAAATTCGAGAAAATAGGAGACAACAATTATGATCTTGAGCCAAATTGACTCAAAACGTCTGCCTCAAAATATAGACTACATGAAAGTCGTAGACAACTTTGAAGCCCACCTCAACGTCTTCAAAAAATAAAAAGTTGGTTAATTAATTACTATTTTTAGATCCCTTTTGAGAAGCGACGATGAAGATCGCGATTGAATAATTAGATGAAAATTTAATTACATATATTTACCAAATGTTGTATTTGTGCTTGAATACGAGTAAATTTGGTAATAGAGTTTTAAAATACATTTGGACGAATAAAAGTAACGATCAAAATGCAAACAAGCTCTAAGAAAATGGCTTAAGTTATTTAGCCTTCGATAAAGTAACAAGTTGAGCTCCATTTATCCATTTATCTCAGTTCACAGGGAACGTGAATGTTTTGGAGAATGAGAACAAATTTTCACTCTCGGGAGTAATTTTTACCCATCTGAATTCCAGTAATAACATGGAATTCAGATCAGGACATCGACTTACAAATTAAGCCACAGAAATTTTACACAGCAGGATTTGGTTAAACCGAGAAAACTTAGTCAAAGCCACTCCACCTCTCACGCTGTCACACCGGCGAATTTCTACTCTGAAATTTTGTCCGTGATGGCGCTAAGGTTTGCCCACCTCAGCCCGCCAAACTCGCATAAACCCACAAGAGTATAGAGGAGAAGAGAAGTACAGTAATCTTGTCAACCTTTTATTGCTCATATAAAAGAAAATACAACTCTTAACACGGAGTGACACACGCCATGGTCGATGTTGATATTCTCGTTGGCATATTTCTCCTGAAGCCAGTCGAAAGCAACCATGTCAGGTTCTAATGTGACAGACCTATTTAAAAATTTTACAAATAAATTCTCAAAAAAAATTAAAATTATAAATTTAATATTCATACAGTTATAAATAGATACCTCACATAATTCTATTTATAAATAAATCAAAATTTTATCTTTTTTTAATCAAAATTTTATAATATTGAATGTTTTAATACTTAAAATTTTAAATTTCAAGTTTCATATTTATATATTTACAAACAGACCCCTCATATATTTTTATTTATAAATAAATCGAAATTTTATCAATTTTTAAAATAAAAATTCACAATATTGAATGTTTTAAAAATTAAAATTTTAAATTACAAGTTTAATATTTATAAATATAAACTTTATCATTTTAAAAATAAAATTTAATAAAAAAATATTTAAGATTGTAAAACATAGAATTTCAAATTTCAAATTTAATATTTATAAATTTACAAATAGACCCCTTAAATATTTTTTACTTATAAATAAGTTTAATTATAAATAAAAACATTCAAGGGGTCTATATATAAATATACAAATATTAAACTTGCAATCTAAAATTTTAAATTTTAAGACCTTTAATAATTTTCTTATAAAATTTTATTTGAAAAATGATAAAATTTAGATTTATTTATAAATAAAAATATTTAAGAAGTTTATTTAAATATGTACAAATATCAAACTTGTAATTTAAAATTTTAAATTTTAAAATCTTTAATGACTTTTTTATAAAATTTTTATTTTAAAATGATAAAATTTGAACTTTATTTATAAATAAAAATATTCAAGCAAGCTATTTACAAATGTACAAATATTAAACTGTAATTTAAAATTAAAATTTAAAATTTTTAGTGTATTTTTGTAAATTGATTTTAAAATAATAAAATTTAGACTTATTTATAAATAAAAATATTCAAAAGATTTATTTGTAAATATACAAATATTAAACTTATAATTTAAACTTTTAAGTTTTAAAATCTTCAATATCCTTTTTATAAACTTTTATTTTAAAAATGATAAAATTTGAACATATTTATAAATAAAAATATTCAAGAGACTTATTTATAAATGAACAAATATTAAATTTAAAATTTTAAAATCTTCAATATTTTTTTAAAAAATTTACCTAAAAAATAATAAAATTTAAACTTATTTATAAATAAAAATATTCAAGAGTTCTATTTGTAAATGTACAAATATTAAAATTGTAATTTAAAATTTTAAATTTTAAAACGTTCAATGTCTTTTTTATAAAATTTTATTTTAAAAATGATAAAATTTCAACTAATTTATGAATAAAAATATTCAAAAAATATATTTGTAAATGTACGAATATTAAATATGTAATTTAAAATTTTAATTTTTAAAACCTTCAATATTGTGAATTTTTTAAAAAAATTGATAAAATTTGAATTTATTTATAAAAAAAATATTTAAAAAATCTATTTGTAAATATACAAATATTAAACTTGTAATTAAAATTTTAAGGTTTAAAACCTTTAATTTTGTAAAATTTTTATCAAAAAATTTTTTTGAACATATTTATAAATAAAAAAAATTTAAAACGTCTATTTATAAATTATAAATATTAAACTTATAATTTGAAATTTTATGAAAGATTTATTTGTAAAAAAATTTAAACATTTAAAATCCTCTTTACAAATTTTTATTTAAAAAATATTAAACTTTAAACTTATCTACAAATAAAAATATTTGAAAAATCTATTTATAAATATAAAAATATGTAAATTATAAATTAAATTTTAATTGAGGATTTATTCGTAATCATTTGAGAGAAAAAATAGAAAACGAGAAATTAAGAATTTTGAAAATTTTAGTTGTAAAATTATAGAAAATAAAAGTGAAATTTTTGGAAAAAATTAATTAAATAATAATTAAAAAAATTGTAAATAATAAATTTGAAAAAGAGAAGGATGTAAAGAACTACCGAAATCGCGGATGTTTTTAATAAATAAAATAAATTTTGGGAAGTTGCAGGTAAATAGCCCTTTTGTTAATGTTGTTCTCATATTGAAGCCCGAAGCTTTTACTGCATCTCTGCGGAAGCGCGAACCTGTCAATATTATCAAATGCATGCTTAACCAATATATCAATCACCCTTTGAGCCCTGCAAAGTCCATACAATAAAATGAAGGTCAATCATTGCACGAAATAGAAAAAGGACAATTGAAGCTTAAGGATTTCTGGACTAACCATGGTTCCCTAAACCATCATGCTGCACTCTGCAAGCATGTAAGTAACGCTTCTCGCTGTGATTTGAGAAATCCCTTATATTCTTCATCCTCAGATGGCTGGTCCGAAGCTGCCATCTTTTCTCTGGTTTTTGCTTCTTTGTTATTCGTGCATGGAAGCAGGGAATCCAAACCAAATGGATCGGAAGTATCTCTATTTAACTCTGATGAAGTAGCAGCTTCAGTTGTGTTGTCTTCAGCATCCATTTTGGTTTCAGCTTTTGCCAGAACTGCCGCTTCATCTTCATCATCCCCTGCAGTTGCAGAACATAGGCTAGATATATAGCTTCTTTAATTTTTCCTGCAGTTTTAGAAAACTGAAAAAAGATACTCTTCAGTAACCATTGCAGAAGAAAAAAAAATTCTCATAGAAAATGACCCAATGAGATAACATAATGTCAAAAGGTCCATCCTACGCTTTGATAGCTAAAATTGCTATTTTTAACCATGGCACAATAGTGAACACTCTTGAACAGTTAGTATCCTAGTTAATCCAGTGTTTTCTTTTTTCACTATTTTCACATGCAGAAATTTATGCGTGTGTTTTTTCTTTTACACTTTTCTAGACGGGCTGTCACATTGCCACAAGATCAGAAGAATGGTACTAGGAAGGTCCAATGCCCCCACGAAAACACCAAACAGGCATCTAGAAATATAAACCTTATGCATCACATAACATATGAAAGCTGGTCACACCAGGTGTTGTGTCATATGCTAAGAATAGCTAGTACCACAAAGCTGTCATCAGTATAGAGATCATTTGCCACCAGTGTCCTTATAGTCCATGTTGTCAACTGAGTATTCTGCTGCTTATTGAAACTCTGAACAATTCACGAAAAAACACATTAGGCCACCCAAAACAAAAATAGCCATTTTCATCAATAAAGGCTAGTTTCCTTACAGGATAATAGCCAAACCAAAAGACTATGCATCCAGAGAAGTTGAACTAGAATCTGCAACCGAAATATCAAGAAAGGGGTACAATCTCACCCCAGTGACATCCTGAGCTAGAGATAACAGAGCATGATAATCAGTTCTTACTGAAGCATCAGTCTGTGCAGAGGGAGAAGACATGGCTGCCTCCAATCTAGCAAAAAAGCAATCACTGGTTCCAGGCTTGACACTCCCAGCCTCTAACAACTGCACAGCAAGCTTTGATGCCTTTCGAAACTTTGAAGGGTTTTTTATGTTTGAGGCTATCTTTAAGATTGCGCCTATAACTCGTTTCTCAGTAGCATCAATGGATGTTTTGAATCTCAGACGCTTTTGAGGTGCTTCTGCGGGGAAAAAGAAAAGTTAGCCATATATACACGAAACAATATATTTCCAATAGCTGACAGGAAATAATCCTCTTAATTGATGAATAAGTTAATGAATTTGAAGCACCACCATTGCCTGAAGGAAGCCGTATTTAATGTGTTAATACAACTTGTTCAAAATCCAGTCCAGGTTATATCTTATACGGGCTCAAGATCATTCTTAGAAAAGCAAAGATATTTTGCGCAATTCTGAACAATCAAGGAAGTTCTGTCAGTTCAATGAGGAACTATGCAATCGGAAAGGGTAAAACTTTCTCATTTCTTCAGCATAGGTGTGAATGCCCTTTTCATTGGAGAAACTTGTCCTTCATCAGTGTTAAAGCTCATCAGCTAAACTAAATTCGCCTTTAAGCAAAAAAAAAAAAAAATTCGATAATAATCTAAATGAGGCAAGACCATGCACTAAATCTGTAAAAAACCTAAAAGATAAATCAGAAACAACAAAATTCCTGCCTGGAAGGGAAACGCATCAAAGGACCAATTGAAAGAGATACACGGAAACAGGAAATACCCTATTGTTGCAAAAAAATAGTTCGAGCATGCACCTTCGGTCTGAGATTGTGAGGGCTTGTTCCGCTTGAGCGCACTCCTGAGGGAAGGTACCGGAGGCGGAGGCGGAGGCGGAGGCGAGGCTCGCTTGGCGGAGTCCGAGGGGTTGCTCCCCCGCCGGTATGGTTGGAGAGGAGGAAGGGGGAGGCAATACCTCGAATCACCTTGAATCGGGCGAGGAAGAAGCTCCAGAATCACCTTCTTCTTCTTCGCCACCACTGCCGCCCTGTAATTTTTCAGGAAAGATGGCCCACCTTTTAGACCGACCTTTTGCCCTTAGCGGGTCGGATCGGTTCCGCATACGTCCATCTTTTCATACCCGACCCGGTTCGGTATTATTTTTTAAAAATTTTCTCATATTATTGTCAGCAGCAGAGAGAATATATTGGAAGGACGTGCCTAATCATCCAACCACTTTACACCTCTTGCAAACTGTTAATTGCATTAAACACATACCCAAGTCATAGAACTGCTTCGCAAATTCACAAAAGTGAGGGGCTTTATTTCAAAAAAATTCTGGTAACCCCGAGGAGTTCTTCCTGTTATTGTTCCCACCAAAGCAACATATATAAACTTTCAATAGCTGCTAATTCTTTGATGTAACAAATAGCAAACAAATTGTTTCGCTCTGAAGTGTTGTTAGGTGGGCTACACTTTGCATTCGCATGCAAATTGCAAAGCAGTGTTAGATGGATCATGGTGTAGGTTGAAAACCTGGTAAATTACTGCAGTTCGCAAAAAGCTAGCAGCTATTGCACTTGTGGCACTTGCAAGAAGAGATACTGCATCAAGAAAAAGGTTTATGGATCAGACCGACATTCGAAAGGATAGGAGCTGCTCTCGGATTGGATGAAACTTGTTTTTGAGTTGTTACCTTGAAGGACTTGCCAGATCTTTCAAACTCCGGCGAAAGCAACCTCACAGCTTTGGGAGGCTAGAGGCTCTGGGTCTGTTGTGAATTCCTTCAAAAGAGCAGTGTTCTCGCAATCTGCAACATCGACAAGAGCAACAACATTAGGTCATCAAACAAAGACACTAGGACACACGACCAGCACGAGTTCATCAAATGCTGGAAGAAGGGAATAGCTGAGTTGAATTCCTGTTCTCCTGAGGAGTCGACTGCTTTTATATACACATTTTATTTTGGTGAAATGAGTCCACTAAAAAAGGCTTATTTTAGTAAAAAGACGAACTACCACACCCAAAAAAGCATGAAAGTAACATCTAGGTCAATGTGAAATATCCCAAAAGAATACCTGCAATTGAACCTAGAGCCTGCGCAGCTCCATGTCTTACCATGGGATAGTCATTGCCATTTCTGAGGATATTGGATAACACAAACTGAAGCAGCCTTGTTCTGCCACTGACCCAACACAAATGCCACCTAGAAGTGAAACAATATCTCAAATTGTCAAGCTACATTCACAGGATTAGTCTCTATGATACTAGGAAAACAACAACACAGAAAAGAATTTAATATTCACAGTATATTGAGGAAATTTCAACTTGGAACAAGCAACAATAGTTTATTCCAGTTCTGGAAAATAGAAGACTTAATTCTAAATCTATTCCATAAGTTTATGGGTGCAAGCTATCTTTAAAATATTTGGTAATGTTTGCATCCGCCTGTGTAGAATTTGATGCAATGATTGAATTTTGGACACTTCTAAACAATTGTTCACACTTATAACTCAAAGGAACACAAACCGAACACATGGTTCAATGCAAACACAAAGAGCTTTAGTGATTGAGAGAAATAATTCAAGGTCATACAAACATCTCATTCCAGATTCTCCACTAACGTATTTCACATTAATATATTGAATTATCATGTGATGTGAACTGGGAGATCATCACAATGACGGACAAGGGCCTAAACAATCAGTGCTAGTACAAGCAAGACTATCATATATATTTTAATTTCTTTGCCACGACTCATTTACTTCCCTATTTTTCTCATAGTGTATTGGAAGAACCTTGGGTTCCAGACCAATTTATGATTTTGAGTAAGTAAATTCCCATGATGAATGCTTAGTTTAACCTTGTTTGCATTAATATTATAATATGTGGAAGGCATCCATTCAAGGATTCTTGGGCGTATTTCCTCCACATTACTCTTGTCTTTACAATTGAATTACAAGACATTCAACATGACCAAAGCCTGAGCAATTTGGCTTAACATCACCATGTCAATATATATAAAGAGAATCATCGATACATTTACTTCTGAATTTCAACAAAGTTGTTTACAATCATCCATCTGACAGTGGTTGTAGCAAGCCCATATTAAACACATAAACTAACAAAGAAGAAAGAAAAGAGACCCTGTGCCGTAGGAGAGCACTTGTAGCACCCAAAGAATCAATAATAGCATGGACAGCAGCATCGTGGCGATTGTTACTTCGTGCAAATAAAGCTGCAAAGCGATGGTAAGTACCTTCTTCTTCGTTCAACAGAACTTCCCTTTGGTAAAACATGCAAAACATAGTCGAGAATCAAATTTTTGAGAAAATGTAGAGTAGCAGGATTGACATGCCAGCTCAAGAAAAAATACCTCAACTCTTCTATCGAAGAACCTAATGAAGTCGGAAGTGCCGAATCAACAGACAAGAAAGGTGAGGTTTCTGCAGAACATGTTGCATTCCTATCATCAGCTTGCATTCTTCTGTTCCTTGGTTCGCCTAAGAGCCAATTCACATGTTTCCTTAACCTCCACAGCAGGATCTGATGCTAGAGTCCCTTCTACCGGAGGAACGATCAGGTCCAATGAGTGATCTTTAAGGACCTCCTCCAAAGCAGAAACAGCCTCGACATCCTGCATTTGACCTAGCGCAAATGCCGCTTCATGCGCTAACGAATTCGAAGAATCCCTCGTAGCTACAACAGAAATTTCCCAGATTTCAGTTCAATACCTAATGGTTTCCCATCCCAAACCCCGAAGCTGGCGTCTTTTCCCAAGAAAAGAATTTCAATAAAAAAAATTCTATAGTTTTCTACGTATTGGAATTCAAGGATTGAGCATGAGTTGGATCATGCCGACGACGAAGGCCTCGCGTGGGGAGCGGTCGCGGAGATTGCGAAGGGAGAAGAGGGCACGGAAGCGTCGGAGACAGGTTGGGAGCGGTTGAGAACGCGGTCGCTAGACCTACAAATATTATTATTCGGTGACATGGCAATAAATATTTTTTTTATTTTGATGACAAACCTATAAATATAAAAAATAACAATAAAAATATTTAATATTTTAAAAAGTCGAAATTTCTAGTATTTTGGCGAATTATAAAGCTTAAGAGATGTATTCATAATTTAAATTTTTTTTAAGGGCACGAGTGCAAAAAATAAATAATTATTTACGTTTGTAATGTTAGCATAAAACAGATGGATTAAGTGTAGTTAATCCTAAAAATATCTATTTAATATTAAAATTTCAAAGGTATAAACATAATTACGATCTTTCAAAAGACAAATATATAATTTTAGTTTTTTTGAAAAAAATATATCTATTTTTTTTAATGGCTCGGAACTAATTCCACCGGTTAATGCAATTTGTTTTTACAATATCGCAATCCAAACCGGGCCTTTTAAATAATTTGAAACCTTCGGAAATGCTTTGGACTTTGAGCGAGAAGCTCAAGTGGAAATATCACAGCAATAAAAAACCAAAGCAAAGATATATAATAACGAAGCATGACAAAGATGCTGCAGTTGACGAGCCGTTGTACTTGCAAGTTGGCACCAACCATCTAAATCTAAATAAAATTTTAATAAATTAATTATATATAACCCCTTAAATTTTTTTATAAATTATATATTTAAAAAAAAATTAAAAATTATATATATTTTTTTAGGTTATCAAAAATATATTATAAAAAATTTATCGGTTGTATATTTAGGATAAAAATAAGAATATTTAAAGAATATTTATTAGAGATGAAATAAAAACATAAAATACCTCTTATTTTGTTAGAGGTGACTAATTTTTTTATAATAACATAATTTTTTATGGAGTTATTTATAATTATAATAATTTCATAAGAATTTTTTATTTTTTTTATGGATTTTAAACATAATTCAAATTAGTCATAGATTTAGTATAAATTGGCCTTCAAATGCATGATAATCTATCAAATTGTCATTTAAAAAAGAATAAAATTTAATATATTCTTCAATCACTATTGTCATTCAAATAATAAACTTAAATTTACATACATTTTATCTTTTTTTAATGAGATTTGGAAGATTGTGTGTAAATTTATTTTTATTATTTAGATGATAAAAATAAAAGAAAAATATACGAATATTTATTTTATTTTTTAGATAATAAGTTGATAAAAAAATATTATAAATTTGAAACCAATATAAATTTGATGTATGGTTGATCCGAACCATATTTAGGATCCATATTTTTTTTAAAAATAAAATCATACAAAACTACTTATGAAATTATCATAATTATAAATAATTTTATAAAATATTAGATTTTTTTTTAAAAAATTATCACCTTTAATAAGCTAATATGTATCATTTTATCCATTGTATTTATTAATGTTATAATGATAAATTCCAGTTGCTCAAAGAAAAAGAGGGATATTCTCATTTTTTCACATCATTCAAAACAATGTCAAACACAATAATTTTTAAATATTCTTAATTTTAATAGCAAATACATATTTTTTAAAAATTTGGTAATATATTTAATAACACAAAAGATAATTATGTAATTTTTGAAGTTTGAAAGAGAAATATGTAATTTACAAAAATTTTAAGTAGTTTTATGTAATTGACCGACTTTTAATTAATTAATTAACTCTCCTCGTTATGCATGTTCCTGATTTTCATTCTTTGTTTCTTAATTAATTACAATTAATACGGTCTCGAAAAAAATATTTGAATCCAGGCGAGCTGATGCAAATGATCTTGACCGCTCATTGGGCCAGGCACGGCTTCGTGATCACAAACTTTAAAGGCGGAGGCTCGCTTATCACGAGGAATCTTTATTTTCAATTTATTTGCTCGGACCGCTAAGATTCTCATTGCCGAATGAGCTGATCAACATGTCTTTGTTTAATCCGCAAAATGACAAACTAATTAAAAAAATCGATACTTTGTTTTCCTGCGTCATGGTTTGAGAAATAGACCTGCTCCTCCACCTGCTCTTCTGCACTTTTCCATCTCTTAATATACCGGCATACACAACAAAAAATAATTATAAGAACTTTAGGAAAATTAAGTTAAAAAAAGGGCAAAAAACACAAACAAATTAATTTATTCTTTTTCTGTGTCGTTTTAAGGCTTTTATTTAATTTTTATTTTTTTTAAAAAAAGTTTCTTCTAAGTCTTCTCTGTGAATATTTAATTGAACTTAAAAAAGTGATTGTAAAGAGCAAAGCTCATCCTTTTTTGTGATGGCTGGTCATTTCAGTTGCTGAAGTCGCACCATGTTATGAGCATTTTGAAGAAATAGTAATATAATTCTTATTTGACTTTCTTTTTCTTGTTTAATCTACAGTCACATGAGAAGAAAGCTTCATACTATCTGTATATTATTAGTGCAATAATATGAGTATATACAAAGCTTCCCTCATAAGCTTGATGGGAATTCTATCATTTTTCTCTCTGAGTTTTTGATCTCATGTGATTCTTCTTCTTCAATCAAACAGAAGAAGAGCGAGAGCAGAAGAAGAAGAAGAAGAGACAGTAGCGGAGGATACAGAAGAAAGAAGTCTGGCGAACCGTTGGTGGGCCGGGCCCTTGGGCCTCCCCGGCGGCGACCAACCGCCTGGCGTCCCCCAGGACGTAGCGGCCGAGGAGCCTGACGTCGCTGGCGGAGTCGCAGCCCGTGAAGACCAGGAAGAAAGGGAAAACAACAGCAGCGAGCCCCGGGAGGGCGCCATCATCGAGGCTGGAACACGCCGTCCTCGCGGCCGCCCACCTGGGTCCAAGAACAAGCCGAAGCCGCCTATCTTCGTAACGCGCGACAGCCCCAACGCGCTACGCAGCCACGTCATGGAGGTCGCCGGCGGCGCCGACATCACTGACTGCATAGCACGCTTCGCCCGCCGCCGCCAGCGTGGCGTGTCCATCCTCAGCGGCGCGGGCTCGGTCTCTGGAGTCACGCTCCGCCAGCCGTCGGCGCCTGGGGCAGCGGTTGTTGCGCTTCACGGCCGGTTTGAGATCCTGTCTCTGACGGGGGCCTTCCTGCCCGGCCCGGCGCCGCTGGGATCCACTGGGCTGACGGCCTACCTGGCCGGAGGTCAGGGGCAGGTGGTGGGAGGCAGTGTTGTCGGACCCCTAATTGCCGCCGGGCCGGTGATGGTGGTAGCCGCAACATTTGCTAATGCAAGTTACGAGAGGCTGCCGCTAGGCGAAGATGAAGGACCAGAGAACGAGGCTCAAGGGCAAATGCCAGGAATGGGCAGCCCCGGCGGGCTACCGGACCCATCAATGCTTGCTGGTTTAAACCAGCCGCTAAATCTCCACGAACAATTCCCGTGGCCGTCGCATGCTCGGCCGCCTTTCTAGAAGCGCCAAGGAAAGGAAACTCATCATCGTCTTCAAAAGCTTAGTGCAATACTCATGGGTTGGTCTTCCTTGTGGCATGTTCATGAATTCATGGAAGATCACTACTATGACTTGTTGTAACGATTTGCAGCTTCTTGCGTTTTAGTTGAAAAATAGTATTTATTGTGATCGAACGAACACATAAATGCATGAACATGTACGAAGACTTTATTCTTTGTGCTTGTGAGATTTAAGATTCTGATTAAGAAGAAATGATCTAGGTCAAAAGCTTTTCTGAATGTCCGTAATGGTGAGAAAGAGAAGCATTTTATGGATTGAGATCATTGAAGCTGTTCTCATCCTCAAGATTTTGGGTGTTCTTCTGTTTAGTTCCCGGCATCAGGTGATTGGTTGGAGTAATTAAAACATTAGTTGGAAAGCTTACTTAACTGACCTTCATTGTCCACAAAAAGAATTGGAAATTTGATTGTCATCTGCATTCTGTAGTTTAACCGAGAATTTAAATTTTTTTATTATCATTTTAAGTTATTTTTTGGAGTCAACTTAATCCATCAGAAAATACTGAAAATCATCCAATATAGATGCTTCATGTTATGTGGCGACTCAAAAATAAAATAAACCCTAGAATCTAACAATCATAGTCTTGTGAGATTATGAGAGATCGTTTAAGTTAAGAAATCGAAGTGGGAGTAGAGCATCTGTTCTCAGTATAACGTACAAAACTTTGGTCTTTGTATTGACTGCGGAATATAAGATTAGGTAATACAATCTTTCCTGCTAGTCTTTGTTAACTTGTCCGATATGGCTACAGTCAAAAACGCACAAAACCCTTCGCTTGACTTGGTCAATACAGAATTTATCTGACTTGTTCAAACAAGGGCCAACCAGTTTGAAGGAGAACCAAATCGGAGAAAAGGATTCAATTAGAGCAAAATAGATACCAATTTCACATGGAACCATGTGAAAACAGTCGAATAGATATTGAGCTCACGCATTTCAATCCAGCAGATTTCACTTTCAGGCAACTTTTCTTTTTATTATCACTTAAATTACCATTACTCAAGTAAATGCGAGGGGACCAGGCCTTAATCGCAGTCTAATACTAAAAATAGATGAAAATCAATGTTAAAAAACTATTTTAAGAAATCTATGTGTCAACTCGGCGAATGGCACGCAACATCATAAACGTCCGATTTATAAAAATATTTTCAATTTTTTTTACAAAATTGTTCCGAGATAAAGAAATATTTGACCCAGCTTGCTTTAAATTAAAATAAGCCTAAGTCGAGAACTAGGTTGGCAAAGGCTCGATCCAGTTCATCAAAACTAATTCTTTCATAAGTGAGATTTTTTTTTTCATCAGTCCAATCAGATATCATCTGTCAAGGCCAACTGCAACTCGCCTGCCGAGGCCGCCGCGTCTTTACTGGCTGACGCAGACGCTGCTGTCTCCGGTAAGTACATTGTATAACTCCCCCTCGAGTCAGAAGACGGAGGAACAAACGATAGCCTTTGGCTCCCGTATGGTTGATAAAACCTAAAACTCGCCAAGCTTTCATCGGGCTGAGTCGTGGCTCTTTTTCTCCTATGAAGGTTCATGTGGCCGCCCAGGGCCTGCGCGTTTGAGAAACCTCTCTTGCAGAAGACGCACTCGTAGAACCTCACAATGCCTGCTGCGGCGCCAGTTTTCTTCTCCATCGGCTCGTCGTCCTTCACCGGTGGCTTGGGGTCCTTAGCTTCACCGCCTTCCATGAATAAAGAAAGAGAGTGATCTGCGAATAGCTTGAGTATTATAAGAATGGTTTTGATGGTGACGAGTGGAGATTTTATTGCTGTTTGCCGGCTGTGGAATATTGGTCTCGAATCACTTGTTATTTCCTTTTGAGGGAGCACCCTATTTTGGTGCTATCAGCTCTCCAGTAAAATAATTTTAAGAGTTTTTAAATAGATAATCAACTATTTTATTATAATTTTATAAAAAATTACCTAATAAAAAATCACTCATCTTATATTATAAAATTTTAAAAAATTACTTCAATTAAAATATTCAAAAAGTATTCGACTTTATTAATTAAAATTAATATAAAAAATCTAAATTATTCTTATTTGATTTTAGTTTAAATAAATAATAAATTGATAAAAAATATCTTATTTTATTTTAATTTTAATGAGAGATCAGTTATTCAATTTTATGAAACTGAAAATTTAAAAGTTAATTTTTTTCAAACTGATTATCCAATTATTATGAACCAATTATTCGAGTAAAACCGAATGAAAATAATTTAATTTTTTATATTAATTCAATTGATAAAATTAAATTAAAATAGAATATTTTTTAAAATATTTTAATCGATGCATTTTTTATAAATTTAGACCCGTTTGGTATAGAGTCAAAGTCAGAGGTTTTTTGAATTTTTTCTAAAAAAATAATATTAATTATTTTACATTATTATTGACTTAAATTATTATAAAAAAGTAATTAATTTTTTTATTTTTAAATTATTATATGATCAATTTTAATTAAAAAATATTAATTTTAAAAAATAATTTACTAGTTTTAGCCTTGTTTTTGACCTTGATCCGTTATCAAATGGGTCTGCGACCGATTTTATATTTAAGGTATTTTTTATAAATTTACAAAAAAATATATAGTTATTTACTAAAAATTCTAACTTTAATTTATTTACGCAAACAGGTAGACCACTTCACAACGCGAGTTTATTAAGTCATTTTAGAGCGACCGCTTTGACTCTTTCACGCGAGGTTATTATTGTTAAAATTTGTAAAACTTAATCAAGGTTTTCAGAGGAGGATTAAAAAAATTTAAGTTTTAATTTTAAAATTGATTTGAACACGTATTAAAATTAATATATTTTAACCGATTGTTTTCGGCTGAAATTTATTTGGCTTTGATTTCAGCATTATTATTGTTTTTTTTAATATAATTTGATTTTTAATTTTAAAATATTGTAAAATGTTTACAAAATATAAAAAAAAATATTTTTTAAAAAATATTAATATATAAAATAAAATGCACATAGTAGGATTCGAGCCCAAGTCTTTGAGAAAAAAATAAATGAAAAACTTGTCCATAAGACCTACATTAAACATTTAAAATGAAAAAAATATGAATTTAGATAGATTATTTTTAAAGTTGAAGGTTTAATTTTAATTTGAAACGCGGCAGATTCGATGGAGACCAAAAATTTTATTTTGGCCAAAATTAAAAAAGTCACTAAAACGGAATGTACTCGGTCATCCTACAGCAATAATGAGCTCTACAGGTTTTGTTCATCCGAGTTCATAATTCACAGACGTTCTGTTCTACACAGTTACAATTATACGGCAGAAGGTAATTTGCAGCGCGGCTGAATTCTGTTACCCGACATCTTTGATTTTACTGACCAAACCGATGGCCTTCCAACGGTTCGAGACTTCAAATTAGGCAAATTAAAAAAAATTGATTTCGTTAATCGAGGTTACCAATTGATATTGCATTAGGACAACTTACCGCCCAAAATCTCTTGCCAAAATTGAATATAGGGCTTATTTGGTTAATCGAGGATAAGTTGTAATCAGTAATGAACCTAATTAATTATTAGTTGCGATGAACTACTCGCTTGTAGCATGGAAAACCCAGTCTAGTCAGCCTATTGGATTGGGCCACTCAGCCCGTTGGCCCAACGGGCTAAATATGCGCAACGTCAGTTCGGGCGAGCAAGGGAAGTGCATTTCGGGAACAAAATGTGCCGCTTGAATTTCAAAACTCATTTTTCTGAAGCGAGGGCGTTAAAAGGCCATGGCGACAGAATGCTTTGGAGAGCGCGGAGGGGCATTCAAGGAAGAAACAGGGGCATATCGGGAAAAAGGTTCGTCAGAGCAACAGATAACGTTCCGAGTTTTCCGACTAGTCAAAGCCTCTTACCCAGAAGAAGACACGCTAAATTCCGAATGTACACCACGCCGAACCCGTAATTTCCAAAACACTTTAGGGGCATTTGGGTCAAAGAGTCTCCTATATAGAAAACCTAATCGGGCAGCAGCCAAAGCCCCCGCTTCTCCCCCCTTCTTCAACCCAGAAATCCCCCGAGCCTTCGGCACTTCGAGATCTCACCTCTTCTTTTTCTCCTTCTTCTTCTCTGATGGCTCCATTTCCGCTATGAGGATCCGGAGGAGCGCGTCGAAGATCTTGGGCTCGGCCTCGTGCCAGTCGTGGCTGTCGTCCCCAGTGCGCGGCGCTGACGAGCTCGACCCGCCGGCGGGGGACGTGTGCGAGCTCAACCGGTCTCCGTGGGATGTCTCGCCGGCGCCTTCCGGCTCCGCTTCCTACCTCGATCACTCCCTTCCTGAGGTCAGATCCGCTCTTCCCCAAAAGAGCTCACAATTTCCATCTCCTAGCTGTTCTTTTTTCTGCCGGATTTCTCGATTAATCGCTGCTTTGTTCGATGTTCTTCTCTCCCTGTTTGAGCTCTGCTTGGAATGCTGTTTGGCTCGATTGTTTTGGATGGGTTGATGGAAACCCTAGGGTTTATATTTTGGTCCGATTTGTTTCCAATTTGGAAAAATAGCAATGGGATGCGGGTACATTGGTGCTATTCTTTCACAGTTCCGATTTCGCTTTCCTTTTTTGTCGCTTTATTTTGCTTCGCTTGTGTTTTCTTTGTTACTCAGCGGGATTAGTAGGGTTCGTGATTTTGCTGTAAACCCTAATTCCTTGATCCCGTGTTAGATTGGGAGCTGCTGCTCTTAGTTCTCAATTGGATTGGATAGCGCCTGATTTGGAAGTTTCTATTTTGCTTCGTGTGGGATACTTCTGTCTCTGAAGTGGATATTTTTGGGACGGGATTTCGATTTCTTATTTGTTGCAGGTGGAGGAAGACGACGAAGTTATCAAGGGAATTGGAATCGGAAAAGAAGAGCACATTCGTCTTGTTTCCCGGTACGAATCTTCGGTTTCATCAATAAATCCTTGTTTGCCTCCTCCTTCTTCTTGTTTCTCGTCTTCTTCTACTAGCCTCTAGGGTTGTTGTGTTAGCAGCAGTTTGGCAGTGACGAAGGAGGAAAATATTAAGAAAGAGATTTTGGACGAGGAAGAAACAAAGGCGCAGAAGAGGAAGAGAAGCAAGAAACCGACCATGGAGGAGATGGAGAACGACATTACCACCATGACATCGCTCAAGCGTTGCAGGAAGTGCTGCAATAAGAGTGATGGCAAAGGGTGGCGATGCAAGAAGCCCGCACAGCACCCACATACTCTTTGTCGCTACCACCTCGCCCAGCTCCGCTCTTATAATGCCGCCTACAGAACTCCGGTTAACATTGCCGTGACTACTTCGGTCCGACAGAGAAGGGCGACGGGCGCTGCTGCTGCAGCAGGAGCGGAGACTGGGTCTGACTTCTACTACTATTACTCTGGTTTTGGACCTTGGAGAGGGAAGAAAAGGAGGGGGGATGAAGCTGCTGCTGATGACGATAATGGTAGCGGGGAGAAAAAACAATCGAAGTCCGGTGATGTAGATGATGGTGTTGATGTTGATAACTTTGACAATGATGTTGCAGGGTGCGATGAATACCATGAAGAGGACAATGGCGGCATTGAGGAGATGTGCAGGAGGGAAGAAGAGATGAAGAGGAAGCTTGGCGCTCATGGCAAGAAGAGAGGAAGGAAACGCATGAAAGCTCGTTCTCTCAAGTCTCTTCTCTGATGTATTGTGTTTTGTTGACGTAGGCTCCTGCAATTGTTGTGATGTAGCTCATGGTAGTTGTTTCGAATGCCTTTCGTAAAATGTTTAGTTAGGCTCCAGATCATCGAAGCCGATTGGATCTCATGCTGCTTGTCAATTTACCCATCTCGGTCCCAACGTGATATTATGATCTACTCGTGCCTGCCTGGCGGATAAGCTATGTCAAGTGGGCCGGGCCTTCTCAATGTTAATTATTGGGCTTCATTTGGGTTTGGTGGAATTTTTTTTATGTTTTTGCAATTTCGGAATTTACTTGCGCGATTAAAAGATGGAAAGTTGGACGAAAATTTCGAAAAATTTTTTAGGAAAATCTAGAAAGGTTGTGTGTCCTCGAAAGTAGATCGCTCCGCGCCGCGCGCAGACAGTCCTCAGTCTCTTCCCAGAATGCCCCCGTGATATTTTCGTAGTTTGCGACGCTCGCAGGGGCATTCCAGGAAAACACATCAGCATGGGGTAAAAACCTAGATCCGGAGAGAGTAGCCAAAAGCAGCAGCATCAGAAACTCTCGGCCCCCAACCCCTCGAGATCCATCTTTTTCTCTCTCTCTTCAGCGGCCACACTACCCCATACTTGAAACTAAGAGAGACGATCCAGTCTCTCCAATTGCTCTGAAGCACAGGGCGATGAGGATCCGGAAGCACGCTTCCATGATCATTGGCTCCGCCTCCTCCTTCGGTTGGCTCTCGCCCGCCGCGCCGCCTCCTGCTTTGGCTGCTGCTGACCATCCGGACGACGTCTGCTCGCTCAACCGCTCGCCGTGGGACGTCATGGCGTCGTTTTCAAACAGCGATCACTCGGATCCCGAGGTTAGAGTTGATCCACCTCTTCTGTCTTATCTAAAATTCTTCTTCTTTGGATTGTTCAATCAATTCGTTTCCTTTGTGACTGCCGCTGGCATCTCCTGTGAGTAGTGTTTGTATTTGACCTTGCTTTTAAGATAGATATCCTTCAGTTGTTCGATGGCTGAAACCCTAAAATCTTATTTCCTTTATTGTTTGTTTAAACTACCAAGTAGAAGTGATAGAAATGATGCAATGTTCAAATATTGTTCATCTGTAGCTCTTTCCTTTTTTATTGGATGTGGTTTAATATACGCAGCTCAAACATTGATGAGGTTTTTTATTTTGCGAGTTAGGGTTTGCAAACAGTTACTCAAATGAACCCTAATTTACTGATTAATCTTCTCCACTGCTCGATTAATTCTAAGATTTTAGTTCTCCAGTCCAAAGATTGACTGCCGAGAGTTTCGTGTGGGGATTAGGATTTGGGTCTGCTGCAGGTGGACGACGGGGAGAGTATTGGAAGCCAACAGATTTTAATGCAAGGGAACATTCGTACCATTCCATGGTGAGCTCCAAACGATTCTTGAATTTACATGCTCATTACACTACTCTTATAACGAAATTTGAACTTTTAAACTCTACCATTTTTACTGCAGCTTGCTAGAAGATGAAATCAACGATAGACCAAAGAGAAACAAGAAGATCAAGAAGAAGGATGTTGCGATGTCCAAGGAATGCTGCAAGAAGAACGACGGCAAGGGTTGGCGATGCAAGAAGCCCGCTCAGCTCCCGCACACGCTTTGCAGGTACCACCTCGCGCAACTCCGTAGCTACGGCGACTCCCACAAGGCCCCGACTGCCGCTCCGTCAGCCCGCGCTTGCCGTAAAAGCACTACAGCCAAGGCCGGGGCCGTCACCGACTTCTATTACTACTCTGAGTTTGGACCTTGGCGGGGGAAGAAAAGAAGTGAAGATAATAAAGTGGTTAACGGTGATGGCGGCGAGAAGCATTTGGAAGAAAAAGAAGAAGATTACATTAATGATGAGAGTCTTGGTGATTGCGCCGGCATTGATGGTTGCGATGATGACAGTGTGGAAGACAAGATTGATGCAGATGAGGACGAGAGGAAGAAGGAGGCGGACGGCGACGGAGGTGGCGGCGGAAGGAGGAGAGGGAGGAAACGGATCAAAGCTCGTTCTCTAAAATCTCTCTTGTGATTTTTGTTTTTTTTTTTTTTTGATTGTTTTGCTCCTTGTAATGAATGCGTCGAGTGCTTGCCGTGTTTCTCTCTTTCTTGTACCGCCTGTAGCTTGGTGCCAACTGGGCTGATCACGTGATGAAGAGTTTGTTCCAGAAAGATCTGTATGTAGATCTTGAACCAAAAAGAACCGATGGGATTTTGTCGCACTTGTTTTTTCGCACAGGGGTTGTCCTACAGAAGAAGTTTCCCCAGGTCGTGAAAGGATGCGATCCTGACCGTCCAACAGTAGCCTTGAGGAGTGGCAGGATCGAAAATAACCTTTTATTTTGGAAAAGCGGGCACCTGTCGAAGCGGCTTTGATGATGATGATCCTTAGGTCAAGTGGACCGCTCGCCTCTCCGTCGCACGTCGGCGTCTCTCCTCGGCTGCTTCTGCTGCTTCTTCTTCGAGTCCCACAAGTGAGTCCTTATCCGACCTCTCTCCTTCTCTTTCACCAATTCGATCATGTTGCTGAAAGCTGATTTAATCCGTCATTTTGCGTCTTTTCTTTCGTATAACGGCTAGGTTGTGCTGAATTGATTGTTCGATTCTGTTAAATCCGAAATTTTGAATGTTTTAAGCGAATAATCTGTCGTTTATGATGAATTTCTGCTACATTCTACGTCGATCCAAAATTCTGGCATTTTTAGTGCTTGGCTCAATGTATACATAGTTTTTGCGGACGTAACAATCCAGATTAATTGCTTTTAATTTTATTGTCAACTTTCTAATTTTATTTTGTTCTTTATATTTTTAGAGATGTCGCATGTCAAACAAGTCAGGTGAGCTGTCCCTTTGAATTGGTGTAAGTTTATGTCAGTATTGTTCAAAAAAATCTCATGCTAGTGGCAATTGTTTCAGATATACTTCCCGTTCGATAACGCCTCCTCCGAAAGGGCGCAGTAGGTCAAGGTCATCGTCGAGATCAAGGAGCAGGAGTCGCTCTAGGCAAGTGTATTTTATTAAATGGGCATAAAATGCTTAATCATAAAAAAAGAATTTGAAGATGTGTCGTTAGTTGGAATAGCAAAATCTTTCTCTTGCTGACGAATTTGTATCTGCTTATGAATCTGTGATAGGAGTCAAGATTCTGAAAATGCACGAAATCCTGGAAACAACTTGTACCTTACAGGATTGTCGACAAGAATAACTAGCAGTAATCTGGAGAAATATTTCAGCAAGGAGGGAAAGGTGTGACTATCTGTTTTTACAGATAAAAAAAGTTAATGAACCAAAGTTGTCCATGCTTGTTCTATTTTCTGTGTTAAACATGTCTGCTCTGTTTCTAACGATCCTACTCCTTGTTTGTCTACTTCCCTTATCTGCAAGTAATTCGAAGTGATTAAAATTCCAACTTGTGGAATAGAATTTTGCTCCACTACCAGTATCATATTATCTGTGAGAGATCCTTCAATGTGTTTGTATGTCTTGACTCGCTTCTATGTGCTATGTGTCTTCAAATACTATTTGTCTTGTTAAATTAACTTTCTTTACACATCACTTATTGTTATACAGAGTTAAATAGATAATCTTCTATTTTGCAGGTTTCAGAATGTCATGTAGCACTGGATCCTCACACAAGAATCTCGTGGATTCGCATTTGTAACAATGGAGACCGTGCAGGATGCAGATCGTTGCATGAAATATCTGGATCATTCTGTATTGGAAGGCCGCTTGATTACAGTTGAGAAGGTACCTCCTTTCCATTTAAAGAAACAGTGACGGTTGGTTCAGAGTAGTGGCAAGATAATTAAGTACACTTTGTACAGTAGCTTTAACCATTTCATGAGTGTTCCCTGATAACTTTTGGCATCAGGTCCGCTGTTGTATCTCCATCGAATTCTCAATCTATGATCTTAACAGTTAATGCTGTGAACTTCCTCCTTTTCGTCATGAGCTCTGCATCAACATATCGAAGTCACCATTCAAATTCTGACTTGTTACCAAGGATTGTATGTCTTGTATGCCTTTTTTCCTCAGTTACACGTTCACAATGCTTTTTTGAACTATGTCATTATATGATTTCTGAGGACATGGTAGGCAGCTCTTTATCATATTATTTGCCTAACATGCCCTGAATGTTCAAGGTCAATGGTCTTCTATTAGTTTTTAAGTTATATAATCTACTTTATCTTTGTTAGTATTTCGAATATTGACCGATTAAGACTGCTGTATACGCGGCTAAGAAAACATGATTGTTGAAAGGTGTTCATTCCGCTTTTACATTGTTGGGCAATAGAACTATGCTGCTAATAGCCCAGTTTTCTCAGGAATTATGCTGCTAAGTGACAAACTTCTGGATCTTGACTGGATGTTTGTTACTCCTTGTACTGTGGATATGGCAGGCAAAAAGAAGTCGGGGAAGGACCCCAACACCCAGAAAATATGGTTGTGCAAGAGAAAGAAGAGGTGATTGGAATGTCTGTTTTTGTGCTTATTTCCTGCTGGAGAAATATATTTTGCAACATTTGTCGGTTCCTGTCTTGGGACTATTTTTATGATATCTGCTGCAGAAATATTCTCACAGCTGTGCCATGGAAGGTGTACACATATTTAGGTGTCTTTGAGGATTTGCAAATTATTGGTTGCTTTAGAGAGAGATCCCAACACTAAAAATACTTTTGATCTTTACTAGTTGTTCTTTAAGTAGGATATCGGTTTAGAGGTTTTTATCGTCACATCACTATTGCTTTAATTAGGTGAATGTTTATTTACTTTTTTGTTCTCTTTTTTCACATTGTGATCCCTTGATATTATTCATTCTGATATTTCTTATATATATCATTTCTTCAGATTGTGGCCATAGGTGGTCTCAAAGCTATTCACCTTAGAGGTCCCATGGAAGAAGAGATTGTTCCCATTTGAGGGACCGAAGAGAGTGATCCGGCTCACCAAGAAACTGAGAGAAGACGGAGGGAAAGATCCTTACCGGCCACAAGTGATGGGAAAGCCAGATCAGATTAGCAACCTTAGAAATCCGAGTCATTTTCTTCTAACTTTCTACGCTGCAAACTGCAAGTGCCATAAGCTCTGGCAAGTCCAAATGCCTTTTTGTTCATTCTCTTGGATATTCTATGAAAGGACAGGTATGCTTATTAAGGGATTTTGGACCTTTATGTTAAGGATGAGCGGGCTACACATGTTTTTGGTTGTGGGTGAAAACAAAGGCATATTATGCGCTTAAACCTGTTCCTAATTGAATTGACCTATTTGGTTGGGTGGAGTCTGGAATTTGAAATTCTAATTATGATCGGACCGGACCGCACTGGATCAACATCTGACGTTTTGGAATTTCATTGATTCACAAAAGATTTCGAATTGCAATAATCAAACGGATGCCTGCAATGTAATTTTTCAGAATTCTGAAATTCTAAAAGATTTGATTTTACAGATTTTAAAAGTTCAAGCACTCGAAAAAATATATATATAAATATAAATATAAATAAATAAATAAATAAATGAACCGCGTGGCCGAGACAAATTCAGAAAATGTCCCTTAGAAGAAGTACAAAAAGGGCAAAAGGTTTTGCCGCAAATCGACATAGGGATTTTTTTTATTTTTTATTTTTTATTTTTTTTTTGCTTTTGGTGGAATTTTTCAGCTCATAAAAAGACATTTATTAATTTTAATTAGCAGCAGAACACGATACGCAATTGGGTAACCATCACTTTACGTCCGGCCGGACTCATTTTAAGCCAAACCTGGTCCACACGCAGGCCATGCCGAGCTCAAGTACTCTCTCCGCACATCCCAACCACCACACTAACGGGTCGGATCGATATACTTACCGCCAATCCTAACCACCAGCACGTGGCTTCCGCCGTCTAATTTATAAATAGATAATCACACTCCAGTGTCTCCACATGTCTCTCGCTTCCCGGATACAGAGAGGCTGCTCCTCCTTCTTCCACTCCGCGCCATCAGAAAACTAAATCCTAAACGTAGCAAATAAAAGGAGGAGAAGAAGAAGAAGAAGAAGAGCAACAACTAGAAGATGGGGTCCATAGAAGCCCCTCTTTTCGAACCTGTCATCACCATGGCGGAGGGGGGAGGAGGAGGAGGAGAGGCTAACAAGACGGAGGACTCCCCGCCGGTCCGGGGGTTGGCCGACGCCTACAACCTGTTCGCCCAGGAGTCCAAGAAACTATGGTGGATTGCTACGCCCATCGCATTCAACATCCTGTGCATGTACGGCCTCAGCTCCGCCACCCAGATCTTCGTTGGCCATCTCGGGAACCTCCAGCTCTCCGCCGTCGCCATCGGCCTGTCTGTGGCCTCCAACTTCTCGTTTGGGTTTCTTGTGAGTATGCCTTATCCTACCTTGTTCATGAAAATGCTTAATGTTTGTTTAGATGTTCTCGCTCAAAACATTTATGAGCCGGTGTAGGCTATGTTGGTTGGTTAGAGTCGAGAAAGAAAATCACTCATTCGATTTTGTGTCCAGCTCACTCTGCTCCGTATGCGTCACGTTTCTAACCTTACAAATCAACAGAAATTAAATGAATCTGCTGAAATTATTCATCAATCAATTTTCAATGTCAAAAATGCATTTTCATGGTTCATGCCATTTTCTTTCAAAATTTAATCCGGGTCCAGAAAAGATAATTAACATGAAAAAACGTAATTGGTAGCTTGGCATGGGGAGCGCGCTGGAGACGCTGTGCGGGCAAGCATTTGGAGCAGGGCAGTTGGAAATGCTCGGCGTCTACATGCAGAGATCGTGGATTATCCTCACAGTCTCTGCATTCCTTCTGTGCCCGTTCTATATATTCTCCACTCCAATCTTGAAGCTCCTGGGCCAAGACGACGACATAGCAGAAGCTGCTGGAAGATTCACCATTCAAATCATCCCGCAGTTGTTTGCACTGGCTATAAACTTCCCCACCCAAAAGTTCTTGCAGGCCCAGAGCAAGGTTGCGGTTCTTGCATGGATTGGCTTTGTTGCTCTGGCGCTGCACGTGGGGCTACTGACCCTCTTTATCCATGTGTTCGACTGGGGCCTCGGTGGAGCGGCGGCGGCTTACGACATTTCGTTATGGATAATGTCCATATCTCAGGTTGTTTATGTCGTCGGGTGGTGCAAGGATGGGTGGAAGGGGTTGTCAAGGGCAGCTTTCCACGATTTATGGGCGTTTGTGAAGTTGTCCTTCGCATCTGCAGTCATGCTTTGTCTTGAGATATGGTACCTGATGGTCTTGGTTGTGCTTACCGGCCATCTTAAAGGCGCAGAGATTGCGGTTGGCTCCATTTCTATCTGGTGAGCTTCTCTATCGTGCTCTTCGTCCAAGTCTCAAAACGTTCATTGCGCTGACCTGATAATGCTTTTGCACTGTATTGCAGCATGAACATAAATGGATGGGAAGGTATGTTGTTCATAGGGATCAATGCTGCTATAAGGTAATACTCATAACCAAAATTTTAAATTTCCATTTTCCAATTGGTTTCGACCAAAATCAATCCCATTTTTTATTTCGATCAATTTTTTTTAAAAATTTTCACTATATTTTAATTTTAAATTCAAAAATATTATGAAAACATTATATATACTTTTAAAATGATCAAACATCAAATTTTTTTGACATAAAATTATTTAAAATATTTAAAAAATTGTAAAACCCACAATTTGAATCCGGATTACTATTAAAAAGAAATTTTTAATCATATAGTCCAACTTAAATGAATAATATAAATATATAAATAAATAAATATTTAAAGTCGAATTTTATACCGTATGCGGGCCAAAACTTAAAAACCTTATTGAAAACCGTCATCATCTATGTTTTTTAACTCAAAGTAATAATACTCTGTTTCGTTTCTCTGGGCTTAGCGTCCGGGTGTCGAATGAGCTTGGATCCGGTCATCCAAGGGCCGCGAAATATTCGGTCATTACCGTGGTCCTTCAATCATTCGCGATCGGTATCGTCTGCATGATCATAATTCTTGCAGCTCGAGACCATTTCGCCGTCATTTTCACTAGCGACAGAGAATTGCAGCAAGCAGTTGCTGGTATTGCCTATCTTCTTGCTGTGACTATGGTGCTCAATAGCATCCAGCCAGTTATATCAGGTACCTTCTTGCTGACATGCCTATCTTCTTGCTGCGAATATGGTGCTTACTAGAGGAGCACTATGAGGACATTTGGTAATGGTTTGTGCCGAAACACAGGGGTCGCTGTTGGAGGTGGATGGCAAGGTTTGGTTGCCTACGTAAATCTGGGTTGCTACTACATTTTTGGCCTTCCCTTGGGGTTCTTGTTGGGCTATCTGGCCAAACTGGGAGTTGCGGTATTATATTCTACGGCCATCTCAATGGAAACATTGTTAGCATTAGTTATCAAGAATTGAATTTTGTTCGTAAGGTTAATGTTTAAAGACTACCTTAGGATATAAATGCATGTCAAATTTCTGAAAAAAAAAAAAATCTAAGAGGAGAGAACGATACATGTACCGATAGTTATGTACATTATGTTTCTAGCAGCTAAAGATGTATATATATATGTATATTCATTTCAGGGAATTTGGGCTGGCATGCTCTGCGGAACTGGTCTACAGACGGCAATCCTGCTATTCATAGTATGGAAAACTGACTGGAAGACTGAGGTAAAAAGTTCCTTCCCCTTATCCACCGCGTTCTTCCTGTGCATCGTTGTTCCAAGTTGGTCTTTCGTGGATAGGAGCTGAATATAAATTGATCGCCTGCAGAAAGGATTGCATTAAGCTTACGGTTGTTGAACTTATATACACAGTCGCTTAAGTGAACAAAGTAAAATTTTCAGAAGAAAGATATGGGCTGAAATTAACCTGAAATGTTTGAACTCATTTCATGATACATCTTTACGACAGGCTGCTCAAGCAACTGAGCGCGTGCGATTATGGGGTGGTCAGGAGATACAGGACGCTCAGGATGCAGAGCGAGTAGGGTTGTGGAAAGGAGAGGACGAAGCTTCCAAGTCGCCAACATAAATTTTTGGGAGGAGCTGTGGTAGATAAAGCCCATGAAATTGGCAGACTGAGAATGTGTAACGCTTCATGTCTTATCACCACTTATTGGCATCTCTGTCTTTACGGATTTCTCGCTATTCAAAGATGGGCAACAAAAATGGCCAAGTCCTTCTCAGTAAAATACCGAGCTGCGTCTGCTTTTAATTATTTCTGTTTTATTTTACTAACAATTTGTGTTCCACATATGGGAATTACAAATTAGAAAGAAACCAATATTCCTGCGATAATTTATTTACCAAATATAAAAACGTCAGGGGTTCGTTTGCATAATATGCCATTCAGTCCAAGTGTGTTTTGATTTCTCTGCTAACAACACGCTTTCGGTCATAAATTAACAACAATTATCTGATTAATTCAATAAAAAAGACTGACTCGCCAATGAATACGTTAATAAGCTTCTATATCAAGTCACAAGATTGATTCCAACGAATTATATATAACGAAGAAAAGGTCTACGAAGTAGCCACCGGACTATCTTATTTTATGTAAATATATCCCTTTTTTTTCATATATTTAAAATTTGATTTATTGTTTTCATAAAGGTTCATTCTACCGTTTACTTATTTTTCATTCATTTCGCGCGGTGTAAATAGGTGGCGTTTAATATTATTACATTTTGCAGAATTATATAAAATCAGGCATTACATATTTCGGTCTAACTTTCATTTACGGAAAATATTTTTTATTTTTCGATCCCGACTTTACCACACCGCGGATCACGGAAGGTAAAAATAACAAATACATACACATAATTTTAAAAATTTTTAGTAAAAATCACTTAATTTATTATAAGTTTATGAAAAATTACTTATGTTATCAATATTAATAAATAATCTCATCTTATATTATAAATTTATAAAAAATTATCTTAATTAAAAATATTTAAAAAATTAACTTAATTAAAATATTTAAATATTACGTGTATGTTTTAGATTATGGGTTGAGGGTACTCTTTAAAACTGCATGCATGAGCCTAATAATCGGCGATGAAAATCTCAGGGGTGAAGTGTAATATTTCAAATGTCAGGGAGTTGTATGCAGTTAGGGTAATGTTTTGGGGTTGTATGTAACTATTTAGATGTTAGCCAGATTATATATAATTACAGCAATTTTGGGGGCGTGTTAAGTAATTATCCAAACAGCGGGGAGCTGCATAGATCAACGTAACGTTGAGCAGGGTGAGCAAAAAAAACCGAAAAATCGGTTAATCGAACCGTACCGGTTGAGAACCGAATCGGAAAACCGGTTTTATAAACAGGTACGAATTCGATTCTAAAATTTCACAGAATCGAAAAACCGGTTCTGGTTCCGGTTTCACGTTTTCTAAAAAATCGATTAACCGGAACGTATCGATTTTTCTTTATATATAAAATCCTAACCCTAATTGCGCCGCCTCGGCCTCGCGTCGCCCTCGCCTCGCCCCTGCGCTCGCAGCAACGGGCCGCTGCCGCTGCCGCCGCCTCGGCCTCGCCCTCGCCTCGACCCTGCGCTCGCAGCAACGCGCCGCCGCCGCCGCCTCGGCCTCGGCCTCGCCCCTGCGCTCGCAGCAACGCGCCGATGCCGCTGCCGCCGCCTCGGCCTCACCCTCGCCTCGACCCTGCGCTCGCAGCAACGCGCCGTCGCTGCCGCCTCGGCCTCGGCCTCGCCCTCGCCTCGCCCCCGAGCTCGCAGCAACGCGCCGACGCCGCCTCGGCCTCGGCCTCGCCCTCGCGCCGCCCCCAAGCTCGCAGCGACGCCGCCTCGGCCTCGCCCTCGCGCTCGCCCCCAAGCTCGCAGCGATGCCGCCTCGCCTTCGCGCTCACCCCCGCGCTCACAGCGACGCCGCCTCGCCCTCTCCGGTCGTCGCGACGCCGGAGATCCGGTATACCGGTTTTAGAACCGGTTTAGAACCAGAACCGAAAAACCGGTTCTTTACCCAAATCGGTACGGTTTCGATTCTCAATTTTTTGAAAATCGAAATCCGGTTCCGGTTCTAAAAATGAGGAAAACCGGTACTGTCCTGGTTGGACTATATGTACTCGAGTTCCATCCATGGGCTTTTGTTCGATCTCCTGTTCTGTTCAGATCGGCGGATTCTTTCCCCTGCGAGCCCCGACCTTATGAGCAGGCTTCTAGTTGGACTATTGTGGCCAGCCCTTGTTCTAAAAAGCCCATCTTTGCGATCTTTCTTCTCGACTCCTTCCTTTTGATTGCTGTCAGAACCCCATTTGCATTCATATCCAGCAATTGGAAATCGCATCGTTCACAACGCTAGCACAAATACACCAAGTTCTTGTTTTTCCAGCCACCAAACTCTGTTTCCCTACGTTGGCTTCTTAGTTCGCATCAGTGCAGTGGGGGAAATCGGATTTTCTGGAGCGGTTGATAGTTATGGCTTATCTCGTTCCTTGGAGTCGTTTGCGATGCTCATTCAAACCTATTTCTCTCCAGGAGCGCATAGAGAGATTCGGCGATTGCCCAAAAGCGTAGCTGAGTACCTTGAGAATGGGAATTCTGACCTGTTTTGCTTGCTAATTGAATTGATGCGCCTGTCAGATGGTGCTGTGAGCTTGTTACAAACTTATGGAGCCATCATCCAGGTTACAGCCGAATCCTTAATGTTTCAAATTGCACCAGAACCATATTTGGAGTCCAAGAAGATAGGACTAGAGCCTGATGTTCCTTTGCGTAATCTCTTGCTTAAATGTTTGATAGACGGTAACGAGGTGGATTATGCTAGAAGTTTGTTTCATGATATGAAGAACTCCGGGCCAGTGGCAAGTGTGTGTAAATACACTATTGTGATGGATTTGTATGTCGATGGGGATGCTTTGGATACAGAGGGAGCCAATGAGATTCTTTTGGAGATAGAAAATAATAATGCGAGTCCGAACAAGGTGACTTAGGCAACATACATTTGTGGGCTTTGTGGAGCAGGAGATACAAACTCTTTATTGGATGTTCTTAGGGACTTACAAAGAAGAGGTTTGCCACACAACAATTATTGCTTCAATTCAGTCATTTATGGTCTTTGCCAAGATGGCAAGTTGTGTGAAACAATATATGTTTTTGAAGAGATGAAGGAATATGGATGCACACCTGATGTTCATAGCTACAGCATTCTGATTGATGTGTTTTGCAAGAAAGGTGATGTTTCCAAAGCCCACGATGTGCTTAAAGAAATGGTTAGATGTGGGATAATGCCCACCATGATTGGCTACAGTTCTCTCTTACATTGTTTTCGCATTATAGGAGAAGTGAAAGGTGCATTGAGTTTGTTCAGTGAACTAAGGGATGGCTATGAAGTATGAACATGACCAGATGGCTTACAGCATCCTTATCGATGGGTATTTTTGCCACGGGGATGTGAGTGGTGCTTTTATTCTTTGCGAGGAAATGGTTCAAAATGGTATCATTGCAGATGTCTGTAATTATACCAGTCTAATTTATGATTACTGTAGAAATGGAAGCTTGGAGGAAGCCTTAGAAGTATTTAAACTCATGCCAGAGAAAGACATATTGCCCAATGCTATTACCTGCACAGTTGTCATTGATGGGTTCTGCAAGAAAGAACTAATAGTAGAAGCATTTCAGATTTTTAAATGAGGTATCTGATTGCGGTATTGTTCCTAACTTAATTATGTATCATGTTATCATCAGTGCATTATGCAAAGAGAGATAGTCAGGTGGCTCATGGGGAGTTGTTGGAGCTTTGGTAAAGAGAGGTTTTGTTCCTTATGTTGCTGTTTATAGCACCCTGATTAATGCTTTTGCCAAAATGCCAAATATTGAAAAAGTTTTTACATTGTATGATAGAATGTTAATGGAGGGTATCGTGCCCAACATACATACATATATGAGCCTAATATGTATACTTTGCAAAAATGACAGACTCTCTAATGCCTTAGTTATGTGCAATGAAATGATTAGGAGGGATTAGAAGCTGATAGTATTGTGTAGACTTCATTAATTGCTGGAACTTGTATATGCAGAAAGCTGTTTAACTGTTTGATAGGATGGAGCAAGTGGCTTTTCACCTCATGTTTACACATATACCTGCCTTATAGACAGTTATAACAAGTTGCTTTTAATGGATAAGGCAGTATCATTGAAGGATAAAGTGATTAAAATTGGACTGGCCTCAAATGTAGCAACTTATACTGCTGTCAAAACTGGACATCGCAAGGTTGGTAAGTGGGATAGAGCTTATAAGGAGTATCAGCTAATGTTGGACCAGGGTATTGCTCTAGATACTATTGAAGCAGAAACATTTGGGGCTGGAGAAATGTTAAGGAGGCAGAGGAGTATTAATGATGCTGAGTCAAGTGTTTCTCCACCCAATTTAGATTATGGCGCATTAGTTTTCTTTTTTGAATAAAGAGATAAGTTGCAAACATAGCTTCTGCAAGCTATTGATTTGTCAGATTGTGTTAGCATCCTTTTTTTTTCGATTTTTGGTGCAACATTGATCCCTTTTTGTGTCAAAGTGAAATAATTAATGATTTGTGCAATTGAATAGGCAGCAATTCGGTACAAACATTACACCGCCGTTTCCATTTAAGTTTCTATGTGGCTCATGGACAAATAATCCGATGTTAATATTTGTGCATAGTTCGTTGTCCTTTTTTTGGGTGCGGGGGATATGCAGTGTGCTTTCTTTGGTAAATGGACATGCAATGTTGTTGGACCAGACATTAAGACTTAAGAGGAGGAAGGGAGAGGGAAGCATGGTTGAAAAACAGAGAAAGAAATAAAAAAAGAAAAGGTCTCATTGACCTTAATTATGTTTGTTGTGATTTATTATGATTTTTTGTGTTTTATTGGATGTGGATGATGCTCCGATATTTTGAAACTCATATTCATTTGCAAAATCATGAATTAGGGTGTTATTTTCAAATTTGTAATATTGCGGGACTGAATTATAAAATCAGAAATATTAGGGTCCTTTTTGTAAAATGACCCATATGCTCCTTCCCGTCAGTTTCATAACCTCTAGGGGTGTATTTGCAAAACTTTTATTAATAAAGATAATGAAACTGGAACCATATGTAAATTTAAACTTATGAGGGACTTAATTGCAATTTTACCTAAACCAAATTTTTGAACCAGTGAGCTATCCACGATTTATTTAGTCCATTACCTATTTATAATAATTTTTCTTGACCCAAGGCTTGATTGTAAGAGTTTTATAATGATTAATGTTGTAGAGGCTACACGTCAGCGACTTGCCATTCAAATTTTTAGAAGGTTAAATGCACAAGGATTTTTTGGTGAATTTGGAAAATATAAATTTTGAAAATATGAGGAATTGCTTTGAATTTCGAATTTTTTTGGAGTTTTAATAATTTTCTCTATTTTTTAATTAAATTATTAGAGAAGCTCTTAACTTTGTGGGATTTGAATCCGCGCTTTCTCACAAGAATCAGAACTCAAGCCTGAAACAATTTGTGATTTTT
This sequence comes from Trichopus zeylanicus subsp. travancoricus, assembly GCA_005019695.1. Lineage (NCBI taxonomy): Eukaryota > Viridiplantae > Streptophyta > Magnoliopsida > Dioscoreales > Dioscoreaceae > Trichopus > Trichopus zeylanicus. Next base: position 432,500 of record RXID01022204.1, read on the forward strand.
ATTCAGTAACAAAAATATTTGTCAATTTTCTTCCGTACCCAGTATACCCTCTAAATTTGAAAAAAAGAGAAAAACAAAAACAAAAGTAAATCTTGATTGCTGACTACTTCGACTGCACTTTTAGATAAGCTCCGGTTTGGCTATCAGTCCTCTATCAGACAAAGTTCATGCCATCTTCTGGCACTGCTCCTTACAAGTCCAACAAATCAAGAGAAAAAAAAAATAGAGAGAAAACCATCTATTTGGTCTCGCCACCCTCCTTCGCACAAAAGTAGCATGCATTTGTGTCCCCAGAGCAAATACCCTCAGCAACAGATCAGACTCCAGAAGAGCGTAGTAATACGATGAGAAGCTAGGATCTTTCATTCAATTTAACACTATTTGGATATTCATGTACTGCCATGTACTACATTAACCACCATCAATTCAGCTGCACTGAGAGAAGTAATCTATGAAATGAGTTAAATGAGAATACAAAAATGGTGGGGAAGGTGCCGCCAGATCAAGGCTTTCCAAATTGAACCAACTGCAATCATATAACAGCACACTATATACACCAACTATTAGTCACAAATGGCTAGGCCTCCTTTTACCGGTATCTGTCCTCAACCTCTTTACAGGCTTGGCCCATTGGACCTCTGTTACATTTGGGGAACCAGCTGAATTGCCACTGAGCTGCTGCTGTGCCAGTTGGTGGCCCCATCCAGTCGGATACATCGGCTGTTGTTGGTTGGTATGGGTATCCTTTTGGACTGCCAGAACCCTCAAACTACGACTTGTGCCAGGAGGCGAAGCAGGCCCCACTCGTCCTGGAACTGGTGGAGACAGGGGGCCCAACCGTCCAAGGTTCGGTGGTGATGCTTGTTCCATCCTCTGCTTAACGGAGGACTTTTCCCTGTCTTTTCTCTTCTTCTTGCAGATGACCAGATCACCAGGATGTGTCGCAAGTGTCAAGCTTCCACTAGCAGATCCACCAGATTCCCGCTGAAACTTGCTAGTGTGACTGTGTGTCCTGCCATCCTCATCAGAGGGTGTGAGCCCACCGTTTACAGCACTGACTGGAACCAAATTTGGCTCCATGTCCTTGAAGGATCTGCGCAGCCTACTTTGGTTCATTGAGCCATGCTTTGGCGATGGTGCAGCCATTGCCGATCCTCCTGATCCAGAAAACGTGATTGCATTTCTTGCTTCTCGGAAATCTGTATCTGGAAATGCAATCTTCATGATGTCGAAGAAAATGTCATTAAGTTTTCTGGCTTCATACACAACCTGCATCGGTAGCAGAAAAATGTAACAAACTACTTTTTCTAGTGTGCCATCTCTTCCTGTGGCACCTACTAAATAAGTAAATATCCAATTAAACGTCCAATCATATTAAGATTGTTACAAAGTTACCTCAGATTTACACAACCAGACGTTTCAACTAAATCTATATTACAGCAGATGTTGACTCGGACTATAAATAGTACCCTATCATTCTGTATAGGTTGTAATTAGCATGCAAATTGGCAACATATGAGAATGATGAATAAAAAGTGAAAAATAAAATCCAGATAAAAAGCCTCAAAGAAGAAAAAGCATGTAGTAGTTTTTCGCCAACATTATTCAAAATACTTGGAACCAATAAAAAATGGCATACCTCATTCGTGTAACTGCAGCGTTGTACCACATTTTTCAATATTGATTGTACATCAGCAATGAAGTCCATCACCCCACTATACTCTAAGCTGTCTACACGCTGATCAATTTTCTGCAGATCTAAAAGATCCACAGTCATTGCTCGAGTGTGACAACTAGAATTTCCATTCCTCTTCCACCAATCAGACAGAACAGGTACAATCTGATGGCCATCTTTACCTATTCTTCTCTGGAACTTGCTAATCACATTCTTGCACTATTAAAAGAGAAAAAAAATAGAAACAATTAGGTTGAAGAACAAATGACAATAATCCAGGAAAAGGAACAACACTAATAATTGTACTGGTTCATGTGCAAACATGACAATGTAGTCATTATGCAGCCATTATATTTGATAACTATAAAGTACACATTGGTCAAAGCATTATACTAAATAAGTAACATTCAGTGTTACCATTCACAAACTTCAGACGAGTTCAAATTATATGGTTTAACCACAAGAGCATATCTCACTAGTCACACATAAAAGAATTAAAAAAAAACACAACATTGGCTAGTGCAAAAATTTTGACATAAAAGAAAATACTGCTTGTGTTAGAAAGAGAAGGATCCAAAGGACATGCAAACAGCAACAAAACAGACTAAGACACAATGTTTATTAACAAGTACAAATTTTAGCCTGACTTGGTGTACCTTAGCTTTCTTGTTAGTGTTTTCTCTTTTTTTTTTTTTATTTGGGCCACTCTCCTAGTACCCATTGCAGTACTACTATTATCATACAAACAGTGGTTTACCCACCTTTCCTCAACAAAAGCATAAAAAGGAACGCAAAGAAAGAGAAGAGTTCCTACCTTCCTTTGCATGCTATCAGACATCTTTCCACTGACTAAGCTCACACCAGTATTCATAGCTCGACCATTCCAGGCACCTCCCGAGTGTTCAGAAGCCTCATCTGCAGGCCCAGACTGGTAGCCTAACCTGGTAGGCTGCTGTATGTTAACATGTGAAACCTTTCTTGATGGCACATTGCGTTTCTGTCTCAAAGATGCAGTCTTTGTGTCAGGCCTATCTGAAACCGGATCGTTAAAACGCTCAACTTCTTGGTCAGTTGTCTGAAGCATATCATAGTCCAGCTTCAAGGAAGCTTGGGACATGCACTGGGAAAAGACCCTCTCATTGCTGGACTTCTCTTCAAGTTTCTCCACATTATATCTGGGACGATTCCGCATGCTGCGCTTGCGCTTTATAGTTGGTGGTTGAAGCACCTGTTCTTCTTCATTATCATCACGGTCATGATTCCAACTCCCTGATTGTTGAAGATCCATGTGAGAATCACCAGATATTGCAATTTCACCTTCTTCTAGCTCATCTGGCTGGAATCTCTAATAGACAATATTAGTGGAAAGTTGACCAAAGCATGGCTTAAGAAATACATTGGAAGAAGAAAATGAAAGCAGAGATAAAGCTGGATACACACCACACTTTTTGAAAAGGGGCCAGGCCGGGCATCCAAAGCAGAAAGTGAGCCAAACTTCTGTGAAGACATTGAAGGAGTAGAAGGCTGAGGTATTCTTGGATTTTCAGAGGAAGATCCTGAAGAACCAGCTTCAGCAAAAAGGCGTCCATTCCTGCTATGTTCCATTGCCTGAGAGAACTCAAAGTTACTTTCATCACAAGCAAGGGGTTCTTCTTCAGATTGATCTTTGTTGCTAGGTAGCACATCTACATCACCAATAAATTCCTCATCTTCAAATTCTTCTATTTCAGCCTCTTCTTCATGCAATGAATACTCATTTTTCTCCTCTGAGCTAGCATCCAAATCATCATCTTCATCATCCAGTTCTCTGTAAATGGAATACTTTTTGCCAGTTAGTGGCCCCTTTGCGGAGCCCCTTCTTCTTTCTGTTTTATTAGGGGACAACCCAGAAAATAATTCACTAGTACCCAAATCAATATTGCCAGCTAAAATGTTCTTTGATGGCTTCTTAGATAAATTGACAATAATTGCATTTACTTCTCGAGAACCAGCACGAAGCCACTTCGGGACTTGACTATATTTCATCATCTCCCCTGCCCAATCAAACTCTTCATCCATTTGATCAAACAGTTCAATCTCTTCCTCGCTGCGGGCAATCATACGGTTCACCTCTTGCAGGGAAGGAACATCATGGACAGTTTCTTGATATCTCTCTTCATCATGGAGAAGAGTCTCTAATGTTGTGCGTCTTTCTTCATGTGTTGTTCTTTGATCAAAACGACCAGCATTTATGACCTCATCTGCCATATCTATCTTATATTGCTGAATATTGTTACGTATAAGGCTCTCAATTGATCCCATATACCTATCCTTGCCAGCAAGATCATCCTCCTCTAGATCTCCTGTACCTCCATTCCTGAGATCATCTTCTTTTTGATAACTGGAAATTTTGTCAACAACAGCTTCCATATATATGACCTTAACCTCTCTCTGCTGACCAATTCGATGAGCCCTAGCCACTGCTTGCTCTTCATTTTGTGGGTTGGGATCCGGATCATATATGACAACTGTATCTGCTGTCTGGAGATTCAGACCTCTTCCAGCAGCACGAATACTTAACAAAAAAATGAAACAATCAGAATCAGGGCTGTTGAAGTCGACAATAGCTGATTCCCGATCTTCAAGACTGGTAGTACCATCAATTCTTCTATAAACCAGCCGCCGCCATTGCAAGTATTCCTCTAGTATATCAAGTAGTTTTGTCATGGTACTGAAAAGGAGTACCCGATGCCCAGCTCTCTCAAGTTTTATAAGAATCCTGTCAAGGATCCAAAGCTTTCCACAGGATCTAATAATGAAGTCTTCGGAATAGTCATTGAAGTAGGGGTAGTTAAGCAAAGGGTGGTTGCAAACTTTCCGAAGTTCCATACATTTATTATTGAGATTCTTGTACATCTTAACCTGGTACGTTGGGTTCTTCTGAACCCTACGCATCTCATCTTCAGGATCAACCCGAATTGTCCCAGTAGATTTAATCCAGTCATATATACAACTTTGGATAGCTGACATTCTGCATCTCAAGACAATAGAGACCTGTATTCATACATTACATCAATATCTCTGCTAGCTGAAATAAACGAAATAAGATCTGAGCCCAAAATATGAAAACTTACCTTTCGTGGAAGTGAACCTTCCACATCTTCAACACGCCGTCTAAGCATGAATGGCTCCAGAATTTGATGAAGGCGGTGGATTATTATCACCTTTTTCTCAGTCTCTAGCCAATCATCCTCTTCCTCTGCATTATGTGAAGGACCATCTTTCTGAAAGGGCTTTGAGAACCAATCATGAAATGCCTTACGGTTATCAAACACTTCTGGTAGAAGCAGGTTCAACAAAGACCAAAGTTCTTTCAGATCATTCTGCACAAAATAACAACATAAATCGAATTTTTATAGAATAAAAAGCACCATTAGGAGACTTGATCCAATTTACATATGGAGAATAAAAGCAAGTAAATTGTCTGCAAGATGATTAAGAAAATGAATGATCATTGAGACAAGAAAAATGGAAAATATTGAGAACTGTTCATATACAATAGGTTATGTCATTACTGAGCAATGTCTAGTAGGGCAACCTCAAAATTCCTAGGTACTTGAAATTTAAAACAATTTTCATACTTGAACCTCCAAGAGAATCGAGAAGACATTTCTTGAGAAATATCATCTTCCAATTTTCAGAACTTAACTAGGTTCCCACTGATAAGATTTTTTTTCCAGCATGGATGAGTTTTCTGATATGTTTGCCCTATTTATTTTCTAAATCTCATTCCTTGTCTTTCCAAGTTACAAATTGACACAGGAATGCATGCCATGTGACCAGGTATTTTGAAGTGTTTCACAATGGATACTTAGAAGTAGGACCATCTCTTTAAATTAATATAGTTCCAATAATTTCCATAATTTACATGTCCCAGAAGTATCCATAAGTGCCAATCTCTCCAAGGGTCCAACAGAAGAAAAACCCTCAGTAAGCATTTAACCATCAAAACTGATGGAAACTACTATGCAGAGGCCTTGGATTTTTTTTTTTTCCCTTTGAGCAGAGGATGTCTTGGAATTTCAATTCATAGACTTCCACAGAATAGAAGGCATACCTGTAAAGGGGTCCCAGTGAGAAGCAGTCGTCTTTGGCAACGATATCTATCCAGATCACGTGCCAAAACTGACTCCCTGTCCTTCATACGTTGGGCTTCATCAATGATGATGTATTTCCAATCAAGTTTTGACAGCTTTGAACGATCATACATGATGAACTCATAAGTGGTTACAAGGACATTAAATTTTACAGCACAAACCTCCTGGAGGGCATGTAAATAACAGACGATTAGCAAGTCTGAGCAGAAAAGTGATGTCTATGTAAGAGATCAGACTGATACAAGGCCTTCAGTCAAAAGCAATGTTTCTATTGAAATATACATTTCAAAAGGACTCCTTATCCATCTAGATAATACATCTCTACTAACAGAATAATTTTAACAAAATAGAATGAGAATTCAAACGAACACATTGAGGACAATCACAATACTAAGAATGATGAAAGGCCCAGAACTACCTGACCAAGCTGGTATTAAAGAACTCAGACCAGACCTGTCTGGAGAATGGCAGACCAAGTTTATCCAAATTTGTTGGAAAGCCAGGTTTGACTCCTGACTGAAATGCCAGTGGACCTGAGTGTCAAGCCAAGGCATGGACATGGATCGCATATGGTACAGCAACCATAAAAACCAATCAGCTAACTCAAAACAGAAACACTATTTCCTTGTATTTTCTCCTTGTTGGTCCAAAAGATATGCATCACATAAAACTCCATGCCATTACCATCATTCACCACTTTTGAGGAAACAGAGAAATCTTCAAATTTTCTTTCCTAAAATTAGAATCTGAACCAAGACTTTTAGACTTTAGTCACTTAATAAGATGAACGAGACCAAAAATTGGTCAGGAACAGGAACTTGTCAATATGGTAGTCTTGTGCATCCTCAAATAAGTATACGATCATAGAAAAAAATTACACTAGACACAAGTATCACAAGGCCCTTCTCTGACAACATCCATCCATTTGATGACAGCCGATATGCATAAGATTTCAACACTGAAAAGAGATCCAAATCTTCTTGACAAAGAACAGGTTTCATCAAATTTTGTTGAAAATTGTAAAGATGTCTATTTTTTTAATCAAATTATATGCACTCACAAGAAGGTATTCATAGAACAATACGAAAATAATGAAGGTTACAAAATGGAATAGAAAAAATTCTTACATGAGAAAACAGCTTCGACCTTTGATCCTTACTACCAACATAAAAAATGCATGAAATGGAAGGAAGCCAGTTAAGCAGCTCACTCTGGATAACAAGAAAGGTATCAAAATAAGGGTGTCAAGCAATCAATTGTCCAGTGAAACATCTAACAAACAAAGGCGTAAAGGCAAATCACCTTCCAATTTACTAGAACAGCATTTGGCACTATTATGAGATGTGGCCCATAGTTGCCTTTGAATTCCATTAAATAAGCAATCAATGCCATAACCTGGTCAGATAAAAACAAGCCCAATAAGAACTAAAAAAAGGTTTACTTACTCCTAATTCACATGCAAAAAGAACCATTAGAGAAGGTCATAAAATCCAACAGGAACAAAACCACACATGTTATGCGTCTTCTGCAAGACAAACACAAAGGTACCAGGAGTCTCTACTTCATCAGTTACACAAATTTCATTTTAATCAGGTACAATGCTAAAACAAGTGTAGATCCAGCAACATGAAGCTATAGTTCAACAACAACATGGTAGCCATTAACCTGCACAGTTTTGCCAAGACCCATCTCATCTGCCAATATCCCGTTGAGCTTATTGTTGTACAATGAAAGCATCCATTGCAATCCAACCTGTAAATATAAAAGGTAACAATAACAACCATGGCAAAAGTAAAATATTAAACAGAAAAAAAAAAAAGAGACAAAAAGAATTATGTAATTCCAGGAAGTTGCAACCCACAATTTGATAGTCTCTCAAGGTTCCAGCCCGTAACATGGATGGCTGTCTAACAATTCTCTCATTCACAGCATGCGCAAGATTATAGTACCTGGTAGACATAAAGCTTGAACCTCATTCAAATGCTAAAAAAGAAAATTACCTCAGAAAGAAAAGCAGAATATCACCCTCATGTTGCATTTAGAGAAGCCAATTTTCCTAGCATGATATATACATGTCATATGTGTAATCCCATAGCATGAAACTAGAACCCAGTGGAAAAGAAAAATTCAACTGTAGTTGTGACAAGAAGAAATTCAACATGATTCCAAACTTACTTGTTAACTGATGAGCTGTCTTTTGGTGCATTCATCTCCGAAAACCTATTCCTAATCATCACCTCCTCCCCTGCACATGTAGCAGCAGCCCTCACTTCTTCTTCTGAAAGACCCTGTTGCCAAAAAAACTTTCAATGTATGCATAGTAAATCAAGAATTAACAAAAAGAAGACAGGTTCAAAAATATATACCTGGGTTCGAGCAGCTGCAGCAGCAGCATTGGCTGCCTCTTCCACCTCCTGATGACTCTTTGCAGCTGTTATTTTTCCACCAAGTTTGTGAAGATACTCCTCTGTCTGAGACAAAAATGAAGAGAGAACAGAATAGCGTTGTGCCGCATCACCAGGAATATTTGTCTGCTGCTCCAGCAACATTTCACGGTATCTGTCTACATCATTGTTCTTCAATGCCTCCATTCTTTTGGTTCGATCTTCATCCTTTCTCTTCGAAAACTCCCTAAGCATTCTTTCATGATATTTAGCAACACCTCGGTTGCGTGCTGTCCGTGCATCTCGAATAGCCCAGTGAGCCTCCAGAAGCTTCTTTCGCCAGTTGAAGATTGATTTTAATTGCTTCTCTCTAGTGGCCTTCTGTAGTTGTTGAATTTGCCGTAGAAACTCAATCCTTTGTCGTTCACACTGCCTGACAAATTTCCTATATGGTCTATCAGGCATTGCCATTATTTCCTGCTGTTGTTGATCAACCTCATCCCTCAGATGAGCCTGAAAATCTAAGAGTCGAAGCTTCCTTTCTTCTATTTGTAATCGTAGAACAAGATCAGGTCTAATCCATTTTCTTTCCAGATTAATCGCAAGCAAACCACTTATTTTTTTCAAATTTTCTGTCCTTTTCTTGTTAAGAACAGACATACCTTCCTCAAATAGTATGTCTTTAACATCATAAGCTAACGTAAAACAATTTGATGCATTGGGGACAACCGCTCCAGAGTAATCAGGTCTCCTGGTAAAGAACGGGAAGTCAAAAAGAGGGCCATGATACTTTCTTGGAGGAGCATCCTTTGAAACTGCTGTACTTCCTGTAGATGGAAGTTTCTTGGTTTGCACAGTGTCTCCAGTGGAACATTGTGCTGGAACATTCATACTTTGGACTGGAACAGCCTTTCCCTTGTCACGGTTATAATCTGCTTTGCTGGGGAACCTCTGAACTCCCCTTTCAACTTCCTGTTCAGATTTGACAGTAGCAGCACTACTTTGTTCTATTTTTCCTACTGATCCAACCTGTGAAGATTCTTTTGTTGCACCTCCAACTCCTTGAGTATGAGTAGCCACCATAACCTTGTCTTCTCCACTAAGGGGCTCCTCCTTAGGTGAAGTGTGACTTCTGCTAGAAGAAGCAATCTGCGGAACCTTCTCATTGATGTCACCGTGTCTTGATTGTTCTTCACCAGTCTTCACAACAGTCCTTTCCTGGTTAACCATTCCTCCTGGAAAGACGGCCAGCTGTGGCTGTAGCTCAAGAGGCGGGGGCACAATGCCTTGAAGAACTTCCTGTGGCAAGCTTCGTTCTCCACGCTGCAAAAAGAGGCATGAAAATTATAGCAAATCAAATATCAGTGAACAAGAAAATGTTCGAGATTAATTCTTTCAACCAAGGTGTAAGGATTAAGGGAAAAATATGCATACCTTGAGACGCCTGAAAGCTAATATTTGTGCTTTAAGAACATGGAATTGCTGTTTTGTGAATCCAATTCCCATACTTGAAAGAGGCAACTGGCCAGATCCACCCTGGGAAGGTATTGGATTTCCAGGACCCTCACTAGAAGGAACTGAAGCTTGCGACATGGAACGGTTTTGCTGCAGAGACTTAGAATATTGTGATTGAAGAGTCTCAGGCCCAGGTAAAAATTTCTTTGAATGTGAAAGCTCAATTCCCTGGCTCATGCTCCCAGAAGATTGTGGTGAATGCACTGCTGGTCCTCCATTGCCAATTGCAACTTGGGGTTTGGAAACTCTCTCATTCTGGTTTTCCCTGCTATGGCCAGCAGGTTGTTGCTGTTGCATCTGTAAATTGTTAAAACTAACTACGTTGGGAGCCCCACCACTTGATAGTGAACCTGAAGGGATTGAATGCTGGCTCTTCAAAGGTCCCGTTTGACCAGAACAATCATTCAAAGAGTTTCCTTGAGCTGGATTTTCACTTCCAACAGGTGATGGCATGACCTGCTGCCTTGATGATGAAGGCAGAGATGATTGTTGTGCAGTTGTGCTTGCTTCATTTGACTTCTGCATGGCAGCCAATCTAGCAGCATGCCAGGCAGGCATCATTTGTGCAACAAGCTTCAGATTCCCAGGAATAGAGAGATCAACATTATGCTCCTGAGCCCAGGTTTGCATAGCTTGCAGCTGTGACATCAACTGAATATCTTGTTGCACGTAAGGCTGGGAATGTTGAACTGGTCTTATCATGCTTGCTGATGGTGATTGACCAATTGTTACTTGAGGAAGTTTTAGCTCATTTCGCTGGTCAGTGCTAGAACGGCCTTGCTCAATCTGCTTCTCATCATGGCCAGAATTTTCAGCTGATTTCTTAAACAATGACATCTGTGCTTGATTAGCTGCCTGCAGAGACATGATATCCTGCATTTTCAAACTGCTTGGACGAAGGTCTTTATCCCTGCCTGGTGGACCACCCATACCAATTTTCCCTCCTTGTTGTGCAAATAGATTCCCATGGGATTTCTGTTGGGCGGCTTGTAGAGCAAATTGAAGGTAAGCTTGGTGAACAGGATTCTGAAATTGTTGCTCTATGTTTTGCACTCCATTCTGATTTTCTTCAGAAACTTGAGGTGTGCCATGTTGATGTGATAAATCATTAAACTTCCTTGAAGACTGGGAAAGAGGGAATGCATTAGAGGATGGTGGGAAGCTGCTCCCACCTACAACTCCATGTAGACCACCACCTTGATTAGCGAGCTGGGAATTTTCTCCTTCAGCTTTCCTCAATTGTTGTAGTTGTTGTTGCTGCTGCTGCTGCTGCAATGACTATGGAAAAAAGAAAAAAAAAATCAGCTACAACCCTCTAACATGCGACCTTCTTGACTGAAACTACTGGCCATTAAGACAAACAACTAGTCTTTACTCAGATCGCTATTTCAATGTTTTCCTCATTTAATCTGCCCATAAATTTATTAGAAAAAAGACAGAGAAAAAGCTCCTGATGCATGGGACCACGTCTGATAAGGTACATCCATAAAAGTAGCTAAAAGTAAGGAAGCAAGAAATAAATAACGGAATGAGTGCATGCTACTAAACTTGCCTAACAAGCAGTCCAACACTCAACCAATAGGAGTGTTATCAGAAACTAAAGTCAACGTACAAGTCTAATAAACATAAGTATAGCATTGCTTGTGCATGAAAAGGGTGTAATACTTAAAACCGGACCATGATATAAAGTTTCTGTAGAAAGAAGCACTAGGTCATACACGGTTGAATAAGGCCCAGGATAGGCGGCACTGAATTAATCAATGCCAAGAGAAAGAAAAAGAGAAAATCAACAGAACGAGAAGGCTAATTTACAACACAAACAACCTAATAATACAACAAAATGCACGTGCAAAAAAAACAATGATTTGACCAGATGTTGTCGAGAATTGGAGCAGTCAAAAACTTCATAGGAAACACAAAACGCTGGCAAGTCGCGATGGGACAGATGCCACCATGTAGATGCTCAAGCAAAGAATCAATAATTCTAACGCAGATTTAGGGAGAAAAGCAAATTCAAAGTCAGGAAAGGATTTCTCAAGACCACTTTCAAACAGAAGACCCTCGGCAACACAAGGTCCCTCTTTGGAACCAAAGGGGAGGTCCAAAGCAAAATTCCCAAAACGCAGGAAAAAACACAAACAAACTAAGCAAAATCAAGCAAGCGAAAAAAGAAAGATCAGAACTTTCCTCAGGGACTGGTTGGTGTTCAAACCAATCAATGGGAAGAGATTGGCTGAGTACAGATAAGACTAAATCATAGTATTATGAACAAAAAGAAGAAATTGAACTAAACCTTCAACTGCTGACAGAATTAGCTCCAGAGAAAAAAACAAGTCAACAAAAAGGAGTCCATAGACTCAGAATGGGAGCAGAAAGAAACGAAATTTGGAACCAAACCCTGAAGAAGAGCAGAGGAAAGCCATGGAGAGCTTCATAAAAGCCACATCTGCGAACTGGCGTACGGAAAAAAAAAAACAGGAGAGGAACCAATGGACAGGATGCATTTGTTGGCCAATTACTTTGAAGGCCCAAAAAAGGGCACTGAAACAAAATGATTGAAATCCAGAGCGGTGGAGACCGAGAAAACAGCCAAGAATAACGCACGGTGGAATCCAAGCCGTAGAGTCCACATCGGAATCACATAAAATCAAATCCTTCCAGTCGCCGCTTTCCCTAGATTTGGAAACAGCATTTCCCCGCCGCCTTTTTCTCAAATCCCCACGCAACCGCCACAACGGCCCGTCCCCCATCAAATAACCCGACAAAAATATAGGGCTCGGAATCCCACTCACCTGCCTAAACCCCAGCTGCTGCTGATGTTGCTGCTGGTGGATCGAGTCGAACCCTAGCTGGGTGGTCGAAGCCGAGAGGGCGGAGGAGGAGGACGACGGCGAGGCCGAGGAGGATGTCGACGACCGCCCAGGCGGCGGCGCCACCGGGTTCCGGCCGTGCCCGGCGGCCCCGCCACCGGCTTGCATGCCAGGAGGACCTCACTGCCCAGTGCCCACTCCCAACCCGAGATCCACGGGGCAGCAAAACCCTAGAAACCCGCAATCCCCTCGAAAAATTGCTCCGATCTCTGCGCCGGGCTTAAAATCAGCCTCTAGGAGTGGTTTTCCGGCGAAATCTTGGCCGATCCGCGGGGGCAATCACAGATCCGGGGAGGAATCGGACCCCGGAAAACCGCCATCTCGAAAGAGTTGGTAATTTTCACCCCGGATTTAAAAAAACATCGGTTGCGCCTCGGAGTCAAACCCTAACCCTAGACGGGATCGCAATTTCTAATTTTCTAATTTTTTTTTTCTTTGTATTGATTTTTACGAGCCACCGGGAACCGTCTCCTTTAATCAAAACCCTTGGGTTGGGGTACGCTAACCGCGGTTAGAAGACCGCAATAAAGGGATGTCTCGGGTCGCGTGTCTACTATATTGCCCTTGGACTCCAAGATATTTTCAAGCGCGCCATCGGGTTGGCGTTTCAGCGTAAAGGTGCCTGGATCATCGGAAGTGACGAACGAAAACGGTGGAAGTGGCTGAAGTGATACGATTTCCGTCACTTCTCATATTTGGGAACAATTGAGTCACACCTCCGAAATAGCTTAAAAATAAACTACAAATCGCTTCTGTCGTTGAGAAAATGGATGAGAGACGAGAGAAGTAGATGGGGCTTGCGTCCGCCACTTCTTTCACTTTATAATACTTGAAGTGGAGCAACTTCTGAAGTCCAAAAGCACGAAATTAGTAGCCCGTGCATTGCCCGGCCAATGCGATCGGAGATTTTCTCCGCTTGTCGCCGCTCCCGTGCTTGTTAGCCTCGATGTCCCTGCCATCAACCTCGCCCGTGGATTTCATCCCGATTTCAAGCTTGGCGTCGTCCCCTCTGTCGTTAGCATCGAGGTCCCCAACCTTACCATCGAGGCCCCTCGCGTTCGGCGGTGGTGAGATTGCAAGCCTAGCCGTCATTGCCCTCAACCTCGCCCTCGGATCCCGCCAATCTCGAGCCCGACCGCGTCGAGATCTTTGGCTGGATCATTATATTAAAATATATTTAATTTCCTAATTGTACAAATATATTTGCAATAATTCTGAACTTTTTAGGGGTATGTCTAAAAAAAATCTTCTGTTATTTTAGTTAGTTTTTAGTAATAAATCATCTACTTGAATTTGCAAAAAAAATCACATAAAACATCAACTCGATTAAAATATTTAAATTTAATTTTATTGATTAAAATTAATATAAAATTTTAAATTATTCTCATTTGAATTAATTTAAATAACTATTAAATTGAATATGAAAATAATTATTTTATTTTTATTTTTATGAAATATCAGTTGTCTGATTTTATAAAATTTGAAAATCAATTTTATCATATTGATTGTCCGATAATTATAAATCAATTGTCTCAATTAAAACTAAATAAAAAAAATTTAATTTTTTTATTAATTTAATTGATAAAATTAATTTTAATATTTTAATCGAGATAATTTTTATATATTTATAGTATAATATTAGTAGTTTTTTGCTAATAGTGATAATATATGTGGTTTTTCGTAAAATCACAATAAGTCAAGTGATTATTTGCTAAAAACTTATTAATTTTTTTATTTTTCATTCCATCGAGTTGATCATTGTGTTAAAATATATTATTTTCTTAATTTTAATAGTGTATCGGTAAGAACCCTTAAATTTTCATAGATATATTTGCAAAAATGCCTTAATTAATTGATTTTATTTTATTAACTTTTTATTTGATCATTTTATCAAGTTGTTCGTTATGCTATAACATCTTTTATTTCTAATTTATTGTACTATTTTATTTATTAATAAATATTATATTTATAACTAATATAATTACTAAAGAACTTTTCAATCTCCACGAAGCAACTTATCCGAAAGATTGAAGTCATAAAACACACTTCAAATCATATTTTTCAAACAATCAAAGTCACAAAAGTTGTGTAATTATCACCTTTTTCACTTTTATATTAAATTTTAATAAACAACAAAGATCACAATTCGCTACGTCTATTATTTTTTACTTTCAAATACTTCTATCACTTGTGCACTTTCGTTACTTTCAATATATGCGAACATACCCTGAAAATACAATATCGTGTTGAATTACTCTTCTATCCTTGACTCTTTTATTTTTGTGGTACTAAAATCAGTGTAGATATATTATTTTATTTTAGGACTTGAAAACAATTCGAGGTTTGCAACTTGAACTCAATTTTTCCTTTTCTTAACAAATCAAGTTTGAATTGAGATGGACTTGACAACTCAATTTTTTTATATTATTAAATATAATATAATATATAAAATTATCTTTATTGAATATTTAGATGTTAATTTTTGTTGAGTTTGGATGTTTCAAATTCGAATTAAAATTTGAGTTAAAATATAAATCCAATTTTGAATTTAAACTTATATCTAATTTAAAATACTTATTATGTAATATTATAAGTTATAATCATATTAGAACTTAAACTCAATAATAACTTATAAATACTCTAATAATATATAAAATTTAGGTGTAATATTAATGTTGAATTAGAGAGAAATAGAGAAAAATAAATAGAGAGCCAAAGAAAGACGAGAAATATTGGCTCTAATATATGAATTCTTTTGGTGTTTTATTGATGAATTTTACGATAATTTCACGTAATGCTCTTTTGGCGTCGGTTAGATTTGATAAAAGGTTTAGTTGAATAAAAAAAATTCTTTATTAAACTATTGTAAACATGTTGATAACGAATTTGTTGTTTTTCTCTGATGTTGTATGATATTTGATGAACTACATATCTCATTGTTTTTTTTATTTTTTTATATTTTATATTACTTTTTATTTATTGTATTATTTAAAAATAAGTTGATTCGTAAATTTTTCACTGCAAATCACGACAAGTTTTATCATATTAATTTAATTTTTAAAAATCACTTTAATATTAATTAATAAAAAAAAGTATTAACATGAAAAGTTTAAATTTTAATTTTGAGTTCAAATTCGAATCTATTTAAGATGACAAGGTAAATTGAGTCGAAGTCATATCCAGTTGAGTTCGACACACGAATCGATGGTCTTGTAATTGAGTCGAACGGCGAGATCGGCCAAATTCGACTTCTTCGCACCGCCTAATAATGGATACAATGCATATGTTGGGGAAATAAGGTCACAAAAGTCGCCAAACTCTCAGGTAGTTTGTTTTACCGGGCGGTGTCTCGATTCCAACACAACAGCAGCGGTATGCTGAACAGCTCTACACCCGTATTTGTCATTTTCGGAAGAATTCGTTGGAAAATAAAATTATATTATTTGGGACCAAGAAAAAATTAAAGCTGTAAAATTTAGAAATTTCATAGTTAGCAAAAAAAAAAATTTCTTGATTGTTGAAAATCCTTTTGAGTTACCAAAAACTAATTTTGATAGTGAGGATATTCTTTTAATTTTTTTTTTTTTGAAATCAGGAAGTAAGAGCAATTTCAAAATTTAGAGGTCGTTTGTTTTCATATCAAGGTCAGAATTATTCTGAGTTGACCGATTTACTATCTAAACACCAAAAATTTGACCAAACTAATATTATAAAATTTAATTAAATATTAAGTAGGAAATAACTAAAATGTTTTCCGGCACCAGAGGTTGGCACGAGCTCGCTCGGCCAACTCCGCGCATGAGCTCGCCCGGCTAGCTCCTCACACGAGCTCGCACGGTGTGTCGTACTTCATTGAAAACGACGGAGTCGATAGCGAGAACAAAAAGATCTTTAAAGGAGAAGCTAAGGGTAAAATGGTTCAGAAAAAAATTGAACAATCCGCTAATTATATCAGTAACTAAACACGATTTTCTTGATCGTATTATCTTTTGATAATTACCTATAAGTCCCTGTAATTAGCCTTAATTACCTACAACCATCGTAATTTCCGGAATTACCCACACCTTCCCATTTTCGAAAATATTTACCCACAACCCCCCTATTGTTATTTAATTAAGATTTTCCCAAATAATTTCGATTTTACCCTCCATTTTTTTTACAATTAAACCCTTAAAACCTTATTTTTTATATTTAACATTTCGAAATTCGTTTTTTTGCAAATAACACCCCGAAATTACTCTGATTTACAAAAAAGTCCCTAAAATTTTGATTTTTGCAAATAACATCTCGAAATTATTCTGATTTACAGAAAAGTCTCCGAAATTCGATGGCGGCGAGAGTGGCGGCGAGCGGGCGGTGACGCCAGAGCCGGCAACCGGAGCGGAGGCGGAGGCCGGTGTACAAGCGTGCCGACATTCGGGCGCGGACGGCCAAGGCCAAGGCCGTCCGCGCCCGCTTGCCGAGAACGGAGGGCGAGGCCGGTGCATCAGCACGAGGGCGCGGACGGCCTCGACACGCGGGACGGACGTCGAGGCCAGCGCGCGGGCAAGGGGCACGAACGGCCTCGCCCTGTGGGCGCGCCGGTGCATCGGCCTCGACCTCCATCCCCGGCATGCAGGGGCCTCCGTCCCCGTCCAAGGCCTCAGCCTCCGTCCGCGCTTGCGTGCTGGGGGATGGAGGCTGAGGCCGGCACGCTTGCACACGGGCGCAGACGACCAAGACCGAGGCCATCTACGCCCGCTGCCGACGCACCGGCCTTGCCCTCTGTCCCCAGCACGTGAGCTCGGACAGAGGGCGAGGCCTTGGACGGGGACGGAGGATTGGACGGGGATGGAGGCCTTGGACGAGGACGGAGGATGGGGGCGGAGGCCCCTGCGTGCTGGGGACGGAGGGCGAGGCCGGTGCGCTCGCGTGCCAAGGCCGTCCGCGCTCGCTGTCGGTGCGCCGGCTTCGGCGTCCGTCCCACGTGCCAAGGCCGTCCACGCCCTTGTGTCGGCGTGCCGGCCTCGGCCTTCGTCCTCGGCACGCGGGCACGAATGCCCGGGGCCGTCTGCGCCCGAGTGATGGTGCGCTGACCTCCGCCTCCGCTCTCGCCGCCGGCTCCAGCGTCGCCCCCCGTTCGCCACCACTCTCGCTGCCGTCGAATTTCGGGGACTTTTCTGTAAATCAGAATAATTTCGGGGTGTTATTTACAAAAATCCGAATTTCGGGGACTTTTCTGTAAATCGGAGTAATTTCGGGGTGTTATTTGCAAAAAAAAACTGAATTTTGGGACATTAAATATAAAAAATAAAATTTAAAGGGTTTAATTGTAAAAATAACGGATGGTAAAATCGAAATTTTTTGGAAAAATTTTGATTAAATAATAATCAGGGGTGTAAGTAAATATTTTCGAAAATGAGGGGTGTGGGTAATTCGGAAAATTAAGGGGTTATAAGTAATTAAGACTAATTACATGGACTTATAGATAATTATTATTTTATCTTTTTATACTTTAATCCTTCTTTTAACTTTCACCTCAATCTTGATCCAGGAAACCAAACGGCCCTCTACCGCCCAAACTCAAGTGCATCCTAGTCATGGGATAATCTGAAAAACTAGAGTTGTGTACTCTTTGGATACTAAAATTAATAATTGATTCGGTTCAAATTATTTCATTCTCAATTTAGTTCGATTCGGTTTTAAAAAATTTTGTTTTTTAGTTAGGTTTTATTTTTAAAGTTTAAAAAATCATTAAAATCAAACTATACATATATATGTATACGTTTTAATTCAATTATAAGTTGGTTTTCAAATCAAACCGTGGTTCTGAATTAGTTTTTTGACCGATTCGGTTCAATTCGGTTCTAGAATTTTAAAATCCAAATTTATGAGTTAAATTATTTGGTAGGCCAAATGCACGCTGTATTCGGTTTGGTTCGGGATTAAGTATAAAGTTCTGGGCCTTCTGTCTCTGTCCCGGGCTCGTCGAGGCCCGGCCCAGGACCGGCCCGGTTACAGCCCTACAGTAATTGACTCGATCTGGAGGAAAACATATTTCGGTATAACATGGTCCGATCGAATTTGGTCTGCGGACCTGCTCTAGTTAAATGACAAAATTGCGCTTCCAACCCTACAGCACTGGGCCACGAGTGTCGGAACCAAATTCATGAAAAGTATTCATACAAACAGGCCAATATGGAGGCCCGGCCCTCCGCGCTGACAGCCCATCCTAAAACCCTAAACCCCAAAAATCCTCTATAAATTTGATCGAGATATCTACCACGTTTCCCATCGCCGCCGACTCTCGTACGCTCCATTCGTTACCCATCGCTGGAGCAGGGGATCAATGAGACCTCCGAGAGGTGAGTTTTTATGGTTTTTTTTGCAGGTCCTCTTCTTCTTGGTCATTTCACTCTCCAGGATTTTTTTCCTTGTAGATCCTCTTCTTCTTTGCCGTTTCACTCTCTAGGGTTTCTCTTGCCGTCTCCCTGATTTGTTTTTTTTTTTTCATTCCCAGGCGGTGGCCGTGGCGGTGGGCGCGGTGGCGGCGGTGGGTTCCAGGGAAGGAGCGATGGAGGAGGGGGGAGAGGTAGGGGACGCGGAGGCGGCGGTAGAGGTGAGGGAAGAGGTGGTGGACGTGGGGGACGTGGCGCCGGGAGGGGTGCCGGGCGGGGAGGCGGGAGAGGCCGAGGTGGACGCAGTGGTGGGATGAAGGGTGGAAGCAAGGTTGTAGTCGAGCCGCACAGACATGAGGGGGTGTTCATTGCGAAAGGGAAGGAGGATGCCCTTTGCACGAAGAACGTGGTTGCGGGGGAGTCTGTTTACGGCGAGAAGAGAATCGCTGTTCAGGTGAGCAATTCATTGAAATGATAAAAATTTGTGATTTTCATGACAAATTTAAATTAGTTATCTGGACACTGGTGTTTAAGCTTACGGCTGCGTTTTCCAGTTCGTCACGGTGGGATTGAGTAATATTTCACGGAGATCATTTTTTCGGTGATTAAAAAAATTGAGTTTTGGCTTTATTGCTGTGCCTTTTTTTTTTTTTTTTCAGAATGAGGATGGTACCAAAGTTGAGTATCGGGTGTGGAATCCGTTCCGGTCTAAGCTTGCTGCAGCAATCCTTGGTGGGGTTGACCATATCTGGATTGTAAGTGCCAATAAAATGAGATCGAATTATTTTCTTTTCTGCTTGTGTTATTCCTTTTTCTTTGTTCGGACTTACTACTTAAATTCTCTACTTCCAAATGGTTGTTTGAGTAATATATAGCAGTTATCTTTAAAATTTGATTTAAGACGAAAAATAATGTCCTAGAAGAAAAATGGTTGTTTAGCATGGCCATCTGCTCTTGTTTGGTTAGGCTCCTGGGGCTCGTGTACTATACCTTGGTGCTGCATCAGGAACCACTGTTTCTCATGTCTCTGACATTGTTGGACCTGTAAGTTGCTTCTGGAGGTTAAATTTCCTATTATGATGAATGAATCTTTATTTGTCTGGATCTTGTGTTTTTATGATTAATGTGAAGTTCCGTGTGCAGACGGGAATGGTCTATGCAGTTGAGTTTTCACATAGGAGCGGCAGGGATCTAGTCAACATGGCGAAAAAGCGAACCAATGTCGTTCCTATCATTGAAGATGCAAGACATCCTGCTAAATACAGGATGTTGGTTGGCATGGTGGATGTAATTTTCTCAGATGTTGCTCAGCCGGATCAGGTATAAATGACTATCAGTTGCTGTGCAAACAATCATAACTCCAAAGAATTTCTCCACTTTGCCTTGTTTCTAATGCCCTTGATTGCAATTGGTTGTTTTTTTTCTTTCTACTAATAGGTTCTGTTATCTTATGTTTTTGAAGTGAAGGTATTTAATCTGCAAACTCTTATCTTCTGATGAACTGTTCAAATATCTTTGTTGAACAAATTATCATGACCAGTGGTCTTTTTCATGTTCATTAATTAACCAATTGGAGTTTGGAGTTTTTATTAAATTTCCAAAGCTTCTGGAATTGGTACCAGCTTAGATGCTTTTGAGCAATTTGGATGCTTTTTCTTGTTGTATTTCCTCTTCAACTTTAATTTTCTTTTTTGGTTATACTTGCATTCTTGTTAGGACTTCTCCATGATGCCTATCTTTCATGGATGTTAAGCAGAAAATGAAAAAACTCGGATTCCCCTTCCTGACATTATCGGATGATGCAAATTAGAGTTTCTGATGCATACTGAACTCAACATTTATCTATTTATTTATTTATGATTTGTGGAATTTATAGTTTCTGCTTTAACTTTCTGAGAACTACTCTGATGTCACATTTGGTTAAACTTTTAGTCTCTTTTTCCTTTTTCTTTGGATGAGCATATGATGAAATAACTCGGATTCCCCTTCAGCACATCATTGGATGTTGCAAATTCGAGATTCTGATTCACACCCAATTTGGATTTTTTTTAATTTCTTATTTTTTGGAGTTAATAATTTCTTCATGAATTTTCTGTAAAAAAATTGCTTCCATTATGATTATTGTATAATTGGCCTATTTTTTAGACCAGTTTCGATGAAATCTTAAAGTTTGCCTCGTTTTATGTTCTTAAATGTGTCCACATACAATTTATTTTCTGCTTTCGTGACTGTTCCCTAGTACTGAATCCTATTAGTATAGCTTCCATCCGAGTCTCTGCGGTGCAGCTCTATATCTAAGAGGCTCCTCTTTGTCTGGCAGTGGTACTTCCCCTTTCTTTTGTACAGGACCATATAGAGGAAATTAAGTAGTTTTCTTAGAAGATTTCTTATGCTGGTGTCGTTTATGTGGTTTTCTTGTTATGGTACTTGTGGTTGTCCACTTTGGATTATACTTTTCTCTTCCAGTGCACCAGAAAAATATTTAGCCTGCCAATCATGAGCCTATGCCTCAGCACATAGGCTCACAAACTGCATGCAGCTAAAATATAAATTTTTTTTTATATTTTATCATCACAGTTTGTGGCTCCTTGTGTTGACATGTTGTCTTCTGATTGACCGTTGATTTTTTTTGCAGCTGAATGAGCCAAGTATGCTCCATCCACTTTCTTGTCACCAGTCTAGTATCAAATAGGATCTCCCTTGAGCAGATGCCTTTTCCTGATTAGCTGGATGTCAGAATGCAGTTTTTGAATTGCAAATTTACTCTATTTGTTATTCATACTCTTAGATGTGCACTCATACCTTCTCCTATTCCTGTTTTGTCACATTTTAGCTAGTCTTGTTTGTTTTATTTCAACGGAACCTTATGTTTACATTTTGGTCTCAAGCAAATCCTGAAACATAGTTCCTGTTTTGTCACATTTTAGCTAGTCTTGTCTGTTTTATTCCAACGGAACATTATGTTTACATTTTGGTCTCAAGCAAATCCTTTCTTTTAAAGAATACCAAACATGCACTGGAAGTCTATATTTCTGTTCCTTTTGGCTATATATCTAGCTGGCTGCCTAATGGCAGCACTTTTGTGTTACTTCTTGCTCAATTCTAAGAACACAAACAAATCAGAGATGAGTCTAATTAACAAGCCCCCTTGACCACTATCTGCTATCAAATTCTTTTTTTCTTCTGTCGTTGCTTATCCTTTCGAGACGTTTGACCCATCTTGGTTTCCTCAATTCATGTCCACTCTCTTGTTTCTCATATGGTCTATCTGTAGGATGACTATGGTTTCTAAGTCACTATAGTTTCTCTTGACTTCAACAGTAGCTAGACCATTGTCATAAAATTGATTCATAAAATAAAGCAGTGTGTCTGAGAAATGTTATATGCAGGATCTCTGTGGCTTTGTAATATTGTTTCCATAGTTCATAATATTTTTTTGCGCTTTATTTGCAGGCTAGGATCTTAGCTCTGAATGCTTCCTACTTCTTGAAGAATGGTGGTCATTTTGTGATCTCAATCAAGGTATTTTGATGTTTCTTCCAACTTTATTTTGATGTACCAATTTGAAATGAGCCTTTTCTAAATCTTCTTTATGGATGAAAAAGGTGATTATACCAAGTTTTGATCTCAGTATTCATGTGTGGTTCTTTGCAGGCAAACTGCATTGACTCAACTGTGCCAGCTGAGGCTGTCTTCGCCCAAGAAGTGAAGAAACTCCAAGCAGAGCAGTTCAAACCTTCAGAACAAGTGACCCTCGAGCCCTTTGAAAGAGATCATGCTTGTGTTGTAGGTGGATATCGGATGCCAAAGAAGCAAAAAGCGGCCGCCTAAATCTCCAGATATTTTGTGAACATGATTGAACAGTCTTCAATTTGGTGTGATCTAACTCACTCACATATATGCGCTCTGAACTAGACTTTCAAATTGGGTGATGTCAGTTTTTGTATTTTTATTATGCGTCTTAGATGGGGAATGTAGACTACATTCAGTATTTGGTTTTGAAGCTATATCTGTTTATCCGTTTGGTTTGTCATGAAATTGTGTTTGGAGGATCACAGCTTGACTTGTTTAGGTAGATTAGCCATTTTGTGCTGTAAGGCAACCTTGTCTAACCTGTTTGAACTTAAGCTAAACTCAGACTCAGCCTAGTTACTCAGTTTTGGGTTGTCTCTGCTGCAAAATTTTTTTTTGGTCACGGCTTACCTTCTTCTAGATGAAGGCAAGCATCTTCCAACCATCGGGGAGCATATCGCATCGTTCCCAAATATAACGAACGCCTTCATTAAAATCACCAAATTATGAAAATATCCACTGTAATAAATACCGATAATTCCAGTGCCCTTCGCTGACGGAAAATTTCTTTAGACCCCATCGCCGGCGGGCGCTAAATCTAATTCTGGTACTTATACAGTTAATCCAGCATATAGTAATCTCATCTTAGGTTAATTACCACACGAATCTCCAGAACCTTCTGAGAAGCCATCCTCATTAGAATCGCACCCGTTCGTTTTTCATCGAGAGTCGAGCTCAGCAATCCGGACGGTGGTCCAAGCTGGCCGGTGGAACCGAGCTGCCCCGAGTCCAAACCCATAGGACGCGGTACGGTCCAGACGCGATGGCATTCTCGTCAGCTTCGCAAGCTTCAGATAACCTGTAGACGAACATCTGTGTCATGTATAATGAAAGGTTTTTCTCTTTTTAGGATATTGTTACGCAAGTGTCGTAAAAGGTTGGAATTGATTTTTGTAATTCTGTGAATATTTTGATATTCATAATTTTTGAATTTAATGTGGAGAATTTGAGATTTGAATAGGGGTGAATGTGACAAATATCAGAATTTGGATGTATCTAAATTCAAACTTGGTTAGAATTTAATTAGAAGCCGGTTTCGGTTTTGATTTTGAGAGGATTGATTTTAAAACGAGGTTGGTTTTTTTTTTTTTTTTCTTTTCGTCACGTTGGTAGTCACATTATGGTAAAATTTCGCGAAATTCGCTGATGTGCTTATGTAAAATTATTTTGTAAATGAACCTGGGTTTGGCTTTCGGCCCCACGGTGGAAATGGGTTTGATGCGAAAGATCTAGACCAAGCTGGAAAAACCTGATTCCAATTGGACCCGGATCCGGACTCATAGTGGTCCGACCCGGGTCCGAACTCATAGTGGTCGGACCCGGGTCCGAATCAGGACGGTCATTTCAGTGCCATTTTGTCTGGCTTCTAGATTCTTGAAGTTACAAAAGAAAACATATTCTTTCAGAACAATTGCACACAAAGTCCGTGACTGAAATCTTTGAACGTTATAAATAAGTCCCTAAGATCTTCATATTTATGTAGGAGTCCTTGGAATTATTAAAATCGTCGAGGATTAGTAGTTCTCGACGAAAGAGGTTGCCATTTTTGAGAGCTACGGACCAGGAACCAATTCTGATCGCATGGTTGGACCGCATCAAACTCGGGTTGTTGAGCCGATCAAAGCGATTAGTTGGCAATTGCTTCGCGTTTTGATTAACCCATTCAAATTTGTAGCACTCGCCGTACTCGAAGTGACTAGCGCTGCGGATGATGCTAATTAATTTAATGAGAAAAATACCTACCTATCAAGATCGGGATCTGAAAAATCTGCCTCGGATGGCAGCAAATTGGTTATTCTCAGTCGCGTTTAAAGGATTGGATTAAAATTTGCAGGTCACTTATTGGGATTAAATGTGGGAGCGGGCGAGACCCGGGAATATGAATCCAATCCGGTAAACCATGTAACGTGGCTTCTACCCGCTATGCACGGTGTCACGCCAGTTAATTTCTATCCTGAAATTTCGCTCGTGATGGCGCCAAGGTTCGCCCACTTCAGTCCGCCAAACTCGTACAAATTCATAAGAGTATAGAGGAAAAGAGAAGTACAGCAACATTGACAACATTTTATTGCTCACATAAAAGGAAATACAACTCTTAATACGGAGTGACACTACAAGTCTCTCTACCTGTGTGTGTCTCAGCTCAATAGACCCCTAATCTATTTATAGTACACATATTTGGCTGTGAGCAACTGCTGGAGATCATGGAGAACATGTTTCACAATGTTCTCCCTGCAATTCAACTGCTGGAGGCCATAGAGAACATGCTCCACAATGTTCTCTTGGCAGTTAGTTGACTCTCTGAGCTGCTGCCACTTGTCCCACGAGCCCTCAATTGCCTCTTTACTGGTCACGTGTCCCTTGACAGTTGCAACTCTGGTTCTCCAGCCTGTAATGCCAAGTGTTCAGGTTGTTCACATGCTCCTGCAGCTCACTTTAGCCAACCTGTCCCGCTGCTCGCTCTGCAGAACTATTTGGGCTGTTCGGGTCTCCATTCGAACATGTCATGACTCCGTCACTTGCTGCTATGTGTGCTGCCCACGCACACATATGTTGGAGGCAGTCCGTCGCCTCGCATGATCATGCGCTCCCTCGCATGATACTCCTCGTAGTGGCACCGACCACCACAGCTGGTTGTTTGCTCGTATGTGTGCTACTCGTGCACACACACGCTGGAGGCACTCTATTGTCTCTGAGATCATGAGGTCCGTTACATGATCTCGTTGTGGTGGCACCTACCACTCACAATGGGTGTGACAAACCACCCCCACCAGGAGAGTTCGACGTTCTCGTCAGAGTAGAGTCCATGTACTCCTTGATTTATTTCTCGAACTGCCATAGTGTAAAGTCCCTCTCCCACGTGGCATTGGCCTCGCTGCCGCCTTTCCACTTCACAAGAAAATCGGTCCATCGATTCTTCTTGCTTTGCCCTATAGTCCGGTATGCAAGGATCTTCTCGACCTCCTTGTCGAACTGCTTTCGAACAACTGGTGGAGCTCTCCTTACTTGCTGTCTATCTCCAAGCAAGTCCCTGTTGAAAGGTTTGAGAAAGCTTACATGGAATGTTGGGTGTACCTTCAGCCTGTCGGGTAGCTTCAACTTGTAAGCAACCTGTCCGACTTTCTTCATCACCTCGAAGGGGCCGTCATACCTTGGTACCAACCCACGATGTACGGTCTTGCTGCTGATTTTCTTCAATATCTATGGAGTAAGTTTCAGCAGCACCATGTCCCCAACCTGGAACTCCAATGAATGCCTTCATTCATCCGCATGCCTCTTCATGCATTTTGCTGCCTTGCGCAAGCTGTCCCAAGCTTGTTCTATTAGCTCCTCCTTCTCCTTGGCGAAGCAATATGCAGCAGGGCACTTTCCTTGTTCCGTCGATTGAGCCAACTCAAGAGGAGTGAGAGGCTGTTGTCCCATGACAAGCTCTGCATGACTCATTCCTATAGCCGACGACATGTGGATGTTATAACAAAATTGGGTTGTGTCCAACAGCTCCAATCAATTCTGCTGGCTGGCCATCACATAATGCCTTAAGTATTCCTCCACCAAGGCATTGATGCGCTCCGTTTGGCCATCCGTTTGCGGGTGATTAGCTGTAGAGAACTTCAACTCTGAACCCATCGAGTTGAAGAGTGTTGTCCAGAACCTGTCCGTGAATCGAGCATCTCGATCACTCACGATGTCTTTCGGAACATCGAAGTGCTTCACCACATGCTTGTAGAACAGCCCAGCTGCTACCTCTACTGGACATGCATGTGGTGTTGGTATGAACACCGCATACTTCGAGAGTCAGTCGCCGATGACTAGCACTGAGCTCATCTCATCCACTTTGGGAAAGCCCGAAACAAAGTCCATGGAAATGGACTGCCACGTCTTCTCCGGAATAGGCAGGGGTTGCAGTAGCCCTGCCTGCTTCTTCCTCTTTGTCTTGTCAAGCTAGCACACAAGACAAATCTTGACGTACATCTCGACGTCTTCTCCCATTTTTGGCCAATAGTATGACATGGATAAGAGTGCCATCATCCTTTGTCCTCCAGGATGTCTTACCCATTGCGGATCGTGAGTCTCTCGCAGCAGCTCACGCCTCAGCCCTCCTGCCTTCGGGATGTACAACCTGTTGCCTCTAGCATACAACAAGTTATCTTCAAGCCAATAACGCTTAATTACCCCTTCACGTACCTCTCCCCTGAGTTGGACGTATTCTGGGTCCGCGTCAGCTTGCTCTTTAACCCTCTCCAGCAGGGTTGACTGCACTGTGGATAGCGCAGCTATGTAGCATTGCACCTTCCTTCGGCTCAATGTATCCACCACTTGGTTCTGTCGTTCAGGCTTGTGCTCCCACATGAAATCAAACTCGGCCAACAACTCCTACCACCGAGCTTGTTTGGGGGTCAATTTCTTTTGGGTCTTGAAGTAGGTGTTTGCAACATTGTCCGTCACAACCCTAAACTTCGTTCCCAATAAATAATGCCTCCAGGTGTCCAAGCAGTGCACCACTGCTGTCATTTTCTTCTCATGTGTGGTGTAGCGTTGCTTCGCATCCTTGAGCTTGCGGCTCTCAAACACCACTGGGTGTCCTTCCTGAATAAGAACTCCCCCAAGAGCACAAGCTGAGGCATCCGTATGTACCTCGAATGGAAGCTCGAAGTTAGGCAATCACAGCACCGGTTCCATTGACACTGCTACCTTCAGCTGGTCAAACGCCACTTGGCATTAGTCTGTCCATGCTCATTTTCGATCCTTCATCAGCAAGTCAGTCAGGGGATTCACTTTCCTTGAATAACCCTGAATGAATCTTCTATAGTAGTTAGCCAAACCGAGGAAAGAACGAAGATCCGATACCTTTGTTGGGGCCACCCAATTGATGATTGCCTGAATCTTCCTCTCATCCATTTGTATTTGTCCCTTGCTCACCCTATGCCCAAGGAACCTGATTTCCTTTCGACAAAACTCGCATTTCTCCTTCTTGACAAAGAGCTTGTATTCTCTAAGCCGAAAGAATACCTTTCTGAGGTGGTCGACATGGTCCGCCAACATCTCCGAGTAGATGACAATGTCATCCAAGTATACCACCACGAATCAATCCAAGAACTCATACAAGACTTCATTCATCAAGTTGCAAAAGGTTGCTGGAGCATTTGTCAATCCAAAAGGCATGACTAGGAACTCAAATGAGTCATACCTCGTGACACATGTCGTCTTTGAATCATCTCCCTCAGCAATCCAGACTTGCCAATACCCCGATCGCAAGTCCAACTTGGTGAAGTATGTCGCCTTGGCCAATCGATCGAACAAGTCACCTGCATTCGGCACCGGGTACTTGTTCTTGATAGTCACTTTGTTTAGTACCCGATAGTCCACGCACATCCGAAGTGAACCATCTTGTTTTCGTAGAAACAACACTGGGGCACCATACGGGGCTTTCGACGGTTGGATTAGTCCTGCATCCAACAGTTTGTTGAGCTGCTTCCTCAGCTCCAAAAGCTCCGCATTTGCCAATTGATAAGGGGCCTGAGCTGGAGGTTTAGCACCTGGCTCCAGCTCAATCTTGTGGTCAACTGCCCTCCAAGGGAGAAGTTCGTTGGGCAATTTTGGTGGCATCACGTCCGCGTAATCCACCAGGATAGTTGCAATATCATCAGATACCTCCACGACCTGATCCGGTTGTATCTCGATTAGTGCTGCAACATAGGTGGTCTCGCCCTTCTTGAGACCTGCTTTCAGCTGTTGGGGAGACTGCATACCCGCTGCTGCAGTTTTCCCTCCATACGCTGCCTGTATAAAGCATGGTGATTCCTCCGCAGAAATTAACATACTTGATAGGTGAGGCACCAAACTAGCCTTAGCTTGGACGAAGAAGTCTATCCCCAAGATAAACTTAAACTCATCAAGCGCGGAGATTGTCACACTGATCTCTCCCTCCCAAGCTCCAACTTTGAGGGTTGCGCTGGTTATTCCATGAATCGGAGTTGGTCCGGAGTTTACTGCCTTCATTTTCCATGAACTTGGTTGCACCTACAAACCAAATTTGCTTACCAACTTATGGGAGAAGAAGTTGTTGGTCGCTCCTGTGTCCAGCATAGCCAAAATAGGCCTCCCATTTAGTAGCACCGATGCATACATCAACCCTTTGCAAGGCGGCTACCTTTCTGCCGTCATTGAGTTGAGTAGCTGCAATGGATTCATACGTGGTGTTGCCGTTGCACCACGTCCTTCTTCCTCAGATTCCCTGAGAGTTAGAGCAGATAGTTTTTCCCTCCTCGAACATTCCCTTGCTCGATGAGGACCATTGCATATAAAACAGCCCTGCTCTCTGTTGGTGGGTTGCAACTTGGACTGGTCGGTTCCGCAACCTTCTTGCCCTTTCCCTCGGGCTTCTTGCCATCCTTATGTGCACGCCCCATCTTCCTTTCCTCCATGGCCGTTTTGGTAGTTGTCGTCAACTTGAAATCCACCAAGCCTTCCGCAAAAGCAATGGTCGAAGAAAGATCCCTCACTCCTTGCCGTCGGAGTTCAGCTTGAGCTCATGGCTGCAAGCCAGAAAGAAAGTTGTACAACTTGTCCTCCTCGGACATGTTGGTGATGTCGAACATGAGGGAGTTGAATTCCCTCACATACTCCCTTATGGTCCCCGAATGCCGCAGCTTCTTCAGGGATTCTCGCGTAACCCACCCTGTGTTGCACGGAAGGAACTGCTCCTTTAGTTCCTTCTTGAGGATCTCCCAATCCTCCAGCTGAGCTCTCCCAGCTCAAGCATTCTCCGATGCTCTGGTACGCCACCACAATTTGGCATCTCCACTCGAGTACATGCCGGTGATGGTGACTTTCTCCCGTTCCGAAATGTGAGCAGCCTTGAAGTACTGCTCCATATCCCATGAGAAGTTCTCCAACTCCTTTGCATTCCTGCAGCCATTAAAGGAATGAGATTCTGGAACTCTTACCTTTGAAGGAGCTCCGCCTTCAACAATGGAGTTTGTCATCGCTCTCTTTACCACCATCAAGTCCTGCTCCAAGCACTTTAGACTTGATCTCATGGAGTTTATGATCGCAGCATACCTTTCCTCTGCATCTTTCACCTCATTTGCAAGGGCCTCCTTGAGAGCAGCATTTTGCCCCTCTTGCCAAGCCAACTGCGCCCATAAGTTGCTCGCATCTTCGGTTGGAGGATTCCCCAGCATCTCCTCGATGTGAATTAACCGATCCCGAAGCTCCACTTTCGTCACCATGGCTTTTGTTGATCTTGGTTTCCGCTGAACCGGTTTCTCACCAAACCGGGATCTGATACCACTTGTCACACTGGCTAACTTCTACCCTGAAATTTCGCCCGTGATGGCGCCAAGGTTCGCCCACCTCAGCCCGCCAAACTCACACAAGCCCACAAGAGTATAGAGGAGAAGAGAAGTACAGCAACCTTGCTAACCTTTTATTACTCACATAAAAGGAAATACAACTCTTAATACGAAATGACACTACAAGTCTCTCTACTTGTGTGTGTCCCAGCTCAATAGACCCCCTAGTCTATTTATAGTATACATATTTGGCTGTGAGCAACTGTTGGAGATTATGGAGAACATATTTCATAATGTTCTCTCTGCAGTTCAACTACTGGAGGCCATTGAGAACATGCTCCACAATGTTCTCTTGGCAATTAGTTGATTCTCTGAGTTGCTGCCACCCGTCCCACGAGCTCTCAATTGCCTCTTTGCTGGCCACGTGTCCTTTGACAGCTGCAGCTCTGGTTCTCCAGCCTGCAGCCACGTGTCTTCAGCCTGCGACGCTAAGTGTTCAGGTAGTTCACATGCTCCTACAACTCACTTTAGCCAATCTATCATGCTGCTTGCTCTGCAGAACTATTTGGGTTGTTCGGGTCTCCATCCGAACATATCGTGATTCCGTCACTTGCTGCTATGTGTGCTGTCCGCGCACACATATGTTGGAGACAGTCCGTCGCCTTGCATGATCATGCGCTCCCTCGCATGATACTCATCGTAGTGGCACCGACCACCACAACTGATTGTTTGTTTGTATATGTGTTGCTCGTGCACACACACGCTAAAGGCACTCCATTGCCTCTGAGATTATAAGATCCGTTACATGATTTCATTGTAGTGGCACCTACCATTCATAACGGATATGACACACGGCTTCACGTGTCCAGGCGATCTGCAAACTTTGGCGCACGGGCATTCGGCTCCCTGCTCGTATCTTCTTCGCATGCTGACAAATATATCTGTTTTTCTTTTTCGTATTTGGACTGAAACTGAATTTTCTGAGATGACCGAACCCGACATTATTTGGGTTCCAACAGAGATACAGAGCCAACGAGGTCACTATCTGCAATTTGGTCAAGCCCATCGTGTAATTTTTTTCTTTTTTTATTTCATATACTCGTAATGATTCCCAAAATTTGGAAATTGCGTGCGTACAAATCTAATTGCTACTCTTTTATTAAAAAAATAAATCGAACATTACATTATTTAAAAAATTTAAATTAAAGAACGTCAAATTAAATTAATATAATAAATTTAGATATTAAAATATATAAGAAATATATTAAGTTTTATTTATTCAATTATTTAACATAAAATTAATTTATTACATGTCATAAAATAACAATATATTTCTTTGAATAATTATGTTTTTCTAGAAAGAGTAATCATCCTTAGAAATTAAGGGGTCGTTTGGATCGATTGCAAATTTGAAATTGAGGAATTAGTCAATTATGTTAATTCTGAGGAATTGAGAAAATCATTGGAATTGTCTAATTCTGGTATTTGGATGAAATTAAAAATTGATTCATTCTCTCGATTTTAAAATATATTAAATTTAATATTAAATTTTATACAAAATAAAAATATAAAAGAGAATTTATAAACACACAATATATATATATATATAAAAAGTAATACTTTATTTATAAGTAAATAAAATAAAATAAAATATTAATATTAGAAAATACTAAGTTAATTAAAAAATTAATATAAATTAAAAAATGACCCAAAAATAAATAATTCTATAATTATAATAGGATTTATTTAATATATTTTTTATTAAATAGTTTAATAAACGTAAAATACATATATATTAAATTTAGCACAAAATACTAAAAAAATATAAATATAATTTACAAACGTAACATATATACTATTTTTTAAAAATAAATACTTTATTTATAAGTAAATAGAATAACATAATATATTAATATCAGAAAA
Organism: Trichopus zeylanicus subsp. travancoricus; assembly: GCA_005019695.1. Taxonomy (NCBI): domain Eukaryota; kingdom Viridiplantae; phylum Streptophyta; class Magnoliopsida; order Dioscoreales; family Dioscoreaceae; genus Trichopus; species Trichopus zeylanicus. Next base: position 464,527 of record RXID01022204.1, read on the forward strand.
TGCTAAGTTAATTAAAAAATTAATATAAATTTAAAAATAGTCCAAAAATAAGGAATTCTATAATTACAATACAATTAATTTAGGAATTATTTAATTTATTTTTTTGTTAATTAATTTGATAAACATAAAACATATATTTTCTTAAAAAAATAATTTATTACTTTAAAAATTAATATAATTATTAAAATGACCCATAAATAGAGAATTATATAAATATAATATAATTAATTCAAAATTTGTTAAATAATTGGATAAACTTAAAATTATAATTTTTTTAAAAAATTTATTTTTAGTTAAATATATATTTTAAAATTAAAATATGTAAAATAATTTAAAAAATAAAAAATTTTAAAAATGACCTAAATGTTATATAAATTTATTATTTAATTTGTGGGTCCTACCACAATTCCTAAGAATTAAATTATTCTTTTCAAAATTTTCAAAATTCAAAGTCGAAATTAAAAAAAAAAGAAACTGTTTAATTCCTTTAAAACTAAACACAAAAATTCAGAAATTAGATCTTTAATTTCTCGAATTCTCTCAAGAGGTTTGGAATGGAACCAACCAGGCTCTAAGGGCAATAAAGGTGGCGCGGCGGAAACTAACGGTAGCGCAACGATGCGAGCCAGAGTCACTTTTAGTGCGAGCTCTACTACAAACCATGCATGCGGTCCATTAATGCACCACACCCGCACCTGCACCCGCACCCGCACCCTCTTCTTTTAAACCACCCGGCACTTCTTCTTCATCCCAAACTCCATCCCATTCTACACCTCCTCCTCCATTTTCAGTCCCAAAGCAGCCCCTCTGCCATGGCCACCGAGAACGGCGCCAAGGAAAAGACGTCGACGACGACGACCCTCAAACGAAGGTCCTCAACAAGAGCAATGTTCTCCCCACAAAGCCTCCGATGAAGCCTTCCTGCCCCCTGGGCACTTTCGACTTGCCCTACATTAAATTCTATTACAATCAGAAGCTGCTGATTTATAAGACTGCAGAAGGAGAAGAAAGCTTCGACGCCATTGTGGGAAGGCTCAAGGAGGGGCTGGGGGCAGTCTTGGAACAATTTTATCCCGTGGCCGGGAGGCTGGTGCAGGACGAAGAGGGGGTGGTGATGGTCGACTGCGAGGGGGAGAACCTCGTCGGGGCGGAGGTGGTCGAGGCCGTAGCGAAGGGCATGGTCGTCGAGGAACTGGCCGAGGGCGATGCGGCAGGGATCTTGAAGGAGGTGGTGCCGTACAACGGTGTCATGAACCTCGAGGGCCTCCGCCGCCCGCTGCTTGCAATTCAGGTGAGCTTTTTAAGTCATCAATCTTAGTGTTAAAAATGAATTGAAATGAGTTTTTGCAAATACATAAAAGATGTTATATTGCCCACAACAATAAATTGATGATGTATACGATTTCACTGAAAAAAAAAAAGAAAAATAAACATTATATATATCTCATAGTTTTTTATATTGAGAATAGCTCTCTCAAAATTACCTTTAAATTTTATAGAAATATAACCCGATGGTGAGACATAGATGGCAGCGAGTCTGAACGAGTGGGTGAGTTTGGGCTCAACCACGTTGTTTACAATCGACCAAAACCCAACTTCCTCTGCGCGACGAGGAATGTCCACATTTCCCAGATTCCTATTAACTCAACCCACAGGCTGACAACTCTCTATAGTCTCTGTACTTTCTATTTATGGCAATTGTTTGGGTTGTCAGTTAATGTCTTTTACTATTTTTGGTAATCCGACATACTCATTACTGGAAAATACAAGTGACTAAGCACTATCAAGCTATTTGATTAGTCAAATACGAAGCATTCATCCACCATCCTGCTGGCATTTATTCCTGTTTTAATGCTCACACTTGCACCGTGAAGTTGAGATAAACGAACTGGATCGCATCTCAAGTCCATGTGATTAATCCTTTTCCCCATGTATCCCAATTAATGTATTATTCCGTTAACATCAAAAATCGAATAATCGCTATTTTTTTTAAAAAAAGAATTTTTTATAATTATTCACTTGCATTTTTATTTCTACAAATGTTTATGAAATTCAACTCTGACCATGACGAATGACGATATCCACGCCGACGAGTCAAGTTCACAAAGCTGGACGATGGCATCGCCATCGGCTGCGCGTTCAACCACGCGGTCCTCGACGGCACGTCGACATGGCACTTCATGACCGCCTGGTCGGAGCTCTGCCGCGGCTCCTCCTCCGTGTCCCTGCCGCCGCTCCACGACCGCGCCCAAGCCTGCGACATTCGTGTAAAGGTTGAACTCCCCCTTTCCGCTGAGGCACATGAGAAAGACGACCCCAACGGCCCCCCGAAGCCCCTCCGCGCCAAGATCTTCTCATTCTCCGAAGCCGCCATCGAGAAACTAAAGTCCAACGCCAAAGCCCGCCTCCCAGCCGGCGCCAAGCCCATTTCTACTTTTCAGTCGTTCGGCGCTCACGTCTGGCGCGCTGTCTGCCGCGCGCGTCGTCTGAAGCCCGAGGACTACACCGTCTTCGCCATCTTCATCGACTGTCGCAAGCCGCCGATGCCGGAGAACTACTTTGGGAACCTCATCCAGGCCATCTTCACCGTCACCGCCACCGGCTTGCTGCTAGCCAACCCGCCGGAGTTCGGTGCCGACTTGATACAGAAGGTGATTGACGCGCACGACACGAAGGCCATCGACGCGAGGCTGGCGGAGTACGAGAAGAAGCCGAAGATGTTTTACTACTCTGACGCCCGCAAAAACACGGTAGCGGTCGGGAGCTCGCCGAGTTTAAGGTCTACGACGTGGACTTCGCGTTCGGGAGGCCGGAGAGGACGAAAAGTGGATCCAACAACAAATTTGTGGCATGATGTACTTGTATCCGAGGAGGGACGGCGGCAGGAGCATTGACGTGGAGTTGTGTAAGGCCTCGCGGGGCCCAGACCGTGGATATGTAATTAGCCGCAGTTATTTTTAATTTTATATCAATAAAGGGTTGAAATTGAGATTAGATTAAATAGGATAATTATCAAAAATCTAATAATAAAATTTTTTTCGGAAAATGGGAAAAAATAAAACTTTGGGGTCCGATAGGTCAGACCGTAAACATTCAGAAATAATATTGTGCTGAGTCAGGAACATTATATAGTAATATCAAATCACTCTATACTTTTTGATCGATGTGGACTAGTTCAGCGAGAACGCTGAACCCTTGAGAGGAAGAGATTATAAAGTCCAATATGACTAGTGAATCAGTAGATAAATAATGAATTTATAGTTGACAGTAATTATCTTTATTTTCACAATAATAAAATATTAAAATTTAGACTGAATTAAATATGATAATTGCGGGAGCATCACAAGCTGATTCTAGACCGAGCTGACAGGAGGACGAGGAGTTCCTCGTGGCCGAAGCCTGAGAACAGCGATGAGAAGCCAGAATCGGCGTGATCTCTGTCGTCTCGATCGAGTTTAGTTGGACTTGGAGTATTAGGGTTTCCATTAATGATTATTATAATAATGTGGTAATGATGAGCTTATTTGTCTTTTTTTTTTAAAAAAAAGATTTTTAAAGCAAGAATCAGTGCAAGGTGGGCATGGTCCCTTCCCTTCGTTTTGATTCAGCCTATGATCGAAGGAGCGTGATAAGCTGAATATGATCATGCCTCAAAGTGTGTATGCATATAAATATAATACAATTCGATCAACGACGATGCTTAACCACTCGAGACTCAAAGAACTAAATCAATTGGAATTTTTTTTTTTTTTTGAAGATGCAGTTATTGGACCCACTCCAAATCAATCGAATCAAGCGGAAAACTGAAAATAATAATTAATTTTCTCAAAAAAGGTTTAATTGTTTTCCGTTTCGATGCACTAAATCCTAAACTGTGAGGCATTCTACAATTTTTTACCTTTATATAAGAATCTTGAAAAATAAAAGTTTTGATAACCACAACGAAGGTAGAGGTGTAGTGAACTCACACCTAGACAGCTCACCCTCGTCTCGGCCACGACGGTGACACCACAACTGGGATGTACCCGTCACCTGCCTCCCACGACTCACCTTCGCCTACCGGCCACTGCCAGTACTCAGAAAATTAACCGCCGACACCAGGTCACCTTCTCCTATTATTAAATCTCGCGAACCTGATCGAGCCTGCCTGCTGTTGCGTTCTTCCCAGGTTCTCTTCCGCCTCGCTCTGTTTAGGAGGTTTTTTCGCTGCGATCGTTCTTTCTCGAGGTAATTTCCCAACTATTTTAAGCTATAATATGGAACCGGATGGATCGATTGGGTTATCTTTGTTAGATTTCGATGTTGTTATTGTGAATCGGATAACATTAAGTACAGCGATTTTTGAAGGTTTTGGGAATTTTTCTACTGGAATCTGGATTGGATCAGTTTTGATGTGCTGACGAAATCCTCTGGTTTGCTTTGCGGGTTAACCTCCTTTTTTGATTTTGCATTCTTTTTTTGTTTTTTGTCTTTTTTTTTCTTGGGGCAATTCGATTATTAATCAATTGATTATACTTAGAAATTCGTGGTTTTTATGTGATGGGTGTAAAAATTCGTCAGTTCCATTTTTTTAATCCAGCGTTATGCTTAAATTCGGCGCCTTTCTGCTAAGAATGAGCTAGCTTATTGTTTATGTCATGGAATTGGATCTGCTGTGGTTGTTGATCTTTCTGTAATGATTCTTATTTGTGACTTGAAAGTGTTGTCCTTCTGTGTTTGTAGTTAAAATTTGGATCTTTTGGCCTTAATCTTCTGTTGCTCGTCAGAAGATATTGTTTGATATGAAGTACTAGAATACGAAATTTATTACTTCAAAGAGGTGAAGAAAGTTTTCTGCATTGTTGAGAAAACATTGTCAGTTCTCATAGCAATTTGGCATTTTTTAATTTGATTCATTAGGTGCCTGTATGCTAGCTGGTTCTTATAAGGAGTTTCCTTCCTTTCTTTTTCACTAAATTGATGCGTTGTGAAACTCCTTACCCATATCCCCTTCATAGTTACCGTAAGTTATGTACATCTGCTTTTCCATTTTGGTTTTTATCTAGTGCTTCATCTAGCTTTTTAGACTAAGGCACGGCGGATGATGAGAAAGATGGGGAGGGTATTTCATCCCGTGGAGCTGAATGAGAAATTGTTTCTTTGACCGCATCAGCATATGCTGCTGCTCCTGGGCCTGAAGGATTGCAGACTCCTCATGTAAGTATGGATGAGGAGACTGATAGAAATGTGCATCATTCGTCTAATGCAATGTTCATGTCTAGCCACTTTGTATTTCCACCTAATGAACATGAGAATCTTCCTATAGAACCTTATCTTGTTGAAATTCAACATGAACCTGGTGTTGAGGATGAAACCCCTATTGTGGAGGACGGTGAAAACTACAATAAATTCCATGGAGAAAACATGAAACGTAAAACTGATGACTGCTTACATGGGATCCAGATGTTAGATGAAAGAGAACAGCTTTCTGCTCATAGTATGGAATTTGGAGAGGGCAAGACATTCAAAGGATTAGGATTTGATGGGAAAGCAGACATCCTTCACCATTCTCCTGAACTTACTGCTTTACATGCTCGAAGTGAGATAAGCTTGTCTGGACCATGTGATGACAGTGCTAAAACCTTTTGAGTCAGATGATCCTTCTGAGAACAATGAAGGTTCTCACCTTGATTCAGATGCTTTAAAGATTAACAAAATAAATAAGCATGATGGCTCAGGCCTTCCTTGCGAAGCCTGGTGGAAGAAGCATGCAGCTTCTTGGTATAGTTATGCGAAGGAAGGAAATGCATATTGGTCTGTTGTGTGGCTGCAGCTTTGATGGGGCTAGGTTTTTTAGGGAGGCATTGGCATCGAGAAAATTTGCATCTTCAGCAACTCAAATTGCAATTTGGAATCAGTGCTGACGTATGTTCGGTTTTATGCTGATAATATGATAATGGCATGCTTTGTTGCAGATTTTTCGATTCTCTCTTTAAGACTTAGCTTCAATTAACTTTTTATTCAGATGATGTGTTCATTGTCTGTTTATTGTTAGTGTACCATCATTCTCCATGTCATTACTATGGAGATCTGTTCCTTCTTAAAAGCTAATGTAATATTTGTATGTCCTGCTATATATATTTCTACAAAGATAGGTTTGAGCAAAAAATCTTGATGACCTTTTCTTGTATTGTCTGTCTGCATGTTTTATTTTATTTGGCACTTTGGCAGCTGAAGACACAAATAAATTTAGTTTGCAAGTGGAAATGTTTAACAATTCATTTTGAAAGCCATTATGGAGAATTATATACTTTTTTAGATTGAAAAATGTCTGCTTTGAGTTTTTCAATTTTGTTTTACTGTGATTTAGAAATAACTCTTCTACACCCAAAGGGCCTCTTTGGATAAGAAGTAAGAACCAAACATGAATGCATAATTGTATTGAACTCCCATGGGTCATGAGTAAAAAGTCCCGTTTGTTGTGCTTCACTGTACCCTGTGCCCCATATAAGTCTCATAAATGACTGCAAGTCAGAAGCCAAAACAGATAAGCTGGTTGGGTTCAAGTTAGAAACAGATATGATTGTCCATCAAAATTATCCTTTAGGGTGAGAGGCATGAAAATTCAGATTTATTCTGCAACCATATGTATAAAGCATTACTTGTATGCACACAGACATATGGGCAATAATGTAGGATTCAGTATGTTGGTTAAAAACTTGAAACACATGGATGATTGTTTACCAACACCAGAGCCCTGACCTAACTTACATGCAAATCAACCCTTAAAAATGTAGTCCTTGTAAGTTGGGAAACGTAGAAAATTGCATAGGCTACAAAAACCTTGATGGGGCATTACCTAGAAATCTCGAGATCTGTCAGACAGGCCATACTTGTTATTGTCCTGTAGGTGGTAATAAATAAATTTAAATACTCCAGCATGTGCTTAGAAACTATAGGCTACCCTTATGGATCATTTCTTGGGAGACTTGAGACTTGTGATTCCCATGGGCACTTGAAGATGATACCCCACCAGCTGGATGTGATCCTAAGACCGTCACTGACCAATGTCAAGCATATGTTGTGTACTGCATTGGCCTACAGCAGTTTCCTACTGCTGATTTGGTTCTGCAAGTCCTACATCTCTAAATAAGATACTGGCTCATTTATTTAACTTGTACAATTACGAAATGTATACAATTATCGAGATTCCAGGACCAGTTCAAGTCATATTAAAAATTAACTATTTAGTCACCTGGGTGTTTGTCAAGTTATCCCTTGGTCTTCAACTCCTCAAGTTAACAGGGTAAAAACCATTTACAAATCACCAACTCAGTTTTCTGGCTTCAATAATCTTGACATGCATCATCTTTTCTTGTTAATTTTCTACTGCCTGAAGTTGGGCCTTTAGCCTGCGGCCTCCTTTAGCTGATGCCCAGCAAGATGGCTGCCAGCAGACATGGCTGCACAGCCTGCTGGTTGCCAGCCTGGTTGTAGTGGCCTATTGCCATGATATTGCTTTAGATTTCCACCCTTTGCCATCAATGACAAGAGTGAAATAAGATAAACAACTTACTGCCATGATCCTTCAAAAATAATAGGAGAAAAACATGTTGAAAAGTTCTCTTGAGGAAGGGTAGGAATATGGTTGTTGAGAATGTGGGAAGATGTGTGTGAGTGAGAGACAGTTACATGATTATATTATTTGACCATTAAACATTTATCTTACCATTTTTTTTGTGTTGCATGCTCTACCTTTTTTTTTTTTTGTTTGTTTGGTAATTTGATTGCTCTACCTTCAAAATCAAGCAGCAATTGAGTATGACTCTCATGACATACAAATCCAATGTTGTTTTCAGGAGAAGATAGTGTTTTTATGCAACTGTGTAGTTTGTCCATTTCAAGCTAGTGGACAGCTAACATATTTATGCATGTGTACTGTGTAGTTTGCCCATTTTAAGCGAGTGGATACAACTAACATAATACAGTTGTTTATACTATTTGAGCTTTTATTTTTTCATAATCTGGGACTAGCGTCTCCCCCCCAACCATCACCACCACCGCCACACACACACACACACGCACACACACACAACACGCACACACAATTCTCTTGTTGTATTCCTATTGATTTTGTTGTGGTGGCCTTTCTTGTTGGTTTATCAAAAGCCCTGTTTGTTTTTGGTAGCAGGTGAGGTGGATTGTAGGACCAATCAACCGCTTCAAAGATATATTGATTGGCAATCGACAACAGAGCCTCTTGGTCCGTCTGGAGGCCACGCCAGACTGTCGAGTTCTTTGATGATGATGATGATGATGAACCAAGGGCGATGACGACGACTAAAAACTCAATCAATAATAGTGCACCAATTATGACAATGTGCATATGCAGTTGGCTGAGCGTGAATCGGAGACGATGGCTATAAGACACAATAGCTTTTGATTTTGTACAGTGTTTCTTATATTAAGAGATTTTCTGGCATCCAGGCCTGGTGGACCGCAGGTAACCACCGCAGTCTTTGGCTTCTGAATTGTAGTGCTGCAGGGCAAGGTAAAGTCGTGGGATAGCAAACTTATGTTATTTGATTCTCTCTCTTCCTCTCATCTTCATCAGGCCATGTATATATATTTTTTTACTTTCTCGGCTGAATTTGGATGTGTTTATTTTCCATATTTATTAAATGTCAAACAAATGTTAAAGGGTCCATGGAAGGGAGCGGCATTCTGTCAGCACCAATCATCTGAGAGGATTACTAGCCCTATCCGCCGTGGCTAGCCTTTCTTTAGGCTCATCCAATCTAGCTTCAGGTGGTTGTGTTGCGGCTGCTTTGAGAGATGGGTGAGGCTCTTTTGTGGCAAAATAATGGGACAAAAAGCCCTCCTCGATGTAGGATGTGCGATCGAGCATGGCATCTAAGCTTGGCTGTGTTTCGCTGCAGACTATGTCGATTGTTTGGGACTCCAGCAACATCATTTGAGATGGCGGACCATCAAGCGTGTCATCCAAAGTCCAAAGCATGACACTCGAATACCAAGCAACCGAGAGAGAGTCCATTAGCAATGCTGCTTGCTTTCAACGAACGAGTTAATCGTGCATTAGCCACTCCAAAAGTTAGCCACGTGCATTTGCTCCCCGTGCCCGGGCTGATCCTCTCGTCGTCCTCATCCCCCGTCTCCATTCTTTGCTAGCTGTGATCCGTCTGGACCCTCTCGAAAGTTTTCTTATTCCTAGTCACCTTTTTCTTCTATACTCCGACTAACATAACGACTGGATTTTAATTAGACGATCGTTAAGACAAAACAAATTATTAGAACATCATAGAGTGTGGATTACACGAATCTCTTCATTTTTTTTTTATGAATAATTACGCGAACAATAGGTGAGATGTCGCGTTCCAACAATCTGGCTTGGGAGGTGGCAGTGGGTGCATACGGAGGGTCGGGTATCATGTTGTAGACTCGCTCAGCCTGCCTCAGGATACCAGCTCACACGCCTTCTTCTCCTGTGTTTGTTTCCCGCGCCCGATCTGAATGCCAAGCTTGCTGTTAAATAATTATCGTGTCCGAGACAGATCATCCAATGCCTTTTATATATATTGTGCTTGTATTTACAAAAATCTTAAGAACAAATGTTTTCGATTGCAAAATTTTTACAAATATTTAAGAGATTTATTCATTTTTTTTTCTAACTTTTTAAATATTGAAGAAATTCATTTTTTTTTCCCCAAATTTTTAAATTTGGTAAATTGCCAAGTCAAAACGCAGATTAGATAAGAAGGAGAAGCGTAGGCTGCGTGCGTGCGAGGTGCCGAACCAAAAGCCATGCTAATAAACAATTCCTCCAAATCACGAACGCGTTGGGTGGGTCCCCACCCACGCCCCGAACCGCACGGGCGCTGAAAGTGCGTCAACCGCTCAATCGACCCACTTGTCACGCAAAACGAGCAGCCAGCGAAGCGCTGATTTTGCACAAGGACCTGTGTTACATCGCACTCAAAAATAAAAAATATATAAAAAATTACTTTTTTATTTCTGATTTAATTCTAAAAGTAGTTAAAATAATATATTTTAATCATTTTATGGATGCAAGTGTATTTTAAAATATAATTTTAATGTATAAAATATTATTTATTTAAAATTTTTATAAATATATATTTTTTAAAAAATTACTTGGAATAAAAATATGAAAAAAAATTTAATTTAATTTTTTTATTTTGGATAAAATTTAATTGAAAGTGGACTGATGTTTAAAAAAAAAATTGTTATTAAAAATAATTTTACTTTCGATTTTGTTACTCGAGGCGGGGTTAATTGGGACGTTGAAAGACGGGTTGCCAAATCGCTTTTCTCGAAAAGGAATCGGCAACGGGCGCCGCCCAGCGGACAAACACAAACCAACAGAGGAGTCAATCCCCAGTTTTTAGCCCCGAGTTTCTCAGGCTATTCACCATCGTGCCCTCCTACGTCCATTACATTGGACGGCCGAGGCTAGTTATGATGACGCAATAATTGGAACACAAGCCCTCCTCAAAGCTCCGTGGTTGACCTTCGTTGCTTGCTCAGTTGTATCGCTGCGGCATTATACTCGCGAAATCTCCAAATCTTCGATCTCCGAGTTTTACATTCGATTTGGATCTGTTTAGAGGAATTTGGTCGGGATCTGGGAGGTTTCCGGGGATGATTTCGTGATTTCCGGCGGGATTCGTCTGCGATTGGCCGGAATCGGAAAGGATTAGGGTTTTCAGGGGCTTTTCGTCGGCATGCGTGGGATGAACAACAGCGTCGAGACGGTGAATGCGGCGGCGACGGCGATCGCCTCAATGGAGAGCCGGGCGTATCGCATCACCGTCGAGGTATGTCGTTATCTGTTTCTTTTTTTGTGTGTTTTTTTCATCTGTTTGTTTGATTTCGTGCGTTTTGTGCCTGTTTTATTTTATTAGTTTTTATTTTTTAATTTTTATCCATTGATGCAAAGAACGTCAAGGTTGAACGGAAATAAGATGACTTGCCACTGATTTTTCCTTCTAGGATGAAAATCGGAGCTCATAGCTCAAGTTTTATAATTAATCAAGGGGATCCAAATTGAAAGGCTAAGATCTGAATTGTAGGTATTGTACTTGTATCAAATAATCGTATAATAGTTTCAAATTTTGGAGTAGGAAATGTACTGGAAAACTATTATATGATTTGAACAAAGAAGTTGAGATAACAATAATAGTAAACATTTTTGTGATAGACCAGAACCTAGTAGTTCAATTTAGTGAAAGGTTGCTCATTTGTTTGTGCTTTTTTCAATGTTGGTGGCACCATCCATGTGTTGAAATAGGATGCTGGCTTTTGCCTTTGAATCCTTAATCTTACAAGAGAGGGGAAAACAAGAATTTAATGGCTTCTCTTTTGAAGAAAATTAAAATAACTGATAATCCTTACCAAAACAGTATGCAGGTGTTTTTGCATAGCATGAGGTGAACTTCAAACATTTAATTGCTTTCCATGTTTATTTTCTTGCACTTGACAGCCATTCAATTTCTGTCCTGTATACTTCCCTGTGGATTCTAAATTCTGCTTTCTTCATTTCTGCCTTATATTAGTTGCATCTTGATTCATATTGGTAGACATTGGATTCAAAGTGGTCATAATTTCTTTGTGAAGGTTAATCAGCAAGAATGTTGACAGATGATTAATCCTTTTTCTTCAATTATTCTTGGTTCATTATTCAAACCTGCCTCAGCTATTACTGCAAGAACATATCTGAGATGCCATGTTTCCTTTTTCTGAAACATAAGTCTTCACAATGGTCCTGAACAATCTGTTGGTTTTTCATTGCATTCATATTATGTCATCTGTTCCTTGTATCATTCAAGGCATCTTATTTTGAAATCATCATGCTGTTGTACGTAGATGATAAATCTGTTACTTGTGAACACTCTGTGGTCAATTTTATGATCTTTTATTGTTGGGTAATGGATTGATCCTCTAGCAAGAACTATGGTATAGTTTTCTTGGTTTGAAATTTATGGATTCTATTTTACTGCAGAGGAGGAGATGGGGGGCTTGTTTTGGTGCATACTGGTGTTTTAAGCCTTCAAGGCAAAGCAAACGTGTTAGCCATGCAGTTCTTGTTCCTGAGCCAGTATTGCCAGGGTCTGAGGTGCTTGCCCCTGAGAACCAGACAAACTCAACAGTCTTAGTGCTTCCTTTCATTGCACCACCTTCCTCTCCTGTTTCTTTTCTCCAATCAGAACCACCATCTGCCACTCTGTCCCCTTCAGGTCCATTATCCTTCTCTGCGCTTTCGGAGAATGTCTACTCTCCCACTGGCCCTGCCTCCATATTTGCCATTGGGCCATATGCACATGAGACCCAGTTAGTCTCTCCTCCTGTATTCTCCAACTTCACCACTGAGCCATCCACTGCCTGTATCACTCCTCCAGAGCCATTGCATCTAACCACACCCTCATCTCCAGAGGTGCCATTTGCAAGGCTTCTGACCTCTTCTCTAAATGCCAACTGCAACAAGGGCGAGACATATGAGTTCAACTCCTACCAGCTTTACCCAGGGAGCCCAATAGGCAACCTGATATCACCAAGCTCCGTATGTTCAGGAACCTCGTCCCCTTTCCCTGATCTGGAGAACTCTTCTGTTGGTGGTATCTCCCTTCCAATATTTCCTGTTGGTGAGCCACCCAAAATTTTATCTGGTCATGGTCTTGTTATGTGCAAGCTTACACCCTTTAATGCCACTCAGGATAGTGGCTTGCATGTGGATGGTCAGACATCAGCTGTCTCAGAAAGGATGGATTCAACTAGAAAGCCACAGGACACAGAAGCTGATGCAAGCCATAGAGTGTCATTTGAGTTGACTGCTGAAGAGGTTGCCCAATGTATTGCTAAGAAACCAACAATCTCGGGAGAAACTATGTTAGAATCTCGAGCAGTTGAAACTGCAGAAACAGCTGCTACTAATGGGTATCTGGATGAAGCGGCTATCAGTAGTAGGCTGTATGTTGATGAAACCTACCATGATTTGCCTGAGAGGATACAATCTTCTCTGAGCCTCCAGCCAGTTAAAGAATTCAAATTTGATAATGCAGATGGGGCTTCTCCCGGGGCTAGTGTTGGTTCAGACTGGTGGGCTAATGAGAAGGCTGCTGGAATGGAGACCGGCCCCCAGAAGAAGTGGACATTCTTCCCTATAATACAATCAGGGGTCAGCTGATCATATTTCCCACATGGAACTTACTTGAGACAGTGGCTGTGTTTGGCACTGAAGCATGGCTGATTTTTGTGCAGGCCAAAATGTAATCGGGGTATGATGGAATTGGTAGATTGTACACTGATGGCAGGGTATCAGGAGGTTTAGGTGAGGTTCTGCTCGTCTGTTGTAATCAGAGTCTTGGGAGTTAATTGTGTATTTTGTTTTAATAAAGCTGTCGAGATGCTGCAATATATCACGCTGTAGCATTACGTTTTTGTGGAATATTCGCCTTAGCCTAGATGCAGCTATTAAAAGGATTTTGATCAAAATTAATTAGCTTGAGTGCGGTCGACAGCTGTGAGATGAATTTCCAGAACACATGCTGCCGTACTTATTATATTATGAAATGGTCAGCTTCAGTTCAGAGTCGCTTACTAACCAAAATTTCTAGAGCTTTTATTTATTTATTTATGGCTGGAAGTGACAATTTGTACTCTGAAAAAATATTTCGATCAATAATCAGTTCAAAATTTATTCGGTTTCTCTTCTAGTTGTCGCCTAGGAAATAAATTAAGCATAACAGCTAAAATAAACATTGTAATAACAATAAAATCTCGATCTCGACTGGGTGTCCGACTCCGAGAGCTCACTGCGAACTTCAGAAATAGACTATCTTGGGCCTAAGGAAGCCCAGTTAGAACCCATGAGCCCATTTATGCAAACACATGAGCCCATTTATGCCTCCATTCTGGAAATTTTGATGGGAGATAGACAGGGATAGATTAACTTCCAAGTAACATTACAAATCATACTGAAACCAGATACAACTCCAAGAAGCAGACGTGGCATCAGAAACAACGAAGTGAGCAACCATGGCTAATGTTAGCAATAAAGCTTTTATTGAAATGGCGAAAAATTTTGACAGCAAACGCACTTAAATGTGTCCCCTTGTGCACTGATATCAGGGGTGTAGTTCTCTCTTTTGCTCCATAGCCATACTTCTTTCAGGGGATAAGTTGAAGAATGCCAAAGGATCCAAGTTGCCCTGCAGGACAGCACAAGGCCGCCTAGCTCAAATCACCGCCACGGCAAACCATGGAAAAACCAGAACCATTACTTAGTTGCCCCATGGCTTGCCAGAGTGTTTCTCCAGCTGGTCACATGCCTTGAGAGCTAGCCTAGCTTGTAAGTGAAGAAACTGGAACAAGACTCGTGGTGTTTATATAGGTGGTGCTCGTATAAGAGACTCAAGAGAATCCTAGGCGAAGCAAATTAAAGCCATGGGGTTCACACTACCTTTCCCTTTAAAATGAGATGGAAAAGGTTGAAGAAGGTGATGGCATCTTCTCAGTATATGCTGACACCACGTCCTCTTCTTTTCTTTTGCTACCTGGCTTCATTGGGCATCTTCGGATATGCTGGGCCTGGTGCTAGGACTTAATGGTAATGGCGCCCCTCTTTTAGCTTTTTAAAAGGAATGGAGTATGCAACTTCTCCTGTGCATGTTACTTTGATTTGCTTTCTGTTTCCAGAATGTGACCTCACGCCTCGCCTGACTCCACTTGAAAGCCCGCCATGTATTAGCAATATTGCAGGCAAATCTAGCAAACAAAAATTAACAACATATTTCATTGTGACAGATGTTAAGTGAACAGATGCTAAAGCTTTGGTAATGGAATGCGCATCACACAATTGATAATTCTGAATCCAACAATTTTATTGCTAATCAAGAAAGAATTGGTATCGCATGCTACATTTGCTCACACAATTGGCAAGGGAAGAATGGATTCTCCCAAGCATAATTAATCATAAACATACATGAATAATCTTAAGCAAAAAAGTTGATAACTTCATGCAGTAGTGCTATGTGTCAGCAAAAGGAGAACCAGCTGGAGCTATTAGCCCAAGTGATCGCATTATCCTTAGACGGCGTGCTCTTCTGAGTGATTTCCGAGGAGAGCTTATTTCCTGTAAAAGGAGAAGTGTGTTACTAGGGCATTCACATGAAAATTTGAGTTGTTCTGTTCAGTGATATGTCTTCTCTGCTAACATTTATAACATGAAAAGAAGGCACTGGAGAACAAAAATACAACAAACGAGCTACACAAAAGACAATATCAAGCAGAACTACAAGGTTCAACTCACATCAAAATGAACTTTAGGTTTTCTTTTTCTTTTGCCCCTTCCTTCCTCAAGAGTGTCATTCTTACCTTTGCTTGAAATATTCATCATATCTACAAAAGCCATTTGCAAACATCTCAGTAGAACGAAAAATTGATTTGAATTGCACAAATAATCATCAAGAAGAACTTAGAGCAGGCATTGGATAAAATAAGACCATATGATGGTTCAAGTTGAATTGAGCTCCTAGGCTCATCAGGACTTCCAGCAGCTGGTGAGATGGATTTATCAGGAGTGAAAAACAGAGATCCAGCATTAGAATTCGAATTAACTCTATCACTTGAGGATGACCAATTATTTTCCCTGCATTAAAGCAGAAAGGCTACTTAATTTGAAGGTAAAAAGGAAGTTCCACAGAAGTAACCGAATGCTCAGATACCGCATATAAGGTAAGAAATAATATAATAATGGAGCAAGGGCAAGGCTGAAGAAATGTACGTATTATTATTAGATGGCACCTCAATAACAGCAGGAAGGGTTGAGTTACATAATACAAACTCAACAGGAGATGGACCCAATCGGTAAATGCTATATATCTATAGAGAGTAAGCTTTATAGAAAAGGTATTAGCTATTACACTCAAAGTAATTTTTGGCAGAAAATACTCGTAGTAAGAGTCCAGAAGAATCCGGAGACAGATACAAGTCAGGGTCATTCCAAGGAGACTTTCCTTGTTTGGCTAGTCATGATTAAAACAAAAGCATATTAATGTTCATATTTTGTGTTTTAATGAGTATATGGTTCACATCATAGGATCTGGTTCAAGCAGATACAAAAATCAAAATAAGCTGAGACACACGGTTAATGGAGTTTACTAGGTGGACCTCAACAAATCAAAACTGAGGGAGAAGATTACACCACTTTGATTACATTCCTCGTTTTTGGTTCTAATTCTCCTCAGTTTCACGTCATAGACGAACGAAATAAGAACAAAGGCCATAAAAGCGGACAACAAAAACATAAATAGTAGTTACCGTTCTCGTCAGCATTGAAAAATACATCCATCAAGTATAGACGACAATGCTTTGTAAATTATTATGGATCACACTTGTATCATAAGCAAGTATTAATTATCGAAGTAAATGAGACAAACCCATTATTGATGGAATTGGGTGCATTCGTCTGACCAAGAGATTCAGTTCCATCAACTGGCGCCAATGGCAGCGGATGCGCTCCAGCAGTTGTCCTGCTTACAAAACCATCAATCCAGCTTGACAGCCCAACCAGAGAACCTGTTCACCGAGCGCTCAAATGCTTAGAAATCTTAGGTTAAACTTCCAACCAAAAATAGAATGGAACGAATGCGAGCAAAATTAGCAAATAAAGGAACTAAAAAACTCGGCTTAATTCCATAGTAACTGATCGAAGTCAGCACCACAATAAACCAAGACTCGAAAAAAAAGATTTCCAGAAAATTATAAACGTCCACCGGCAAAACTAAAAGGATCGATCTGTCCTCCACGGAATTCCACAAAATACTTTCCAAAATATAAACAATTTACACCAAGCAAACCGCTGAAATCAAATCCAAACCAAAACCCACAAATTCCTGAGACAATTAAATCGAGAAACGAGAGATGCGGGCATAATTTCAAAGAATTGGATGAGAAAAATCGGAGAAGGAGAAGACCTAGAGCGCGATGACGCCGAGTTCTTGGATTCCTCGCTTGGCGGCACGAATCCGGGATGCTCAACAGCATTGGAAACGAGATTTGGGAATTGGGGCTCAGAAAAATCCCCGGCAAAATATATATATATATATATAGAGAGAGAGAGAGAGAGAGAGAGAGAGAATTGGAGGAAAGAGACGGTGCTCTTCGCTTCCAGCGGTGCAACTGCAGCAAATTTGCCGGGTTTAGTTGAAGCTTTGTAATATTCAGATAAGTCCCTAAAATTCTTGGAAATTAAAATCGATACTAATAGAAGTTCTGAATTTTTAATGGCATTTTATCGAGAATCCTGGGTTCAAGGATGACTGACAAAATACAAACACTGGATTTTCGGGATACAATGTTTACATAAGAAACCCTACCTCTAAAAACCAGTATTTTACAGAAATCCCCTCAAATTTTAATTAATAATTGGATGATAAGTTTAAATTTCACTATTCGAGGATGCTTCCAAATGAACAGAACTCGGTCCCGCGGCGGGCCAAAATGGACTGGCGGGACCACGTGTCGGTTTGCAATTCGTCCATATATATTTTTTAAAGTTATCTTTATCAGAAGCTTTCTCTGAATCCTCTAAAATTATTATTATCTAAATTCTATCTTTATGCAACAATTCTCAACAATCAAGTTGACGCCGCCGCCGTCGGGAAGCGGGCGGGGATCGCCGGCTCCTTCGATATCTTGCACGAATGGTTGAAGTCGTCGGAGATGGGATTGATTTCTTGAAGAAGCCCACGTCCTCGAGGCGCTGCCGGATCTCGGGGTCGTCGAGCGGCGGAGCTTGGCTAGCCATGGCCGAGGAGTCACCGTTTGGCGGGAACGAGGAGGGTTTTGCTGGAGGAGATGATAAGAAAAAGAGAGGGCTTTTTAGACTTCTTGTGAATTTATTAAAAATATTTTAGGTTTTTCTTCTCTATTTTTTCCACCGTTGATCCACGATCTCGGAGGGTCAAGATGGCACGATGAAGAACATTTTCCGCAATGCTAGCAAAGACGAGCAAAATTTATTTTTAGGATACCTAAACCAGATACAAATGAAAGTAAAAAAAAAATAATTTAATGCCTGATTATTTATAATTCCTCAAAATATAATGATATTACACCAGCTATTTACGCGTGCAATACAAAATGGAAAAGGGAAAATTGAGTATTTGCCCCCTGGATTATATTTTTTTCAATCCAATCCAAATACCTTTTATTTTCTTTTATTTTTTTTACCCTATTTTTCGTAAAGCCCTCCCTCTTTGCAAGCCGAACCCGAACACAAACCCCAAACCTCTCTCTCTTCTGCATCCCAACTGGAGCACAATTTCAACTATCCTGGAACAAAATTTTAGGACCAGTGATTAGCTCTGAAAGCATATAGTTTAACCATCCACCGTTTCAGATTTGCTTAATCCTACTAGTTTCTAAGCAAACCTTAACATCACAAAATTTGGACCACCAACACTGTCAATAGGTTAAACAAGGGCACAAGTAAAGACATTTCTTGTGTTTAAACAACAAAATCAAGTCTCTGTAAGCAGAATTTGATGCAGTACCCAGCGAATAAACAAGATGAATCACATCATAAACGCAGTCCATTTAGGCTTTGGAAACAAGAGCATATCTTCTGATCCAGCATCTGCTTACAAAAAATTTCTTCAGCTAGGGCTGCATTGCTTCTGTTTTGCTTTCTCAATTAGGGGTTTTAACTGCTTTTTCTCGGCCAGAATCTTCAAAAAGTTGAATAGGAAGGGAATGTAATTGTGCTTCCTTCTTATATTCTCCGTCTTCCATTTCTTAAATTTATCCTCTTCCATCAGTATCTTCTCAGTTGCGCTCTCAATCCCAGAAGTCACTTCACCAAGTGATTTGTTTAATGTCTCGATGGAAGGATTCTGCTTGTTACCAGCAACCATTAGCTCATTTAGCTGCTGCAACAGATCTTCCCTCTTCTTTTGGAGCTCCTTCAGCTCCATAGTGTACATCTCCTTCCTGTTCTTTATAATTGCCATGAGATTGAACCTAATCTCATTCTGGGAGTACCGATCAATTCGCTCCTGAATCACTGGTTGAACTTTTTGCAGCCAATCTAGGTCACCTTGCCTGCCAGAACATGATCCAAGGCTTATAGGACCCTCCTTCAGCCCATCTAGCTCGTACAGAACCCCGTTGAAGGGCACATAGCTTATGAAATGGTAAACATCATCATCCTTCCCTGCAGCTTTCTGCTCCTCAGATACAAAAGGTTCAGGCCTAGCAAAACTGTTGTGAGCTGTTCGGATGGCTTCACTGTTGCTGATAGCCAGACCCTTAAGCTCAGGGGGGAAGTTCTTCGTGAATTCCTTTAGCATTGACAGTTCTGGACCAATGTCAATCTCAGGACAGTTCAGAAGAACAGATAGAATAGCTTGGGTTGCACATGCATTGTTTATGACCTGCCAAGGTAAACAAAGTTAACAACAATGACATAGAATAATAAACTTTTCTGAAAATTATGGGCAATGCCATAAACCTGGTTGGCAAAAAAAAGATTTGGGTTCGGATCCTTTATCACAAGACGCTCATCTTTTTCCCCTGGTCTCCACTTGAAAAGAAATATCAACCCATAGACAGGCCTGTGAAAAGAATACAGCTAAAAAAAGATAATTATGCAGAACCAGAAGGATTTGGTGGTTTTGAAAAAAAATGAAAATGTGAACCTCAGGAGGTTTAGGGAATCGAGGTCTAATGAGTACAATTCTTCTACCTGTATAGAGAATAAGCCAAGACACAAGAAATCAAATTTGCAAGCAATGGAGAGAAGAAACCATCAAAACAAAAATTACACATAGAAAATTATTGCGCTAAATATCGATATCCACCACAATTCACGATATAGAAGAAGAATAAAAAAGAAAAAAAATAGGACACAAGAAATTTATTTGGTTTGGTCTACGACCTACTCCACTAACGAAGACGATCAGAAGAATATTGTATTGATGAAGAAGAAAGAGGATATTACAATGATAGAGGCAAAACTTCAATATCACCAATTCTCACAAGAGTCTAAGTAGACTAGCCGTTACAAGACGTTTTGAGAGTTTAGATGTATGTCTCTCTATTTCACTCTATTGAAACCTTTAGATGAATAGAGTATTTATAGATGTAGCCTAACTGAGTTTGAATCAAAGTAGAAGACTAACTCAAATAAAACTTCTACTAATCCAAATCTTCTAGTAAAAAATAAACATAGAGAAGGATTAAACCCATTAAATTACTTCCTAAAATAAATTCTAATTTAATTAAGACTCTGAATTCGAGACACAACTAAGTCAACAGAAAACAACCCTAGCAAAACAAATGTTATTATAGAGCAAAAACAATGTAAAGGCAAACTAAAAGCAAGCACAACTTAATGTAGCAATCATCATCAGTTGGCCAATGATATGCATTAACAAGATTGCATTTGATACAAGATATAAACTCTGCTTAGAATTGCACTGAACATGTCTGAATATCTTAAAGAAAGTTGTTAAACAATGCTAGCAAAAAAAGATAAGGTTATTAATGGTAAATCCAATTGCTTGAAAAAAAAGCAAAAAAAAGAACAAGTTCATGAAAAGCCAGAAAAAGAAAATGGCATAACAGATCTTTGCTTGGAAATTTTAGTTCCATAGAAGCAGCTATTTTTCTAACTAGATCATAATTAGCCACATCCAAGTAACCAAAGAGAACCTACATGCACTCTCCCTGGAGTTCAGTGACATGTTTTCATCAAGAAACATGGAAATTAAAATGAACTAAAGACTAATAAGATATGCTTAATTAAGCAAACGGCAAGTCTATAAATCAACTTTTTGCAGAAAAAAGAGAGGGGACCCCTAATCAGCACATGTGTTCCAAACATTTCATTACAAGGAAATTCAACCTTGACATACAATCACAATGCATATGCTACAGGGGAAAGGGAAAAAAAGCACAAGACCATACTTCAATCATTGAAAACTTTAACAGTTGATGTAACAGGCCTAACTTAGAGAAAGGCATTTGGCATCATTTATAGACAAAAAAGAGCATGGTGGAAAAAACTTACTTGGACACCTTTTACTTGCATCTGCTGTATAAGTTCAGTAAAAACACCTAAAAAGTGAAGCAAAACCATCAAATACAAGATGACAGAATTGTTAGACTATATATAGAGCAAAGCAACAAAGAAGAAAATCAGCCAATCAATACTGCTCCCTAAGCATGAAAATAACAATTTATGCAATTTACATGTTATGATGTCCGTTTTAGATTTACTGTGATTTGGCCTTTCATAGATGTTTCATGGACAGACACTAACATTACACATGCTTTACAAGAGTAATCTGAGCATGCAATTAATTATCCAAAAAAATTACCTAGGCCATGAAGAGATATTTCATGATAAAGTTCAAGAAACTAAGTGGGCTGAGGACGCCATATTGCACCATGTACCACAACCAAAACAACATCATTGTCAATTCCTACAAAATGTCATTTAGCAGTATCCATTTTTTTTCATGTGTGTGCATGCATGCATGCATGATAAGCACTCAAGCTAACCATATAATTCTGGAAGCTCTTAGTTTCATAGGAAAGAATATACGGCAAAGTCTAAAAAAAAAAAAAAATTCCCTTTTTGAAGTTACAAAATTTCATTGCATTGAAAATTTGTTAGAGAAATTTGTCACAAAACCTAGCTATCAATCTGTGACAAAATTTTGCCCAGTCTTTCAAATATAAAACTAATGATCCGACGGAAGATGTTTAACAAGCCTTATTTTAGTAATAAAACATAGAAAGACAAAATCCCCTTCAAAAGGAAAACTAAAGAAAAGGCTTTTAGCAAATTTTCATGCTCACTCCATCGGGAACAAGGTAAGTGCACGAATTAGCGACGCCAGAAAATAAACAGAAGTATATGTCAACAGAAAGCGTGATTATAAAAAGATAGAATTTGATGTAGAAATTACCAGGATCGGACTCAATAGTGCACCAAGACATGCTGAATTGATGCTATAATTCCAGAAATCTGAAGAAAGGATAAACAAAAACTAGTTAAAAAAGCATAAATGAGCGGAAATCCGACATAACTGTGAGAAGTAGAAAATAACACGAGAGATGCGCATCCAAAACACCCAAAGGAAGAAGCCCTAAAGCTAGAGAAAACCTAGACTTTTGGGAATCAAACAGCAGGATCAATTTTGAAATAATAAAACCAAGAAATCACATACCTTGGTGTTGGAGGGGGGGGATTAACGCTCGTATTCTTCTTTTTCGAGAAAAAGAAGAAGAAGGATCGACTGCCTCTCCGCTGCGTGATGTTAAGAAATCAGAATGGAAGGTAGCAGGCATAAAGCTACAGAGAAGCTGGGAACGACTTTGTGATCAGCTCACAATGCCCCGGGATATGTGCCGCGTAATTCGGGTTGAAGTCATGGGCTGATCAAAAACCCGATCCGAATCTGGATGATTAAGCCTTGGCCCATATGGCGCGCAATTTGGGTGACGTACGGCGGCCCAATGAGAAGGGCATTTTGAAGCTGATCCATGTGCCAGATAGTCCAAAGCCCACGTCCAAATCCTACCCAGCGCAACACATCTGATAAAATTGAGTTTAACCAAATCGAGAGCTGTAAGCTCTCGATTCGCCAATCTGATGGGAAAGTATGCATTTTTCAACGTTTCAGTCTCAAATTTGATTTCAAATTTTCAAAATTTATTATTTAATTTTATATTATAAATACCGCTTAACTTAATGTTTAAGGGTCAAATCTGGTCGTACTCGACTTGGATTCAAATTCTTCCCAACCCATTTCTTTTCCTTTCAACATTGCGAGTAATTTTTTACCAAAAAAAATTTTAAATAAAATAATTTGACCGAAACCAACCTCTAACAAAGAAAATGAATTCGATAAATTTCTGACTTATCAATATCCAAAAAATAAAGGTAGAATCAATAACAAATCAGATATATTTCAATCAAATGAAAAAAAAATCAATAGACAATGAGGAAACGGAATTGGTCAATATTTTTCTCGAAACAAACATACAAGAAAAGAAAATTAAAATTAACGTAATCTCGAACGACGTGTTTGGTCGAAAGGATTAAAATTAAGATTTATTTATCTCGATATAAATTTAATTTAATTTAATCCGAAAATTTAGTATAAAAAGGAATTAAAACTCCAAGTTTTTGGATTGAATCCAAGTTTGGGGATTAGCTGCTTCTGCTCCAATCTTTCTTCCTGCCCCAAAACAGAGCTCTCAACAAAAATAATTAGAGGGAAAGGAACGAGAGATTACCTGATTGCCAGTGGGAATCTGCCAGCTAATTATGCCCATAACATGCTTAATTTGCTATATCAGTGGTGGCCTGGTGAAGTAAAACATGCAATGATTCCAGCAGTACTAGAGAAGATTTCATTAATATCTGTATTGATGGTGAAGCGATCAGGCAGGAAATTGCTATATCCGCCGAACAGTCTGCATCTTTTTCATCATGAGAGCAATCAGAGGACTTAGCGTAGGGAATCTCCAACCTCTCCACCAGTACGATGCATCTCTCTAAAGTCTAAAGTATGTATTCACGCCCACACCTTCCTTGCCATCCACGCCTTTCCCGCTCCTCCAAATATAACAAGCCCCGACCTCTCTTTCCCTTGCTCGCAAACAATGAAGTTTGGCAAGGCCTTCATTTGGACTTCAGCCACTCTCGTTGCACTCATTGCTGCTCTTCTTGCGTTTAAGTCACTCCCTTCTTCTTCCCCAACTACTAGTAATCAGCTGAATGCCTTGGAAGATACTTTAACCTTCTTTAGAGATGCGGCATCAACTACCTTAGGTCGCCGCCGCGGCCATCACCATGGCCGCCACCCTCACCACCGGAGAAAGAAGACGGTGGACTGTGATGAGTCCAAGTGGAAGTCGCCGCTTGCAATTGATCAGAATGCAGGGCTCGTCCTGACCGTCGACCTTATGGGTTGTGGGAATTTCAGCAGTGTGCAAAAGGCGATTGACGCAGTCCCCGACTACAGTCCAAGTAGAACTCTCATCATCCTCGACGCAGGCATCTATAGGGAGAAGGTGGTGGTTGGGGCTAAGAAGACCAACATCACAATCCAAGGCCGGGGATACCTCAACACATCCATTGCATGGAATGACACCGCTAACGCCACCGGAGGCACTGTTTACACTGCAACGGTTTCCGTCGTTGCTTTCAACTTCATAGCCTACAACATCAGTTTCCAGGCAAGCTCTCCTTTTTCAACTATTTGATCTAACATTTTCTTTACGAGCTCTGACGGTTGTTAGATACGTAGTGTACAGAACACAGCCCCTCCTCCATCCCCCGGCAACGTTGGTAGTCAAGCAGTAGCGTTGAGGATCTCTGGGGACCAAGCAGCCTTTTATGGCTGCGGATTTTACAGCGGGCAAGATACGTTGCTCGACGAGCGAGGCAGGCATTACTATCGTGAATGCTTCATCCAAGGATCCATCGATTTCATCTTCGGAAACGCCCGATCCCTTTACGAGGTACGTAGCTCACGCCTTGACTGAAACAATACGAACTCACGGAAGAAAATCAATATTGCAGTTTGTTAATCAGGATTGCAGAATCAATTCGATTGCGAATCCAGAACAAAAGGGCATCAGTGGATGCATAACTGCGCATGGGAGGCAGGCATTGGCGGAGAAGTCAGGGTTCTCCTTTGTGAATTGTACCATCGACGGTTCAGGGAGAGTATGGCTCGGCCGACCATGGGGACCGTATGCAACAGTGGTTTTCTCGAGAACATACCTTGCCGGCATTATAGCCCCTGAAGGATGGAACGACTGGCAGGATCCTTCCAAGGACCAGTCTGTGGTCGACCCTTGTTAACTTGTTCTTCGCTTCATTCGACTCCATCTCTATTAATGATTCTCCGTCTTACTTTTGATGTTGCAGAACCGTGTTCTTTGGCGAATACGACAGCACGGGGCCAGGAGCTAACAGCACAACGAGAGTTGCATACGCGAAGAAACTGGGCGAGTGCCAGGCGGCAGAGTTCATGGATATCTCGTACATTGATGGGCGCGAGTGGGTGCTTCTTCCCCTCAACAAAGACTGGTTTAATCCGTGCAGCAACAGGCGTCACAACGAGCTCGTTGGAATCAGGCCAATGGACAGTGCTCTAGATAGAGACCATTGAATAACGTTTGTGCGATGAATTTGATTCGTATAGAATTTACGCTAGCTTATGCAGCAACATTTATCAATGTTTTTGCACGTAGTTCCTTTGTTTTTTTTTTTTTTTAACGGTAAAAAAAATCTTATCTAAATTTGTTGGATCGGTATGACTAATCTGGACTATTGGATTTACTTTTAACGGTCCAAATTTTTTACTACTATTATAACAGTAGCGAGTGAATCCGGACTCTGCGGTAAAGAATGAAATCGACCATTTTATTTTAGAGAAAAATGGTCATGAGTTTAAAATTTTCATTATTTATTTATATGGCAATTGATGCAACCTTTTTGTTGAATCCCATTTTGCTTTGATTCCGGCAGCGCGTAGTAAATCCACGCATTTGTTGTCGGCCTGTTCGGCGACCGTCCGGTATTTTCTTATTTCGGAAAAAAAAAACTTATAGATGATTCATGTAAGATCGCATACCCGACCCAGTCAACCACGGGTCAAATATTAAGCTTTAACCAAAAGTTATGGATCCGGCTTTGTCTAAGGCTGCTCGGATCCGGTTTAGGTTTCCGGTCAAAGCCGTAAGCAGAGCATGTCGCTCTAATTATTTATACTAAAAGTTCATTGAGAACATAAAAGTCTCTAACAACTCATGTATGCATATTAATTATCTCGAGCTGCCAAACCTCCCTTGATTTGGTTTTTGTCAAATAAACAAAGTGATGCGTGCCACCTTGAAGTGATCAAATCATGCAATACAAGTATTGAACCTAGAAAAAAAAAAAAGCATTTTTATTATGCATTTCAAACTGCAAAGCATTAAAAAAAAAAAAAGCTCTGAAGCATCACCTATGGTTTGAGTATTATAATGCTTAGATTACCATAGGCGCTTACAAATGGACTGTCTCATTTGGGATTGGTGGGATGTGAGGGAGGCTCAAGCAGGGATGCTCCTCCTGAGCACCAAGTTGACTCGAAAGCTTCTAAATTTTTCTTTAACACCACGCTCCTTTATCCTTTTTCCCAACAATGACAAAGCTCAGATTGATATCCTCTTGTTTCTGCTTTTTGTTGGCGCACAAATAAGAAGACACAGATAAGGAGAAGACACTGGAAAAAGCTCCAAAGGATGATACCCAGGGCCAGCTCGAGCTTTCAGCGCAACCCGCAGGCTTTTCAAGCATATGAAGGCATGGATCAAGACATGATCTCTTCTTCGGCCGCTGCTTCGGCCGCCCCAGGTGAGGAAACGCACTCACAAACACTTATGTATAATCTATCGGTTCTCAAAGACAAGGTGCAACAACTGCAATCCCTAGTAAGCGTCGTGGTCTCCCCGGGTCATGTCCAGCAAGGGTCTGCATCTGTGGCCATCGCCGGCGCTGGTTCTTTGATCGAGGATATCATTGTGGCCGCCTCATCGATGCTGTATGCTTTTCAGCAGGCAGTGCAAAATGTTGTCGCACCAAACGACGGCAGCGTTGAGTTGCCTCAGCACCAGATGAAGGTTACTTATGAAGGGACGGCGCAACCTGATACTGAAGCAGTTGTTCTTCAGAACATGCAAGGTGGTAGTAACACAGACATCTTCGTCGCTGAGACTCATTATAACAACTATAGTAACAGCATTGAGCAAATGATTGATGCTGATAATGGCGACGATCAAATTGATTTTGGAATGATGAGAGCATCTAATGATGATAGGAAGTGTAAAGAGCTCAGTGAGACCGCATCATGTGATGTCATAGAGTTGGATGCAGCCGATCTATTGGCGAAGTACACTCACTACTGTCAAGTCTGCGGGAAAGGATTCAAGCGAGACGCAAATCTAAGGATGCATATGAGAGCCCATGGCGATGAGTACAAGACCAATGCAGCACTAGCAAACCCCGCAAAGAGCGGCGGGCTCAAGGACTACATTACGAGCATGCCACCGAGGAAGTATTCGTGCCCACACGAGGGGTGCCGGTGGAACAAGAAGCACGCCAAGTTCCAGCCATTGAAATCGATGATATGTGTGAAGAACCACTACAAGCGAAGCCACTGCCCGAAGATGTACGTCTGCAACAGGTGCAATCGGAAGCAGTTCTCGGTGCTTTCCGATTTGAGGACGCATGAGAAGCACTGCGGCGATCTCAGGTGGCAGTGCTCGTGCGGAACAACGTTCTCGAGAAAGGACAAGCTCATGGGCCATGTTGCATTGTTCGTCGGGCACTCTCCGGTCATGAACTCGACTGGGAAGCAGGTTGTTCAAGACTATCATCTAATGCAGATGCACATGGATGGCAGGTGAGTATTATGTAGATGTTCTTATTGTTTTGATAAACATCATTACACAATAATAGTGTGATTCTAATGAATGCTAACTTCTGCTGTCCGTGTCCACCATACTGATCTGAAAGTGGAAACGTACTACTTTTTTATATCTGTACATTGGATGAAATGCAAATTGGCTACATGAGTAAAGGTTTCGACATGGCAGCACCAAACAGTAGGCAGAATTTCAACAGGAGTCTTGACTCAAGTTAAACATACTAGTGCCATTTTTTACCAATAGTTATACTTTCATTTTATCCATTTCTCGCAATAGTTACATAATAATCTATTGAGGTAATGTAACTGATCCAATTTACTGAACCTGCAGACCTTATCATGCATTTTCTATACACAATGATTTTACTTTTTTTCAATAAATTACTACGACATATACTATCTGCACCATGTGTTGAAGTTGATATTTTGACATTTTAATTATATTGTGTGCTGGTAATCCCGATTGCTTATAGCAATAAACCTGGATTAGGCATGATAGAAATATTTGATATTGTACTTGTTAGAATAGATAGTTATTTTAATTTATCTAAGGGTCATGCGTGAAGTCAGAAAGAATTCACAGAACAAATTCAGTTCGCGATTAATAGGAGTTAAGTTCATGAATGCAGAAGGTTGTGATTAATAGGAGTTTTTTTCGAGAAGAAAGTAGATAAAGTCTCATAGGTTACTAGTATAAAGACCAAAAGGTGTGAAAGCCAAGCTAATTATATTCCAATTGGTATGGATATTCATGAGTTGCCAAAAAATCCTTTTCTATATTTCTACAAGTGTTTATTATGCATGATGGATATCATGCTAGTGTTTATTAATTTTCATTACCGCATTTTTAAGCACGATAATTAGTTTCAACATGCAAAAAGGAAGCTGAAGAAAGCTAAGAAAGGAGCTTACTCCTTCTTTTATACCCATAGCTACGCAGATTATGTCTTTTATTTTTCCATTTTTTTTTTATGTAAGGTACATTTTCAAGTCCAGTTTCATACCAGAAACTTAACTAGTTCGTATAACTGAGGTGCAGTCTAAAAACAACCTTACACTCTTAAGTTACCTGCAGTTGTTGTCCTCAGTTGCGTGAGTAAATTGTGAATCCATATGACTTTCTGCGCAACAATGTTAGTTTGTTGCAGATTATTATGTTGTTTCTTATGTATTGCTCTTGCTACTTTTTGTCGCTGGAGTTTGTTTAGTTGGTTTTTTGGTAATTTGATTGTTTCTTTGTTTATCACATAGCATTGGCTTTAGCTTCCTTCTTCATCTTTCGTCGTTGAAGTCCACGTTATTATCAAGAAGAGAACGAAATATTATAGCTACAAATAGTGCGCTTCTTCAAAATCATCAATATATATACTTAAGTGTCTTCAAAATGTCTAAAACCTTGGTAATGTTCAAAATCAGATCACTTGGGGTCATTGTTTTAGAAATGACACCGAACAACATCCTCCGGACGTACTTTCTCATAAAAGTCGTACTGATATGGGTGTCTGACTGGAGAATACTAGGGGTCGGATCACTAACATATCTAGCAACAGGTTTCATTAATGATTGAATTATAACTTCTTCCTGTCTAGTACAGGCAGAGTTCTATTGAAGAGCTACCGATGACAATGTTGCTTCTTAACGCAAGGCAAGCAAAGAGGATGAACCTTCTTCATCTAGGCTTCTCATATAAGATCATCTTGATTAACTTGTTTGGCTTCCTAACAGTGGTATCATAGCACGAGTCAAAGGACTCTCTATTCCAAATCTAACATTAGTTGTATCATGGTATAGTTTGAGAACTCACAAAGTAAAACATTAATGGAAGGGATACTAGCTTTGGCCCAATGCCTTCAATATCCTAAATTAATGATATCAAAGCAAGGTTGGAAGAGATTAGTGCTGTCAGAGAAATTTTGGAATATCATCATTACAGGGGATTTTTCAAGGGAGCATCCTAAGAGAAAGGATACGGGAGCTAAGGCTTCAAGACGGCCAAGGGAGACGTTGCTTTTGACAACAGTGGACTTAGCCGCTTAAAAAGAACGGGGGATTGGGAGGGGATGCTCGCCTTCCTGTCATCCTTAAGTTGCTGCCCCAC
Organism: Trichopus zeylanicus subsp. travancoricus; assembly: GCA_005019695.1. Taxonomy (NCBI): domain Eukaryota; kingdom Viridiplantae; phylum Streptophyta; class Magnoliopsida; order Dioscoreales; family Dioscoreaceae; genus Trichopus; species Trichopus zeylanicus. Next base: position 494,134 of record RXID01022204.1, read on the forward strand.
AGAGTCCTGTAGAGCTGTTGGACTTCGGTTTTGTTGCATCATGCACCCCTTCCTTCTTTGCAGCGCGGACGATTTTCTTATTCTACGCCCTCTAGGTACTCTACTGTTCGTCGTTCGACTATTGATGAGCTTCCGCTGGTAGAGTCCCAAAACATGTCGCGAAAAGACGAGCAGTCCTTCGGAAACTATAATATGGAGTTTAAAAAAGATTTAATGCATATAGCTCCTCAAAATCTAATGAAATTACGTATTATTCATTCAATTTTTTTTAAAAAATATGTAATTCTTTTAAAAACATATCAAATTACATATTTTTTTTAGAAAGTTAGAAAATTACATATAATTTTTTAAAATCTTGCCGAATTATATTTTTTCTTCAAATTTTAAAAATTATATAATTTTTTATTAGCGAATATATTTAAAAAATTATTTGGATGTAAATTTATTACTAGAATAAAAAATCCTTAGAAAACATATATCATTTGATATAGTTTAGGGTGAATTTAAAAGACAAAAATATCCTTAAATTGGTTAGTCAAGATTTTAGTGATTTAGTCATTATCGAGATGTAAAATAATAATTTTATTTTTAACTTAATTTAAACTCATTTTTGTCTAATTTGAATTAGAATTAGAGTTCAATCTAAATCAAATGTTGTGACTGATAATTAGATCATAGGTATTTTTTTTTTCAATTCAGTTTAAAAAATATCAAATGATATATATTTTTTAAATATTCTTAACTTTAACGTTAAATGTATGTCCAACAATTTTTTTATAATTCATCCGGTAATCTTAATATATATATATATATATATATTTCTGGTTGATTAGCCACGGTCGATTTTCAAAGATAGATTTACTAATCTTGCTTTGGCATGTAGATTGGAATAAAATGTGCGATTGTGTGTATTTCTAGATTTTAAAAATTAAAAGTATCTGTGCTGTAACTATAACTAAATAGAAATAAAATACATTTATTTTGAATGCGCCACGTGTCCATTTTCATTTTCATTTTTTTTTTTACAAGTAATTAGGGAAAGACATACTCTCTAGAGGAAAATTTGGAAACTTAAGCGTTGGCAATGATAAAATCCTGAATAGTTATTTTACTCAGTAGAGAGGCCCAGAGGACACGTGTCGGAGAATAGCTCCAGAGACAGGATCCAAAACCTTTCAATAGACAGAAAAAATGAAAAATAGAAAACAAAAATTGGACACAAGGCGCGTCTCTATTAGCGCGCGACTGATTTTGGTCGCGCAGGTTGCGACCGAATCTTTGCTCTTGCAGCGAAATGTTTAATTTACGAATAGCACCCTGTTAAAACTTTATTTTGAAGCAGGTATAGTCTAGTGAATAATAAGCTGAGCCCATCCTCACGGGCCCACAATCTCAGCTTCAATCCCGGCCAAGTATTGGTAAGAAATCAACGCAAATAAGTAGTCCTCGCCGACCTCATATCCTTCGTCATTTGCTTCTGGTCTACGTCTCCTCCCAATCTCATTTCTCCCAAATATTCTCCCTCCAATCCCTAACCCAAGAATTTAGATCTTGAAAACCATCAATTCAAGCATAACTGGATCCTTTGCTCTGCGATTGGATCCACTGGCGACGAAGACAGCGGCTTGGATCTCCTCCAGCCCCCCGATGAGCTCCAACCCCAACCCTAAACCCAACGGCGCCGCCTCCTCTTCGCGCCTCGTTCCGGGGTTCCGCTTCCACCCCACCGACGAGGAGCTCGTCAGCTACTACCTAAAGCGCCGAGTCCTCGGCCGCCGCCTCAACGTCGACGCGATCTCCGAGATCGATCTGTACAAACACGAACCATGGGATCTCCCCGCCATGTGCCGCCTCCAGAGCGGTGACATGGAGTGGTATTTCTTCAGTCCCCTGGATCGCAAGTACTCGAATCGATCTCGGACCAATCGGGCCACCGTTGGCGGGTACTGGAAGACCACCGGCAAGGATCGCCCGGTCAGAAATGGCTCGCGCACCGTTGGAATGAAGAAGACGCTCGTCTTTCACGTAGGGCGTGCACCACGCGGCGAGCGGACCAACTGGGTTATGCACGAGTACCGCCTTGAGGACGAGGATCTCAAGATCTCTGGCGTTTCCCAGGTCAATTTAGAAAAGGAATCGTTGTGTTTAATTTAGTTTTTATTCTCTAATTGTTTTGCTCTTTGATTTCTTGTATGTTGGGTATTGAGATCAAGATTATGTGTGGGTGGGTTTTGTGGGGGTAGGATGGGTTCGTAGTGTGCAGGATATTCCAGAAGAGTGGAGCAGGGCCTCAGAACGGGGCACAGTATGGGGCGCCATTCAATGAGCAGGAGTGGGATGAGGAGGAGGATAATCTTCCCATCCAGACCGTGGATGGGGATGGTTATCAGGAGTATTTCCAGATGAATGATATTTTGGAGGCAAGTAATACCTAAGCATGTTAGATTCCAGATTTTTTTAATTGATTAATTTTCCTTCACGCATAAAAGGAAATTAAAAATCAGGTTGGTTTCTGTTGCTTCAGTTTTAGGGACAAATTAATGTTATGTGGAATTAACTGTAAGGGTGTTACAATTAACGGAATGGGTATCAACACTTGACATAATTTCTCTTTAACACATGATAATTCACAAACTGAATGATCGCCGTGTGAAGTTTGTTTAGCTTTCCTTGAAAATTTGTTGTTTTTTGCTATTGAATGATTCTGTTTCATATATCCACAGACAGCACGATGACAGCAATAGTTTATCCAGTCTTTGTCAGTAATTCAGCACTGTTAAATGTGTATTTTACCTAATATCTTAACAACTTACCAGGATCCAGAAGCAATCATTCAGCAGGAGAACATGCCTATTTTTCTTGAGGCCCTAGATGTGCAGCCTAGTGGCAGCCATCTTGAGGAAGCTACGATATTGCTGGAGGATGCTGTCAGGGATCAGGCAGTCGTTAATGTTGTCGAAGGGCATACAAATGTGCCTGAATTTCAAGACAATCTCATTTTACACAATGAAATTGAAGAGAACACTTTTGGTTCTGCTCAATTTGGTTCCCCATCCCAGTTTGATGGTTATGTAGAGCTGAATGACTTTGTGGAGAGTGTGGATGTGGAGCAGATTGTCAAGGAAGAGATTGCTGATAATGTTAGCAGAGACTGCAACAATCAGAACTCCCCTGTTGATATGAACGGATGTGACTATCAGATGGAATTTGGTATAGATGAGTTCTTTGATATTTTGGATGAAAATGTCCATGTGCCTGAACCATTTGAACTCCCCCCTGCACTGCAGGATGATCTGCTTTTGCAGTCTAATGGTTTCACAAATTCTACGACTTCTGAGTATCCTTATGTTCAGTTGCCTGAAGACAACACAACCATATTTGATGCACCTGGCCATGATCTGCCATTTGCTCCAGATGATTTTGTACATACCAGTGACCACTGTCCGCCCATAGCTGACTCATGTGGGTTTGATGCAGTGGATGACTTGATGGAGTACTTTGATGCCACAGATAGATCCTTGCATTATGATACTTTGGAACATCTAGAAAACTCAGAAGGTGTTGTTTTGTCTAGGTTTAACCAATCCAAATCTGCCTTTGAGGTAAGGCACTTAACCAACCTATGACAGCCATCAGTATAGTATAATGCATTAGTTTCCCAACTAATGGTGTTTCCCACAGGCTTTAGGAGCAGATGCTGGACATAATGCTTCTTCTTCTGGAGCACAATTGGCACCCAGTGACGGATCACATAGAAAAGAGGAGGCTTTTGCTGATAAAGGTACTTGTTTGCTTTTGAGTGCCACAGAATTACAAGTAAATCAACTGCCCGTTATTGTAGTTCCATGAAACTAGAAATTTAAAAAGTGGTGTAGCTTGTTGTGATATGGAAAATTTTCTCATTATTATGTCTTATTGCCTTCCTGTTGCATTTTCTTTCTGCTTCTCTGTTGAGGACTCAAGGACTTGGTTTTTGGTTTGCAGCTTTGTTATTGCATTTTACACATCACTGTTCCTTGCAATTATGATAACATTTCCTTGGCAGTTTAGGTTATTCTAATTTAAATATTAATTTGGAACTTTCTGTTGCAGGTGTTCATGGAAAGGAAGGCTCTGGTAAGACCCTTAGGGACCATCTTGCGAACATGTTGGACTCTATATCTTCTCCCCCTGCCTTAGCAGCAGAGTACCCGTCCAATGCAGTTAAATCACTGGCGCAAAACTCGGCATCCCTTTCTGCCGGTTCGATCCATGTCACTGCTGGGATGATACATATTACCAATTTGACCATGACAAACAATGGAAACCATTGGTCCTTGCAAAAGGGCGGAGATATGAGATTCCTTCTTTCTTATGGCATGGCTGGTAATGATGTAGTCAGTAAACTGGTACGCTCTCAGCCAGTTCGGAAGACACATGGAGGGTTCATGTTTATGGTTCTTCGAAGTGGATTCTACTTTTTCTGCTTCTCAACCCTGATCCTTGCAGCAAGCCTGAAAATTGGACTGTGTATTTATACACAATAGTTCCTCAAGTATATGAGATACTACTTGAAGTCGATGAATTAGATGTTTATATCTGGCTGCATTTATAAATTGGACTAGATGTGTGCCGGTTTATAATCTTGATAACCGCATTTGCCAATACTGTTGCCATTTGTTGTTTCTTTGTAGCTGAAAAAACAGAGGCAGCATGAACTACATTTTGCCATGTGGTACTGAAGTATGATCATATTTCTCTTGGGCATGAATAGCGCATTTTGCATGCCTATGTATCCAGGATGATTTTGCTTGAAAGGTGCTGTTCAGTTGAGATAACTGGGAAATGTTTGTTTGTTATTGACTAATGATATCTCAATGTATTTGACCCTACAATGCCACATTAATCTTTAGGTTCTTTGTGATGCCCATTCTCTCTGTTTGGTCCGTTTGCTGTGGAATTCTATATGGAGTATTCTTTTTTACACAATGATGCTCTGCCGATTTCTACAGGTCCGGGCGCACTTATATTTTGGGGACCATTTCAAGTTCTAGTAGAGTTCATGCTTAGGTAAATAAAACTCCCATGAACCAACTGGACAATATTAAATCAGCAAGTGCAGACCGTTAGAAGTTGAATGTGCAGACTAAAATGAAGACTTCAATCCAACTGACCATGAGTGCATAAAATGCAGATATTGTTGCCAAACAATTCATCTGATCACCATAATTCACCCACACAAAATGATGAAATGTAAGAATTTACATTAAAGATAATAAAATTACAGTCTTATTTTCTTCTCCATCTAATCCACTGTTATCATCAAAAGATGGAGGAACGCAACTACCCGCACAAGTATCACAAGTCATTTTAATTATACAGATGCGAACATCACTCTACGGAGGGTTTTCCGGGAATACTGTTTGAATGAACCTCAAGAACCGCCATGAGTAAAACTCAGGATTCACAGCTGAGATTGAAATGGAATCAAATTGCAAAGACTTGTATGCGTGCTCAATCTTCTTGCTCAGATTGTACTCCTGCAAGATATCGATGATTCCTAGGTACAGGACGACATCATACACCTCGTGAAAAACCTGAGTTTTGTCTTCTGTCGGAGTTCGCTCTGCTCTAGCAGGCATGTTCACTCCAAGCTGGATCTGCAGTCTGGGTAAACAATACCCAAAAGTGAGAGTTTAGATCTTGAAAACACGTAGATGTATAATTATATATGGTGGAAATAAGACAACATCAATTTGTGATTTTGAGGCTTGTTGATCATGATTGACATAGCAAATTATAGCACAATTTGGGTGCCGCTAAGCTATTGAAGAAACTCACCTTGCCGTACCAGGAAGTAAGAGATCTACTTCCTCATCACCAGCAGCTGATGCTCGCAACCGGCTACCCCTAATATGAGAGCCGACAATAACACTATTTTCATCTGTCCCTCTTGGGACCAGAACAAGTCCCTGTGGGTAGCTTATCATCTCATCCTCCTGGACATCTGAAAATGGATATTCATCAAAACCAGAAAGAAACCTTATCATCGCCTCTTGTCGTACTGAAGAAATGCACAACAGGCTAATAGCATCCATAAACAAAGCCAACAAACAATAAGAAATCAAGCAGGGTTCCATAGTATCAATCGTTAACATCCACCACACTACATGAAATCCTGAAGCCTAGCAACCAATAATATATGTTCCAGGACAAACACCCAGAAAATACACTCCTCATGGCCTGACTATCCTGCATGAAGCTCCCCTAATTTTCTTCCGTATATGTATAAGTGATGTACTTTGTGATCCAAATTACTGAAGAAAATTGAAAACTTCAAAATAACAGTACGGATATTTAAAGAATCGTCTACCTTCTTCTGAAAGAATTGCAAGTCGGTCTCCAGCCACAGTTCTATGGTATGATAAATGTGATTGCAAGTGTTGGGGGGCTCTATAATGCACACCTAGCAAGAGACTGTAATCCATTATATGTTGTGTCTCCAGAAATTTGCTGTCGGTCTCTATCTGCCTGCAAGAAACAACATACAACTTTTCTTGAGAAACAGGAGACAATAGACCTCTTTGGTTTAAGTATTGAATTAAAAAGGATTTGACAGAGGATTAAAGCTACTTAGGTGGTGCAAGACCTGTGGAATTTAACCCAAAGAGAAGAACCGTAAATGAATCGAAAGCCTTCTCTTAACAAGCCCAAGAAACCAGAAATCAAATTTCCTCCTTATCAAACACTAGTTTACTTAATTACTTGCTCTATTAGAAAAAAAATCATGAACAGGAAAAAATACATTTGAAGGATGACAACAATCAGCAAGAATTGTTCCTTACTTAAGTAGTGCTTCACGCCAAGAAGGTTCCAAGTAAAAGCAGTAATTCAAGTCTAAATCTTTAAGTATTGTGTTCTCATCAATTTCAACATTATCGGCAGAACGCCCCAGCGATGACCCTTTCAAATCAAATCTTCGATGGATTCTCAATTCTGTGCAGAACATGTTTCCCATAACTACGAACCTGAACTGCACTTTACAAGCAATCAAGAATAAGGAAGCAATCTACATCTACAGACAAGCATTACTCCATCAAAATGCAGCCAGAAGTCAATGTGCATAAAAATGCCAAAAAAAAGAAAGAAAGAAACAAAGAAAAAAAATCAAAAGAATGCAATATCTATGGAGAATAATTGACGACCAAAGAGATCAAAGTTTAAGTGCCACCATATACCTTCTGACCACTAGAAGGTTTCACTCTGTGAAGACCAAAAAATTTAGTCACAAGTGTGTTTTCATATGTACGCACGTGGTTGTGATAGTTCGGAAGCATCTGCAACAGAACCTACACATATATGCCATTTCAGAAGGACAGATATTATACGTAATTGAAACATTTTTTTTTGAGAAGTACTTAATTGAAAAAAATAATGTTTTTCTCATAATTCTTTATTAGCAGAATTTATCCTCATTCATGAGAAAGTGCAGTTCGAATAAACAATTTAAATTTCAGACTCTGTCCTCCCTATAAATCCCCAATTCTAAAAAACAGAACATCAATGTGAAGCTCGATTAGAATCAATTCGAGATTAATTATCTACTGATTCTTGGTAAAGTTCCACCATCCTAGCTTGAGAGTGCTATAGTTATCTACTTATGTGCCTTGAACAAATATTGCTTACAGTGTCAGATAATGTTAAAAGTAAATAATTATTGCAAATGAGCAGATTGAAGATGCAAAATAACATTATAGAAAAATTAGTGAAAATAAAATCCATAATTCTGTGATTATTGTAAAATAAAAAAAAGTTTGATGAAATAAACACCTGCACTTCAGATTTCCGTAAGGTCTTAATCATGAAACGGTCATCTTGGGAAAGAAAAAAGACACTACCACTCTTCCCAGGGGAAGAGAGCTCTCTCAAAGCGTCATTTCCACAAATGGATATCATGTAATCAGCAGCATCAATCTTGAACATTTCTCTCAAATTTCTGCATTCAAATGAAAAGCATCCATAGACTACGGAAAGAAAATCATTGCAACAAAATTATAAGAGAACTTTTTGCCAACCAATGGAAGTAATAGTATCTCCTAACAACCATAGGATAGAAGTAAAAGAAATCTCCTCAAACCTGAAGACCATAGGACAATAGTCCTTCCACTTGAAATCTTCGGCACGATGGGGAGGTGTGAGTTGGGAACCTGTTTTAGGAAAATCCATCCAAAAACTCGCTTGACGACCAAAATCTGATGCGCGAACTTCACGACTTTGTATAGGCGTGATCTTGCCCACGGTATATCTAAGCATGACAAGACACAAGGTCTGATTATCTATATTCATGGAAATTTTGCTCCTTTGCTGACATGAGCATAATAGTAGAAATAGTTTCAGTTATGCAGATCTAAATCATTCATGATGAAATAAACAATAACAAGTACAGAGAACATATATCATAAATTGATGAGAATTTCTCACAGGTTCTAGTTTAGATATTATCTAATTGTTCTATGTGGTGTGGACCTGACTTGCAAATCAGAGCAAAAGCCCAGAAAACATATTGCAGTATATCAAGCACATAGCACCGAAATTATTTAACATACCCGAATACATACCTCAGATATAAAAAACAGGCATAGAAGCATTATAAGATTCTTGTACTGAAGATATTTCCTCTTTTCTTTATCAGAAAAAAGCTATAACAGAAGTAATAGCAAAATGAATGCCCTAATTCATATATGTATTACTTTTACTTCCATTATATCAACTACATCTCCAAAAGAAGCGATGACCAACTTCAAGGGATTCAATAAACACTTTTGCAATATAAATAATCTACAACTAGTACTACATGGTAGGAAATTCCAAAAGCCATTGACTCGAGAATGTATGCGAGCCCACAACAAATTTGATAGCAAATGTTGAATTGAAGGATGCTCTCAGAAATGGAGTAATGCAAAATGGAAACAGGAAGAACCATTGAGAACACTCCCTAGAATAATTAGATTTTTTCATTTAGTATTAAGCTGCGTTAATATGTTAATGCCATATGTTATGCAATGGGCATGTATTATATATTTTATTTATATATCAATTTCTATATAATTTATATATGATTTTCTATTTTTATTTTATATATTTTTGTTGTATATTATAAACAAAAACAATTTCTGAGAAAAAGAAAATTAAAATAAAATTATAATTCGTGTTTGTGCAACCCGATAAGTTAAAAAAGAAAGAACAATCTTTTTTAAACAATATATTTCTTCCACATAGAACAATAAAAATTAATAATTTAAATGGCAGTCCCCAAAAAATGAACTTCTATATAAAAAAACCTATTCGTAGAAGCATTTGGAGGCAAATGGCATATTCAGCTGCAGGTAAACTTGAAATGAAACAGTTAAATTATAGCTTACCTGATTCCAAGCTGCAGGCTGAGCATTAGATCATAGCTCCTATGACCTTTAATTATTGTCTCTCCAGGTCTTTTGATGTCCTTCTCTAGCTTCTTTTGGCGTCTTTTTGCTCTTCCAGTTGGTGATGAAAAGCTATTTTCTACCACCAGCTCACTAATTAAAACACCTTGCATGTATTCCCTTTCTAAGATTGGAACATTTCGATTGGCATCCTTCTCATCATTTTCTGAAACAGATTCTGCAACATCTAATGTCATATCATGTCCAATAACTTTTTCAATAGCCACCTCAAGGCTCCAACGTCTTTCTAGAGATACATTCCGGTTGCGAGACTGCTCCAGGTTGATTAAGTTCCCCTTATTAAGATTGCTGGTGGCATCATTTGCTAATTGTCCCATCTCACCAACCTTCAAATTCCCAATATCAACAGAAGAAGATTGAAAAATGCGTGAGCCATAGTTCTGCCTTTTCAGATCAGACAACAAGCCCCTCTTTCTCAGGGCATTGACATAAACCTCCTGCGCAGCAGGAATCCTGCACCCACTTGGATAAAATGCACCTTTTCCATCCTTCAAACCCTTAGTCCATGCTCCAATATAACATCCACCATCATTCCAGGTGTAGACTCCATACCCATGCATCATGCCCTCCAACCAGCTCCCTTCAAATGTGTCGCCATTTCTCCAGGTAAGAGTTCCTTTTCCTGACATCTTTCCTCCTTTCATGTTACCAATAAATACATTCCCATTGGCCCAAATGTATTTACCAGGCCCTTCTATAGTTCCATTAATCCAAGAACCTTCAAAGCTATCACCGTTAGGATAAGTTTGATACCCCAACCCGTGCTTAAGATTCAACTTCCATCTTCCCTTGTAGATCAATCCATCTGGGGCAATCGATGTTCCAGTACCATGCATATATCCACTAGAAAATTCTCCCTCATAAACAGCTCCCGAAGGACAGGTCATCCTCCCATGTCCATGTCTCATCCCTCTCCTCCACTCTCCTCCATAAGTGCAACCATCCGCCCAAATATACGTCCCCGACCCCTCCGGCGTGTTCCCCAGGAGCGTCCCAGAGTAGAAGTCTCCATTGGAAAGACTAACTTCGCAAACTCTAAAACCAGGAATCTCATTGCTAGACATCCGAGGAACTTGTCCATTAACCATCCCAACAAAATCCTTCTCAGTAACACAACTGGTGGCATGGGGAAGCCGTGCTCTTTCCGAAGAAGAAGCCGCATCCGCAGCATCAGCAATTGCCACGGGGCCCAACATGCATAATGTCTTCAAAAATCCCAATTCCTCGACAAAACCTGAATTTTCCCACAATTGCGGAACTAAGATCAACAGAAAAAACGAAAAAGGGTTTCTGTTCAAGCAGAGACCACCACCGCCCACAAAAAAAAAAAGTCGCCAAAAGACAAACTTTTCGCTGTTTGCGAGGATGATTCGTCAATAAATCTCCAAAATTAGTGAAAAAAATCTGCGAGCTGCAAATCAAGAAACAAATCGAGATCGAGAGGAGGACCTTGCCGATGGGGGAGTAGGTGTGGCGATCTGTTTCCGCTGCAGGGACAGGACTCCGGACAGAGAGGAACAAGAAAAAGGAGAGGAGGGTTTTATTTTGCCATTTAAAAAAAGGCGAGGGTTTTGACGTTGAGGCTGTCGTTGCGAGAACTTTTTACCTTTTCGAGACACCAGAGATTTTCTTTCTCTAAATGCTCCAAAGATTTCATTCATTTTTACATCGTTAGGCGTCCACCAACTTTTCTTTTTCTTTCTTTTTTTTTTCGCGGTATTTTCTTCGGTAAATATCTGAATCGGGTCGTTGTTTTCTAGATCCTCCATTTTTTTTACTTATTTTACCGCAAGTAGGTCACTGGCTTTTAATTTTTTTAAAAAAATTAAAATCGTGTGATCCGTCATTAGATAACAGTACAAAATATGAAAGTTAAAATTAAATTAAATATAATAATTATCGTAATTTTAATGACGAAATTTTTTTAAAAAAAAAATTTAAAAAATAAAATTCTGGAGTCGAAAACAATAATGATAATTCATCCGTTTTATGCTTAAAAAAAAAAGGAAAATCATTCAATCTCACGTGGAATGCACAGAGAGCTTGTTCCAAATTTCAAAATCGTTTTTGGCAAACACGGGCAGTACGGCAGCCAGGTTAGTCAATTTAATTGCAAGTAGGTTAATGCATTAATTCCAGATGAGGAAAATGTAATCGGATGAAAGTCGATCAGTGACCAACAGAAAAGGGACCAATGGAGAAGAGCCACTTAATCGATTCCGTCGAAATTTTCTTTCCGATGTTGGCTTGCAGTGCTGCCATGTGGGCGACAAGAAGCAACATTAGCTGGTCCATCCGAATGGACAAAGACCAGAAAGTTACTGAGCAGCACCAGGTACGTCCCTAGTGTTTGTTACACCGATCTATCCGCTAGTTCCTATTGGCTGATATTTCATAGCACAAGTCCTTAACTTGCTTTCTCCGTAAATAATGGAAAAATTATGTTGATGGGTTGCCACACTTGGCATCATGCGGGTAGATAAGGTCACATGAGAGGCTGCGACTGAAAGAAAGCTAATCATACACCGGATGCGTACAACAGGAAATTCATTTAATTACAAATATAAACAACATGATGGAGAGATAATTACATGCTAAAGCCGGCGAGTCGGTCGCGGAAAAACTTTCTTTAAGACCGAGCGCAAGTTGCTACTCATCAAGAATCAATTTAACAATTGTGTGCATGCATTTCGTCATCAATTTGAATGGAATTTACAATTTTCTACTTCTTCTTTTCTGTTCGTCGAAGATTTGAGGCCTTACAGCTACCAAGTGAGCCCCCAGGCATTATTTCAAACAGCTAGTGGACATAATAATCTGTGGCATCATCAAATAGCTCGCCGGGCTGGCGCCCGGGGGGTGATTGGTCGGGGGTTTGGGGGGATCTCACTCGCTAGTCTGCCTCCGCTCCTTCGCCTATCTCGCGCCCTCACCGACTTGACCCGTACTCCCGCAAGCTGAAATCGGCTTTACACTAGGACCAGCGCTATTACCAATTTGATTTCAACGTCCTTATCGATTTCTGTCAGATACTGTTCACGTACATAATATTATTCATGTAATTATTCATTATTTTTTAAAAAATTTAAATATATTATAATTTTTTTATTTGAAGTTAAAAAATAATTAAAATAAAGTTAAATTTTAGTCAAAATATAATTAATAACAAAAATATTCTGGTTAAAACTAAAATGAAAATGATTTTGATCGAAACACGTTGATTTTTTTGTTCACGTGCATGCGTGCATGATCGTTCCACCGAAAGTAAAGGCAAAAAAAAAATTTGTGTCGGTCTTACCCCCATGTGAATCGCTGTCACGTTATTGCACAGAGTTAGTTGTTCTCGTATGTCTATAAGTGCTCATCTGTATCGTTCAGGTACTGAATTAATAATTCCACATCCAAATGTTTTAAACTCAACTGATAATGATGATGATTAGTTATATTACATTATATTTAATAAATTATATATATATCAATTATATTTTAATAATAAGTTAAATTTGCTTATGTTAATTTTTATTTTTTTAATCATATTTCATATTATTTCTCATATATTTTTTTATATAGTAATATATAAAAACAGTGGTTAACTATCAAAATTAATTTTAATTAATTAAAATAATATTTAATATTGTGGTAAAATTAATTATAAATTCTTTCATAATTTTTAAATTTTTATAAAAAAATTTTCAAAATTTTATCGTATTTTTAATTTAAAGTCAAAGTACAATCAAAATATAGTCAAACTGTGGTCAACACACAATTAATAACTAAAAAAAATCAGCGTGCCCCTTAACAAGGTTCACTTAATGCTATCAATCAGCGTCTTGCCGTAATTTCCCCTGAACACTTCGCACAGTGTGATATTTATTTCTCATGGGTTATTGGACCACTTTTACTATGTGTTGTCAATCAATATGGTTATCATTTTCATTTTGGACCTTCGATGTATGGTTATACTTCAGAACCGCTGCCACAAGATCACGCAGAGCTAGTTGTTCTGGCTCATATGCCTACAAATGCTTCGTCCGGATCATCCAGGTACTGAATTTGTAATTTCACACCCAGAGGTTCAAACTCAACTGATGATGATTATGATGATTAGTTGTATTATCTTAAAATTTATAAATTATGTATGTGTGAAGTACATTTTAATGAAAAGTTAAATGTGCTTATGTTAATTTTTAACTTTTAATCATATTCATATTATTTCTTGTATGTTTTTTTAATACACTAATATATATTAAAAATAGACTATATCAATGACTAACTATCAAAATTAATATTAATTAACTAAAATAATATTTAATATTATGATAAAATTAAGTATAAATTCATTCCTAATTTTTTAAATTTTTCCAATTTTTTTTCAATATTTTATCGTATTTTTAATTTGAAGTCAAAGTACAATCAAAATATAGTCAAACTCTGGTCAAGACCCAATTAATAATTTAAAAAAATCTTTCAGCTGAAACGTATCGATTTCGCTGGGTCCCGAAACTAAAACCAAAACTAAAACCGCATCATGAAACCTTGATTTCAAACACACTAATAAGAACAGAGGTCTAGAAATAATTGATGTTTTTTTTGTTACGAAAGAATGAACGCTTTTTTATCAATAACCTTCAATATTTATTTTATTTACCAAAAATTTCTTGTAATTTTAGTATTTATTTATATTTTAAATTTTTTTTATTATTTATAGTCTTGACTGTTATTTAATTATTTTTTTCTCTAAAAATTCTAATTTCATCGTCTATAATTTTATAATTAACTCTCTTAAAATTGTTAACTTCCCATTTTTTATTTTTTCTCAAATGTTCATAAATAAATCATCAATTAAATCTTAAATTATAATTTTCATATTTATACATTTATAAATAGGCTCATTGAATATTTTTATTTATAAATAAGTTTAAATTTTGATATTTTTAAATAAAAGTTTATAAAAAGAACATTAAATATTTTTAATTTTTTTACAAATAAATCTTTCATAATAATTTAAATTACAAGTTTAATACTCATGCATTTACAAATAAAGCTCATGAATATTTTTATTTATAAATAAATCCAAATGTCATCTTTTTTAATAAAAATTAATAATATTGAAGGTTTTAAACCTTACAATTTTAAATTACAAGTTTAATATTTGTACATCTACAAATAGACATTTTGAATATTTTTATTTATAAATAAGTCCACTTTTTTTTAATAAAAATTTATAATATTGAAGTTTTTAAAACTTAAAATTTTAAATTACAAGTTGAATATTTGTATATCTACAAATAAATCCCTTGAATATTTTTATTTATAAATAAGTTTGAATTTTATCATTTTTAAAATAAAATTATAAAAAAAGACATTGAAAGTTTTAAAAGTTAAAATTTTAAACTACAAGTTTAATATTTATACATGTACAAATAAACCACTTGAATATTTTTATTTATAAATAAGCCTAAACATTATCAATTTTTAAATAAAATTTTACAAGAAAGATATTGAAGATTTTAAAACTTAAAATTTTAAATTAAAATTTTAATATTTTATATTTACAAATAGACCCATTGAATATTTTTATTCATAAATAAGCACAAATTTTATTATTTTTAAATAAAATTTGACAAAAAAATATTAAAGGGTTTAAAACTTAAAATTTAAAATTACAAGTTTAATATTTATACATTTATAAATAGACCCATTGAATATTTTTATTTATAAATAAGTTTAAATTTTATCATTTTTAAAATAAAATTTTACTAGAAAGATATTGAAGATTTTAAAACTTCAAATTTTGAATTACATATTTAATATTTATACATTTGTAAATAAACTCTTTCAATAATTTTATTAATAAATAAGTCTAAATTTTATCATTTTTAAATAAAATTTTCCGAAAAAGACATTGAAGGTTTTAAATTTTAAAATTTTAAATTATAAGTTTAATATTTGTATATTTACAAATGGACTCCTTGAATATTTTTATTTATAAATAAGTCAAAAATATAAATAAAACATTTAAGGGGTCTATTTATAAATATACAAATATTAAACTTGTAATTTAAAATTTTAAGTTTTAAAATCTTCAATACCTTTTTAGTAATTTTTTTAAATGAAAAAATTTGGACTTATTTATAAATAAAAATATTGAAGGGGTCTATTTATAAATATACAATATTAAACTTGTAATTTAAAAATTTAAGTCTTAAAATCTTCAATATTTTTTTCGTAAAATTTTATTTAAAAAATAATAAAATTTGAACTTATTTATAAATAAAAATATTAAAGGGATCTATTTGTAAATATATAAATATTAAACTTGTAAATTTAAATTTCAAATTTTAATACCTTCAATGTCTTTTTTGTAAAATTTTGTTTAGAAATGATAAAAGTTGAACTTATTTGTGAATAATAATATTCAAATGATCTATTTGTAAATATATAAATATTAAACTTATAATTTAAAATTTTAAGTTTTAAAATTTTCAATGTCTTTTTCATAAAATTTTATTTTAAAATGATAAAGTTTAGAATTATTTATAAATAAAAATATTTAAGGAGTCTATTTGTATAGATATACAAATATTAAATTTGTAATTTGAAATTTTTAGTTTTAAAACCTTCAATATCTTTTTTATAAAATTTTATTTTAAAAATGATAAAGCATATATTTATAAAAAATAAAAATATTCAAAGAGTCTATTTGTAAATATACAAATATTAAACTTATGAATTAAAATTTTAAGTTTTAAAACCTTCAATATTGTAAAATTTTATTAAAAAATAATAAATTTTAGACTTATTTATAAATAAAAATATTTGAGGTGTCTATTTGTAAATATATGAATATTAAAATTGTTAATTTAAATTTTTGAGCGGGGTTATTTTTTAAAAAAGTTAAATATTTAAGAACATTTTTGTAAATTGTTATTTAAAAAATATTAAAATGTTAAACTTGTTATAAATAAAATTATATAATTGGCCTATTTGTAAATATATAAATATGTAAATTATAATTTAAATTTAATTCGGTGTTTATTTATAAATATTTGAGAGAAAAAGTGAAAGGTGAGAAGTTAAGAATTTTAAAAGATTTAGTTACAAAATTATAGAGGTAAAAAATAAATTTTTTAGAAAAAAAAATTAATTAAATAATAATCAGAAAATTATAGATAATAATTTTTTAAAAAAAATGAAGATAAATACTGAAATTACAAGGAGATGTTGATAAATAAAATAAATCTTAAGAGTTACTGATAATAAGTCTAATATTAAATTATAATTCTTTCTAAAGCTTCGTAGGCAAGATCGTTAATCAGTGAGAAGTACGTGTTGCTGGCTCTTTACAAGACGTTTTCCAAAGAAAACACAAAGGGAGGGTTTTTCCGCAAACATCAGCATGGTACGAGGTTCTCCAAGAATACAGAAAACCACAGGGGTTTACGTGACAAAAAATCGCAAAACGTGAAAAAGTCCAGCCCATCACCAGCAATGGGATGGGGCCCATCGGCTTGAAATTTACAGATAAACTGGTTTTCTACAACGTACGAGGTTTGCCAAGAATATAGAAAACGACAGGGGGTCACATGACAAAACAAAAGAAAACGTGAAATCCAGCCCATCACATGTAGTGGATTAGGCCCATAGGACTGAAATCCGCAGCAATTGCGACCGGTCAAGACCCAACCCAGGAGCCACGTGTTCTTTTGTTTTGTTTTCAGTGAGGTTCGCCTGTTCGGTATTCTGCGACAATACATCTGATCTTCCTCTCATCCGTTCACGCCAGCCGCAGTCTTGAAACTTCTATCACCTAACCACGTGTCCTCAGAGTAACACGTGGCACTTTCTTCTAAAATTTATATAAACCTTCTGGTCCGAAGAAGAAAAGCAAAGAAGGAAATGGAAGCAGGAAACGGAGGAGATGGAGAATCGTCGGCAGGGGCCGAAATGAAAAAGAAGGGGCTTTCAGTTGTGGCCTCTGCGAAGGAAGCGTGGCAGAGCTTCAAGGCCGTAATACTAGGCCAGGTAATTTAATCTTAAAACCCCCTTTGATTTTGTTAAAATTGTATTTACGTAGCATCTCCTGTTCGAATTCAATGGAAAAGATTGATGTTTTGGGGTTTTTTTTCGAAAAAAAAAAGGTAAAGAAGGTGAAGGCAAAGAATGAGGAGGAAGCCAGCGAGGCCGATCTGCAGGAGGCGAAGATGCAGGTGGATGCTGCAAACGAAGCTGAAGAGAAGAAAAGGCAGCTCCAACAGAATTAGCTCTCCTTAAGACTGTCAATGGTGCAAAATTTGTGCATGTACATATTTGGTTCCTGACGTTTGCGTATTTACTGGTAATAAACTTTCATTTATATGTGATAGTTTACTGTTACGTTATTAATCGTTAAGAGTTAATTGCGAGATCCATATCTCAGATAAATATATCGGATATATTAGAGATCAAATACAACACGGCCATGCTCATTCACTATTAAAAAACATGAACACCAAGAAGATACTTTACCGAGACAAAGCTTGGAGCTCAGGGGCGCAATGTGTCGGCAATGTCAGGGACAAATCGGTATCTGACATCAGCTTTGGCGAGTCGCTCCATGGCAGTGTTCACGTAAGCCATAGGGATAACCTTGATGTCGGCCGTAATGTTGTGCTTTGCGGCGAGGTCTATCATCTACTGCGTCTACCCTCCGATGGCGCTCCCCGATATCGGCTTCCCTTCCTGCCAAACAATTAATTAACTACGTCGAAGAAAGACTAGTCTTGGCCGCCATGTTGACGCACAAGTACAGTAGAAACATACTATTACTTGAGATACTGCAGGCCAAAGGAATATAAAGAGAGCGAGAGAGCGAGAGAGCGAGAGAGAGATGGAAGTGCGTGCAGATCATGATTGTTGTCCTATTGAAGATCTGCACTGGCTCTTAAAATCTATAAAACGTGAAATAGAGCTTCGTCAACAACCCCTCCATATTTTGTGTATTATTAAATCCAAGAATTACATTGATAAATCCATTCGAACTTGAATAACCAATCAACATGCAAGGCAAAAATAATTTTAATTTTATTAGAAAATGAGATAATTATATATCATTAATAGATATAATAATTGTAACATTATTAGGATATGAGATAATTATATATGATTAATAAATGTACTAATTTTAATATCATTGGTGTATTGTGCACTATTTACTTATAGGGGTAACATGTTACTAACATTTTCTGTAAGTTATGGGGATGATGTGCATCATCGGTTTGGATTGTGAATTGGAGAATTAGTAGTTGGGATAAAGTAAACTGAATACAAAAGTTTTAAAAGACTCGTTCTCGATTAAAATGATAATTAATATTGATGCGTTTGTTCTGTGTATGAAATACTGGGAGCAGAGAGAGGGAAATCCAATTCTTTGAGTAGATAATATTGAATCCAAATGAGTTCAGCAACGATCTTTATATTGATATGCAACACTAGAACAAGCGATGGTTCATTGCTTTTTGGAATTCCAAGGTAAAAGATTGGGATGAAGAAAGATGTTGAAGCAATAATATATTGTCGATCATCAAAATTGTCAGCCCAATTAGTATTTGAATAAACATGTAAGTTGTTGATAGAGGATCAATTCTGTAAAGATTGTGATAGATAGTATATTTTAGATAATGAAGGAAAAATTTAATAACCTTCCAATGCTTATTTCAAAGTTGATTGATATACATAATTAATAATAAAAGTAATATTATTTTTTATAAGAGTGAGATATTAAATTACATTAACGATACTTTTGTACTCAGTTGTTGCGGAAAATATCGATGTCCACCACAATTCACGATATAGAGGAAGAATAGAAAAGGAGAAAAGATAGCACACAAGAGATATATATGGGAAAGACGATCCAGAGAATATTGTATTGATGAGAAGAGAAAGAGAAGATTACAATGATGGAGACGAAACTCCAATATCACCAACTCTCACAAAAAACTAAGTAGCCTAACCGTTATAAGACGTATTAAGAGTATTGATCTATGTCTCTCTCTCTTACTATATATAGAAACTCTTACATTAATGGTGTATTTATAGATGTGGCCTAATGATGTTTGAGTCAAAGTAGAAAACTGACTCAAATAAAACTTCTACTAATTTAAGTCTTCTAGTAGAAGATAAATATAGATAAGGATTAGACCCACTAAATAACTTTCTAATATAATTAAGACTATCCGGAAAATCCGGATTCGAGACACCATAAAGCCAACATTCAGTTACATTATCTAAAGAGTCTCTATCAACTAATAAAATAAATTGAAAAAAAAAATTGAAAGTCTTATTCTCAATGATAATCAATCTTGATGTGTTTGGTAAGTATATAAAATACTAAATTGATTGTAAGATAAATAATACTAATATTATCATATCAAAGTGTTGGAGGAGAAAAGAGAGGGACACTCAACTCCTTGAGTAGATGATGTTGAATCCAAATGAGTTCAGCAACCGCATTAGCAAGATCCTTGTATTCATATTTAATTCTAGTATGAGCAGCAGTTGGTTACTTCTTGAAACTCCAAGATAGAAGATTGAGATAGAAAAAAGATGTTGAAGCCACTAATATACCATCGATCATTGGAATTGTCAGTATAATCAGCATCTAAGTGTGCAAGTTGTTGATAGAGGATCAACTAATGCAAAAACCATGATGGATGATGTATTTTAGATAGCAAAGAATAAATTTAACAATCTTCCAATGCTCACTTTAAGGTTGATTGATACACATAATGAACAACGAAAACAATACCAAATTTCGTGAGAGTGAGATACCTACAAAAGAATTCCTATCATGAAGTGAAAGTTGAGAGCCGAAGCCTACAAGAGTGAGAACCGGTTTGAGTTTATTCACATGAGTGTGTGTAACAAGACCAAAATGTACTTGAATTAAGTGAAAATAAAATTGGAGAATGTTAATGTTGCTTCAATGCTTAAGAAGTAGTATAATAGTCTTAAATCTTTCATAGAAAATTCCAATTAAAGTGTATTAAGAAGTCCATTGGTGCAGGCACGCCGACAAGAGTGCGGGTGAGGCATGGGTGCCCTCGCCGGCCTCATGCCTCTGCGCTCACGCTCCCGCCCTCGCCGGCCTAGGCTTGGCACCCGCGAGTTTGCGCTGAACTCTGGCCCTCGCGCCAAAGTGCGAGGGCAAGCGCAGTCACTGGCCTAGCGCTTGTGCCCTCGCCGGCCTGGTCCCTGGGCTTACAAGCTTGCGCTGGTCTCGCACCCGCACCCGAGCCTGAGCTCGAGCTCCATCAACCTCATGCCCATGCCCGAGCTCGAGCCGACCTCACGCTCGCGCCTGCGCCTACGCCCGCGGCCTCGCGTAGGCCTGACTGCTGCGCCCGCACTTCACGCCCTCGCCTGCGCTTGCGCCCACGCCATTGCTTGCGCCCTCGCCTCACGCCTCGTGTCTGCGCCTCACGCCTTGCGTCCTTGCCTGCGCTCGAGCCAGCCTCGCTCGCGCCCTTGCTAGCCGTGCACTAGAGCCTACGCCCTCACCGAGGCCACGCCTCGTCGCCCGCATGCCAGCGCCTGTGCACTCGCCTGGTAGCCGAGTGAACAGTATAGCCACAATATTGTTCACGTGTGCATGCGTGCATGACTGATACTATTCATAGGTTATTGGACCTTCGATGGGTTATTAGACCATTTTTACTATGTATTGTCAATAAATATGGTTATCATTTTTATTTTAGACCTTCGATATATTGTTATATTTCAAAATCGTTACCACGAGATCGTATAGAACTAGTTGTTCTGCCTCGTATGTTTACAAATGTTCATCCGGATCGTCCAAGTACTAAATTTGTAATTTCACGCCCAGATATTTCAAACTCAACTGATGATGATTATAATAATGATAATGATGATTTATTATATTACATTGTATTAAGTACTTTTCAATGATAAATTAAATTTATTTATATTAATTTTTAACTTTTAATTATATCCATATTATTTCTCGTAGATTTTCTTTTTTTATACAATAATATATATTAAAAATAAACTATATCAATAATTAACTATCAAAATTAATTTTAATTAATTAAATTAATATTTAATATTATGATGAAATTAATTATAAATTCTTTCATAATTTTTAAATTTTTAAAAAAAACTTTCAAAATTTTATTGTATTTTTAATTTGAAGTTAAAGTACAGTCAAAATATAATCAACAAATAATTAATAACTAAAAAAATCCTTTGACCGAAACCGAAACGGCCGAAACATATCGGTTTCGTTGGGTGCCGAAATCGAAACCGAGATTTAAAATCTTGATTTAATCAGAAATACAACTGTAAGTGTAAACAATATGGCAGTAAGCAAGCAATTAAATGCACATTGTTTTACTTACAAAATAGCTTGCTTCGCAACTTTTAGCAGGAATGAAGTTCAGAAAAACGTTGAGCTAGTTAGCATACACATTCAACCTCACTTGGGCAGTAACTTCTGGGTGAAGCTTGAGCTCAGCTATGTATTCTCCAGTTTCACGGATCTCCGGAAGAGAAACGATTCGTTTGTCAACATCCCTAAAATATAGAAGGATGAATTAATAAGATAAAAGAACAGATATGTAGTTATTCTACTTCAGATTTTATGCTCAATAATGAGGGAACACACCTCTGCAGTTGTGCCTTAATTATGTCGACAAGATCCTGTGCTGTGACACTGATAAGAACGCAATGGTTAGAAATTTGGAGTATGATAGGAAAAAAAAAGAAGATTGCATAATGTGCCAGCTCCCTTTGTGTTGTTGAAACTGACCTTCCAAAGATTTGTTTTCCTTTTCCACCCTTGCGTTTCACCTTGAATGCTCCAACCGTCTGGAAAATCAGGGCAAGTTGCTCTGCCTCTTCTTTTACCTAGTTCAACAAATAAATAAATACAAACATGAGAATTATATTCATATTCTTGTACAAAATGATGAATACTGATGTAGCAAAGAGTGAATAACAGGACTTGTCTAAGAATGTAAACAAGTAAAACAATGCAAGGAATAAAAGAAAGTAGAAAATTATTATTATACTTATATGTGAATACAAATTAAAAGCTTACATTTTGTACATAACAGAGGCAGGGATCACAGATTAGTATAGGACCCCTCATTCAAAATGATTATTACTGCTCTTGATTCCCCAAAAAAAAGGTTATTCTTGTGAGTTTCAAAAAAAAAGGTCCATTCTTGATGGATACTTTGTTAGTCTCTTCATCAAGATTGTACATCATGACTTGTATGAAATCAGCTCATGGCTGAAAGTAAATCATAGAACAAACTGTCCTTGACATAAAGAGGTTTAGGAATTTATTCACATGCATTATTTTGATTATGGATCACGTGTTTTATAATTACATTCAGGAAGACTTCTAAGAGGTATCGTCGAATTCTGATCTTTCTTGTGGTAGGAGGGATAAGCATATCGCTGTGTATTCATAACTGCAGAACCCAAAGAACAGAATAATCTCTTCCAATACACAAAAAAGCAAAGAATTCTACACTAGTCAAAAGATCAGAGAGAAAATAATTGACTCCATCAGATGCAAAGGGAAGACAAGGTTTGCGTTATTTTATGCTTCCTCTTATTAAGTAAACCAAGTCCTCAGTCTAGCCAAAGAGGAGCAGGCAAATATTCCCTTACCCGTCTTTTCTCAGCTTCAATTCTCTCCTCTTCAATCCGCATTTCCCTGCAAGCGAGGAAATATATAGTGCAAGTCTAAGTAGAAGGCAAACATGAGAAAATTTACTAAAAATGCATTAGCTTCTCCCAAAAATGCTTCAAAATTACAATCATCCAAATGCCTATCCAAGAAAAAATAAGAATAATACTCAACAAAAAAAAATATAAATCAGTATCCAACATGCACTCACATCAGGCATTTTACCCAAATGGCAACTCAATTATCATCTTGACGGAACTTAGAAGATATTTTTCCTTCTCAAAGCTACTCCGTTGCCAAAATTTCAATTTTTATGCTGGACTACATACCAATGTGCATAAAAAACATGCAAAGCAATGCCAATTTATTAACTGAAGAACCAACGGGAGAGAGAAATAAGAAAGAGATATAAGGGACGCACTTGAGGAGGAGAGGGGTGACGATCTGGGCCTTGCCGAGAGGGAAGAGATAGTTGCGGAAGTAGCCGGCCTTTACTTCCACCAACTCCCCCTTCTTCCCCAGCTCCGTAACGTCCTCCTTCAGAATTATCTGCCCAGATTCCAGAAAAAAAAAACACGTAGAAACAAACCCTAAAGAGAATGGTTCTACTTTCCACGATTCAATTCGAAACTGGCGATTGGTACCTTGCGGGTCTTCTTGGCCTTCTTCTGTGCCAAAATCATCGGCATCGCCGTGGCCCTCTCGAAGAGATGCGAGCTCTGGCTGCGCGAGTAGAGGCGCGGCCACGAGCCGGAGGAGCTCCATGACAGAGAGGACGTGCTCGCTACCGCCATTGCTGTGGCTGCTCCGCTTCCTCGGCTGCTCTCCGTCGCTCCTTATCCAAACGCCCAATTTGATCTAATGGGCCGGATCGACCCATAACAAATATGGCGTCCCGCCCAATTTGATCACTGCTTTTTCTTCTCTAACAAATTCGAAGCCCAACCTTTGCCATCGCTTTCTTGAGGCCCAATGGCCCGTGTAGTGAAATCTCGGCTACCTAGCCATCTGGCGGCAGGGGATGATCTAGCCGCTCGGCTGACACTCAAATGTTTCATCCCTGCCCTATTCCGTCAATCTCCCGAGCTGCTTATCCATTCTCATTTCGTCGCGGCGGGTTAAGTCAAAATAGAAAAACTCTTATTAAATTTAGAGATAATCATGCTTGAATTGATGATTTTTACTATATCAAGTTAGGCATTCTATCACTAAATTATATTTTTTTTTGAACTTATTAAAAAATAGAACTAACTAATTCTAAGATAAAGGATCGAAAATTTCAATACTACTATTCATGAACAACTTAGAATCGAGTCTTCTTTTCACATTATTACTATTATGAATATGAATAGAATCAAATAATGAAAAACATTGGATTCCATTGTCAACTACTCCTATTGAAAATAGGACTGACTACAAATTTGAATCATAGCACATGATTTCATAAAATCTATATGATTTTATCAATTTAAATCGAGTAGATTTCGTTTTACATGAAGAAAATTTTGTTCAGCATGTTCTATTTGATACTAATAGAAAAAAAACTTGACTCGGTATTGTTAAAAAAGGAGGAGAGGCAGAACTCAGTCAAAATGATATAAATCACCCTTTCTTCTTACGCCAAAGATCTTACCATTTCCGAAGGAATTAAAGCTACATTTCTTTTCAATTTCCATTCAAGAGTTCTTATCTGTTTCCACACCTTTTTTTTTTTTTTTTTTTGAGACCTCGAAAAATGAAATGAATAAATTCCTTTTCTTAAGAACACATACAAAATTCATCACTACAAAAAGGATAATGGTAACCTCACCATTAACTACTTAACTTCATTTTTATTTATGAATTTATTTTATTTATAAATTTAATAATAAAACATGTTCTACATAGACAAAATTTGTAACTTGCTATCCTCTCTTGCCTAGTAGGTAAAGATTTATCTTTGTTGAAAGATTGATTCATTGGGATCAACATGAGAGTCTAACTCCATTGCCAGAATCCATATTGTATATTTGAAGCAAGTTCACACTCTTGCTTCTCTTAATGTACAACCTTTTTCCCACTGAGCCCCCTTTCTCCTCGGTCCACTGAGAAAAAAATAAAATATAGGATTGACACCAACAATTCATTATGGAAGAAAGGACTTATCAAGTCAGGATCACTAATTAATATTAATATAATAGGAAAAAATTATCTTTTTTGTACACTTCCTCCGGTTTCGTTGGTACTACGGGTCTTATGTAATCGATCATATCATATAGATATCCCTTCAACACAACATAATTTATCAAAAGGATCTCAAACGACTCACCAAAGCATGAAAGTCAAGATCTTTCAGAAAATGGATTCCTATTTGAAGAGTGCATAACTGCATGGATAAACTCACATCAATTTTGGATTCAATTGGGGATTTTCCTTGGGAGGTATTGGGAAGAAATTGGAATGTAATATCAATTCATATAGAAGAAAAGATTATCTATTGATTCAAACATTGTACCTATGGAATAGGGATAGAGGAAGAGGAAAAAAGCCGAAGGTTTCACATAGTACGTTTGATCGAAAAATCAATCTGGTTTATTTCGTACCCTTCACTTGATGAGAAAATGGGTGAGATTCTATAGGATTAATAAATCTATGGAACTTAAGGAATGATGGAAGAGAATAAAAATAGAGAGAAAGAAAATCAAAATAAAATAAAGAATAAAACAAAAAAAATAAGTAAATATAAATAAATTAAGTAAAAAATAGAAGAACCCAAATTCCAAATGAACAAATTTAAACTCGAAAAGGATCTTTCTGATTCTTGACGAATGAGGAGGCAAGGAGATTGATCGAGAAAGATCTCTTGTTCTTATTATTTTATTATAAGTTATAAGATTGTGATTTAATTCGCATGTATTATGTTTGGTAAAAAGAATAATTTTCTCCTTTGATTATAAATGAAAAGTATTTAATTGGAACATGAAAACTTGACTGAATTGATCTTAGTTACTCTTCAGGATAAGATAGGAGAAGGAAGGAGAATCTCACAAACGAGGAAAAGGATTCAAGTACTTTGAAAGTATTGAATAAGGAGCCGTATAAGGTGAAAATCTCATATCAGTTCTATAGAATGACGGTAAGAGTGACGTATCTGTCAACTTTTCCACTATCACCACAAAAAAATCAAACTTTTCCTTACGTAAAGTTGTCAGAGTACAATTAACTTCTAGATTTGAAATCACTACTTATATACCAGGTATTGGTCATAATTTACAAGAACATTTTGTAAGATTAGTAAAAGGAGAAAGAGTTAAAGATTTATTGGGTGTGAGATATCACATTGTTTGGGAAATCCTAGATATTGTCAAAGTAAAGAATCATCAACATAGGCATTCTAGTGTGTTGTAGATTATTATCCAAAACTTGTGTTATTTGATGATGCCATGTGAATCATTAGAAACATGTGAAATGTATGGCTAACCCAATAATAAAAATTTTGTAAAGGGACTGAAGCAAGCTATTATGAGACAAAAGAAAAATCTTTTTAAAGAGATTTAATTCATAATTATTACTATTATATTTATATGTCTAATGTCCAATATTGAAATTATTTCAGAAGCTTTTCTTTATTTTGTCTTTGTCAACGAACAATTTGAAATACCTTGACTTTTTTAGAATAGGTATGTTCAAATAGCAATGATTTGTACACTTCTTTTTTCATTATATTATTTCGGAAATTCAAGAACTCAATCATATGGACATGTAAAACATAAGATTTTCAATTCTTACCGGAAAAAGGAAGAAAATGGATACTCAATTTAAAGTGAGTAAACAAATTTTCATATTCGATGTTATAGATAAGATATATATAAATTTTTATGAAAAACCGTATTCGATGAAAGTCATATACATGGCTTGAAAGAAGATTTTTCATATCTTTCGAGAATCACCCTACAATATAAAAAAAAAGTCAAAATAAATTATTCATTGTTAACCTTTATAAAAAAAAATTGATTCTTAAACTTCTTTCATGCTCATATTAAGGTATTGCAAAAGAAAAAATTCTAAAATTAGATTCAATGTACCGTAATCAATTAGTTAACATATTGGTTAACCATATTCTGATGCCCGTCGAACTGCTTGGTTGCATTTACTTTTTTTTCAAACAACTGCTAATTTTATAAATAGATATTTTTAAAAATAATCCTTTAATTATAATTTCTATAACTTTAAAGTAAAATCCTCGAAAGCCTTCACTCAGACACGTAAGCAATTTGGAAATTTACAGCTCGAGGCTAAGGTAATGACTTCGAGCGCCGCCACCTTGGCAAGTGATGGATACTGCCATAGTTCAGGTTTAGGTGATATGAGCTGGCCAATTGATAATTACTAAAAACAGAATGTTCTGGAAGGGAAACTCATTATTTTCGTCGTAGATTTTGGGCTAGATGAATTCATTATTAATAAGACCGGCAGCATCAATTCAGAGGATCTCAGATTTCCTCGAGTCAGCTCCCGCAAGTTGGTCTTCTGACCATTTCTAGAAAGAATACATGCATGCGTCTCCTCCGCTACATCTCTCCAGGAAGCATAGTGTCCGGAAGATCGAAGAGAGCATTACCCTGTGAAGGAAGTTTTTTTGAAAGAAAATTGTCCACTTGAGGAATTCTATCGCTTACCTCGCCAGTTAGATGGCCTACACATCTTTTCTCAGCAAGCAACTCGGCTTCAGTCTGCAGATTTCAAGGTTGAGATTCACATAACGAAGAAACGCCAAAGACGCAACTC
Organism: Trichopus zeylanicus subsp. travancoricus; assembly: GCA_005019695.1. Classification (NCBI taxonomy): domain Eukaryota; kingdom Viridiplantae; phylum Streptophyta; class Magnoliopsida; order Dioscoreales; family Dioscoreaceae; genus Trichopus; species Trichopus zeylanicus. The sequence goes on from RXID01022204.1 coordinate 522,079, forward strand.
AAGAAACTGACCTTTTTAAGACGTTGCCAGAGGAAGTCATCAAGCATTACATCTTTAACTAGTTCATAGTCACCATCGCCCTGACATAAATCGAAAGTATCAAAAAGCAAAAATTAGAAACACAATGAGAGAGTTTTAGAAAGCCATTACAACCTTTGATCTGCAAGGCATGCTGAAAACTATATCCTCTGCTATACCATAAGGATTTCCATTTGTATAAACCTGCACGTATGCAATACTCGATGTAATGGAAGTTTTGGCTCATGAGAGAGATGATGGGCATAAAGTGCAAAACAGTTTATGAACATCTACTCTTAAAAAGCAAAAGAAAGGCACTAGGAGAGTATTCCAACTGCGAAGTGCTAAACCAATCACCTTCTGGAGTGGGATTGACCAGGGACCTCATTGCATCAACAATTGACACAGCAGTTGACGCAGCAGAAAATCTTCCCCATTTTTTAATAAGCACGCCTCCACGCTGCAATTCAAACAGTAATTTTGAATTAAGGAAATGATAGTCATCATATGCATTTGTAGTCTACATGTACCTTCTGAACAATTTCAGTGAACTCTTCTTCTAGCCACTTTTGATGTCAGTAATAACTTCCTTTTCTGGTCTGCCATCTATTTTAGCAATTAGAAAGTCAGGAACCTGGGAAGGTGAAACCCTTATTTAGATCACATTATTCATAGACCATATGTCTAGGTCTAGCCATTGCAAAAAAGGAATTCATTTACAGACGTGTAGAAATCCATCTTGCATAACATGAAAAAACAAAAGAAATATCAGTCACAGACTATAACCCATACTGTTACCTGAGTAGTTGAATGGTTTCCCCAAATGGTCATGTTTAACACTTCATCATAAAATACTCCTGCCTTGAGGGCTAGCTGCATCATCACGCGTATGGTCAGTGTCTGATATGACCTATTTTACAGATTCCTGTTAAAATGCAAAGTGGTAGCATTATTGCACACCTGGCATTTGGTCCTATTTTCATCTAATCTTGTCAATGCATGGAAATTCTTCGCAGGTATATATGATGCATTCTTTAAACAAATAACTGCACTGCAGAGAATTTAAAATTATTAAATATTTAGATCCACCTCTGTACTTGCTATGTGACAACTTAGTTGAAGGATAGTTCTAAGTACATGATATAACAATTCACGCGTTGTATTGCATGGATTCCCCACAACCATAACCTTAACATTGCGTGATGCCACGGCATATACCCTGCATGGAAAAAGAACTAGTACAAGTCCTCAAAATACCTTTTTTCCGTAATTCTCAAGATAAAAAATAGTCTTAGCATGCAACAAAACACAAATGATGCAGAAACAAATATGTTAGACAAAACCTGCTCCGCAAAAATTTGCCCATTTATGTTCAATAGGTCAGCACGCCCCATTCCTGGACCCCGGGGCTTTGCTTCAACGAGGAGTGTCCATTCTACATCTCGAAACACCTCGTAAGGATCGATACCTATACTTACTTGGCGCAATACGGATACAAGGAGTCCTCCAATTCCATAGCCACTCGTGTATTTTGTGTAAATTGAACACAATATCGGAGGCTGAAAATAGAAAAGCAACCACGTTTTGGTCAAGCTGTTTTAATAACCACATAGAGAAAGAATCCTACATCCATGACAAAGATGATCATATGTAGAAAAAACAGGAAAAAGTTGCATTCAAGCATAAGACAAAAACTTAGCTGTCCACAAAAAATCCTAGCTGTTAACAGGAGTCAAATGAACTCACCTTCTAGAGCTTGAAATGATCTCTCAGACCCCAACAACTTCAATGCAATCGGTTGATCTGACCCAAAAACCTCACCAGAAGCCAGCTAATACAACAAGAAACAGTAACCACCTCTACTATAGCATCGGTTTCGACTACAACACAAGCAAACAAATGTCTAAATTATTCATTAATTAGAGTAATTAGTATCATGGTATTTTTACATACACAACCCTATAATACCAGAAATTGTGGATAATTTCAATGTAAATGTTGTGATCACATGCATCTAGCTTTTAACCTCAAAAAACTACAGCTACAACCCTGGTCTTACGGACCTGGAATAAAAATCAAAGTTAGCAAAACAACCCCAGCAATTCTCTCATTGGGGTTTATAGATAACGACGAAAAATGTGATGCAACACTATTACACAATTACAGGATCAGACATGCAGCAAACCATTTTCGTAGGAGTATATAAGAGGAAAACAAATCCCAAAGATCATCAAAACGAGGATTAGCCCGGGGCCTCTCACCTCGAATAGCAGATGATTGGAAATCATTCCAGCAGCGCCTGACACAGCAATTTTGATTAGACTCTTCCGCGAGTTGGTTTCTTCTTCCTAGAAAAATGCCAAAAATTCGACTTATAGTACACAAAATTAGCAACTCATTCGCATGGAAACTCAAATTACGTGTTTTATGTACATCTTCCGCTCATACTCATTGCCCCATGTTTCCGAGAAGAACCGACACAAAATTTCAGAAAAAAAAAATCATAAATACCAAGAAATCAAACATTACGGCCTTGAGATCATACGTGGTGCAGAAAACACCAAAGCACGAGCGCTTGCCTGAGACGCCAGCTGGGGCCGCAGGCGCGGCCGTAGCCTTAGCTTGGATCCAAAACAGAAGAAACAGAGTGAATACTACAGAAACGCATCGAGAAAGCTTGAAAAAGGAGCTGGCTTGGGCACAATGGAGCAGAGTATGCCAGCGCGGGGGCGAGGGCTGGGAATGGCGCAGTGTCGACGCAGGAGAAAAGGGTTCGAGGGCTTGGAGGAAAGATCTGAGCGAAGTGCTCGGGTTCCCGAGTGAGAGGCGGCGAGCTCGGTCGCAGCCATTGGTGAGCAAGGAGAAGAAGAGAAGGAGAGAGGAACAGAGAAGCGGAAGGGGAGAGGAAGAGTTTTGGGGACTGGATGCTTCAGATGGATGGATCATGGATGGACCGACGAATTTGTTTCTAAAAAAAATTAATGTGTTTTAAGGCACAGAATCGTGGACACGTGCACAGAGACAGCGTGATCCAAAGTGCGTGGATGGATCTTGGCGGGATATCATAACGGGTCCGGGTTCACGAAATAACGGGTTCGAGGGATTTTTCATTCCCGTTTCTTTTCTTTGATTTAAGACCAATTCCACCCGAGAAAGACGTACCAAGTATTGGTTTTATACTTATGCCCATTTTTCCGGAGAAAGGTCACAAGTTTACAATTTTACTTTTATTGACTGGCTCGTTAAAAGTGAAATCAGTTAGAATCAAAGTTAGAATCTCGTTGAAAGGTCGCAATTGGCGGTGTCATGTTTAAGTGCTCGATCCGAGTTCAATCCATTTTGCTCAACGTCGCTTTCTTCTCATTTCATTTCATTTCATAGTTAATGCATAAGCCGGATTTATAATAGCACAGGCCACGGCAATTTTCTCATGAATATAGTTTTTCGTGGAGCTGTTCATTCCGCGATGCACGAACTCAGAACCTGAAGTTTTTGCCCTCGTAGGTCTGGCTGTACTGCCAGTCGGCGGGGACGACGTGCCACGACGTGCTCTTCCGGCGATCGCTGGTCATCACCCGGAACGTAAGCGACTGCCCGGTCAAGTCCACGTTGGTATCCCAGTGACTGCCGAAGTTGCGGTTCAACGCCGTCCACGGCAACTTGTTCCCCTTCACCAGCACGTTCGTCACGTCTCCAGCGCCGGCGACATTCCACACCAGGATGTTGTTCCACCACTTGTGTCCTTTCATTGTAAATCTTATCCCTCCTTGCCTCCCACATGGAACCCTATAATACTTTCCTTCATTAGTAAAATCGAATGGATCGCATATTTGAAGAAAAAGAGGGATGCTTCCACTCATACCGGCGATACATGACGGGCACAATGCCGGCCTTATACTCGGCGATCTGGAGGTAGGCTGGTTTGGAGAGATCGAAATGTGGGCGGGGCTCGTTGCACCAGCCGCCATTGTCGTTCGACAGGGCATAGTTCGGGGGGCAGTTGTCGGTGGCGGTGACAATGATGGACGGGTCACCGGGCTTGCACCACTGCTTGGAGTTGTGGCACTTGATCTCGAAGCAGGACCCGCATGCCTCACGGTCTTTGTAGAGGACGTTGCTCAGGGCTGTTGTCATCTCACCATAGCCGTGTTCGATCGTGTCCTCGTAGCCACATGCTCCTTCTGTTATAATTTGACAATGAGTTTATTTTCAGCGTTATTCATGTAACGAACGGCGCCGTTCGTTTGTCTGCTTACTTACTTCTGTAGTCGACGTAGAAGGTGGCGTGCGCAGAGCTCCATTCGCTGGGGAGGAACTTGCCATGCTTGTGCCCGTGGTGCTTGTGGTGCTTGTGGTTGCCAGCGATGACGTGCGGCTGCACGATTAGAAAGAGAACGAGGAGAAGAGGGTGCACGGTGGTGGCCATGGCGGTGCACGCGAGGTCGGAGCTCTATTTCTGGCGGTGGTGTGGTGGTGGATTTATAACGTGATTAACGGACGTTTGGTTAAGCAGATGGCAGAAACAAAGGCCGGGAGCGATTTGTGACGCTCAGCCAAGTCTCTGCCGTTCCTTTTCCGACAGTCAAACAATGTGTCTGTTCTCATGCCCACCATGGAAAAGAATTGGAAAAGTTCTTCCATCATCTTTTCTATTATTGTCAGGATTTGCTATCATCTTGTTGATAGAAGTAATTAAAATTATCATTAGCAAATTTTAATGGAGTCGAATAGACACACACAGAAACAGACAACGACATAAACAAGAAGCAAACCAAACTGTTTGCTGCGCCAAGAGCCAACAACATGACTGCAAACAAGCCGCACCGTATTCCGGCATATTCCTCGTCAGATCACATCAATTCGCCATTTCATAAGCAACCTCAATCTGTAACACCCGGTCAATCCCATCGGACATAACTATGCCACCCATCTCACCCCACACCAACCACGCCCCCCATCGAAGGATTCGAATCCGGTGACCTCGATGTCGTCGCACCCTACCTCGTCGACCACGACAAGAGAAGCGCTTCCGCCGCCGCATCGCCACCTTCCACTCCCTCCACCGACTCTCCCCTAGCTATCTCCATCCTGCCGACCAGAGCTCCAATGCCACCGTCTTCGTCCTTTCGCACCTCCTCGCTGTTGACGAGCAGAAGCCCGCCCTCGTTGACGCCGCCACCGGCGATGTCCTCGCCTACTCAGGACTTCGGCGCTCCGCCCTCTCCCTCGCCACCGCCCTCCGCCTCGCCCTCAGATTGCGCCCTGGAGATCCGGCGTTCCTCCTCGCCCTCAGTTCGACCCTCTACCCTCTAATAGATCTGGCTGCAATCGCTTCGGGTTCTGTCCTCTCCCCCGCTAGCCCGCTTAACACCCCCACCGAGATCGAGAAGCAAGCCCTCTATTCCAGCAAGGTGCTCGACATCCCGGCGCCAGATCTCGCCCACAAGCTCGCCTCCCTGTCAATTCCCGTCCTACTCGCCTCCCCATCTCCGTCCGATCCGGCCGCGGACCCTAAAGAGCTCCCGCGGCAGCCTCCGTCGAGCGGCTCCGACATAGGGGCGCTGCTCTATACGTCGGGGACCACGTGGACGAGCAAGGGGGTCATCCTGACCCACTCGAAACTGATCTCGATGCTCGCGTCGCTATAATGGACGGTGGATGTGAGTTCGTCCAAGGACGATGTCTACTTAGCATTTATCCCGATGTTCCACGTGTACGGCCTAGCTTTCTTCGTCTTCGGATTGCTGTCCGTAGGTACAACAACGGTCGTGATGAGCCGGTTCGACCTCCGGTTCGCGCTGGAGGCGGTCGAGCGGTTCGAGATCAACAACATCGCAGTGGTGCTGCCTGTCACCGTCGCAATGCTCACAGGCGTCAGTGACCTAAAGCTCGACCTATCAAGTCTGTGAAGGGCGGTCTCCGGCGCCTCGGCGTTGACCCAGGCTACAGGCCGGGAGTTCCGCCGCAGATTTCCGTGGGTGGAGCTGAGACAGGGGTACGGGATGACGGAGAGATGTGGCGCGGCGACATGCAATGCGATGGTGGAGGAGGCGTACAGCAGAGAGTCGACGGTGGGGCAGTTGCTGCTGGGGTTCGAAGCGAAGGTAGTCGACGTCGTGAGCGGGAAGGCAGTGGCGCCGCTGGAAGAGAGGGAGCTGTCGCTGAGGAGACCGAAGGTGATGAAGGGGTACCTGGGGAATGACGCGGCGACGCTGGAGGCGTCGGATGGGGACGGGTAGTTGAGGACGGGGGATCTGGAGTACTTCGATGACGATGGATATTTGTATGTGGTGGATTGTATTAAGGAGCTTATTAAGCATAATGGGTACCAGGTGGCGCCGGCGGAGTTGGAGGCAGTGCTTGTCAGCCATCTTGATATTTTCGATGCTGCAGTTATACCGTGAGTTATTATGGTTGTGATCGTGTAGACTGGCCGATGAGTATCAGTATTGGAATGACATGGATGTTTTGATGTTTCAGGGTGGAGGATGAAGAGGCCGGGCAGAGACCAATGGCCTATGTTGTGAGGTCGGCTGGAAGTGGACTTACAGGCCAGAACATCATCCAGTTTGTTGCGAGTCAGCTATTGGGTCATCAGATTTTGTCTGTGCTTCTTTTAATGGGTTCATATGTTTTGGAAATTTGGGTTTCAGGTGGCGCCGTACCAGAAGATCAGAAGGATGGCCTTCTTGAACGCCATACCCAGGTACTAGCTGGCAAGATTTTGAGGAAGGAACTGATTTCTCAGGACCAGAACGCTTTCTCCTCGAAGTTGTAGTGAGATTGTTTGCTATCTGCCTCCACAGAACTCTCTTTGGAAATCGTAGGAGAATATGTACCATTTGCAGAACAAGAATATGTCAAAATATAATTTCTCTAGAACCGAAGAAAATGCTCTTTGTGATACATGGCATCGCCAAATCTGATCAGATAATCGGACCCTGCAGTGCAATTATAAACAGCGCCGGGATGGTAGTAATGACTCAGGGCCAACGGGCACAGTCGAAGAACTCGGTGTACTTGTTAGTCTTACAGTTCACCGGCCCGGCGTACTTTCCAGTACAACACCTCGCCTCGTCCTTCAACGCCTGGCAAGCGCTATCATGTACGCTATCTGCATCGCACCGCCATCTCCACCCGCCACTCTTCCGCTGGTCAATCACCGTTCACGTCCGCCGTGCACGAATCCGTGCGGCAGCCGGACCTCCGCTGAGGAATCACCGTCACAGCCACATTGAAGCCTTCGGCCATTGCCACGTCTTAGGAATCCTCCTTGCTGCTACTGCTGCTGGAGTTTATGTCAACAAACGTGACAGGCGGGAGGGACGGGCGCCCACACCCCACGCTGCCGGTGCGGCAGTCATCGGTGCTGCAATTGAGGGTTCCTCCGGGGCCGATATACCCGCCAGAGGGTTCGCGCCCTTGTGCAACCCGACCAGCGGGGTGGTGTGTCGATTGCTTTGGAGGATTAACAGGGAGGGTACCCGCAGTTGTCGCTTACGTTCAGTAGTGCACCCGGCGCGCCTGAGACAAAAATTCACAGATTCAGAAGCATATCTTGAAAGTACTTTGTTAGGAAAAACATAGTAGCTGCTGTGGGCGAAAAAGATAATAAATAAATAAATAAACAAATATATATTCATCATTAATCATTTCAACCGAAGTGCCAATTTTTATCCACTCATAGTTGCCCGTGAGTGATGATGTTTGGTTGCGACAAGACACATGCAGCAGCATCTCTGTCCATGGGAAAGTGCCCATGGCTGGGCCTGTGCGCCTGAAGCGTGCCCGACTTGTAGGCACCGGCCACCGGAGCACATCCACCCCTCATCACCAACAAGATGATAACGCATGGAGAAGTTCAAGCCAAGACCACACATTGTGATCGATCAACCTTGTGTCATAAACTGAGCTGATATTTGCTTTGCAGTGCATCCAAACTGGAATTACAGCTCACCACGAAAACCATTTGCGGCGGGAAGTAATCCGCGAGAACATTATTGAATCACGTTAACGCCCTGAATTCCAATGACGCGATCAGTATGTCACCAATGCGTACAGGAAAGAGCTCAAACATCTGACAGCACAAACACAAGGGAGAATTACACGTACAACCATCTGCCCAACCCGATAAAGCAGGGGAACCCGATGCAGCTGTACGGAATTTGTTGCCAACGAGTATTGCCAAGCCTAGCAACACAGATAACCTTAATTTATTGCTAGTCATATTAATGCTTCGGAACAGACGTTCCCCATGCTTGTTAGATATTGCATTCGCCTTGCATGTGTTCAAGGTATTTGTCCATCCATTAGTCAATTGCCATTCGTCACCAAATCCAATGATACAAAACACAACCCTTTGCCATCAAACTCTCGAGGAGCACGGGGCATCCAATGTCTGCCGGGTGTTGTAAGAACTGCAGTACAGGCATTTGTGAACTACTACGTGGAAACGAACATTGGACCTTGCACCAGAGTCATTACATAGTATCCACAACTGAGGAACGTTATAAAATGGAATTAGAGTTGTGTTGCACATGAGGTATACATCGAAAATTGTAGACAATGACATTGATGCTTGATTATTGGGTGATCCTTAACATCTTATTGTGGTAGATATCCGGCATGGGAGTAGCTGCGACCTGGAAATCAGGCCACCAATATACTTCTGCAATTTTTCCAAAAAATATGTTGTTCCAAACCAAGCATTGACTAATTCGAATATAAGTAATAATCAATCACAACTCCTGGTCTAGCTTTTAAGTTGATGTAGCATTCAAATTCGACATTGGTTCTACTTTCTATCTACTTGCTGAAAATGCAACTTCATCTCCTTGAGGCACTCCAGATGTAAAGTATAAGCATAGTGCAGTACAGTTATATTTTATTGGAGAAGTTAAAAAAGTGTCGAAATAAATCAAAATAGTGGGTCGGATACCAAATAATCTTAAAAGTTTAAGCTTATAGAATATAAACTTTTTTCACTATATATATTAGGCTTTTTTCATAATATATAATAATCTCCCCTTTCGAGTATACTTTGACCACATCAATTTTAATATTCTTAATTGAAAACTCTTTTACTCGACCAATTTCACAATACGATCTATACTAATAGATTTTTATCTCATTTTTTTATTTTTTTAAGAGAGACTAACATGCGACTCGATTTAATCGCATCATTACAATACTTTTTTACTTGACTAATTCCACCCTATGATCCATACTAATGAGTTTTTATTTCAATTTTTGATTTTTTTTCAAGAAAGACTAACATGTAACTCAATTCAATCGTATTATTATAGTAATTTCAGTTTTAAGAGTTTACATGACTTCGAACCTGAAGCTCTGATATCACTTGTTGGACGTGTCGAAAAAGTATCGAATCAGATCAATATAGTAAATCTAATATCAAACAATCTTAAAAGCTTAAGCTCGCGGAATATAGATTTTTTCATCATATATATTAAACTCTATCTATTTAATATTTGATGTGTAACTAATTCATCACACTTGACATTATAATAATATCCTAATAAAATTAAATAGACACTGAAATAATAATAAATAGACAACACAAATAAATATACAACCACGAGATTTCAATAAGAAAACCATGATCAATGACAGAAATATTAACAATGTGATAAACGAATCTTACTTCAAAGCAAATTGGGCAGTTTTGGTGCATTGCCCTCTCGACACAGCGGTGTGAATCCTTCAAACTTTTGCTATAGTAGCATTCTCAATTAGTTTTGCAATGTACAGTCAATGTAAGATACTCAGTTTATCAGCACAAAAGACAAAAATAGGAGGATTTAACAAATACCAACATACCACGTGGATCACAGCGAAAAAGTTCTGTGCACACCGCCTCTGTTATCGAGTGAACACAACGAAGATAGATTAAAATTTGTTGGAATATAATCCAAAGAAGTCTAAAAGCTTTTGGGATAACAATATAGGACATGCCGTAAGCAACTCACCTACAGATTCCACATCCATCACAATGGAATTGATGCTTTGAAACCTAACAACGAATAAGCAAGAAAGCCGTTAGATCAAACCAAATATGACGTCTAAATCCAAACGCACATTTTTAAGTCCTACATCATCCATCGTCAAAGAAAGAACTTGCACTCCGGGCAGAAATACTCTCCCATGCAAGCACCTCAATTTATGCAGTTTTGTTGAACCTGATAAAATGAAGGCAAAACAAACAAATGGAGACAATAACTCTATTTTCTCTATTTTGTCAATATTTTGGATATGAAAAAGGTTTTATCTCTTCAATTATGGACAAGCAAAAATTTAGATTTTTTTCGCGACGCAAAAAGAATGATTTTGGAAGTACATGATTCTCTAACAATCTTACAGTATTCTTTTTCAGCATTATTAATGAATTAAAGGGTGCCATGCTTCTGTGACATTTTGCCGATAAATTGGGTGGATGATCACAGGCCGGCATCGCGCCCGCCCAAGCCCGCAGGGGCCAGGCCCGTTGACACCCGTCGACCGACCCCTGGAACATATGACGTTAGGTCGGGTCAGATCAAAACGACCGATCCAATCTGATCCGACCGAGTCGCCGACACAAAAGATTCGAAACCGCTGGGTCCACATCTGGAGCCCCAGACCTCGCAAATACTTCTGAAAACGAGAGCAAGCCAGAAGGCCGGGCGGGGGGCCGGCGGCGGCGATGGCGATTTCCTTCGGGCGGAACGGCATGACGGACGACGACGACAACTACGTGCACGAGGGCTATGCCTGGGAGGGCTTCGACCACAACGACACTCCCCCCGACCTCCGCGCCATCGCCGATGCCTCCATGCGCGGCGACGTGGATGCTCTCCGCCTCACCCTTGGTATTATTTGAAACCCTAACTCCAGTGAGATCTAGGTTATTGTGATTTTTATTGTATTCCTCTATTGATGGTGTTTTGTTACACCAGGAACCTGCAATCCGGTTTTTCCGTTCAAATCGATGAACTCTGGTTGTTCTATTGGGAGAGTGAGGACGAATGAATTGAATTATGTTTTTGTAAGGGGATTGATCTACTGGCAGGGTAATAATCAAATCACAGCTCCAAAATGCCGGAAATTCATGGATAAAGATGGAAGAACGAGTTTTTTGTCCATTTTCTTTTAGAAATTTGAAAATGGCTGCTTATTTCTTTCTTGCATAACTCAGTTAACATCATATAAGTATAGAATGAAGGTGCTTAATTTGAAAAGTCATCTCTTTTAAGATGCATGAGAGAGTTGTTTCTTTCCAACTTTACAGTTTTGAAAACCGTTGAAATTCCAAAGGTTTTAATAACTCCTTAAAGTTTCAATTTTTAGACATCTTACCTGCGCTTTTATAGCCACTCATATGATAAATATAGTGCAATATTCTGTAAATTGCTGCTTTGGCTTCATCTAGGGCTTAGTTCTTCCTTATACCTTTATACACAGCACTGTTTTCATGGGGATAGGTATTTGAGTTTCTTTCTACTCGTTAAACTTCCCTTTTGATATCTCATTTCATGGAAGTTGGGTTCCCAAATACTTTCAAATTATGCTTAGCATCTGGTCTTAAACCCCCCATCTTGTCTATCTTTGGTTTGGATAATTTTACAGAAACAGAAACAATGAACTATATTCAATTTGGTTCGACAGTTGACTTATTTACTGATGCGTATTTAACTTGTAATTTAAGCTCTCTTTCAAGCATACATCAATTTTGGACCCAAGTGTGTGAGATTTTTTGAGGACTCAACATTATAGTTTCTTAGATGGAAATAACTAGGTGAAGGTTCTAGTCACAGTGACTATCTTCATATAAAAGAAAGTCATAGTACTTCTGTATCAGTGGGTAATGTAAGTGACCAAATTTTTTTTAAATGTGAAATATAATTTGCAAATTTTTTTTGGACATAGTCGTTCAGTTGTGAATATTGAATCAATTTTTGATATTTTGCATTTTTCACTTCACTGTTTTTTTTCTTTTACTAGATTTTCCTTTCTGTTTTGGGTGGAGGGCATTGACTAATTGCATTATATGTTATGTCACGCATTTAAAAAAAAATTGGTTGAGTTTTATGGTGTTCGGTTGGGCCTAAGTTAAGCATCTTAATCTGAAGTCAAGATAAGATTATACAACTACAACATAAAGGAACAAGCACTCAGCCATTGTGATCATCTTTTGGAAAGGAAAAGCTTCATCCTTCAAAAGCATTTGGATGTTCTTCTACTTGTTAGGCTTTGAAATATTAGCGTGTAGTATCTAGTAGACATCAAGCTGTAGAAGTAGTTAAATTGGCTAATAGATTCTATTGTCCGTGATTGGTCGCTTGCCTTGGATGCTAAGGGGGCATAAATATTCTTAGGAGTGAGGAGAGTCATTTGATGGTACCGAAACCCAGGCCAGTTTGAACTCTTTTCTGATAGTTTTGTTTTCTTTAACTTTTGTATGTGTTGCATGTCTAACATCTGAATCTGGTTTTTTTTTGCCATTGATTGTAATTATAATTTGAAAAGTAAGAGTTTAGATGTAGTCAATGTTGTCGAAAATCAGTATCAAAATCTAATTTTAAATAAGAGTTTAGATGTAGTCGATGATGTCTGAAATCAGTATCAAAATCTAACTTTAAATCACACTAAGGTCATCTAACACCTCAATCTTGTTTCTTTCCCTGCTCATAGCTATCTCTTGAAAGGTAAATTCAAAAGTAAATAATGCTAAGAAATCAACCTAACAAACCAACTTCTAATATATTTCTCATCCTCGTTGTTTTTGCATTAGCTCTGGCATTTCTGTGTGGTAAGGACTCCTTGGCAAGGTTTCTTGTCATTACCCTTAAACATATTTTTTGGTGCATTTTAAATCTCCTGTCAGTACAAACACAGATAACCATAGCGGCAGCATTGATGATCCTGTTGAAGATGGAGATTCAGTTCTGCACTTGTCCTGCCGCTATGGCCATTTTTCATGTGTCCAGGTTATAATCTTCTTATTTTATTTCTGTTTTGTTGCCAATGGCATCCCTTGAATTTCATCAGCTACTATTCAGTCTATTCACAAAAAACTGATTGGTGTTGTGCTTCTTATCTCTTCAGCTACTTCTTCAACAAGGAGCAAACTTGGAGTCTAGGGATGAAGAAGTGGGGATTCCTCTCCATGATGCTTGTGCAGGAGGCAGGCATCATGAATAGTTGGGGGTATGCAGATAACACTCCACAAAAGAGAAAAGTAGGAAATGAATATCAATATAGCCGAATCTTTCTGTATTGGACTCTGATAATTTTTGCAGGCTTTCTTGAAATTGTTCAAGCTATATTTGATGCAGCTGGTAACCAGGATTTCATAAAACGAATGCTCGATTCAGTTGATGAGGAAGGAGATACTGTAAGCTTACCTGAAACGCACCAACCATCTATGCATCTTTGCTTTCCTAGCCCCTACTTAGAATATTATTTGTTTTTCCTGTCCAGCCTCTTCATCATGTGGCATGGGCAGAACATTTGAATGTTATGCAACTGTTGCTCTCATCTGGTGCCTCACCCAAGAAGACCAACATTTATGGACAGGTTGAGTGATTAAATACGACTTTTTGAGAAAAAATAGATATAATTGCTATCCCATGCATTACCTACTATTTTGTAAATCCTTGCAGATCCCTGCAGAACTTGCTGATGCTGGAACTGAAGTCTGAAATTTTCTAGAAGCAGCAGCAGCTGCTGAATCGGCTACATGCCTGTAGGATTTTCTAGACAATATTACTAAGCAAACAACAGCTTATGCTGAATGTTTATGAGATATCATTTCTAGGAAATTTACCCTAATGCCTAATGCTTTCGATAAGCATTATTTTGGAAGAGAATTATAGGATTGCTAAAGTTTTTCTTTTTTATATATATAAAATTGTGGAATGGTCTTTAACTTCATTGAGTAGCAAACAAATTTATGAATATGTAGCTGAAATTCCTACTCAAATCCAGAGTCCCGCTTAAACTGCTGCTTGCATCTTAATGTCAGATAATTGATTGGTTCTGGATGTTTTGTGTTTGTGCAGTTACTGAGTCCAAATGGCTTCTTCATGTATGCCTCTTCAATTTTGTTTGTATTGTAGATTTTGAGTTTGTTTGTGCTAGGGATGTCAAATGGGTTAGGTTGGGCTGGCACACCCGTTTGAGTGGGCCATTGATATTGTTTCGGGCTGTACTTGACATAGGCCAGTGGATTGGGCCTGCCTGGCCTAATTTTTATAAACTATATTTAAGTAAAAATTAATTTAATAATTATAAAATTTTAATATGTATATGTTTATGTAAATTAAATATTTTTTTTTATATAAAAAAATTGCAATGAATCTTTATTTTTGCAGGGAACTGTGTTTACTGATCATGCTGTAGCTTACATGTCGTGCCGTGAAATCCGCAGGCCGCGAGTGGAGTACCAAACATGAACACGATCAGAATATTATTATAAATTTTAAATCATACCAAGCATATCACATAACGTGCTGGACCAGACCGGTCCGTGAGCTTCATAATCCGTTTTGACACCCCTAATTTGTGCTGTTCCATATGTTAGGTTTGCGTCATGGGCTTCAGGCCTACCCATTTCTAGGTCAGATACACCTAATAAGCCAACCTTTTCAGGTACATGGATGCACAAAACCGTTTTGTAATAACACGGCTTTTGGCTCGCAGACCCCAGTAGGAAAACTATCTTTGTCGATGGTTGTTCCAGTTGTCTTTAGCCTCGGGTTTTTCTCATTGAACGATAGGATAGGAACATCACATGTTCTCCATGGGTTACTCCGGAGTGAAACGCAAAGCCTTGGCTAAATTGTGGCCTGAACAGGTGTCGCGAAATAGGTAGAATTATATTGCCTTTCCATACCATTCACGACCATTCACTTTCGCCAAAACGCTAACAGCCCAAACAAACGACTCCCGAGCTCGAGCTTTAATCCTCGACAAAAATGTGAAACTAGCACGTGGACCATCACCTCCGCCTCCCAATACTACGACTCAACAAATCCCCTTTTTAACAACCAAACAAGGCCCCCGAACTCAACCCACCGTTCCACCTTCACATTTCTCGCACTCCCGCGGAACACCCACGTGGACTGCCACGCCCCGAATAGAGCGACACGAACACAACCCGCGATGCCACAGCGGGATGTAGATTAAGCAGATATCAATTATGTGACATAAAGATTCACACAATTAGTGCTCTTCATACATACATATCTTCACAGCATACTGAGCGAGTACTTCGTGCTAAAACCTAATCCAATGTTGCTTGGGGCTGTGAGAAGTAGGTACGTCGTCCTTGTCGTTGTCGTCTAAAGGCCGTTGCGTCGCAAACATACGTATTCCATCCTCCAAGCGGCTACAAGTGGTACTCAACTCAACAGCATCACTGGTGGTCACACCGAGAACCAGTGCCACAACCCCGCGAGAACCACGCCACCCACGCCATGCCAACCTTGCTTCTATTATTCTATAATTAAGTCAACAATAATAATAATAATAATAATAATAAACTAGTCTCGAGTTTCTAAGTTAGTGTGAAGTGGGTTCTCGGGGGCAATCAAGTGAGTTTTGAGTCCCGTGGCTTCTCTGGGATTCGGCACCCATCACAACTCGGAAAGGGGTGTGGACCCGGATTAATTGATGGCGACCAATTGATTCGTTCTATTTCGACCTTCTCGCGAGGTCGCTATTCCTGGAATTTCCTTCGGATATTACGCAGACAAACAAAAAATAAAATACATTCTTTAAAAAACTAATAGATGCCCTGCTAATTTATAATATGAAAAAAAAAAAGAGGTGAATAATCGAAAACTCTCTCTGATATTTAAATTAATTATTAATACATCGAGTTTATTATCCAAAAAAGAGAAACATCAATTTTTATTTTTTTTATTAACGGACATATTTTATAAATTATAGAATATATCTAAATTTATTTCAGTAGATCATAAAAAAATGACTGAAAACCTGTTTGCTTTGAGAATTGAGTTAAGCAACAACTTTATTCAAATTCAATAGCTGGAGCTGTTGTTCGGGGCCTTTTTCTTGCAGCTTTTTCTTATTTTTTTTTTTCGGCTTTCAAGCAGCGGAGTGAGCGCCGGATATGTCCACTAACGCTGCGAAACCAATCCAGGTCTCCTGGCATGAGTGCCTCACAAGCCACTGATCACTTCTCTCTGTTCTTATTCTCCTTCTCACACGACGAGTGTGCGGTGGCGCAAAATATTCTCCTTGCAGGGTGTTATATGCAAAACAAGAAGAAAAAAAAAAAAGGTAAAATATCAATATTTTCTCCATTGCTCGCGGTGTAGTGGCGCAGTGTACAGTATAAACTAGTGTACTTGGAGTTTTCGACTTTCGGCCACTGGTATTTTGCTGCAATTAAAAGCGTGTTCCATTATGTCGATGAAATGCTTCTTGATTCAAGGCATTCATTCAGACAATAAACTATCTCTTGCTGATGAAACTTCCAGCCTTGACTTTGGCTCATTGATGATCATCTCCCAAGTGCAAAAAATAAAATAAGTAACTGCGTTCCATATTCAATACCATTGATTCTACCATCAGCAAGTGTTTAATATCAGAGTTAGATTGAAATTGAAGTGTTAATTATGCCCATCAGCTTCTAATTATGGCTAGAGAAGGGCTGTTGTTCTGTTCGTAGCTCACCTAACAATGCGTTGCTTGCAGCCATTACATTACACATGGCAATCGAACATGATAATGTTAGAGCTGGCGGTGGGTGGGCCCTTTTCATGCCTCCCGCTACCTAACAAAAACAACAGGAATTCGTTGGGCCAGGAATCTGTCTTTGTTAATCCCCGCGATCCTCATCACTCCCGCGCCCAGTTGACTTAACCCTCACACTTAAAATTTTTTTTTTTTAAAAAAAGCCTAATATAAATCTTAATCTCAATTAGCTTTTGTTAATATGAATTAGGGAGGAGGTGATGTTAAATTGGAAAGAGATGGTACTGCTAGTAACGAAGGAGGAGAGGAGATCTGTGGCTGCTGCTGACAGCATGAGCACCACCACTAGTTGCCCACTATCTTTAGTAGTTTGGCTAGTTGTGTGAAGGAAAGGAAGGAGCTGGTTTCTAGCGGTTGGGCGCAACTGGGAAGCAAGCCACCGGTTCATTTATTCTCTTCCCAGTTGAAATCGCAAAATAATAACCTTATTTATTTATTCATTTATATATTTACGAATTGAGAGCAATTAATTTTAAAGAAAGGGAAAATAAATAGAAAGAAAGGGAGGAGGAGCGCATTTTCCGTGGTTCCAGGGTTGCAGTCCAATCCCATCGCCGCGAATCGTTTCTGTGCTTATCACTCACACCTTCCTCCTCCGTAGTCTTTTTTTAGCTCCTGTGACGGAGCCAGCACTCTTTTCTGGGGGCACCCACATTTTCTATACCGATCATTTATGACCTCACCTCTCCCATTTCCACCTAATTATTGTTATTATCTTCCTCTAATTAATTACCGGCCCATCCCATCCAGCGTTTCTTCTTCTATTATTAACTATGAGCTCGTTACCAGCACAAGTGATTAATTCGCGGTTACGATTGAGAAAACCGGCTCATTCATTCACTGTATATATCAGCGCCTTGTTCTCCCCACTCTCTCATTCACCTCTCTCTCCCTTCGCTCTCTTTTTTATTCTGTTCTACAGACACTACTCTTGGTTGCACACACACTCTCTCTCTTCCCCGGTCCTTCTTCTCCTCCTCTTTGTGATCACTGCTCGCAGAGAAGGACCCATGGGGACTCCGGAGGAATTAGCCAACAACGCCAACAACAACAGCAACGAGGGCGGTACAGCGCTGGCCGTCGTCAAGGGAAAGAGGACCAAGAGGCAGCGAGGTTCTTTCCCGCTGGCGCTGCCGGCGACGTCTTCTACTTCTTCGTCGGATTTCTCTGGCAGCGCCACTGAGGAGGATGAAGACATGGCAAACTGCCTCATCCTACTGGCCCAGGGCGGCCGTGGCAAGGACGCAGGCCCGAAGCCCGACTCACCGGCGGAAGAAGAGGGCACGAAGGACACTGGCGGTGGAATTCAGAAGATTGAGAAATTCATGAGCCGGAGATTTGCGGAGGCGGCCACGACCACCAACGGCAAGGCCGGGTTCTACGTCTACGAGTGCAAGACCTGCAACAGGTGCTTCCCCTCCTTCCAAGCGCTCGGCGGACACCGCGCCAGCCACAAGAAACCCAAGATTGAGAAGAAAGACGACGACATCAACAACAACGTGGACATACGCATCAATGCCTTCGCAAAGCCCGTCGCTTCTCCGGCCAACGCCGCCGCCAATCCCAACGGAAAGCCACGGGTCCATGAGTGCTCCATATGCGGATCGGAATTCTCCTCCGGCCAGGCGCTAGGCGGCCACATGAGGCGGCATCGGCCCATCAACGTCCCAGAGACGTCGTCAGAGGCCAAGAAGGAGAGGCCTCTCCTCTCGCTGGATCTCAACCTCCCTGCGCCATCGGAAGACGACTGCTCAGCCATGGCATTCCCCTTCGCGACCGAGCAGCCCCTCGCCTTCTCGGTGTCGGCCCTCGTCGATTGCCATTACTGAACAAGCACTGGAATGCCCCTTTTTTTTCCTCCATTTTTACTGGACCGTGGGAGATTCAGTGAATTACATGTTTTACCATTTACTGCTGATTGGTGATGATTCTTTGAATTTTTTGAACTCTTTCTTGTGTCTCTTTTTTTTAACCTTGTTCGTGGCATTGCGTTCACGGAAAGGGAGTGAGAGCCAAGCCTTCTCCATTTCTTCCTCCTTGCCTTTTTATTTTTCTATTATTTGCGGCAATGTAAAAAGGAAGAAGAGCGTTCAAGTATAGGTTTGGTTTCTCTACCACCAGAGAAAAAGATGGTGGATCAGGTTCTTTCTCTCTCCCAAGAGTTTGTTTGGTTTGCAAGACTGCTCACCTCCTTTTCTCTTTTCTCTCATTAAATGCCAAAAAAGGGAATAAATAGGTAACTGCCCCTCCGAAACCAGCACAGCGTGCACACACCTGTACTTTTCTCACATCTGAAACATATATCTAATTATCTCATAAATCCCATCTTCTTCGAAACTAGAGGCTCATCTCTTCTCTCCACCAACCTGCATAAAAATGTCACACTGGATCCATAAATGCATCAAAAACACTACATGTTAGAGGTGGAGAAGTGCCACTTTCTTGGCACCACCTTATCACCATCACATTCTCTCTACACCCAAGTGATGTTGCCTCTACCGGCCACTAGAGATTTGAAGAGATCTAGAGAGAGAGAGCTACACTTGGGTAGCAAGTCACTCCACCTTATGTCATTGAGCGCATTTGTTTAAGGCTCAACCAAGGTATTAGGTGTCAGTTAAGTGCACGTTTGGGCAGTGTGGCAAGTGAAGAAGAAGGGGGAGGAGGGAAGACTTCGCGTATGAGGACCATAAACGTGGATAGGGTGGCTTGACAATTTCACATGGATGGCGGTTGCCTTCTCTTAATCCGTTCCCCACCTTCCAATCTCACTCGTGCTTTTTGTTATTATTATTACTTAGTTGGAGTGCTTTGCCTTTCTTTAGTTTATGACTGAAGCTTGCTTTACAGCGGGCTCTGCCTTCTCACGTGTCACTTGTCACTCAGTAGTCTCTTGGTGGGAGGAGGATGGCTTGTGGAGTAGAGTATCTTTCACTGTTGCTGAAAGTGAGATCCATGGCTCACTCAAGCTTCAACTCATCTAGATTTGGATCCAAATCAAAGTCTACTCTTTCTCGTAAATCAGTTAGTTTTGAATTGGTAAGCATCGGCCGACAACAGAAATCACCACTCAAATTGATACTTCCATCTTATCTTGGGCGAAGGAATCAGAATAGTAGGCGAAGCTGAAAGCATAAAAATAAAAGCTAACACAAATGCGTCGCTATTTGGTGAAACAAATGAATGCAGATAGCTTTTCGCAGCATATTTGACTGGAGAATATGGTGATTCAAATTGACTTCTCATTTTCCTTTTTTTTTTTTTGCCTCTTTTTATCTCCAGAATATACTGCAATGCTAAACCCTGAACACTGCTTTCGTAGTGGAGTGGAGTAGAGAGCATCACTACACTTAACTGTTCCCTTTGGCTATCTTTGCAGTTAGGAAGTTGCCAGAAGCAACAGAAGGGCCACTAGTCTTTGCTGTTTACCAAGAAAATAAATTTCTTTATTATTTTTTTTTGTGTGGCCGAGTTCAGTTCTGGGAGGAAGTGGTTGACAAGCGGGGAATCAGAGTGGTAATGCAAATACCATTGGAGTGGTCAGTGGTGGCTATCAGAGTGGTAATGCAAATACCAAAAGGTTTTTCTGCGGATTTTGGATGCTTTATAGATAAGCTTGGGTCTTCAATTAAAAGTCCCTTCTCTCGAATAGATGGCTTGTCAACTTCTATTGGCTGCTACTCTATTGCCTTGCGTGCTTTGCCAGCTGATCTCTCCAGACACATTCGCTAAGCATTACGTTACATCTTATTCAAATTGTTAATTAATAATAAGCCTGGTTTTGTAAAGTCAGCACCTTGAGAATTTCAGCATTCATATAGCTAATAAGATCATTTCAGGTTGATTTGAAAGAGCACTAATGTGATTTGATTGGCTTGGCTTGAAATCTAAGTCATCGTTAAATCTTTTTTTGGGTGTCAGAAAGCATCATGGAATTAAGCAATCAAATCATTTACGCTCAACAACATCATTCAGAGGCAACCATTTGAAGAAGCATTTATGAGAACTATGAAGTGGATTCCTGGCACTTATGCTCAATTGATACTTTCACTTCTAATGTTTGGAACAGAGTAGTTTCAGTAGATAAATTTTTTAAAAAATTTGCAAGTGTTATTGCAGAAGTTTCCTGTTGCTATCCAAGGTTCACGAGATTGATCGGCAGAGTGCTGGAGCACAAACATGCATTGAATTGGTCTAAGTCAGCATTTGAGGGCTGCGTTCGACGTTTCGCTGCTCTAATCCATTTGCGTTTTTTTTTCAACAAAAGGCTTTTGTTTTTCGTGATTGATGAGTAGATGATCACTCGTGTATTACCGAGTCCGTTGAAGATCAGTGGGCTCTATGGTTTACCCAAAAAACAAAAATATGAACTATGCTTCAATAGTGAATCATCGTTCGTGTAAAGAAAAACGAAGCGTGAGTGCTGTGTTTATTGGAACAGAGCCTAATTTGCACCTGGCATGGCCGCATGAGGTATATTACAGATCTGGAGAGAAAAATCACCCGTAGATATATCCATAAAAGGACTCTCTTTCGTCTACGAAGACATTAAACTTTAACAATATATTTAATTTATAAATAGTTAAATCCATGAACTTGAAGCCATGTAATGTATATACTGATATTTTCTTCTTCTAATATATAATAGGTGTTTTATTTTCTGAAATAAAAATTTGGGCATCTTCTAATTTTAAATAAAAATTTCAATTTTGCCGTGTAGTCAATATTTTTAAAATTCATATCAAATACTCATTTTCTTAAACATTTATTAAAAACCCTCGTTTTATTAAAATCTGAACAAAAAGTCTTAATTTTTATTAAAAAGCAAGAAAGTCCGTATTTTATTAAAAATTTACAAAACCAATAATTTTTAAAAATATGTAATAAAAGCCCTCATTTTTTTGAAATTTGGGGAAAATTATTGTTTTCCCAAAAATTTACAAAAAGCCCTTATTTTCAAAAAATACAAAAAGGAACACAAATGCTTTAAAAATTACAGAAAATTCTTATTTTTTCAAATTTTGCATAAAAGTCATCATTTTATTAAAAATTTATAGAAAAGCCCTCATTATCTTAAAAATTTAGAGAAAAGCCCTCAAATTTTAAGAAAATATAAAACCCTCAGTTAGTTAAAAATTTAAAGAAAAACTTTTAATCTTCTTCAAAAGGCCCTCATTTTTTAAAATTAAAAAAATGAAGACTTTTCTGCCAATTTTTAAGAAAACCATAATTTTTTATAAATTTATAGAAAACTCTTATCTTCTTCAAAATTTGCAGAAAAGATTTAAAATTTAGAAAAAAATTATATTCTAAAAAATAATGAAAAAACCTTTATTTCTTAAAAAATTACAGAAAAATTCTCATTCTCTTCAAAATTTTTAGAAAACCATCATTTAAAAAATTTACAGAAAAAGCTTCATTTTTAAATAATTTGCAGAAAATATTTTATTTTTTATAAAATTTACAAAAAACTCTCATTTTTTAAAATTACAAACATGAAAACTTTTATGCCAATTTTTAAGAAAAAGGGGTTTTCATACATCTTTAAGAAGACGAGGTCTTTTGTGTACATTTATTAAAAAACAATTACTTTTCTGTATATTTTAATAATTTAATGGTTTTTTTTATAAATTTTGAGAAGAGAACAACTTTTCTATAAATTTTTAAAAAATTGATATTTTTTTTGTAAATTTTCAAAAACCAATAATCTTTTTGTTATTTTTTCTTTAAAGATGACTTTTTAATAACCTTTTGAGAAAATGAGACTTTTTATGCAAAAATTTTAAATATGTTGATTACTTTTTTGTAAGCTTAAATTAATGGCTTTTCTCTAATTTTTTAAAAATATGTGGGCTTTTCTCTAAATTTACAAAAAGTGCCGAATTTCTGCAAATTTTTTTAAAAATAAAAATTTTTACTTCAATTTTTAATAAAATAAGGACTTTTATGTAACAATTTGAGAAATGAGGATTTTTGTAAATTTGAAAAATTGAGATTTTTTTGTAATTTTCAAAAATGAGGGTTTTAAAAATTTTTAGGAAGGTAAGGGCTTTTCTATAATTTTTTCTTATTTTGATGCACAATTTAATAAAATTTAAAAATTTTATACTTTTTAAAAATAAAATATGGGTTTTTCTGTATTTTTTTTTAGGAATGAAGAATCTTTTTAGAAAATTTTAATGAAACAAGAAATTGTTTATAATTTTAAGAAAATAAATATTTTTATATAATTTTTGAAATATCGAGTACTTATATAATAATAATTTAAAAGGTAAAAGTAAAAGTTTTATTTAAAATTTAATTAAAAGATATTGTAGGTTATAAAATTAGAAAAAATTACAAATAAATATTGAAATCGTCGAAGTTTTTTCGTAAATAGAGCCCTGTTTCATGTAATTATGTGTAAAAATTTCTGAATAATAATACTTTTTTCTCGTTTTTGTGTAGTTTACTTTTTAATCTTTGCGGAAATTATAGAGCAAGAAATTAGTCTATCCTCTCTCCGTAGACAGATATGAAAAATAAATCAATAAATACGTATATTGCCCTATTTTTTCGTATCTCTCCGCCATTAACGGTCTCGCCAAGAAAGCCGTCCTCGCCAGAACAGCGAAGCGAAGCGGGCGAGAGCGATGGCGCCTACGCCGGCGAGAGCTCGGGCGGATTACGACCAGCTCATCAAGCTCCTCCTCATCGAAGATAGCGGCAAGTCTCCTTCCCCCAATTCCTGTCGGATGTTAGGGTTTCTTTGTATGACCCCGGTTCTGGTTTTTTCTTTTCCCCAGCCCACGATGCATTTCCTCCAAGATTCGGTCTCCGAGATCTGATCTATGGTTTCTTTGTATGATTCCGAGTTCTGATGTAGGGTTTCTTTCTTCCGTAATCCATCAATGCATTTCCCTCGGATTTGATCTCAGACATCTAGTTTTGGGTTTCTCTGCATGTTGATTCAATTGATGGAGGTCATCTCTTAGTGATTGTTTTTTATGTCCTTTATTTATAGGGTTTTTGGATTTATCTGTTCTCTTCTTTTTCTTGTTTTTGTTGTTTTCTCTCCGGTTTCTGTTTTGATTTGTTGATCTGTTTCTGTTTACCCCTTCTGAAGGGTTTCACGAGGTGGAAACTGTCTTCATCTCTGCAGGCGTTGGGGAGAGTTGCCTTTTGCTGTGGTTCTCTGATGATACTTTTACCACTAGTTTCATTACAACGATAGGATGTGTGATTTCGACCATTGTTTGCACATCGATGTCCTTTATTTCTTGGGTTTTTGGATTTATCCGCTTCTCATCTTTTTCTTGTTTTTGTTGTTTTCTCTCCAGTTTCGGTTTTGATTTGTTGATCTGTTTCTGTTTACCCTTTCTTTTGAAGGGTTTCACGAGGTTGAAACTGACTTCATCTCTGCAGGCGTTGGAGAGAGTTGCCTTTTGCTGCGGTTCTCTGATGATACTTTTACCACTAGTTTCATTACAACGATAGGATGTGTGATTTCGACCATTGTTTGCACATCGATGTCCTTTATTTCTAGGGTTTTTGGATTTATCCGCTTCTCATCTTTTTCTTGTTTTTGTTGTTTTCTCTCCAGTTTCGGTTTTGATTTGTTGATCTGTTTCTGTTTACCCTTTCTTTTGAAGGGTTTCACGAGGTTGAAACTGACTTCATCTCTGCAGGCGTTGGAGAGAGTTGCCTTTTGCTGCGGTTCTCTGATGATACTTTTACCACTAGTTTCATTACAACGATAGGATGTGTGATTTCGACCATTGTTTGCACATCGATGTCCTTTATTTCTTGGGTTTTTGGATTTATCCGCTTCTCTTCTTTTTCTTGTTTTTGTTGTTTCCTCTCCAGTTTCTGTTTTGATTTGTTGATCTGTTTCTGTTTACGCTTTCTTTTGAAGGGTTTCACGAGGTTGAAACTGACTTCATCTCTGCAGGCGTTGGGAAGAGTTGCCTTTTGCTGCGGTTCTCTGATGATACTTTTACCACTAGTTTCATTACAACGATAGGATGTGTGATTTCAACCATTGTTTGCACATCGATGTGAATGTTATGCTTCTCATTGTTGGACATTATATGTTATCAGGATTCACTTCAAGATTAGGAATATTGGGCTTGATGGGAAGTGTATCAAGCTGCAGATATGGGATACAGCTGGTCAGGAATGACACTATCACTACAGGTTTAATGATCTTTCCATTTTCAAAGAAGTGATATCATAGCTTATGAAATTTCTGCTGTGTATTTGTATGTGCATTGCTTTTTGTGGACATATATCTCCTTGGATTAGCTTCTTTTTGGAGTACTTCTCCAATGTATCTATATTTTAACCAATCAAATTTGAAAAGTTTTGGTTGGTTTTTCCCTTCAAATGCTATGTATAAGCAAGTTCTAGTTTGCCTGTGAGAAGAATTTGGGGTTTCATTCTAAATTAGAACAGAGAAAAGGAAAAAATACACTTATATAATGGAAAAAAAAGTTTATATTGCAAAATAGAATCATAGGAAGGTAACCTTGGTTCTGTATGAATTTAGGTCCTTCGATAGTTTGCCATCAATGGAAGGTCACCTTGTCTGGCCACTTTGAGGGGATGCTATATATCTGAAAAACTCAAAAAGAAGGGGCTGATTTAATATTGGTTAACTTGTGTGATGTGGTTTTGGATTAAACCCACTTTTTTATTCTTTCACTTCTTTTTCTAACATTTAATACCAAGTCTTAAAAGTTTTAATTATGTCTCTTTTGTTGAAGTTGAAACTGCTCTTGTTCTTCCTTGTGGGGTTTTCATTGGCTAGTACATAATTCTAGAGAAGAAGACTCTTCCATAATCTCAGCCATGGCAGTTCTACCCTATATGTATGAGTAAGCCCGGGTACTTTATTGGGCTTTACTAATGACCTAGTACAAATATAGAAGAGTTGAAAGAAAGACAAAGACTGACAAAGGCCAACTTAGGGTCCATAAAACTGAAATCAATTAGTATGCAACTAAGTCTATGACTTACATTTCAACACCTGGCTCAAGCTGGAGCATAGATATCAACATAGCCAGCTTGGATATAACATCATTAAAATCTTCTTTCCTGAGAGTTTTAGTAAGACATCTGCTAACTGTCCAGCTGACTGACTGAATTTGCTCATGAAGAACTTTTTTCTTTGACAAAGTGAAGATCAACTTATATTTGCTTGGTTGTCGATGAAAATCAGGGTTATTAGTTAGGTAGAGAGCTGCCTAACGGTCACACATTAAAGGTGTAGGATTTGAAACTGGACAACCCAATTCTTGCACAGTGCATGTAACCAAAAGATTTCACAAGCTGCCAGAGCTATGGCTCTGTATTCTGCTTGATCAGTAGATCTACCACTATCTGCTTCTTACTCCTCCAAGCTACTAAATTCTGTCCAACAACTACACAATATCCTTATGTAGCCTTGCTGTCAGTTAAGGAACCTGCTAAATTTGCATTAGACATGTGCCATAAACCTTGAGATGTCCATGTGGCTTGTAGATCAGTCTAAGTCCTAGTGAGGCTTTTTAGATACATCAGTATTTGAAGAATCCAGATGAGCCTGCCTTGGTTCCTGCATGAATTGACTGACTATGCTCACATCAAATGATACATTTGGCTTTGTGATGGTTAGATAAATGAGTTTGCCTGCTAATCTTCTATGCTGTTCTGCAACTTTTACTGCTGGCCTTGATCTGAGTGTATCTTGATGTTAGGATTCATGGGAATGTCAGCTTTTTTGTAACCTAGTTAGCCTGTTTCCTTCAACAAATCTAGAGTATGCTTTCTCTGTGAAAGCACCAATCCCCTCTTTGAATGAGTACCTCAATGCCCAAGAAGTAGTGCTTGCCCAAGTTCTAATGTCTAATTGTGTACATAGAAATCCTTTCAACTCTCCTATACAAAAGCATCATCTCCTTCTAATAAAATGCCATCCGCATACACAACCAACAACACTGCCTCGATTTGTTTTCTTTATAAAGGGTGTGTAATCAGCTTGACTCCTTTGGAACTCATTAACAATGAGGGAAAAACTAAAATTTTCAAACTATGTTTTAGAGGACTGTTTGGACTATATATTGTTTTCTTGAGTTTAGACATATTTTTCTTCCAATGTTGACTTGAATCCAGGAGGCTGTTCCATATTGACTTCTTCATTTACGCCACTATGGAGAAATGCATTTTTGACATCTAGTTAATAAAGATTCCAACCTAGATTGACAGCTATAGATATAACGACTCTTATGGAGTTTAATTTTGTCACTGGTGAGGTCTCCAGATAATTTATCCCATATTTTTATTTATGTCCTTCTACCACTAACCTTGTTTTATATCTACCTAATGAATCATCTGGGTTATACTTGCCTGTGGTGAAGGAACTAGCTCCTGGATTTCATTTTTATGCAAGGCCTCTATTTCAGTCACCATAGCTTGCTTCACAGTGTGGAATTGCTAATTCTTGTCTGACAGTTCTAGGATATAAGTTTGGCTGGGGCAAAAGACTTATAGGTAGGAGATAGGAATGAATATGAAATTCAAGATTTCTTTTGTTTTCTCAAGGCAATTGGGAGATTATAAGTATCAACAAGAATAATGGAATCGACAGTAGATAGGACCTGTTTTTGTACCTTCAGAAGATTCTTTATCAGAAGAGGCAGACTGGATTGGAGCAACACCAACTACTTCTAGAGGGGCTTGTTTCTTTCTCTTGGTGTACAAAATCACCTGTTCTGATGTAGGAACTATTAATAAGTTCATTGAATTCTGTTTTCCTGGAACCCAATGCTAAAAGAATTCTGTGTCTCCCTTTCTTTATTTGAGTAACAATGAGTGTCTTTAAAGAAGGTGACACCTATTGAAGTGTATCTCTTATGGGACACGGGATCATAGCATCTATAGCGCTTTTATGATCTATAACACCCTAGGAAAATGTTGATAAATCTTGGGTGCAATTTATATTTGTCTGGATCTAGGTTATGAACCAACATTTACACCCGAAAATCCAAGGTCTAAGGCGAGAAGATGATTCCTGAGGTATAAAACCTGGAAGGTACACTTTTGGGCAAACAAGGGAGCGGAAATCCTGTCCTGTTAACTAAGTCGCAGGTTGTAAGTCTAGCATCATTCCAATAGAAAATTGAGCATTTCTTTTAAAGGTAGGGACCCTAGCAACCTTGTCTCTTTGCAATTTAATTTTTGCTTTTCAAAATGTCATTAGTTTTTCAAATTTAGCACTTTTTAATATTTATTAGTATCTTTTTCTAATTGTATTCTCTTTTAGTTTCTATCTGTTTAATATTACTCAAGTATTTTAAGTATCTGTTAATAGCTATTCAATATTTACAGTGTTTTTTCTTTTTCTTAAGTGCACTCTCCTTGCTTCTTTCATTTTTTGTTTTCTTTTTGCTACTTCCTGATATTTATAGTGCATCTTTAATTTTTATTTTTATCTGTTTATCCGTTAATTTGAATCTTAAGCTTTTGGTTTGTGTATTTTAAGATTTACTTTTAAGGCTTTAAGTTTTAGAATTTTCTCTTTTTAACATTTTGTTATTGTATTCTATTCCAAAATATGAGCCCAACAGCACTCTCTCAGTTCATTCTTTCTTCTTCCTTATTTCTCTCCTCTGTTGCTCATTAAACCCAGGTTGTAAAAAGAGGGTTTTTGAGGAGTTAATGGCTGGATAGAGTTTTCGTAGTCAAAGGGGCTAAAAAACAAATCTTTTGAGATCTGAAAATTTCTAGGGGTGGGAAGATATATGTGAGTGGGGTTACATGTGTACATTTGCTGATATGTTTCTGTGCAGGCTTGATTATGAATCAACTATTTTTAAGAAGATATAACAACATTCTGGCTAATGCTTGGACTTTGCGATTTCTGCAATGACATAATGGTGGTCACCCATGTTGGTTGTAAAATCTTTTTGAATCTAGACATACATTGCATGGTTAGGAACTTATTTTTATGTGCTCATTTTTGGTCATGGTCTTTTCAGAAACTTGCCATCTTTGTTAAGATTTTCTTTACATTCCTGTATGCAAACATGCGATCCCACACTCAAGTGGGACCCATGTATAAAACAAAAGGTGGGGGGCTAATGTCCTACTCTCTAACTTTTTCAGATCATACATGATTTCTATATGCTCATTTTTGGTCATGGTCTTTTCAAATAGAGAACATGCCATTCGTCTTTGTTTACTTATGGATTTTGCATGCAAGTCAAACTGGCTAAAGTGAAGAGCTCATGGGGATATGGCCTCAAGAGATACTTGGTAGTATAATTTGAATTCAAACTGTAAGAATATTGATCCTGATCTACACAATTTGAGGTGTTCACATATTGGAATTCACATGTTATTTGGTGTCCTTGTGCTATGCACCTCATGCCATTGTTATATAGATAATAGAGTTGTTTACCTATTTATTACAAGATGTCTCTGTTTGTGTTTTTTCATTGTTTGAGAATGACATTTGAAGTAGCACAGTTCAACTTGAATTTTGTGAATTATGGGTTTAAATACAGTAAGCCAAATATGTTGTGGTAGAATGGTTGCCAGAGTCTTTTTTTTTTAGCAGGTTCTTGGTTGTATTGCTTGATTATTTTGGTGAATTGTTGTATTTTAGAATTATAGTCATACTTAAGCTAATCAGTATGTATTTGTTGTCCAGAGGTCTGTGTTCTTTGCCAGAACAAATAGAGATTTGTTGATCATATCATGTCTTTTCTCTTAGGACTGGATGAGCTAACCCATGACACTTGCCCAAGCACTTGCAAAAGGTGACCTAGGCCATTGTGGATGGTTGTCGACAGCATTTTGCAGTCATACATAGTAGGACTACCATCTACATCTCTTTTTCTATATCCTTGTGCAAAAGTTGCTTGACTTGATCACCATTCATTCAATTTTTCCATGGTGCAGGTTATTTACATGGGGAGCCATGGGTATTCTGCCGATTTATGATGTAACAGATGAATCTTCATTCAACAGTATTCGTCATTCCGTTCTCTTATTTGTAGCTTTGGTCCTCTGAGCTGCACGGCGTTTTCAAGCATGGGTTTCATCTTTTTTCATTTTTCTGTTTATGATTCTTGACTTGAACATCAGACAAGAAACTGGATTCGCAACATTGAGCAACATGCATCTGACAATGTTAACAAAGTATTGGTTGGAAACAAGACTGACATAGATGAGAGAGCAAACATGTAAAGCTAATTATGAAAAATAATTCTGTATGGTATTTTTTGCTGTTATTTGCTGTTTATTTCTTTTTAGTGCTTCTGACAGGCTGTGCCAACATGCCAATATGGCATCGAGTTCTTTGAAACGGTAAGCTACTTACTTTATAATAGTTAACTTTCAAGCCATAGAATTTCTGACACCATTTTTTTTTATGCTCTCTTTCACTCTCAAAAATGATCCCTGCAGAGTGCAAAACAAACTATATTGTGGAGCATGTGCTCTCAATGCCAAGCAAAGGCTAGTCGGAAGTGAATCCAAAATTGAAATTAGCATGCCTAAATATGGCAGTTAAAATCAGGACATGTCAAAAGTACAAGCTGGCGTGATGAAAAGCCCAAAAATCTGACCCAAAATCTGGCCTGAGAATTTTGGTTTTGTTTCGGACTGCTGGTTCTTGGGCTTTTTCATCATGGAGAACCAGGACTAGTCCTCGCCGTAAAATTTAATTGACTTTTCTGTTCATTGTTCTCATTCAAATCTGTCAATTTTGTGCAGCCTGGGACCATCAAAATCAGAAAGCCTGATGTAGCTACTGCGGCTGCTGATGCTAAATCATCCTGTTGTGACTCATAAGACCCTGATGACTCTCTTGCAAACTTTAGTTGATATCTGGCCAGCCATATTTTGGGAAAGTCATGCTGTATTGTGGCCTGGCTACCTTGGAGTACATTTATGGCTGCTTGTTGCTTTGTCTGACAAGTGTTTGGTGTTATATTGAATTTTTCAGAAGGTTTGTGTTTTGTTGCATGAAATGTGCTTGTATCATGGACTTTGGGCTGACATTTAGCCAATTTTTGAGTTTATATTCAAACTAGTCTTCGAGTTTACATTCAATTAGACTTTAGACTCATATTCAAGCCACATTTGGGTTTACACTCTCAATCAACTTTTGAGTTCACACTTTGTTAGTTTTTAGGTTTACATTAAGCCAATTTTTGGGTTTATATTTAAGTTAATTTTTAAATTTGCACTCAATTAATCTTTAGTCTTGCAATAAGCTAAGTCAACATTGAGATTCGCATATTCAAAGCTGGACTATGATTTGTCTAAAATCATGATCAATAATGAAGGATCCTTAACTTAAATTGATTAATGTGAAATTGAATTTAGTCACAACAAATGGATAAAATTTAACTTGACTCAAATGAACTTAAATTGATTAAACAAATAGATTAAAATCAAAATTGAACTATAAACTCTAGAAAATTCAAATTAAGTTAACCTAAACCAAAATAAATTTAGGCTTAGAAAAGGTTAATTTAAAATTATGGTCAATTCAAATCAAATACAATATGCATCGAATAAAATTCAAATCAAACCCTAATTGGGTTGACCAAGTCCAAAGTAAAAGGAGAGACTCAAAGTCAAATTAAAATTAGATAATGATTGTATAATTGGCAATGTGAAAGGCTGCGGACCTGAAAAGTGAGCCCCCAACTGCTCGATTTTAATATCTGGGTCATGCCTGTTAATCAACTAGGCCCCGCCTCTGTGCCGGGCTCACAAAAGATGTGGTCCAGATTGCAATGGCAATGTGCCAAGCTAAAACTAAAGACAACCCTCAATTGCCAAGGGGTTATCCACTTTTGACCACGCCCACTGTGGATTCGTGCCATTCGCTGGGTCAGCAAGGTTCAAGAACTCTGATAACGCAACTAATGGGCCAAGGGCCCATGGGCTACCTATCTGTTAGTTCTATGATTTGGAAAATTGGCGGTCTCTTGAGCAACTACGGTAAGGACAACTACTGACACGGGCCATGTGCCAGACCCATTAGCAACACGGCTCGCAAACGATGGACCGACAACCAACGAGACTCGTTCACATACAGCCTATTGGCAAAGCCCCACTATCAACAGGCCCAATACCCACGGACGATAAATCCCATACTCTGAGCCTTGGGTCAAAGCCCCAAAGCAGTCGAGCTCGTTAACTGCGAGACGGTCAACAGGGCCAACTCTACATTTATAACGCAGCCTTGCGTAATGGCAGACGCTTTCCTTGATATTTATTTATTTATACATCTATCTGTTTGTAGATTCTTTTTTACAAAAAACACTAGGTCATTTATACTGCCAAAAATATGCATGGATTTTACACTTGTGCACAACATTTCAATTTCTTTGAATGATACCCGCACATTGAATATATTTTCAAATTCCGATTTGTTACAAAACACAGCCAATCATGATGTCCGCCGGGCAAGAGAACAAAAATCAGCCCCCTAAACATTTTAATTGATATGGGTTTATTTTTTCAAAGAAAACAGAAATAAAGATATTTTATAATTTCAACAAAAATGTTCAGTTTTTTAAAAATCTCTTATTATTGTTATTATTTTCCTTGGCATAAGATGCTAGTGTTATCCTCTCCCCTAAAAAATTCTAATGACAGGAAGTCCGTCATAGGCGTTCACGCTCAAACTCCTTTGCTTCTTGAGGCAAAGGAGATGGTATACGAACAAGCGCTATGGCTAGTTATAAGAGAGCCAATCCTATTGGCTAGATCATGAAAAGATACCTACTTGGATAATTTATTTAATCCTTTCAGCTCCCACTTTTGCATCAATCCAATCGTAGTTCAGCGCATCTTGCCCTGGCCTGAAATTAAAATACACAACAAACCAACATTATCATTCTGGAAACCCAAATTGTATATACAATATCAAGTCTTCGAATCAATGAAGCTGCAAACGGAGATAATTATAATCACTACTAAATCGAGGACAATACACAAACAGCATGATTATTGTCTAGTTTAACTACAAGGGTATGCTCCTTAAGGTGGAACTGCATTTTCCAACTGGTATGTGGTTGATCACTTAAGTGGAGTCACACCAACCACACCTGCACGTGAAGCGCCAAATAGAGGTTTAGATACGGAGTAACAACTTAAACTTCTTAATAGGTCAGAACTTCTACAATCTAGGTGGAAGTCATAATGCAATTAAAAGCTGTCTATATATGGCACAGTAACATCAATAACATGATCCCAGAATAGAAGAGGAACAAGTCTAATGCCGCAAGCCACAATTAACTGATCTTGCTCTGCTACTTCAAAGCACGTTTTGGAAATCTTCTGTAACCTTTTTGTTTCCATTTTGTAGCATGGGGTAATTGGGATGTCTGTTTTTTTGAGGGACTGTTTTTTTGCATATATTTTGTAACTGATGCAAAACTGTTTTTTCAGTTGTGTCTTATTCCTTGTCTTCGACAAGGCTATCAATAGTAAATCCCAGTTGCTCAAAAAAAATATAAAAAAAAAAAAATCAATAACATGATGGATTTTGTACATTCTAATAACTTACAGAGGGAACATGAGTCTTATCCAATATGTTTATGATTAGCAATGATTTTGCAGGATCACATGTACAAAAATACAATAAACAGAAGCTGGTAAATGCATAAATATCACTACATCAACAAAAATACAATAACTCATAAGAATTAAGCTTCGGTTTTAAACATGATGCTCAAAGATAAATTAACTTAGTTAGCTTTTCAGGAAAAATATAAAAGGTTTTCTTTTTTTATTAACTTCTGTAAAATAATAATTTCAACTACAAATGGAGCAGAAGAGGTAAAAAAATAGAAAGAAAACTTTTATATCAACTTCTGTATAACAATAATTTTGACTATAAATACAATGTGAAAGAAGCTCAACATACCACATGCTAATCTGCCCCCAGCATTTCCTGTCGTAAGACTGACTTCTTGCCCTCCTGTGGATTACATAAAAAGAGTCATACATGAACATAAAAAAAACACAACCAAGTTTTACTGAGATGAATTCATTGGCAACAGCAATCACCTTTTCCTAAGTCATCCTCAAGCTCATGAACAACAAATGCTCTTCCGATGACCGCATTGGGTCCACTAAGTGGAATCTACAATTTCATGGCAACAAGTCATCACAACTCAAACAATTTGATCATTATTGCTTCACGCAGCACAACTAGGGAAAATTGAAACTGAGTTACCTGATTATCCACAATTGTTGCCTCGGCTACTCCTATATCCACAGAAGCAATACAACCAACAGGTTATAGTCCTACCATTATTCAAGAAAAATGGAAGATGCTTTGACATGTATTACCTTGAGAGTTAGCAACAATGTTTCCCAGAAGCAATACAACCAACAGGTTATAGTCCTACCATTATTCAAGAAAAATGGAAGATGCTTTGACATGTATTACCTTGTGAGTTAGCAACAATGTTTCCCAGAAGCAATACAACCAACAGGTTATAGTCCTACCATTATTCAAGAAAAATGGAAGATGCTTTGACATGTATTACCTTGAGAGTTAGCAACAATGTTTCCCAGAAGCAATACAACCAACAGGTTATAGTCCTACCATTATTCAAGAAAAATGGAAGATGCTTTGACATGTATTACCTTGAGAGTTAGCAACAATGTTTCCCAGAAGCAATACAACCAACAGGTTATAGTCCTACCATTATTCAAGAAAAATGGAAGATGCTTTGACATGTATTACCTTGAGAGTTAGCAACAATGTTTCCCAGAAGCAATACAACCAACAGGTTATAGTCCTACCATTATTCAAGAAAAATGGAAGATGCTTTGACATGTATTACCTTGTGAGTTAGCAACAATGTTTCCCAGATCACCTGCGTGTCGGACTTCATCCCCAGGAGCACCATGTGTCATCTTTTTGGGGTTAAAATGAGGTCCTATCGAAGAAACACATCATGTTTCAAGAAACACAGAGCAATAACCAAAGGTTCTTGAAATCCTTTTAGGGATACAGAGATCAAATCCAACAGACAAGTAAATAACCTGTTGATGTGCAGCCATTTGTAGTATCCCCGAATTCATGCTAAAATAAAAGAAAATACAAGATTTATTAGCCGATACCAAAGAAAGATACAAAAAAAATGCAAGTTCTGATGAACCAATAACAAAGAAAGAGACAGAAATGCTGAAAAGAAAGAGAAAGAAATTAATGCTATGATAAGCCGATCGCGAAGAAAAAAAAAAGACTCGAGATCTGACGAGCCAATTGCATAGGGAGGACAAAAAATTCCAAGATCTGACGAGCCAATCACAAAGGGAGAAACAAATCTCAAGATCTGATGAGCCGATTGCAAAGAGAAAGAACAGAAACCCAAGACAATCGCAAAGCGAAAGCAGGAAAACCCCAGCTCTGATGAGCCAATCGTGAAGAGAAAGAACGAAAACCCTAGCTCCGAGGATCCGATCTCAAAGAAAGAGGAAGAAAATGTCGTGAAGTTTAGGAGAACTCACGAGGTGAAACCCATGAAGACCCGGCGAAAGCCCCGAAACGCGAACCTTCACAGTAGTTGGACCTGTCGGCAGATCAGGCCAAGCATTATAGCAAGAAATCGAGAATCTCCTCAAAAGCCCTATAAATCAAAGAAAATGGGAGCGAATCGGGGCTATTGACCATCGGATTCTTGAACAAGGGTGACGACGCCCTCGACCGGGGAGCTTCCCTTGAGGACGGCTACGGCCTTCTTCGTCTCGATGGCAGCGGTCACGGGCTTCAAGGGGGAAGTGAAGGGGGAGAGCACGAAGGGTTGCGCGGTGAGGGGCAAGTGGGAGGGGCGCGCAGAGGAGATGGATCGGAGAACGGGCGGAGAGGCCGCAGAGTAGTAATGGGACAAGAAGAAGTGGGGTTGCGCCCCCAAGAGCGCGTGCGCGGCCACGGCGGCGAGCAAAGCCTGCATTGCTCGGGGGCGATTGATATCGGCGAGGAAGAATGTGAGAAAGTCCAAAAACCGAGAGGGCGAAGGTGATAAGGGTGCGATCTAGGGCTGTCAAATAGTCCGAAGTTCGCGAACGGTTCGGGTTTGTTTGAAATTCGATACGGTTCCGCTCGATTCGAAAATACAAACCGAACTCAAACCTAGTTTTATAGTTCGAAATATATTCGAACCAAAACCCCAACTCAAGTAGGTTTGTTCGGGTTCGGGTCGAAATAGTCGGAAAGAACACTATATAAATTACACTACAACATACATTATCGTTAGTTCAGAAAAATATTAAAATCGATTAATTAATATAATTAAAGCGTAATGATTAGCTAGATGATAGATTAAAAATGATTGTTAGTGTGACTAATCACTATTTTTTAGAAAAAATTTCTAAAATTCTTCTCAGATTTTTTAAATTTTTTTTTAAAAATCTCCTCTAATTTTTGAGATTCTCAATAACTCCCTCCATTAGTCATATTGATATAAAGAAATCATATGATAAATTTCATCCCACGTGAGTCAGGTCGCAGGAATCCTGTACTAGTATTATACACAAAAAATTGAATAATATGATCAAAAAAATATTTTAAAATATGATAAATTCCAATTGTTAACAGTTTTAGCTAAATTGCATCTTAAAAATATTTAAAAAGGCATTTGCTGATAGATTAAAAAGGATAATAGCTGATCTCCAAAAACCAACTCAGTTGTTGGCGAGAGGCAACAGTATTGGTTCATGAGAAGGTCAGGAGGCTAAAGCTCACGTGGAACGCAAGAGTAACGAGGCGTTTCTGAGTATGCATGATAAGGCAGACCGGTTTAAATAGCTTAAAAAATAAAAAAATTTGCAAGAGATGAAATTTAATATGATTATAATATATAAATAAAAATAATATATTTTAAAAAATTAAAACCGAAAATACAAATCAAAACAAATCTTAATATTTCCACCGAGATTTCAAAGAAAGATCTCTTTTTTCTGCCACATAAATTTATAATGGAATGAAACCGGAAAGCAATTTTGCAAAAGACCAAAAATGGAATACGTCGGCGTCCTTGGTGCAGTGGGATGTCGTCCACCGCGGCAACCATGCAACGGTCCTTCTCCAACCTCATTAAAGCTTTACCCGCGGGCAAATTATTCCCTGTTTCCCGGAGTCCAAATTCCTCTTTCCTGACGTGTACCTGCAATTTCCGTTGAAAGGCTGTAGACTAGCCGCCGGTCCCTTGATTGGGGACTGATTTCCCCTTTGATTTTAGACAAATTTTAATTTAATCGGGCTAATTATTTTTAATTTTAAACTAAAATTAAGTTAAAATATTTTATTTTAAATTAAAATTATTTTATTTTTTAATCTCGATTTAAACAAGTCCTGAGATGCACTATAGATTCATCATTCTTGATCGACCCAGATTATGTTGCAGAAATGGAGAATATGCAAAAGATGTAGCCGACGGGTGGATATATTCTGTCTATTACATCTTTGTTTCGGTTTTCGTCTGATACGATTGGGATTTTCTGCTCTGAGTATATGCGGTTTTCCGTCTCCAATCAATGATCAAAATTAATCAAAATGCCACCGCTTATTTTAACTTAAATTGTTTTGTTTAAACTTAAATTAACCCCCACATCTCAATGCGAGACGCAGAACCATTTTGATAGGCCGAGTCAAGATCTAATGATTGGACAGCCGCGCATTGGGCATTGATTTGGCTCGACGTAGCCCCCCACCACGCGCCTCCCCCGTCACACAAGCAAGCCCCCCATTTCTGCAAGACACCCATCCTACCCTGTCCTCCGCCCTCAGGTGATGCATACGACAAGATCCTGCCCATCAATTCTTACTCGGGATCCATCTTCAAGCAAATCACGAGGCACTAAGGACAGATGAGATCTTGTCCTGCGCGACCCCGGAACTCTCAAGCCATTTCCCTTTCTTTGGCTGCAAGCCTCATCAATGACCAAGCAAGAAAATACACAGCTACCTCAACTTTACGCTATTACATTTACCAAACTCAGCTCAGTCTCTCGTATCTCTTCTTCTCCGGTTTTCCCTTCATTTCTACACTAACTTGTCCTCGTCAACACCCTCTCGTTATCAATTTCTTCGTTGGGGCCGTGAACCACGCTTGTTACATCTTTTCTGCACACTCGCCTCTGCTGCCTCCCACTCCTCTGCTTCCAAATCTACACATTCATGGCTCTTCTCCTTCTCGCATTTTTCTTTCCAGTTTTCTTCCATTTCAGCAATGCACAGCCTTCTCCAGGATACTACCCGAGCTACAGATTCAGACCTCTGGGATTTCATCATGACTTCAACAATCTTTGGGGTCCTCAGCATCAAACGGTGCGCCATGGCCAAGTTTCTATTTGGTTAGACAGGAACTCGGAGAGTGGATTCAAGTCCAATAGTCCCTTCCGAAGTGGCTATTTCGCCGCCTCCATCAAACTCCAACCCGGCTACACTGCTGGAGTCATCACTGCTTTCTATGTGAGCACGACATTGCTCGCCTTAGTACTGATCGAGTTAAGACTTATATGGATTGGTTTGGGTTTTCACTTTTCAGCTCTCAAACAATGAAGCACACCCCGGGTTCCACGACGAGGTCGACATTGAGTTCCTCGGCCTCGCTTTTGTTCTCTCGGTATTATGCTTGCAGGCAATCCTGCATCACATGTTCTAGTCGGCCTCGCTTTTGTTCTCTCGGTATTTATACAAACGAAGATGATATTCCAATGCATTTGCTAATCATTTCTTGAAGTTTTCTAATTTCCAATGCACGTGCAATATATTTTAACCAAGAATCTTTTCTATTATATTTTGTTAATAAAAGAGATTTTCACGCACAATATCGTGCGATTTACAGCACTGTACTCGTGTTTGAGCAAACATAGAACTTGTATTTAATAACACATGTGTTGTTCAAAGTAAATTTTGCTTGTAATAATAGAGTTGTTAAAGAAGTTATTGGTGGCCAAAGAGATGATCGATCAATTTGGTATCAATTTGCATTAGTTTTCTTCTCTACAAATATGGTATCAATTTGCTTTGGTTATCAGTATTCTAGCAATATCTCAAGCGACAAGTTAGCCATACTGATCATTAATAAAAGACCTCAACTGTAAAGTGGAAAACCTGAATTAATAATGTATTGCTATAGTTACTGAACTGAAATGTTCCTATGCTGAAAATATTGTTTCAAGTATGGTAAGTATGTGAGTTTAGGGCATGCCAGGCAATTTGCAATTATCTGAAAATATTAAGCTCCTAGTCTTCAATGAAGTTGAATGCTGATCCGCAAAAGGTGCAAGATTTTTCATGCCAAGGAGGGTTAGGAACTGTCTGATATATTCTTAAAGACATACTTATTCAGACGATTCCTCGCCTACACTGAGGGATTTAATTTTGGTACTTTTTGAAACTCTTTTAAACTCTCAGTGAGTGGCAAATATCTCTTCTGCTAGCTTTTTTTTGTTTGGAGCATTGGATGGTTTCACTGGTTTGTCACAAAGATTATGTTTTTTTAATATGCAGATCCAGATTTGATTTCCTGTGGTTATTGATCTTTGCCCACTCTGACTCGTGCAGGAGGAGGAGGTGGACAAGGCTTCAGAAGTGCAGCTTGAGGGAGTTGTAGACGGCACGAAACAAGAATAGTGTTGCACATTTCTTATCAGAATTATGGTTGTCTATCATCGTTGGAAAGATTCGACTCTTTGTGCAATAAAGGAAAAAAGAATAATTATTGCTACCAAATAAAGAAATATTGAAGTTCTCCAAGTTTACATACAATTATCTTTTTGACACTAACTTGGGAGAATGTTGAACTAGTTTGCCTCCCTCCCGCCCATTGCTTTAAATTAAGATGCCTCTATTGTTTCTTTCTTTCCCAAATTTATTTCGTTTTTCTTATATACATTCAGTTTCGATGATTAGTACGCGACTAATAGAGACCTATTAAATATTAATTTAATAGTTATATATTTTTTTTATAGATGAAAAATTATGTGTTCGAGGTTTGACGATTTTATTATCTTCAAAAATTAGGAAGTTTGTTGTCATCAATAATTAGTTTTAGGTGCGAATCATTTTCTATTTTTTATCTCTTATTTTTGGAGAATTTAGTGGTTGCTAATTCTCTAATTACTATCAATAAAAATTTACAAACGATCACTTTTTTAATTATCGTTTGACTCGAATGAATCGAGGAGATTCGCGACCAAGTTTGCTTCTTTATCTACAAAATAGTCCCTTTCTTCGACCGAGTCCACTGACTAACCATTCACTTCCTTTGCGCAACGGAAGCCGCGCCATCGATGGCGGGAGCTCTCGCGCCCCCTCCTTCTCGGCAGCTCCTCGCCGGCTCCCTCCGCCGCTTGGCCGGGATCCAGACCATATCGTCCTTCGCTTGGGCTGACACCGAACCGGCCACCGCAACCACTGCCTCCTCAAGCTCTTCTTCCTCTCCCCACTCTCGAGAGAAGAAGCGTCAGAACCGTCTCTCCTCTGTCGTTGACGCCATAAATGATCGCAAGCTTCCTTCCGAGCTCCGTGGCAGAGCCAACGCCATCAGGTTCCTCCCTTTCTCCGACCGCTTTATAGATTCCTAAAATTCTAGGGTTTCTATTCCTTGTGTTTATTAATCTCGGCTAAGGAAATCAATCGCCATATTTGATCGTAGTAATTCTCTCCAGGCTCGGTTCAGTCTTGAATAAATCCCTTGAATGTGAAGAATTTCTATGTGTTTGTGAATCACCGTATCCCCGGGATTTCTAATTCTTACTTGTTTCATATTCAGGAACTAATTTATATCCTCAGTACCGATCCCATTTGGAAACAGTTTCTTTATTGGCGTTGAAAAGTAATCATTCACAAAGTTGCTTCCTTTTATTTTGGGAAATGTTATGTTCATAGCAGGTTATTGCTCTTGTGAGCAGAGAAACCTCATTGCATAATTCTGTACTCGTTTTTTCTACCTTAGAAATTTAGAGAGTAAATTGCTGTTTCCGAGGAACAAAATCCAGAACTTTAGGCTCCGTTTGGTTTGGGATAAGTCTTTTTTTTCAGAATTATTTTTTATTGTAAAATTAATATTATTTATTTTACATAGTTATTAAATTAAATTATTATAAAAAATTAAATAGTTTTTTAAAA
Organism: Trichopus zeylanicus subsp. travancoricus; assembly: GCA_005019695.1. Classification (NCBI taxonomy): domain Eukaryota; kingdom Viridiplantae; phylum Streptophyta; class Magnoliopsida; order Dioscoreales; family Dioscoreaceae; genus Trichopus; species Trichopus zeylanicus. Next base: position 563,009 of record RXID01022204.1, read on the forward strand.
TTATAAATTATTGAAGCGTTAATTTTGATAAAAGAATATTAATTTATAAAAATATTTTGCTAATCCTGATCCTAATCCTTGTTCTGAACCAAACGGTGTCCTAGTGTTGTGAGCAGGACTCGATGGTTGGTGTCAACTTTCCATAACTGTTATTGTCTGTATATTCTTTGTGTTGTGAGCAGAACTTAAGGTTTGGGCCTTTAAGCAGCCCTACATGTATGTTCAGGACTCCTTTAAGCAGTGGAATAAGAGTAAAAAGGCATGGAATAAGTTGCATGACTATCTGTTCATTCTTGAAATAAGTGTGAAATGGTAAATTTTGTACGCGGTACAAGATGCTTGTAAGTCTTGAGAACAAAAAAGAATGCTCATGAGCCAGATCCTACATATTTTATCAGAACCCATGGTAAATGATATCTAGCTTCTTAATGATTGTATTGTTGGATGGTTTATATGACCAAGCGATCTTGTATGTAAGACCTATCCATAGGAATTTACATCAGCTTCATCATCTCAGTTGTATGCTTGCCCATGTGATATTCTGTTATTATTTATTGCAACTGTGTTTTTCAAAGGTAGCGTCTTGCAATACTTCTAGAAGTTTGATTCAACTATATATCAGAAAGTTTGATTCCAAATTAAGCAACAAGGAGCGAACTCCATATGTTTTCCTATTTTAGGTTCCTTGTCAAATGTCTTTGAAGAGCCTTGCTTTTGGTTTTGCCTCTATTCAGTTTCTTTTCATGAGCAACAATTTGTGGGCTGGTGAGAAATTGCATATAGAAAATCAAGAAATTCATCAACTAATCTCTTTGACCTATTTGTTGCTCTGCGTTTGGCAGGTCTGAAACTGACATAGTTAATGTTGTTGAACGAAGAATATGGCACTCAATGGAAGAAGGGCACTTTGAGAACCTGCCAGGGAAGGGGAAACCTCTTGACCTGAACACAAATCCTCATGCAGATCCTGCCGAAGATACCTTGTACAGAATACTCAACAGAAATGGATGTGCTCCGGAGTGGGTTGAACTAAACAAAGAAATCAGATGCAAGATTGCTGAATGGAGGTTGGCAATGAAGAAAGCTTGGGATAGCAGATCAGATCATGATAATTCCAAATGGCTTGAGGTTTCCGAGGCTCTTAAGGCCCAGATGCGTGAAATTAATGACAAGGTAAGCTAATCAATGATAATCTTTCATATTTCCATGCACTTCTCCTAGTTGTTGAAGTAAAATGAAAAAAAAAAAATGTCATACGTCCAAAAGGATGTCACAGAGTTTGTGACCTGCTTGCGTTAAGTGCAGGTTCTTCGATACAATCTTATTGTGCCATTTGGGCGCCAGATGTTTGGACTTAAGTGGGAAAAAGAGATAGATAAGCTAAAGTGAGAGCTCTTTTGGCGCGAACTTCTGCACACTTTTCTTTTTCCTTGATTGTATCCTTCAGGGAGTATGTTCTTTGTGTTGTCCAAGAGCGTGCTAGTAATTAAGCTTATCATCATAATTAGAGTAACCCATCAGTCCACTACAAGTGGGGTCTATATTTGTGACCTGTTCTGGATATTGTCATATGACTCGCATCCATTCTTTTCCCTCAAATAAATGTGATGCTTTCCAGAAAATCAATGAATATAATAGCAAATTGTATCTCGGGTTATCACAGGATCTTGTTGAAATTTCAACTCAAATGTTTTTGTGGTTGGGTAGCTTGCTGTTGTTTAGAACCTTCTGTTGGAGTCTTAGCCGTTGATTTCATTGCCAAAGCCAAAAATATTTCAGCCGTTTATCTCAATCCGGTGGGCAAGTCGAAAGAGGTCGTGCATTGTTTGTACAGGCAATCCTGTGTTTAATTTAATCCGCTGTCCAGCTCGAAAGTAAATCTCGACTGATTAATCTAATCCTCAGTGTGAAGAGTGTCATTATCCGTTAATTATTTTGAAACCAACGGTCAGGATTGTTTTTGTGATGATCCGCCAGATTTTTCCATTTGGTTTTTGGAGCAGAGGGCGGCGTAAGCTTTATTCCGAGTCTCAATACAGATGGGCTGCGTTGCCCCGCTGAGGAAAGACAAAGGAGATGCAAATGATCAACCGACGTGTGCCAAAGGGAATCTTAACTGAAAAATCAGCCGCACGATCGTCTCGAGATCAAGATTAGCCTCAGAATAACGACTCCGAAGTATCTCCGTCTCGAGCCTGTAGAAAACTGAGCTCGGAAAGCAATCAAAGTCTCGCTCCGCTCCCGCGAGATTCACGAGATGAACTGCCCCCAGCTCCCTCCGAGGTCTGTCAGATCTCCATTCACTTCTTCCATTTTTACTTTCCCTGAATCAAGTTGTTGTTTTATCTAATTTTTACTGGGATTTTTTATTCTTTGATTCTGTGCTTTTAGATCCTCTTCTCCCTCCCCGAGGCCTACGAACCCTATCGGAGAATTCGGATCCCCAGCTCGGTAAAGCTGTCAGTTCTCTTATTCCGTTCGAGTTTATAGCCGGTTTGTGTTCTTTTGTGGGGATTTGGAATTTGAATTTGGTGATGGTTTTCTGCAGCGGATGCGAAGGATCCAGCTCCATACAACAGGCGGCTTGGCGAAGATTATCCGTGAATGGCTCTTTTGAAGCTTAATAGTTATTCTTCTTCGTCCGTTTTGATTTTTTATTCCTCTTAATTTGATCTCTTTTGATGATCACAGTGGTTCTTCTCTTTGCAGCTAAAAGTGTGGGCTTATTCTGGGCGAAATTTGACTATGAATCTAATTTCTTCGGACTTTTTGGCTGTTTTACTGGATTTTTCTTTTTTTCATCCCAAAGTATACTTGATCCCTGTAATGACGTTGGCTTCTTTCTGAAAATTGGTGTTTCAAGCTATTGATTAGTGATACTTTTGTTCAGGCACTAATTCTGCTTCGAGTACTGAAAAGGGTGGTCATCAAGTACCGGAAGGGAAATCTGAGATCCAAGCCTATAAACTTAGCGAGGCACACAAATTGCTACAGGTAAACATATGATTTATTGTCTTAATGTGTCTTGTGCTCACCTTGCTGAAAAAATCTAGTCTCTTTGTAATGCAAATTCTGTTCTTTACGTAAAGGATGATTGGAATGAGGAAATCACAGCAAGTTTTCATGATTCTGACTACTGGTTTCTGATTATGCCAAGCAAAAAACCAACATTGCTGCGAATGGCTGCTGGTTTTTTCAAATAGGAAATGGTCACGAACAGCTTGGCATGTTTTGTCATTTACACTTTATGATGTACTTGGAAGCTTTCTGTAGTCATGCCTGAAGGCATTGAACTATCACTAAGCAGATTTTAGTTCATATTTGCTGCAGAGTCAATGAGCATGTTTCCCAAAGCTGGAAGCCATAAAGGGTGCAACTGCTGATATTGTGAGTCCATTTGAGCTCTCTAAAATGTCCAAAGTGTTTTTTTGTCCAAAATGTTTTTTTGTTCTCCATTTCTTTTTTTCAAGTTGATATTGTTGTATGTGCATCCTCAGACCTTTACTATCTGTATCTTTTAGCTAATGGGCAGCATCATCAGTTTTCCTGATTTAGACGAAGTCAGCATTTGCATGATGTTGCATCATGCATTCACCCAGTTTTGGATGTCAGTTGACTCTTATCTCGCAATAATCATATTTTACATGCTTGATTAATCCTTGTTGCAGCTCACAGGCCTATATAAGAACCATGTTACTTCGCTATGGGAAGGTGATAATTGCTCCTCAGTTGAAGTATCTGGACTAGATGTTGGATGGGGACAGGTAGAACACTTAGATATTACTAATTATGGAAGTCATTTTTTTTCTGCAAAAGAATATTACAGTTAGAAATTTAATATTCATGATGTTTCAAGGATGCCTATCGAAATAAACTGTACTTTGAACTTCATCAATGTTCACTTGTGAGTAATCCAGAAATAACTTTTTATTGAGGAAGACATTTTTTTGTCAATTTTGGGAACCCTTTCTTTCCTTTTTAAGCTTGTCTTGCAATCAGATTTACCCAGTGCCTGATTGTTGTTTCTGCCAAGATGGAAATTGACAGTTATTGTCTTCTTTTCTAATTATCTTGATTTCAACTTTTTGCAGAGAGTTCCAATGAAGTTCAACAAGAAAAAAGGTTTATGGACACTTGAGAGCGACTTGCCAGTAAGTATAATTTGAACTGTTATGTAGGTGAACGTGTCTAAATTTCTACTGATATTTGAAGTTGGAGTCTAAAGTTTGATGTGTGGGTATGTGCGTGTTTTTGCTCATATTTGTGCGTGTTTTTGCCATGCAATCTCTGAGAATCTAGATGTTGTAGTCCATGCTCTCACTATCTAGCTCCTCAGAGGTTTATATGCACTGAAGCACTCCAGCATTACTGATATATATTTTAAGCCAGCAGCAAGTGCCAGTTGATTGTTGAGTTAGAAAAACATAATTAACACAATGTAGCTTCAATCTAATTAGTTTATGATAACTTTGACAGGGAGATGACTGTAAACCTGAAGTGGCTAAATGCTGAACCCTGAAAGCTATTATGCTCTTCATATTTTGATAATTCTTTGATTCATTTTCAATTGCTTCCCTACTTCATTTCTAGTAACTGGAGACTTACATGTAATTGTTACACATTGACTGTAGGAAGGACAGTACGAGTACAAGTACATCGTAGACGGGAAATGGACCTGCAACAAATACGAGTTGATAACTAGCCCAAACAGTGACGGCAATGTAAACAACTATTTGCATGGATGAATTTCCACCGTAAGCCTTTGGCGCTTTCAACTATTCCTACAAATAACTTTTCTTTGAAATAAGCTAGTAATTGATCCTGATTCAGGTGTACAACAACGATTCTACCACCGCAACCAGGGAGTTGTGGGAGCGTCTTACTGGTGAAGATCAACAAATCAAACGATTGGGGAAAGACAAAAGATCAGGGAGTTCTTGGAATCATACAATGAGTATGAATGTCATTTCTTATAATTGTTTCAGGGGTCTTTTTGTTTATCTGATTTTCATCAATCATAAATCTTAATTTTTCTTTTTGATTGCTTGTTCTAAACAGAGAGGAGCACATGGACGAATAAGCAATCATGTGTCTGAAAACAGCAATTGTTCAATCTTGAGAAGCATATTCACACCAAAATCGGAGATCCAGGGATGACTGCTATGTTAAGCTTTCATATTTAAATGGAAAACTCGGCAAAGATATCAGATGGAGGGTGATCTTTTGGGCAAGGTTTTAAGTTTCGATTTTGGCATCCATCGAAACTGATTCCTTTCAGTCATTTTGGCCTCAATCAAATTTCTTTTAAAAATTTTTAATTAAATTTTTTTTAAAATTTAAAAATATTTAAACATATACAAAAAATAAGAAAAGAATATATATATATTAAATAAAATTTTTTAGTGAAAAAAACTTAAAATATGAAACGTAAAAAAAATGTAGTTAGCACGGTTCAAACTCAAGTTATTTATGATTCAGATTAAAATTTTAACTACTAAATTATAATATATATATATATATATATATATATATATATATATATATATATATATATATATAATTTTTTAAAAATTTAAAATTAAAATATAAGTTAAAATATTTCGATCAAAATTAAAACGTTTAGGCAGAATTTGAGAATCGTGTTTTTGGGCATTTGGGGGGGAAGCTATCAGTGGGTGTACTGCACGGAATCATCGGGCGATTGTAGGATGCAAACAATCTCTGATAAATGTATGTGGGGCTTCCGATGTTTAAGAAAATGAATTTTTGCCATGTCTACGATTCAGCCGTTGTAAAAGCGGTGGCAGATTGAGAAGCAAATTTGGATAACTTAATATTTTTTTCTTTCTTTTGATGCTAAATCCTGAAACCGATGAAACCGAAGCGCTCGAAGTTAATCTCGTCAAGAATTTTTTTGGCTAATACTTGGACTTTAAATTTTTAAAATTAACAAAATATTAAATAGTTAAATAATATTGTCAGTCCGAAATTAAATAAATATCACAAAAATAATGTATAAAATTAAATAAAATATTATTGTCAGTCTGAAATTTAATTTTAAGTCAAAATATTAAGGATTAGGTGGAAATTTAAAATCTTGGCTAAATCTATTACATGCAGGGAGGCCTCCATCAGAAGGCTTTAAGGAGAAAAATTTTGAACGTTCAAGCGAAATATATACCGGTTTCCGCCTCGGCACCTTCGTGCTTTGGTTGGGTTCGGGTTAAAAGCTCCCAAAAGGCCCAAATGTTGGCCCAACTCGGCCAAAAAATCTAATATGCAAATTCTGGCCTAGGCAGAGGTCTGGCGGTACTGTTCAAGTTCATAAGTTCAGGCTCAGTCAAACCCAAGCCCGGCCCAACTACACGTTTCATAAATATACTATCTAATATTTTTAATTAAAATTTTCAACTATTTCGTCACAATTAAAATTATATCAAAACCATCACCGGGCTCTAAAACTGAAACTGGCCGGGGCTATACACCGGTAAGGCCAGACCATCACAGCACTAATGTTCAGCGGGAAGCAATTTCAGAGATCTCAACAATATGTTTATGCCACAAGACAAAATAAGGCAGAGACTTGTAGGACCCATACAAGTACAACAAACTTTGGCAGCATGACCAGTGTGCAAATAGATAACAAATGGGCAAAATATAAAATTATGTGCCAGACGCCTAAACTACATGAAGGACGTCTTGGCAGCCAGATGGAGTAGAGCCCTTTTGTGATAAATGGTACGAAGCTTCTTGTATTTCTGTACAAAAGTGGCTAGGTCAATCTCCTTCTCAAGTAGCTGTCGCTGCAGTACTTCAGATTCTTCCTCCACCTTACTCATTGCATCTGTTTGCAAATCGTACACCAGATTTGATCAGACCTTAAGTTATTTGATTGACTTCTAGGTGAACCGTAATACATTCACTACGTACACCAAAGGGCATTGCAAAAATTAAATTCGCTACAAGCAATGAAATATGCAGATCTAACCGTGCAACTTTTGAAGCAGCGCTGAGGGGGAATAGGACTTCAGTAATTCATCCCTTTGCTTTTCAAGTTCCATCAGTTTCTCCTGAGCAGTCGCCAACTCAGTTGTGCGGATGATGGTACACTGGAAGACAAAAAGAGAGAAACAGTTAGATATAAAGCCCAGTGTGACACGGGGTGTCTATGTGTGTATCTTGGGAGGAGAGAGAGAGAGACCTGATTCCTGAGCTCCAAAATTCGAGGTTCTTTCTCAAGGTTCTCCCCTGCGATAAGGATTTCTTATTTCCATCTCACACCAGACAAAAGATTAAAAAAATAAAACTAGCACATGAAACAAATAACTCACTTGCAAGCTGCAAAGTTTCTCTACGAAGTTCATCTCTTAGCTGATCAAGTACAAAAGGGATGAGTTTTTCAGTCGCAAAGTCCAGTGTTGTGTTAAGAAAAGAAGGAAAAACTATTACCTAGCACAATATGCAGAAATATGAGGCTTATAATCAACTACTTAATGTGCAGCAAGATCCACCTTCATTATGAATTGATAAATCATTTTACCTGCTTTGTTATTTGAAATAGCGAGTATAACACACCCAGCTAGTAGAAAGTTTAAGAAAAACTACATTTTATAGCTAATCCTCACTTCAATAATGACTGGCGGGCGAACTTTTCTTAGTCATCATCATGGAAAGATGGTAACTCAAGTTTGAGAATCCTGTCAAAAGAAAAATAAAAGATACACATGGTAGAAGTAATAACATTAGAGCTTACATTGTTCTGAATTTTCACTTGGTCAAGTGAATGGAAGAACTGGTTGTATGCCTCTTTATCGGATAAAAGCTTTCTCAACTCATCAACACTGCACATCAGTCAAATTTTAATTAGCCAATAGTATAGTATAGGGCATCAAGCACAACATGAAAGTGGAGAATAATTATGATCTAGGGCAGTCAATAGGTTACAGGCTTGCCAACAAAAGCCAAATGCCAGCCCAACCCAAAATTTAAAGAAATAAATCAGGTTTGGACCTCTCCTTAAAAAAGTGTCAGCAGTGGCTTATTCTGAGGCAGGCCAAAGTGTGGTCCTGATAGTTTTCATCCCCAGGCCTGTCATCCTCTATAAATGAAATGTACTCAACAGTAGGCCATCATAACTCAAAATTTCATGTTATAGAAACGACCACAAGGCACATCTAGACTGGGAGTTGCGTGTATTCAGATAACTTGGATCCCAAGCTATGCCCTATTATTAACAAACTTATTGCACAATATACCCTGAGATTCAATGTGTTTACCAAAGAATAAAATTTTCAGTGGTAACACACAAAGTTGAGTAATCAATTCATAAGGATGTAATAACAATTACCTTTTGTCCTTCAAACGAACAATTACTCCTGCTGCCTCAGCTGGAGAAGGCGGTCCATGTGAGGAAGAGTCTGATCGATCAGAAGCTCTTTGATGCACACTAACACTAGAACTTGCTGGTGTTGAAGGATGTGAAGATGAGCCAAAAACTGATGGAGGATACCAAGATTGTGTTGGAATGTTCTGAATATTTGAAGAAGCCTGTTGCTCCTGACTGCCCCTATATACACATATTTACAGGAACCAGGTAAAGAGATTGCCAACCATTTTCAACAACTTAGTAAGTCTAATAAAGAAGGTGGAAGCAGCTCTTAGGAGTTTGGATATGCCCCTGGGATTTTGGTAATTCGATTTCCAAATATATGACTTTTTTCCTTAAAGCCACAGACTTTCCACATTCAAACCATGTTTCTTCTGAAAGACCAATGAAACTAGTATGTTGGCAAGCAAGGTTTAGACAATCTTATTTCTGTAAAATACACCTTTTTCTTACCATATGGTTGCAAGGGTCATACAGTTTTAGTAACCAAAACTAATATAACATGTCTCAAGAGTTCACATAACTGGATGCAGGAACATTTACCCACCAAACACTACCTGCAGTCAAGTCTGCTTTTACCAGAAGGCAAAACTTAAAAAAGGAAAACAAAACAAAAAAGAAAATAAAGCCATTAAGTCAAGTCTGCTTTTGCTAGAGAAAGAAACACATAAGAGTTTCACAGTTCTGTGCTCTTTGGTGTAGGCGTTTCTCGAGAACCATGCTGCCATGCATAAACTTCCAGTCATGATTTGCCATTAACATGCTTAGTTACTTCATCAGATCGACCTCACTAGAATGGATTACCCCTCTTGTCGACATAGAAACTACACATGAGATCTGTAACACCATATTAAGTGTTTTACATGGCACAACTAACAAGGTAGAACATAGAAAATCGTCGTAAGTCAACTCAACTGCCAATACAAAATGAATAAAATTGTGCTACAATGACTATGTAACATCACAGTACATAGAGTGATACTTCTTCCAATCCAGTAAGTGATTTCATGCCAAATCTTAGTTGTTTACTAAGACAGGAATTAAAGTTTCTGGTTATATCATCATAAGGATACTTACCTAATGAAGCTACCTGGAAACTTCCAATTCATATTTAGCTCTTGGTAACTGAAAAAAGACAAAAAGAGAGGATTTTCATTGTGCCACAAATAATCCCCAAAGACATAATGTCGCAACAATAAATAATGTAAGCATGTAAGCATGTAAGCAAGTACAGTAGAACGTACTCTACAGGCTACAGCTTGCACCTCGTAAAGGAAACAATGAGATGTAATATCTTTGAAACTCCTAACCCCACAAGGGGTTAGACTAATATGGAAAAACAAATAATTCGAAAATTAGAAAAAGACTATTGCTCAAAATTCCAAAAAGCAAAATTCATTCAAATATCTATTCAATTTTATAGCTGGTTACAGATATTGGTCAATGCAGTCCTATTTCAAGCATCTATGATATACCCAATTATCAGTATCATGAGCTGTGAGCATACTGTTCACGTTAATGCATCCCTTACTCAGAAATCCATCTCCCATGAATTATTTCTTACTAAGACTATTTATCAGCGTCCATCAACGAAAACAAATCCAGAATCCCCAAAGATCAAACAACAAAGCCAAGGTGTCCTTGATACCTAAACTTTGTATTTGTACAAAGATTACGCCAAAAACCTAAAGATGCACTTGAAGTAAAACAGCATGTTCTTTTTGATCCAAAAGTAAAAGAAGGAACCTAGATTTATTCTAAAATTCGGCCACGGAAACCATTGAATTACTAAATCTAAGAAGTTCAGAAACGTCTAAAGTTCTTGTACTCCATAATCACAGTGCGATTCATGCAACAACATAGGAACTAGGTTTTCCAAGAGTTTGTAAGAGTCCGCCAATGATCAACACGCCAAAAAAACCCAGAACCTCTCGAAAACTGTACGAGAAAACTGGGATTTAGGGCTTCGAAGAGGATCGTTGTTACCTCGATTTTGGGATTGGTGTTCGGTCACAAGACGATCGGATCGGAGAGCAGCCGCGAGGGCGAAGGACGACGGCGAGAGATTTCGTTCGAAGCTCGCGGAAGTTCTGCGTTTATTTCTCGGAATTTCACGCGCCTACGGATCGGATCCATTGGCGCTCGCGGATCAAAACTTCGGATTCTATCGTTTTCGGATCCGACCCGGAAAATATATCAGTTCAATTAGCGCATGGTTATGTCGGCCAGGCCCGGCCTGACCTGTGACCTTGACTTTGTTGTTTCCAAGGTTTTAATCCCATTTCGATTTTGATAACAAAATTTTAAAAATAAGCAAAAAAAAATTTATATATATATATATAATATTACTCGACTGGACGGCCAAATCAAGCAGTCCGACTAACATTAATTCGACGCAACTCAAAACTCAAATCAGCAAAGAGGTCATGGTCTTCTCCAAATGCCTCGCCTTAACCACGAAATTAACTTAACAGATAATTTTCTACGAGAATAAATAATATATAATTAACAGTTTTATGTGAGCAAAACCACTATTTCTTGCAAAAGAAACCATCTATAGGTACAAATTGACCGAAAACGCTCATTAATCGCACCTCGCACAAACCCTACAGAAAACAACCACTCAAATTAATCTCGCGTTCGCACCATTTGTTTGCCGAACATTTTTTTTTCCTGAAATTTTCACAAACAACCTTTAATTTCATGTGACATTTCAAATTATTTTTTTTATTTTTTCAGAAAGACCCCTACCGTGCGATTGATTTTTCAACTCAAAGTTAAACCTAACTAGAAATAGCCCACATTAACTTAAGATGCAAAAAATGGCCAACTCACCCACTCATGCAATAAAAATAGTCTGTCACGCTCTTGTGTCACTAACTATAACGTGTTTTTGTAGTCAATTTCGTCCTCTTCGCAATCCGTCTTAATGTCAATCTATACCTGAAGAAGAGATTGTGGTTCTCTGGTACGACAACTCCAAATCTGCATTGTTAAAATATTTCAAAATATTTCTAGCAAAAATTCATTTCGAGCATTTCGCATGTAGCCCCTTTGTATAGTCAAAATTATAAGACAACTGTTCTCGTGCATAAACACCTTTTCTGTCCAACAAATAAATGCACAATCAATCATTATTATTCTTATTATTTGTTTGCTCCAGTTTAACTTCAAAAGCATTTGATCTTATTTACCAAAAGTAAACAAATGCAGTGAATTTCCCGGATCGACGAATCCAACGGGGAGTTGAATCGCGCGTGCCACGATCTCGCGCCACGTGTGAGAATCAAATCCATCCTGGCTTGCCTTCCGAAAACGTCTAAAGACTCTTAAGCGTTGCCCCAGCTGCCGACCTGGCGCCCAACCGGACGCAAAGAACCCCCCAACTCGCGTCAGCCAAACACCATTCCCGATCCAACGGCCTTCCTTCCTCCCCAGCCACCCCGCTCCATCCCCGCCGTCCCTTTCTTTATGTTTTTCTCCGCCCCCCCAACCTTGCCGTTCTCGCCTTGTTGAGTTCTAAGTCACCTTCTTCCTTCTCCTCTTTTTCTTCTCCTCTCCTCCTTCCATCTCTTCCTCTGCTTCTCCTCCTCCTCCTCCTCCTCCTCCTCCTCCTTCTTTGTGGCCTCCTCCTCCTTCTTCTTCTGCTTCTTCTTCTTCAACGACATGAGCCACATTTCCGCGACCTCGATGCGACGATGATGCGGCGGGTGGCGGCGGCCGCGCTGGTCCCCCCCTGGCTGGAGCCACTACTGGCGACGCCCTTCTTCTCCACCTGTTCTGCACACGCCGACGCCGCCCGCAGCGAATGCAACATGTACTGCATCGACTGCGCCGGCCCCGCCTTCTGCTTCTTCTGCCGCGCCGACACCCACTCCTCGCACCGCGTCATCCAGGTGAACCCATTCTCCTTCAACCCCTGTTCTTTCTATTAGATACAAATACAACATATGGTGTTGAAGAGATCCATGGTCGGCCATTGGTTCAGATTCGGCGGTCGTCGTATCACGATGTGGTGCGGGTTGCGGAGGTGCAGAAGAGCCTGGACATCAGCGGCGTGCAGACCTACGTGATCAACAGCGCCAGAGTCCTCTTCCTCAACGAGCGTCCCCAGCCCCGAGGCGGCTCCAAGGGCGTCGTCTCGCCGCACGCCTGCGAGATCTGCGCGCGATCCCTCCTCGATCCCTTTCGCTTCTGCTCCCTCGGCTGCAAGGTCCGCCACCCATTCCATCCATCATCACATTGTCCTCTCTTGATATTTGATAGATTCACAATTTCTTGTATTGTTTCGATTGGATTGTAGTTGGTGGGGATAAAGAGGAACGGCGACACATCCTTCTTGCTGAATGAGGAGGAAGGGACGGCGGCGAGCGGTAGCGGCGGAAGCGGCGGCGGCGGAGGGAGAGGAGGAGGAGGAGGAGGAGGAGCAGAGAAGGTGAAGGATACGGAGAGAAGAAGAGGCGAGGGATCACCAGACTTTCCCCTAGCGCATGAGGGTTCCGGCCACGAAATCCGGCTCCCCACGCCGCCACCTCCTAACTCGAGGCGCCGCAAGGGCGTCCCGCACCGCTCGCCTCTCTGTTCCTAAAGCGCGAAATCCCGAAACTGTCCCTGCTCCCATTTCCAATACAATTCTTACAAGCAAACACATAATAAGAAGCAATCGAGGCCTTCGCTTCCTACGGATTGTTTGTTGATCACCCAGATTCTTAATGCTGCAGCACAGATTGGTTAGAAATCAAATCGGGCTTCGTTCGTACTTTGAAGTAGTCCGGTTTCGGGCTGATATCGAGTTCGCATCAATTCAATTGCATGTAGGCCGAGCGGTCCGAGCCCCCTGATCGCATGGAATGTTAGGGGAAGGAAAAGGAGAGAGTCCTAACTCGATAGGCGTGTTTTCTCGATTAATGTTAGACCATGAATGCCGGCTTTCTCCGATGTTGATTGGGCTGGGACGAGGAGGAGGGCGATGCGAACTGGAGGCCATCCGCGATCATCTGGTCGTCGAGACTTATTAATCATTATTATTATGTAATTATTATTATATATATATAGAGTATGGTCGATATCACTTTGGAGGACCACGAGGGTCCCTTTTATTTAGGACCACGCAAGGAAGGCATTGGACTCGAGCGTATAGAATTTGAAGTGGGTCTATCTCAGATTAATCGGTGTTTATTGTTGTGGTTGTCTTCTTAATGGGGTCGTTTAGTGGCGTTAATGGTGCTGTCGTTGGCACCCCCCACTCTAATCACTACGGCCTGTAGGGTTGATTGATAGATATGGTTGGCCTTTCTGACTGGCTGGCTGGCATCTCCGCTAAAAATAATGAATTTATTTGGATTGAGATTCCGCATTCGGGGATTTCGCTTTGTCGCTCTTTACATTTGTTTCCTTCTGTTGAGCTAATTAATTAGTTTGGCCAACCATTGCCCCGTTCCTTCTTCATCTCCGGCGAGCGTCGACGGACACTTCAATACGAGTCGTCCAACTGAGACTATTTTTCGTAATTGATTAACTTACATTGCAACTTAGAATTTTTGCATGCAATAATCGATTTTCCAATTAAAAGCGATTGTAGTTGTTACTTCGTGTTGATTATCATCCTCTTTTTTCCCACAATTATGACTCGCGAATGATGGTCTTTTTGAGAAAGCATAGCAAATGATTGAGAAATAAAAATTTCGCTTTCTGAGCATGATTTGGACTTTTTCCTTTTTTCTAATGCAGAAGAGTTTTTATTTATATATCATGGAAAGCTACGGATGCTTTAAAAATATCTACATATGGAATGAATGAAGCGAAGAAATAAGTGATTGACTCGAGACGTAATTAGCACAGATGCATTGATCGCGAAAAACTGCGACTGTTGAGATGCTGTTTTCCTTGGCGATTCGCGTACGCCAAAGCGAGAGGAGGAAAATATTTAATGGAACTCAACAGAACCAAATACAATGCATCAGAACGAGACAGTACAAAGCAGCGAGGACGGCAATCGGCCTGCTTGTACTTGTTTTCTTCTTGTTAATATACTGATGAGGAGGGTCCATATGATCTCTCTCTCTCTCTCTCTCTCTCTTCATTTATCCATTATGTATCTTTTCCATGTGTAACTAAAGATAAGACTTGATTTCTGGAAAGCATTAGGGTTAAGCTTGAATGATCGACTCGAAAATACGACGGATTTCATTTCATTTAATCACATATAAATCCATCAAATTGCTCCTCAACATTGATTAGGACAAAATGTGACCAATCAACGACTTCACTTCCTATGAAAGCGAAATCTGTAAGCTTACCAAATCGATCGTCAATATCGCCTCAAAAATATACAAGTAGGTGCGTCTGATTCAACTTCAAACCCATATGTCGAGAAGGCATGCGGAATTTCAATCTCGACCCTTGAAGCAACCATGACCTACCAACGCTAGCAACCACTTCACCAATATTAACATCTTTTAACTCCAAAAAAATAGAAATATGAAAAGACTATTGATCCAATGACTACTTTCATAGCACAATCTTATTGTACGTCGTATTTTAAACAAACAATTCTCTATTTTTTCACATTCAAATATCATCATGTCAACAAAAATGAACTCGATGAAGCTTCTGCCTCTTGACTTTATGCGGCGGCGGCGGCGGCGGCGGTGCAAGAGGCCGGTTTTTGCAGCCGAATACGCGGTCAAACTCGTCGGCTTCGACCTTGAAGAACTCCAGTTCCGACAGCCTCCGCTTGCAGCCGGCCGTCACGAGGCGCCTCTGCTTTCTAGGCGCCGGAGGCGGGCAGCTCCAATGTACTTCCGGTATCGTGTTCTACTTGGACTCCGGCGTTTGGCAGCCTTTCTTTTCTTTGATGACCAATGATGATGAGGATGGAGCAACCATCTTGGCGAGGTCTTCTACCGACCCGAAAGCAGAGCCGCGGCGGAGGAGGAAATTCGGCACGGGGCGCGCGAGCTCCGGCCAGGCGGACATGGCGCGGGAGATCACGGAAATAGAGACAGGTTTGGGATAGGTGGAGGAAAGTTGCCCGTCTGCTATTATTTCTCACCTATTCAACAAGTCAGCCTTTTGAATATGTATCTCATGAACAATTTTAAATTAGAGTTTATTGCATAGAAGTCACCTATATCCGGCAAATTGCAGACAACCCCGCCAAGGAGTTACTTTTGCTGCCAAGAAAAAACAGGGCGAGCTACATCTTAATCTTTAGGGGAAGCAAGCAAAACCAAATCAATATCTCCTTGCAAACTCAAAGAGACAAATCATCGTTGATACTTGCAACTTAGTCTACCACGCCATAAATATGTAACATTGTATATTAAAGTAGAAATACAATGAATTCACGAGAAGGGAGGATCGCCATCCCTTTCAATTGAAACTCACCCACTCTGCAACTCTCGGAGAAGCAGTTACGAACACGAACCTAGCAAAACAGGGGTTCAATATCTCCGAGGAATTATTTACATTTTGTGATTTATAGTAAGTTAACATTTCTGAACACTCGGGGGCTTATATGAAATGAACTGTCCTACCTTAACCCTTCACTATTCTTCCCTTCGAGTTTATACACACGAAAATGATAAGCCCATCATGCAGATCAAACTAAAGGCGCGCTCGAGATTGCCCGATGATCGGGATGTATGCCACGTGGCGAATAATAAAGCTAGGGATTATTTTAGTTAAGTTGCTGCTCGGTAATAATTATCATCTGTTTTAGTTTCCCGACCGGCTCCGTGCATCGGATACCCTTGTTGGGATTTATTCTGGGCTTCGGAAGACGAGAATGGAAAGCCGTCCCGCTGCAGCTTGATGGGCCCGGCCCCAGAATAATTATTAAAATAAAAAAAATTAAAAAACAAGGCAAGCCCGCATTGGATGCCGTTTGGTTTTAAATTTTATTAAAATAGGCCCTCGTGGGCCGCAAAATCCAATGCGATTTGTCCACACGTGGAAAATGGCGTGAGGATGACTTTGCCTTGTTTTCAGCTCCGGATCTTCCCTCGTGTAACACCATCAGGATTTTGGGCCCGGGCCGGGGCCCGGGCCTGGACTACAAAGAGGGAGACCCTCCGTTTCATATACAGGCAGAAAGCCGAAATTATACAAAAACACAATTGACCGGCATAAAATGCTTCACAAAGAGAAATATAATATAAGGAAAGTATACTAAATAATACTTAATAAATAAATAAAAATGGAAAAAAAATAGTGAAAAAAACATTTAGCATACTTTCTCACAACTGTTGCGAATTAACTCTAAAAATCATCCTAAATATAATATTTGAGGAAAATTAAATATATGATTGCAAATCGAGATCAATTTGGAGCTAAGAAACCATCATAATTAATTTTTAAGAGCAAAAGTATTCGAACAAAAAAAAGTCACTTAGAATAGATAAAATAGTGAAGTTTCTAGATTTTATATAATTTCTAAATTAAAATAAAAAATATCTATTAATTTAAATCAACATTACTTTCTTTAAAAAGTTACATAATCCAAATTGAATTTCTAACCCAATATAAATAAAAACTGGTCCGAAATGGGATCATACCAAATAATGCAAATTAGATCCATTAACATCTAAATTAAACAAAATAATATTTTTTTTTCCTATATATATACTATAAATATATGCACATAATAATATAATATTTAAATTTTATTAAAATTCACAATATTGTGAATTTTTTAACTGTTAATAATAATAACTATTATTGTTATTATTAAATAATGATTTAATAACATTTTAATCAAAGTTGTATTTCATATGTGAACCCAAATGGCCCTTCTGCTTCTGAGCAGAGACGCCACGTGATCGGTGCGAATAGGCACTGGATGCGATTAAGGTTCTTTTGGTAGTATCTGAAAATATTAAGAAAAACAGACTGACTTCGGTAGCTATCCAAATCTCAGAAATTATAATTAATATCGGCGGATTAATATAATAGCGAACTGCCAGAAATTTTATTAACATAATCATTGGTTATTGGCACAAGGCCCTCCATGAAATTTTATAATGGGCCGTCGTCATGGGCCTCGGGCCACTAATTATTTTAATCGACAAATTAATAGTATGGTAATTAATATCCAATTCTATTTTGTTGCAATTTCGCATCACTGTGGTTTACCGTTGGAATTTCTTGCAAAAAAAAAAAAAAAAAAAATTCCTCCTGTGCCAACAAGAGGAAATGATGTACAGATTCGTTGACTTCGAAAAAGTCAAACTCGGGAACGTCTCTACTCTTTCGCGTTCAATTATCAAGGACTTAGCTTCCTGGACTCCAGAAAGGTTTTGTTAGCGGTCTCGCTGATGGCCATGTACTGGAGGAACGAATCGAAGTCCGTGTCCACGTATAATCTCGGGTTCTCATCGTCGACGAGGCCTTCTGACGGGCTGATCACTCTCTCGTGCGGAAGGCTGTGAAGGGACGCGATGGAGAATCGCGACTTGGACGAGTTGACTAGCACCCGATGCAGCACGCTCTTGACCCTCCCATTGCTAAATATCTGTAATAATGCATGCACTTCTGTTATATATAATTGAAAGTCCCGAGTGAAAGTAACAAGGTTTGGTAACCTTAGCTCATTGCTTACACAACTTTAACTAAATTAATTATATTAGTAGACAAAAAAAATGGTAATTAAGCACCGACCTCAAGGTGATCACCGACGTTGACGACGAGGGAATCAGGAGCGGGCTCGACGGTGACCCACTCTCCGTTGCATTGGACCTGGAGGCCCTCGACGTTGTCTTGCAACACAAGTGTTAGGAAGCCGTAGTCCGAATGCGGGGGCATTCCGAGCGTCAGGTGGGGTTCGGGGCAGGAAGGAAAGCAGTTCACGACCATCATGTGTGTCCCTTGCTCGAATTCGGGCATGATCGAGTCGTCTACACCCAGTGCCTCGAGAATGGCTCCCATAAGGACCAGGAACAGCGCCTTGGTCTGCTTAGCGTATTCGATAGCGATTTCCCTGATTGTGAAGAACACGACAAAGGTTTATTAGAGAAAATAAATATAATTAATTAGTGATCCTAACATTGGTTAATTGCGAATCAAGTGTGGCGATCCGCGAGCCTAACTGTCACGTGGATCAAATGGCCAAATGGGTGGGCTGGCATCATTAATACCTTGAATTTCACTAAAAGCCCGTACAATCGAGTGGAGTTTCTATTGATCGGGAATGTTTGGCATGCAAAGGACTAAAGTCGGAAATTTCTGAAAATAGAATCAACACAACGAGATAGTAAAAATATGAAATAGATAAAAATAATAAAAAAAAAAAGCTTTAGAATTAATGGTGTATTTATCGATAAATGAAAATCTTTGATTAGTACTTCATGTCCTAGTACGTCGTCCCTGGTCTGGTTTGCCGTTAAGAGGGAGGGGTTCATTTGGTTCGGAGATAACCAAGGGACGTCCCATGTCTTGTAGTTGTAGAGCTCGGAGTTGTCAAGGACGTATACCTCAAGTCTATGGGAGAAGAGGGCCAGTACCCAAGAACACTTTCCAGAGGGTGGCAACTTAGCTTCAAGAAGTCCCTCCAACTGAACACCGCATCCTTGATTTGATTGAAGCTAGTCCCGTACCTCACCGGTGCCCGGATGCTGTTCGACATATATCTCGTCCTCTCGTCGAACGGTAGCTCGAAGAACCGCTTCCCCACGCCCATCATTCTCCTTATAACAGCGCTTGGTATGCCGTGGTTCACAACCTATGCAATAGAGTAATAAACATTATGCTCTGATAGGATCCGGTGCTTTAAAAAACTCTACACGCCAGAAAACAGGGAGAAAGTTACCCGAAAGAACCCGTATTTCTCGCATGCCATCTTCAAGGACTCGACCACTTGGAAGCGGTCGGGAGTTTGCAGCCGAGCAAGATCGACAACGGGTAGCTTAAGGTTACCGACGGGGGCAGTAATGATTCCCGCGCCTGCTCCCTTCGTGTCGGGCTGGTCTGAGACGGGGAAGATGTATCTCGATGGGACTCTAGTGATGCCACTCTCGCAGAGGTGCCTCACTCCTTTCGCGTACTTGCTCTCAACTGACTCTTCCTCCGCACCTTTGCTCTCCATTACTACCTTCATTGTCATTGAACCTGAAATATGAACAGATGAAAGAGAGATGTAGACTGAGTTGAGCATGAAATGCTGAGAGGTGGTATTTATAGAGAGCAAGAGGGTGCATCGGTAGAAAAACTGTCGCAAAACCGGCTGCCGCCTTCGGGGGCGGTTTCCTAGTATGTTTCTAATCCGTTGACCCGGCGTAATGTCAGACCACCACCTCTCCGGACAACTTGAACCTTCACTGCACGATCTGCTGTCGCCTGATGAATAAAATCCTCCGATTAATGCTGAATGCTCTGTGGGACTTGATAGCCAAGGAGCAGCCGCGGACAATTCTAGGTTCGGTGGATAATACCTCGTCAATACGCAAGATGGCTACTTATTCAGCTGACCTCAATGCAAGTGAAGTACTATTTCATAGCACGAGAGATAGAGAAATACAAATTTTATTCATGCATATTTCGCCTTTTCTCGACAGACACAAGTCCTCTAATATATGTGTCAAACGAGAGAAACAGTAGAATAATATGCACGATCATAGCATAATGCATCTATCGCAACGACTGCCATGGAACACAAGTCTCGTTTGGTTTGAAATTAAAATCAAAATAAAAAAATTAATATTACTTTATTTTATATTATTATTAAATTAAAATTATTATAAAAATTAATTAAAATTTTAATTTTTAAATTATTTTAGTATTAATTTTAATTTTTTAAAAAATATTATTTTATAAAATAATTTATTAATTTTAATCTCGATTTTGATTTGGATTATGTAGGAAACGGTGCAATATTTTATTTTTAAAAAAAAAATCAATAAATATACTATTATATAATTTCTATGCTTTCCATTAATTCAGCTTTTGACATTACATTTTATGGGATTGTTTAGCGTGGCCAATGTCAAACACATGGGATTTGAACCAAGAAACCTCTTCTTTCGGATCGGGTCGAGACCGGGTTATTTAATCTAGAAAGTTCGGAAAGTTCATATTTGACCCAACAATTGAATTGAATGGATGAACCAAAAACCGAACCCGAATCCGAACCCGAATCCGAATTTACAATATATAAATTGATTGAAGAGCTGAAGACGATGTGGAATGATAATGGTTAACAGCTAGGTTAGTTGGGTGGTGGAGAGAACACGAGTTAATTGACCGACAATTATTTTGTTGGTCAAATTGACTCATTGCGCCCCACCATCCAGAGATGGCCCCTGACCCTCCACTTAAAATGTGTCACACCTTGCGACAATTTGTCTTCTTATATACTTTTTTTTTCACAAAAACACCCTTGCAAGATTACTAATTTATAAAAAAATTTAATTTTGAACGTTAAATTTGATTCGACTGTGACGGAGCATGGTACAGAGAACAATTAAAGAATACTCCTACAATTTATACCAAAAGATATTTAAAAATTTTAACTATTTTGTGCATATTTGTTTCTCGGAAGAAAATTTTAAAATTGCCATAATTTTATATTATTGTAAAATTGGAATCGGGGTGGAATCATGCGTAGCGATGGGGATCCAGATTGGAAGTCGCGAGAACAAAGGCTATAATTGAGCTACTCAATCATACATTGCAACAGCCATATCTGATGATAATAATGATCTGACTGCACGGTGAAGATTAAATGCCACAGAAGCTTTAAATCTCACAAGCGATCAAAAGCATTAGTTTCACATCAGACGGTCGCCATCTCACGATCCGATCGCAACTAGTTTAAAGAGCTGGTCCCCATTCAACGCCACCGATCGAGATATTTGAATGCGATGGACGTGATTCCGTCACCAGACCGAGTATCGTCCTGGCCTCCCGCTGCACTAAACGATGGTTTAATTTGAGACTAAAAAATAAAATAATAATGATTTTTTTAAAAAAAACAAAATAATTTAATTTAATTTTAATTAAAATTAAAATTAAAATTAAATAATTCTACTAAAAAAATAAGATAATTTTAAATAAAATATTCTCTTACACCCAAATAACCACATAAATATGGATCGCAAGACCACATATTTTTTTAATCCTATTTCAAAAATAAAAATATATTTGGGATACGTGCATCGTACGTAAATAATATTAATCTATCTTATTTTACTTGGTGTTCAGTCGAAAGTAACCTTGCGTATGTCAAGTATCTTATAAACAGTAAAATTGTCGAAATGCCGAAAAAATCTGTGCAGTCTTTTCGAACGAGGCGCCATCTTAAGAAGGCGGAAGAAGAAGAAAGAGAGGTTGATGGCTTAGAGTTTCGGGTTTAGAATTTAGGATTTTTAAATATTATTTTCATATTATTTTAATTTCGATTAAATATTTTTAAATCTTATTTGATTAAATTTTAATTTAAAAATTTAAAACATTTAAAAAACTTTAAAAATAAGGAAAAAAAATTAATACACACACATATATATCTATATATTTAAAATTATTAATTTAATTTTTTTGGGACAAAAAAATTAAAAATTGAAAAAAAAAAACAGAAATTAGGATTTGATCCTAAGTCACATTGATCTATACTTAATTACTGAAACGAGTATAAATTGTGATATGGTTATGACATATAAATAAAAAAAACATTTTTAAAAACCAAAATTATAAATATAGATTGAAATATTTCGATCAGCATCAAAATTGATCGAAACATTCGGCTAATTTTTAAAATCATGCTTTAAAGCGTGCATTGCAGTCATGCCCAGCTTGCTGAAAGGGTTTAAAATCATTTTCATAAAAAGTAAATTTTGGTAAAACATTCTCTCGCGATATGTTTGATGGTTAAGAATATAAATTCGTGAAAAATACTTTTTTCTGTGATGGCAAAAATAGAGAGAGAGAGATTTTATTTTTCATAATAATAAAATTATAATGATATATTGCAATTATCCTTGTTTTATCGTAGTTTTGATTTTAGGTTTCGTTTGATTTGAAGTAGGATTAGTCATTTAAAAATTTTTTTTGATAAAATCAATATTACTTTTGGTTTATAATGTTATTAAATTAAATTATTATAAAAAATAAATAATTTTTCGAATTTAAATTATTAAAATAATAAGTTTAATAAAAAAATTTAATTTATAAAAGTAATTTACTAATCTTGATTTCCATCACTATTCCAAATCAAACGATTGTTTAGAAATCTTGGATTGTGAAACAAAACAAATTAGGGAAATTATGCAGACTAAATTAAGCTAATTAAGGTCGATGCCAGACAAAAAGTTGCCTATGAATCAAGGTTTACCGTTTCGGTTTCGGACCCAGTGAAACCGATACGTTTCGGCCGTTTCGGCCGTTTCGGTTTTAGTTTCGGCCGTTTCGGTTTCGGCCGAAAGATTTTTTAAAATTATTAATTGGGTGTTGACCAGAGTTTGACTATATTTTGACTGTACTTTGACTTCAAATTAAAAATATGATAAAATATTAAAAAAAATTGGAAAAATTTGAAAAATTAGGAATGAATTTATACTTAATATTACCATAATATTAAATATTATTTTAGTTAATTAATATTAATTTTGATAGTTAGTCACTGATATTGTCTACTTTTAATATATATTAGTATATTAAAAAAAAATATAAGAAATAACATGAATATAATTAAAAGTTAAAATTAGCATAAGCACATTTAACTTTTCATTAAAATGTACTTCACACATACATAATTTTATAAATTTTAAGATAATACAACTAATCATCATAATCATCATCAGTTGAGTTTGGAACATCTGGGTGTGGAACTACAAATTCAGTACCTGGATGATCCGGACGAGCATTTGTAGACATATGAGCCAGAACAACTAGTTCTGCACGGTCTCGTGGCAGCGGTTCTGAAGTATAATCATATATCGAATGTCTAAAATGAAAATCATATTTTGACTAAAATTTAACTTTATTTCAATTATTTTTTAACTTCAAATTAAAAAATTATAATATGTTTAAAAATTTAAAAAAATAATGAATAATTACGTAAAAAATATTATGTACGTGAACAGTATCTGACAGAAATCGATACTGACGCCGAAATCAAATTGGCGATAGTGTTGGCCTCAGTGTAAGGTCGGCTTCATCTTGCGGAAGTACGGGTCAGGTCGGTGAGGGCGCGAGATAAGCGATAGAGTGCCGATAAATCAGCGAGTGCGCATGGCCCTTGGGCTCGGACACGAAACCAGCGCGAGTTCCTCTCTCCGCCCCTCGCCCCCTCCCCCTCCCCCTCCCTCCCCCCCCCCCCCCCCCGGCGGCGGCGCCCGCCCGCCCGCTCGCCCGGGCTCGAGCCCAGCGAGCTCCCGCCCGCTCGCGCTCGTCAGCACGCGTTCCCGCCCGCGCTCCGGCGAAGATAAACAGTAACTAAGAACAGTAAACCCTAACCGAAACGAAAAATTAGGTTTCGGTTCGGGACCGGCCGAAACCGAAACGTTTCGGTTTCGACCGAAACCGCGAAGCATGCTATGAATTGCGTTAAAGTAGCTTTCTATGATGGCACCCACCGAATCCTCCGACCTAGCTCTGTATGTCTAGACTCTACAAGTCATTTCCCCTCCTGATTAGTCACTATCTGCCTGCCGTGGCCTTGTCACTAAACATCGCCCGTTGTTTAATAAAACTCGTGGCGGCTCCAGCACAATGAACTTGGGCATAATTTTGGCGCCAAGCACCGTAATGTCTGCCTTGTCAGCCTACGCCGGGCTTGGCACACCCTTCAAACCCCGAGACCAATTTGATACCAACGGGATCGAGTCAAACAGGTCTGTCTAGACGGATTGATGTTCTAAGCGGTCATCTGTTCGCTATTGGGTTTCGATACAGATCAAGCCTTGGGAGAACGTGAATCCGTTTTGATCTATTTCGGACCCAACTTTTGGGCCAGCCTGCGCAGCCCCTTGACAACTTTAGAATTAGGCGGTGTTAAATTAAATTAAAGAAAAGTTATTAAAAAAACTCTTAAAAATTTTTGAAATTCAAATCGGTATTTTTTATATTTTAAAAATTAGCGATCAACATTTAAAAATATCTGAAATTTAAAATCAGTCTCTAAAGATAATAATTGTATAAAATAAAAAATATTTTATAGAACTATTTTATCCAATATACAAACGAGATAAAGTATTTGTATATAAATTAAAACATTTATATATAACGATAAAATTATTTTCCTCTATTTTATAAAATCATATTTTTAGGAATTAATTTTAAATTTTAAAAATTTTTAGAGACCGAATTTTTCAAAATTTTAAGTACGAGCCAGCCGCGAATGAGTCCGAAGTCGAAGAGCCTCGAGAGGAGGTAGCTATCGGAGATGCGGTGGGGTTGCCAGGCTGGTGAATAGTAGGCTTCTGTGACGTGGTCGGATCCACGTCACCCGACAATTATTGGACTTTAAATAGTGTCGTACTCGTATCCACATTGGATCCTCTACCGGCCGATATCGAATTCCGTAGCTGCCCGTTTGACCTGGATTTAATTAACTTGTAATTTAAAACAATTCGTTAGTTGACGCTTCGAATACGTATTGCGAGTAATATTACTGTACTACTCGTAATAATAATCATACTAATAATTCATTATTAATTTATTTTTTCCCGATCGTATTGGAAAATATTGTTTTTCTTTTATGGTCTTGCAAGCAGCTTCGGTATGTTCTTCAAAATAATAATAATTTTTTCAAGTACGGAATAAAAATTTTAAATTTGAAAACTTTTACTTTGTTTATACGAATTTAACGTCTTGGATAATAATACATGTGTAAAATATGAGAACCTTATTATACAATCACGTGTTTTATATATGTTGAAAAATTCATTGCTGTTTTTGTAAAAATATATTCTAAAAAACAAATATTATACAATTTATACTAAAAAAAAATATTATGAAATTCAAAGAATATATCTTAAACATAATTAGTATAAAATTCGTGCGAGCTTCCTGCAACACTTTATACAACAAATATATAAATTTTATCGGGGGCGTTTTGCAAAAGTGGTTCACTCAAATGGGCCAAAAATCGGAAAAAAAAAAAACTTCTTTTTTTTTTTTTTTTACCGGAGTTTCGTATTCATTCCAAACAAATAGGGAAAATTTACTACCAGAGTGAATTGAAAATCCGAATTTTTTTTTTTTTTCCAATGAGTCCGTTTCGATATGA
Organism: Trichopus zeylanicus subsp. travancoricus; assembly: GCA_005019695.1. NCBI lineage: Eukaryota > Viridiplantae > Streptophyta > Magnoliopsida > Dioscoreales > Dioscoreaceae > Trichopus > Trichopus zeylanicus. Next base: position 588,616 of record RXID01022204.1, read on the forward strand.
CGTTCTTGTGGAAACAGTCGAACGGCCCGAGGACCCGGTGAGACCGGGCTTTCGGGCTGCCCGAGTGATACCCTTTTTAACCCGCCTAAAGCCAACAAATCAAAACAATAAAACAACAAATATTTACAAAATTCAGAAAAAAAGAACAATTAGGTCCGAGTTGATCGGGGCCCAATACCAAGAGCGGAAGACCTGATCTCGAGATTTCCATCTTCACGAGTGGATCTTCGGACAAAATCTTCCGGTGGATCTTCGGAGCCGGATTTCTCGACACGTCAACTTTCACGGTCCTTTTTGCATCTTTTTAAATTGGGAAGCAAACAATAAACCAGACGGCATCAGGCATATTCGGCGAGCATGGAGAGTAGTTACGGAAAAACCCTCTCCATCACAGCTGATTCACAATTCTAACCGTCTGACGACACTATATGGGCTGCTTTAGTTTCGCACGAATGAATAGATTAGCGTGTGCTCATCTCTGTTTTAAATTTAATACATACGGTATTAATTATACTCATTTCAAACATCTATTAACTAATACGATTAAAATTATGGCTGAATTACATATAGCTACTTAAAATTTTCATAAATTATATATATTTTTTCAAAATTTAATACTTGTATATTTCTTTTTAAGTTGTTAAATTTTACCAGAATATTTGTTATAATGAAATAAAAAACAAAAATATTTCTTATTTTATTAGTAGCGATAAAATTTTTTACATAAAATATGAGTCCCATGTCTGATTTAAATTAATTTTAAAATTTATAATAATTTTTTACTAAGTTTTTATTAAAAAATAAAATAAATTTTCATATATTTTTCTATTATTTCGGTCATCAAAATAATAAAAATAAATTCAAACATATTTTTTCAAATTTCATTACAAAAAATATTAAAATGCATATAAATTTAAATTTATTATATAAATGATAAAAATAACAGAAGATAAATGATACTTTTGTTATTTCACTTCATACTAAATAAACATCAAACACAATGTTTTTAAAATATTCTTAATTTTACCAGTAAATATATACTTTAAAATTTTTAAAATATATTTAATAATCAAAGGAAAAAAAATTATGTATTTCTAAAAATTTTAAATTTTTTTTTATGATCCTTAAATTATTGGTTATCTTAGAACAGATCCAATATAGATCAACTCAAAACAAAATGGTCTCTATATAACTGCGTAGGATGATACACTAATGGCAATCACTGACTCGCTCCAAAATTCGGCAATCCAGCTTACCCAAAAATGGGGAGTGAGGCAGAGAACAAGGAGACCCAGAAACGAGCACAGCTGGCAATGATGGAGCTTTCCAACATGCTCTCTCTCCCCATGTCCCTCCGTGCCGTCATCCACCTCAACGTCCCCGACGCCATTTGGGCCTCCGGCGTTAATGTCCCCTTATCTGCCGCCGAGATTCTTGCCCGCCTCAGCCCCCAGCCGCCACCCTCTGCCTCGCCCGTTGCCCTCCAGCGCATCCTACGACTTCTGTCGTCCTACGGACTCTTTTCCGAGCTCCACCAGCCTCCCAACCCCCGCCGCTACTCTCTTACAGAGATCGGCAAGTACTTAGTCCAATCGAACGGCAATAACGGGTCCTTTGCCGCTTACATCCTGCAGCATTACCAGGAGGCGTTCGTTCGCGCATGGCCCTTGTTACACGAGGCTGTGCTAGATCCGGAGGGGCCGGAGCCGATCAAGCGGACGAATGGAGGGGTTGGGGCGTATGAGTACATTGGGAAGAACCCAGAGATAAATGAGCTAACGCAGCGAGGTCTGAGGGGGGTGGCGGGGTTGGTCATGGAGGTGTTTCTGAATGAGTACGCAAATGGATTCGGGGGGGTCCAAACGCTCGTGGATGTCGGTGGAAGCTCCGGCGCATGCCTGCGGATGATCATGGATCGGTTCCCCGGCATTCAGTTTGGCATCAACTTCGATCTCCCCGAGGTTGTCGCCGAGGCACCAGAACTTCCAGGTGGCTCTTCAATCTGTTTTTTCTATGCTCAACTCTCGGGTCTTGACCACATGTTTTTCGTATTGCCCATTTTCAAGGAGCTAATAAGTAATATTACTTATTGTGTTGCAGGAGTGAAGCATGTGGCTGGTAACATGTTCGAGGCCATTCCGGCTGGCGACGCTATTTTTGTAAAGGCAATATCTCGCTTCTTTTCTTCAATTTATCTACAGAAGCTGTCCTGTAAAGTATCTGTTTTCTGTTAGACAGATGGTGTTGGTAACATGTACCAACGAGGAGTGTTTGAAAATATTGAAGAATTGTTATACGGCACTCCCGGAAGGCGGAAAATTGATTGCCTATGAGCCAGTGCTGCCAGAGGTGACGGACGATAGTCCAAGGACCAGAATTTTGCTAGAGGGGAACGTCTTTGGCATAGCCCTCTATAGCATTCAGGGCATAATGCGCACGGAACAGGAATTCCGGCAACTCGGTGTATTAGCCGGATTCTCTAATCTCAAAGCACTCCACGTCGACTACCACTCTATCCTTGAGTTCCATAAGTAGAGAATTTCGTGGCCTGCAACTTGGTGCGAATCGCTATTGTGCTACTAATAAATCGTGTGAATGGGTTGCATTCGAAAGTGGAATAAAGCGCAATTAATCTAAGTATTGCAGGTTTTTTTTTTTTTTGACTTTTTAGTTTCAAATAGATTAACAAAGAATTTCACGCAATGAAGTGACAAAAGACCAAAACGATTTATGCCATATTGCCTTTCGCGGCTCATCCCGAGAACACTCGCACGTTTGAACAACAGTACGAACAACCAAGCAACTTAAACAATGAACTATATAATCAACAACCTATTTTCGTTTACTTTTAGTAATTTTTTTTTGTACAGTACAAAATAGGCTTTATCACCAAACTCGCCTATCTATTTAAAAGAATGAAGTATGAAACCGTGGAATTATAACCAAAGAATGTCATCATACATCGAAGAACGCGGAAAAGAAGAAAAACAAGTTCTCAATATGAAAAACATAAGAGCTCCCAAGACGAAGCCAGCTGAACTGTAACCCATCTACCATTGCACTCCTGGGTGACACTGGTAAAAAAGTGCTCTACTTGTAGCCATGTAAACAGACCGTGCTGCATGCAGTAGTAAGGTTTACATTCAAAACATTAGAATCACTGCCATGTAGTTTAGGCAAGTCATTTAGGTAGCTTTTTGCTTTTACTTGATGAATGTCATCGAGTTGGTAATTTTACAGCAGTCTTCACTCGCTCGCCTGCGTCAGATTCGTTTGCTGCATTTAGCCATGAGTTGCCGGAGATGGAAAAGATGCTGTCGGCAGACGCGGCCAAACGCTCATGTGTGACGCGAGGAAGATCTTATCATTGCGTTATTTTATATTCTCTCCAGATTTGGCAGTTGACGCTTCACCAACAATGCATGGAGTCGTGTCACCGACTCGGACATCGACCGCTTCAGTCCTGTCCCTTACTTCTCGAGGCTTCCAGGAGAAAACGCCGAGCATGCGAAAGTACGACAATGCCGTCCCTGTTGCAGCTGATCACGGTTCCAGAAACGAAATGATGCCATCATTAATATTATAATTGAATATAATAAATTAATTTTACATTAAATATTAAATAGATATATATATAATTAAAAAAATCTAAATTTGATATTTAATTCATTATATTATGATTCTCTCGACACATTCACTCACTCACCACTCGTCCAAGCAAGATGGGGAGCGAAGCGGAGATGGAGTACAAGAAGAGAGCTGTCCTGGAGATGATGGATTTCTCCATCATCATCTCGGTCCCCTTCTCCCTTTACGCCGTTGTCCTTCTCAACGTCCCCGACGCCATCTGGGCCTCGGGCGTAAATGCTCCCCTTTCTGCAGCTGAGATCCTTGCCCGTCTCCAACCTCCTCCCCCGCCCACTGCTTCCCCCGTCGTTCTCCAACGTCTACTGCGCGTACTTTCTTCCTATGGCGTTTTCTTCGAGCTACAGGAGCCTTCCAATCCTCGTCGTTACTCCCTTACTCAGATAGGCAAAACCCTAGTTCAATCTGATGCCGACCATTGCTCTTATGCCGCATACGTCCTCCAACACCATCAGGAGGAGCTGGTTCGAGCGTGGACCTTGCTGCACGAGGTGGTGCTGGATCCAACAGGACCTGAGCCTTTCGCGAAAAACCCGAAGGCGAACGCGCTAATGCAGCAGGCAATCTGGGGGCTTTCGGTGTCGTTAATGGAGGCTTTTCTCGATGGGTATGAAGGGGGATTCGAGGGGGTCAAAACCCTAGTCCAGGTCGGAGGGAGCTCCGGCGAGTGCCTGAAAATGATAATGGACCGAGTCCCCAGCATTCAGGTCGGCATCAATTTCGATCTCCCGGAGATCGTCGCCAAGGCGCCTGATTTCCCCAGTGAGTCTTTGATATCACCCGCCGCTTTCCGCGGCGGCGCGAGATTTTCCATTTTACAAAAAACAAAACAGTAAAAGTAAAAGGGAGTATAAATTTGTGGTTCTTGTTTACGATCAGCAAGTCGATTTGTTGCATGCGCATGAAGCCATTCTTGGCTGCATTACTCTGCATGACACATGGGGTTCGCTACGTTGCAGGAGTGAAGCACGTGGCAGGTGATATGTTCACGGCCAATTCCATTCCTGCAGGCGACGCTATTTTCATGAAGGTAACAGTCGGTAATTTTTCTTACTAATAATGCTTTGCTCTGTGAGAAAAATAAAATCAAGTGTGTTATTTGTTACTTGTTTTTATTACACAGTGCATGTTGGCAACACGCACCGACGAGGAATGCGAGCAAATACTAAACAAGTGCTATGGTGCCCTCCCAAAGGGAGGAAAAATGATCGTATGCGAGACGGTGCTTCCCGAGGAGACAGACCATAGCCAAAGGACTAAAGCATTGCTGGAGAGCGATATTGTTATGATGACCATCCATGGGTCTCAGATCAAAGAGCGCACTGAGCAAGAATTTCATCAACTCGTCGTGTCAGCTGGATTCTGTAATTTCAAAGCAATCCACCAAGACCATTTCTATACTGTGCTACAGTTCCAAAAGTAAGGAGCCTCGCGTCCAACGGATTTCCTGTCCACTTAAGCTCTCTTTGCTGGATTGTGCTACTAATAAATCACGTCAATGGCTTCTTGCATTGGCAACTGGAATAAAGCACAATTAATCACAATGTTGCAGAGTTTTTAGCTTCAAATTTATAATTCTTATATCTTTTTTGCGTTTAAATTTTTTCATTTATTAACTCTGGAGTTAATTACCATCTAAAAAAAAATGATAGAACCACTGAAATTGTCCAAATCATCCTTTGGCATCTATATCTCTGAAAATTTTTCAAAAATAAGGGTGTAAATTTCAATATTTTTAAGAGTATAGGCGTGATATTCAATCTTTAAAGAAGTAATTTCATAATTTTTTAAAAAATTAATTATGGGTTAAGTCCTTTAATGTGACTATAGATATTAAAATTTGAACACAAAAATGTGTCACTATGATATTTTTCAAAACATATAAATATATTTTCTGGTTTTTTGGGATATTTATCAGAAAAACCCAAAAAACACCTTATTCCTCTTTTCGATTGACCTGTCAGAGTCAACTTTTGACCATATGAAAGACTACTCCCATTGACATTGATTTGATTTAAGTAATATTTGAATAGGTGTCAATTTTTCACTACAATAGAAAGAAGTGATAAATATAATAAAAATATAATTTTATTTATTTGAATAATTTTTAATGTGAAAATAAAAAAATTGGAAGTTTCGTAAATTTCGTAATTTCAATCGTTCGAATAATGTGATATTCGAAAGTGAAAACATGACTTTAATCATTTGAATGAGGTGATATACAAAAATGGAGAAGTGATTTAGTAACTATATTAGTTAGAGATATAATAATGAATAAAATTTATACAATTATAATTTCAAAATTAATTATAATTATAGTAATATTCAATTATAATATTTTAAATAATTAGGATAATAAAAATAATATAATTGTAATGTTAACTAATTATAATAAATGGCAAATAAATTCGATATTTTTAATATTAATACAATTATAACGTTAATTAAATATAATAATTCTATATTTTTTACAAATATACCTCAAAAAAATTAAAAAAATTATAAATAAAATCCTATTATTAGGAAATTAATATATTTAACGCAACAATCAACTTGCTGGAAGAACAATAATCAAATTCAATGTTGTACAACTATTCATAACACCTCGAGAATTGAAAATGACATAAAATCACTTGTTGCCGCATTTGAATATTTTTTATTCAATTGGTGTCAATAGTTTTTTATATTTTGTTCCTAATAAATAATTCAACTGAATTAACTGATATTTTTGTATAATACTGTTTATTCATTAGCTTATGCAAATCAAAATCAATTGCAAACTTTTGAAATTATTAACTAGAAAACTATGATAGTACTAATACAGTTAAAAAATTTATTGTACTTGTGAAAAATAACAAATACATTACATTATAAATAATGGCTTGATGCGTCCAATACACTGATAACATCTCAATTAATAATTGCCGTCTTATAATATTCCAATCAATATGTAAAAATAAGAGATAATTACCTGTGACCCCCTAATTAGTCTTAATTACGGTAAATTCCCGTAATTTCCGTAATTACCCTCATTCCTCAAATTCGCCCATATTTACCCACAGCCCCTGATTATTATTTAATCAAAATTTTGCCAAAAATTTCGATTTTACCCCCGGTTATTTTACATATACTTCCCTAAAAAGTTATTTTTTTATATTTAACACCAAGGATTTTGGATTTTTGCAAATTACACCCCGAAAGAAATCAAATTTACAAAAAATCCTTAAAATTCGGATTTTTGTAAATAAATCCCCGGAAATTATTCTGATTTACAGAGAAGTCCTCGAAATTCGAATTTTTGCAAATAACACCCTGAAAGAAATCAGATTTACGAACAAGTTCTCGAAATTCGAATTTTTGCAAATAAACCCCTGAAATTATTCCGATTTACAGAAAAGTCCCCGAAATTCGGATTTTTGCAAACAACACCCCGTCGCGGGCGGGGACGGGGAGGCCGGCAGGCGGCGGCAGCAGGGGCGGCGGCCGGCGGCGGAGCGGAGCCGGAGGCCGGGCGGGCGGGAGCGGAGCCGGAGGCCGGCGGCTGGAGCGGAGGCGGAGGCCGTGGCGCCGGCGCGCCGAAACGCAGGCGCGGACGGCCACGGCCGAGGCCGTTCCGCCCCCGCGTGCCGGGGACGGAGGCCGAGGCCGGCGCGCCCGCACGCGGAGGCCGAGGCCGAGGCCGTCGCGCCGGCACGCGGTCGCGGACGGCCAAGGCCAAGGCCGTCCGTCCCCGGCACACCGGCGCGCCGGCCTCGGCCTCCGTCCCCGGCACGCGGGGGCGGAACGGCCTCGGCCTTGGCCGTCCGCGCCCGCGTGCCGGCGCGCCGGCCTCGGCCTCCGTCCCGCGTGCGGAGGCCGTTCGCGGCCGCGTGCCGGCAGGCCGTCCGGCGCGCCGTCGGGCCTCCGGCGAGGGGTGAATTTGTAAAAATTAGTTTTTTAAAAAAAATTAGAGTTATTTTTTTAAAACAAATTTAAGGGTCTATTTCTTAATATATAAATATTAAATTTGTAATTATAAATATAAAAAACACTAATGTCTTTTTTGTAAAATTTTATTTAAAATATGATTAAAAATATAGACTTATTTATAAATAACAATATTGAAGGGGTCTATTTGTAAATGTACAACATGAAACTTGTAATTTTAAATTTTAAGCGATGACTTATTTGTAAAATTTATTTATAAAATAAATAATTTTGGACGTATTTATAAAAGAAAAATATTAAAGGTGGTCTATTTTTAAATGTAAAGATGTAAAAATTAGTTTTAAAAAAAATTTAGAGTTATTTAAAAAAAAAATTTAGGGGTCTATTTTTTTATTTATAAATATTAAATTTTTAATTATAAATATAACAAAACACTAATGTCTTTTTTGTAAAATTTTATTTAAAATATGATTAAAAATATAGACTTATTTATAAATAAAAATATTGAAGGGGTTTATTTGTAAATGTACAATATAAAACTTGTAATTTTAAATTTTAAGCTTTGAAATCTTCGATGACTTATTTGTAAAATTTATTTATAAAATAAATAAATTTTGGAGGTATTTATAAAGAAAAATATTAAAGGTGGTCGTCTATTTTTAAATGTAAAAAATAGTAAACTTGTAATTTGAAATTTGAAAATTTTAAACTTTCACTGTATTTTGCGTGAAATTTAATATAAAAAATGATTAAAATATTGATTTATTTTAAAAAAAATCAAGGAATCTATTTGTAAATGTACAATTTGAAATTTGTATTTTTAAATTTTAAGTTTTGAAACCTTCGATGATTTATTTATAAAATTTACTTATAAAATAAATAAAATTTGGAGTTATTTATAAATAAAGCCACTTCCTAATTAATGACAATCATTCATGAGATTTTATAACATATAGCCTGTCAGAACAATAATAGAAACTTGCAGCTTACTAGAACAATATAGCCTAATCAGTAATCAGATAGCAATAGCAGCTAGAAAGACCCTTCTGCCTATCTGAAATAATAGCCAAGCTATTCAAATTTCCAATAACCCGTTGCAAGTTATGTAGAAACCATAACCAAGATTGGTATGTTTCTGCTTCTGCAACTGCCCATGCAACTGGAATTATGTTATTCTCCCCATCAATTCCACAAGCTAAAAGCAATGTGCCTTTATATTTCCCTTTCAAGAAGCATCCATCAACTCTCAATATAGGTCTGCATCCAGTAAGAAAAGCTCTCCTACAAGCATGTAGTGACATAAAACATCTCTGAAAAAACATATATGGACACTGAGCAATGTGCACAATATTATCAGGATGCCTCATCTCCAACTCTACCTTCAGCGAATGAAACAAATTAAAAGATTCTTCTTCATTGCCATGAATAATCCTGTAAGCATAGTCTTTTCCCCTCCATGCCTGCATATAAGTCAGTCTGAGACTGTATTTCTCACTCATCATATTCTGTATTTGCTTGACTGTGATTTGCTTGTCAACACACATCCAATGCAAAACTTGATTGCCTACCCATTCAGCATTTGCCATTTTGTTTCCAGAAGTATTGATAGCAATACAAGTATGAGCTGATTCCATTTTTCTTATTTGAAAACCTGAACCATCAGATCTCTCTGAAGCATGAAGCCTCCATCGGCAATTCGCAGCAGCACATCTGACTGTTACTCTGTTACGCTCATTCTTCACAAACAAAGGCTGAAATCTGTGCACAATATAGTACTGTCTAAGAGTCAATCTGAATGCATGTACATCTTCAAATATATCTCCTATGTTCAAAACATTGGCATTCAAATTATCTTCAAGTAAAGGCAATAAATCATCTTCCGCTCTGTCTTCTACTCCTTCTTCTTCGCCTTGTCTTATATTTTCTTGATCCTGCTCAGCAACTAACTCATCATTATCATCCTCCTCCTCCTCATCTTCATCATCATCAGAAGAATACATCAAACTATGAAAACTAGAATCAGAAGGACAATCATCTAAATCTGAATCAATATATTCATCTCTTTGCACACTGTGATACACAGAAGATTCTCCTGTCAAAGGAGTCAGCCTTTGTGCAGACACCGCTGATAAAGGATCACCTATGTCCTCCACTGATATATAGATATTGCTATGTTTCAAGTCTTGAATTATTGTCCACATTGCTTCCAGCTGAATTTCACTGCTAATTGACATATAAATTGGAGGACTGCTGTTTGGATACAAATACTTGATCACAAGTAACTCATTTGTCCTTACTTTGACCAATTTACAAGCTTCGGTCCATAATTCTGCAAATGTGTATTTTCTTGTATCAACCAGTAAAGATTTCTGTCTACCAAATACATATTTCCTTCTTTGAGTATGTTCAACTTCCTTCCAATATCCTCCATAACGGAGCACTAATCGTACCAGATTCTCTGAATCAGCCATCTGTAAATACACAATATCAAAAATTAGATATAAAAAATAGATAAAAAAAATTGTAACAGGTCGCTTGGTGGAAAGGGGGGTGGGGGTTGGAGTGGTAGTGGGGGGTTCCGACGGGCGGGGTGTCGGAGTCGTCTGGGGGTATAGGTGGGTGGGGGGGTGGGGGTGCTGGGCGCGGCTGTCGGAGCCCGTTTGGGGGCAGGGACAGGGATAGGAGCTGGGGTGGGAGGCGGGGGTGCGGGCGGGGGAACAGGGGCTGCTAGTGAGGCAGGCAACGGGGGGGACGGGCGTGCGGGGTGTCGGGAGCTCGTTGGGGGCAAGGGGCGGGGGTGTCGGAGCCCGTCCTGGGAGCGGGGGGCGGGGTTGCTGGCGGGTGAGGAGTCGGGGACCGGGGTGCCGTGAGGGGACAAAGGGGGAGCGGGCTGGGGTGTTGGAGCCCGTCTGGGGGCAGGGGCGGGGACAGGGGTGGGGGTGTCAGAGCCCGTCTGGGAGCAGGGGCAGGGACGGGAGTGGTGGATGGCTTCGAGGCCGTCGAGCGGGGAGGAGGTGGAGGCGGGGCAGCAACGGCGCGAGGGAACGGCGGAGGAAGGTGGAGGCGGGGCAGCAACGAAGAACAAGATGGTGGCTTACTGAGGACGAAGGAGGGCAGCAGCGACGGGACGGCGGTGTTCTTGGTGGCGGGGCAGCAACGGCGCGAGGGCAGACGGCGACGACGACGGCCACGTCGTGGGGGGCGTAGCGCAGAGCAGTGACGGCGTGGGTGGCGCAGGGCAGCGAGCGGACGGCGACGGCGAGCCGGCGGGGTAGCGACCGCAGCAGCTGCGCAGGGACCGACGGCGGCAGCGGCAGAGCAGAGCGGCGGCGGCGGCGGCGCAGATACGTTTAGGGCTACAGGAAGAAGAGGGTTTTATAAGAAAGTTCTAGACTTTTTTGTAATTCGGAATAATTTCGGGGTGTTATTTGCAAAAATCCGCTCCTGCGCGCCGGGGAAGGAGGCGGAGGCCGAGGCGCCGGCGAGCCGACGGTGGGAGCGGAGGCGGAGGCCGAGGCCATTCCGCCCCCGCGTGCCAGGGATGGAGGCCGAGGCCGGCACACCGGCACGCGGGCGTGGACGGCCAAGGCCAAGGTCGTCCGTCCCCGGCGTGCGGGCGCGCCGGCCTCAGCCTCCATCCCTGGCACGCGGGGGCGGAACGGCCTCAGCCGTGGCCGTCCGCGCCCGCGTTTCGGCGCGCCGGCACCCCGGCCTCCGCCTCCGCTCCAGCCGCTGGCCTCCGCCTCCACTCCCGCCCGCCCGGCCTCCGGCTCCGCTCTCGCCGCCAGCCCCCGCCTCCGCTCCCGCCGCCGGCCGGCCTCCCCCCGTCCCCGCCCGCGCGACGGGGTGTTATTTGCAAAAATTCGAATTTCGGGGACTTTTCTGTAAATTAGAATAATTTCAGGGGTTTATTTGCAAAAATTCGAATTTCGAGGACTTATTCATAAATCTGATTTCTTTCGGGGTGTTATTTGTAAAAATCCAAATTTTGGGGACTTCTCTGTAAATCGGAATAATTTCCGGGGGTTTATTTGCAAAAATCAGAATTTTCAGGACTTTTTTGTAAATCTGATTTCTTTCGGGATGTTATTTGCAAAAATCCAAAATCTGGGGGGTTAACTATAAAAAAGTAAGTTTTTAGGGGGGTATATGTAAAATAACCGGGGGTAAAATCGAAATTTTTGGCAAAAGTTTGATTAAATAACAATCAGGGGGCTGTGGGTAAATATGGGCGAATTTGAGGGGGGTGGGGGTAATTACGAAAATTACGGGGTTTACCGTAATTAAGGCTAATTACGGGGGGTCACCCGTAATTATCCCTAAATATAATCAACTCCTAATATAGATTTCAAGATAGATACTCATGAATTTTAGTAATTTCAATCAAACTCCAATCACCTACAAGTGCAACATAATGTAAAGTAAGATAAAGTAAAGTGCACTGTGATTTTTATGTAGTTTAGAGATCAATCACTCCTACTCCACAGTCCTCTTGAGGACTTCAATCACTCCATTAGTGATGTTATTTTTTAAGACAAAGCCAAGCCTTTACAAATTCCACACTAGGGTGTCGATTCTTTTGGTTGAAGCCAAGTCCATTGCTCTATTAGGGTGAAGCCATGCCCATATGACCAATCTCTCCAATTGAGAAGATCTACTCCACACTAGAGCTATTGCACTCTCTCACACTCCTAACACTTAGAAGTGTTTATGAGTGAAAAAATATAAAATAGATACATTTGAGCTTACTATATAGTCTCTCAAGATTGGAGATAAGGACATTAAAGATTTACTTGAGATTAGAAGGTTTAGAGTATTCTTGAGCTAGTAGGTATAGGGGCTTTGATCTCTTCTCTAATGATAAATGAAGTTATAAAAATTTGTTAAAAGAACCCAACCATGTGTATTTATACCTTATGTATCGAACCTAGCCGTTTGGAGTAAGATTTCACCGTTTGGTTTGCTCTAATTTTCAAAAATAGTCGTTATCACATAGATTCAGTCTGAATTAGATGTCCATTTGTTAATTGGACATCTGATAGAGAATAGAAGATAAACATTTTCTACTTCTATCGGACATCCGGTTTCAAACAGACATCTAGTATAGTAGGGATTGCTAGTCTTTGGTACCTGCCGTACATCTTGTAAAAATCGAATATCCTATCGGATGTCCGGTTCAATCTAGCATTACTACTAAACTTCACTCAAGAAATACTCTAAATAGAATAATCTCAAAGCAAATTTTTGACACAACTAAAATAAATGAAAGCCTAAACCTATTACCCTCGAGATGATCTTCCATTTTGAATATTTGAGCTATTTCCCTAATTTTTAAGCTTTATCTTTAAATTATTATCCCTTTATCTTTGAGTCATTACTTTCATCATTCAATGTGTTTTATCCTAAGACTCAATTTTTCACAAACTTGGATAATCATTAATAATCCTAAAGCTTAATATAACTTAAGAAATTTATTAAATACTAGTTTGATCATCATTAAAATCCAAAAAATAACACCCTTGTCTCTCTAAGAAATGCCAATGGGGCACCTCTATCAAAGTTTTGATGGTTGAATGTCTAAAGAATAGACTCAGAGCTCACAACATCTAGGTAATGAAATACTATGCTATCTTGTAGACTTCAAAAATCAAGAGAAAATATTAAGAGATTTTTGGATGAATTGTGATAGAAATTGATCATGAAAAATGTTGTACTTATAGGCTGAGAGGATAGTCAGGTACCAGCATGAGCAAGCTGGCACTTGGGACTAGCTAGTGCTAGCGTGTGAGTGCCCATGAGAAATAAGTGCTAGTTCGTCGGCATCTATTCTTTAATGGGTGCTAGCATATGGGTGATCATATGGAAATAAGCTTCAACAAACTAGATTTTAATCCAAAATGGGTGCCAACATATGGATGCTCGTCAAGCTAGTGCCCATCCCTTTGCTAGCACATGGGCACTTATTCCCTCATGGGCACAACCTAACTAGCCCCCATTCCCTTATGGAGGCCTTCAAGTAGGTGCCTATAAGGAAATTGGTGCTAACTCCAATTTGGGTGCTAGGTGAGTGGCGCCTAGAGCTAACTATGTGCTTGGTGGTTGGCGCCTAGGGCCAAGTAGACTCCAACCCATTATATTTCAAAATTATTAGTTTTTTGGCCAAAAAAACTCTCATAATTTTTGGCTCCACAAGTACATGATTTTGGCTTAATTTTGCAAAAAATTTCAATGATTTTTATCAATTATGAACATGTTCTCATAATTTTTCAAATAAGTTCCTAAAATCTAAATATTTATTAATAACTATAGGCAATTTTGTAGTGGTATATTTTAGAAATCCAAGGAGTTTTAAAATATAGAATGGAATAGAGGTAACTAGGATGGTTTGGGGTCATGTGATGAGTTTTAAAGACGATGGAAAGATAGATATCTATGCATATAAGCAATCAAATTAGTTTCTCTTCTACCATTTTTTAAAAGTATTTTGCATATAAATACCTAAAAGCTTTAAAATGATACATAATCATTTGTAGTTAAAACTTTCATAATTTACATAACCTACTAAACAAAATCTAAAAATATTCATAAATGCCTCACAAGAATTTTTTATATTCTTTATTGATAACCATTTATTTTCATTGTAACCATTAAAAAAAAGAGGATATATATTTTAGCCTCTCAAATTTGTTCAAAACCCCATAAGCTCCCATATATGTTTTAGTCCCTTGTAGTCACTATAGTTATGCAAAACTTTAATACTAGATCCCACAATGTACATATGACAAATTCATTTTCTAAAATCATATATTACCACTTGCCTTAGGATTCATACAACCATTATCTCCTATGATTTTGACTGTTAGTATTGCCATTGTTTTCCCCAACTGTACACCACCATCCTTGTCTTATTGGCATCACCAAATCACCATTCTTGTTCTCATCATTGTTATCACCATCATTAGCACCACTATCTTCTTTTTCTACTTTTTAGTCACCTCCAACATGAATGTCTTTCTTATTCTAAATACTAAACAGGAAAGAAGACAAAGAAAGGATGAGATGACACTAACATCATTATTTTTACTTATGAAACTATTAAAATAATTTGTAAAAAAAATAAAATCTCAAAAACAATGAAGAAAAATAGTTAAATGAATGATTTCGAAGAGTAAGTCTTAAACTATTTAAGGTAAAAATCACTAATGGCACCATCATCTTCTTTTGTGGTTTTTATTTACCAATGTTACCATTTTTTAATATTCTAAATACTAAAAGAATGAGAAAGAAGATGAAAAGAAAGGATGAGATACCATTATGATTACTATATTTTTGCTTGTGAAACTATCAAAGGGATTTATAAAAAACAAAGGTATCTTTAGTTCTAATGAAAAAAAAGTGACTTACATGAATGAATATTAAACTTTAAGCTTGAAATTCTTCAAGGTTAACCTAAATAATATGCAAACATAAGTAATAAAATGCTAAAAATTAAAAGTAAAATTAAATTTGCATCAAAGTCTTAAACGCTAGTAACATAAACAAAAAGCAAATTTTAAATAAACAAAGACAAAATTAGGGGAAGGTTAAGTGAAATGCCAACACCGCCATTATTTTTTTATTTGTGAAACTATTAAAGTGATCTACAAAATTAAAGATATCTTTAAAATCCAACAAAAAAATAGAAAAATAGTTAAATAAATAGATATTAAATATTAAGCCCGAAACTGTCCAAGATTGAGTTGAATAATATGCAAATATAAATAAACAAATACTAAAATTAAAACTAAAATTATAATTAACTTACAAGAAATTTTAAACAAAAATAGGTAAGAGTTAAATCAATAAATATCAAACACTTAAACTTAAACTATAATACTTTAAAAGAAATACAAACACTAGTAAGTCAGAAAAAATAAAAGAGAATAGATAGAATCACCATCATCACTATTATTTTTGCCACATTAATCACCACTCTCATTCTCATTGTCCCCTGCTCATTTTCCCACTTGACACCACCATCTTAACCATTTGTGAAGTTATCAAGATGATTTACCAAAAGAAAATATTTTTTAGGGAAAATTTTCAAAACCCATTGAGAATTTTTTAAATCCTTGAAGACCTCTTTTAATTTTTAAAATTCTGAATAACCCCTTCCATTAACTACTATTCGTATGAAAAACTTATATGATGGGTTCCACCCCACATGAATCAAGTACCAGAGGTACTATTTCATACTGTAAAAGTACTATATGAGTAGAAATTAAATATTATGATAAAGATACATTTTTTTTTCTAATTCTATATAATTAGTTTCAATTATAATGTTTAATTTTTAGTTATATATACTTTTGATCATTTTATCTTATTTCTACTCATATGATTAGAAATAATAATAATAATGATGATAAATTATAAAAAAATTATACCAAGTACTTGACCCGTGTGAAGGGTTGAATGGCAATTTCAAAAGTCAGAAGGAATTTTCACAAACCTAAAAAATTTTCAAGAGGATTTTAAGAATTTTTCCTAATTTTTGATGCTAAAAAAATAAAAATTTTAGTTAAATAGATAAATATTGGAAAGAAAGGCCAAAATATTTACAGTTAAAATAAAAAACATGCAAATATAAGTGAAAAATAATAAAGGCTAAAACTAAATTATAATTAACTTAAATATAAATATTAACACTAATATAAATAAAGAAAAAGTAATATTTAAATAAGTAAATAAAAGATGCAAAAATTAAATAAAAAAATTACCAAAAACTATAATTGAAAATGTTATATGTTAAAATAAAATCTAAACACTTGTAAATTGAAAAAATAAAGTATAAAATAGAATGACAAAAGCTACAATTATCACAACTATTCTCGCCACATTGTCAATATTTTCACCACCATCCTTATTATCTCTTGTCCTCTCTTATTCACTTGTCACCACTATTTTTACTATTAATGTTATAATAGCTGCTATTGTCATCATTCTTGTCGCTGTCATTATCATAATCACTATCAGTACTACCATTATTTTTTCAAATTTTTTCACTATTAATACTATAGATACTAGCCTTTCCGAGCATTTGAACTCATCAATACTACTTGTAACTAATCCAATCAACCACTTTTATGTGATTTGAGTTTTAAATATAATTTCAGATTTTTTAGTATTTCATTTATAAGAATGAATCTTTTTATAAGATTCAACACATTCAAATTACTTAGATTGGAAGTTTCTAGATTTCTATTGCAAATTAAAATATTTAGGGACTTATGCATATTTATCTTTCTTTGTAGGGACTTATTTATAAATTTTGGTTTTTAAAACTTTTATGCAGAAAGATTTTGAACTTTCTGAAAAATAATTTGATTTTTTATCATCTTCTAGAAGGTTTTTGGATTTTTTTTGTGAATTTTAATTATTTGCATAATAATAGAGAGATGTACAAATCTCAAGATAACTTTAACCGTGAATTTATTTTTCTAAATTTAAAAATTATTTTACAAACTTTTGGACTTTTAAAAGCTTCAATTATGAATCTAAATTTCTTGGAAACCAGCATTACGAAGTCCATGTTGGTAGAGTCCACATGAGATTGACCCATGTGAGAAGAGTTTGCGAGGAGTGGACTCCACGTGCTTAACATCCTTTGCATTGCCAAGACACAGAGCATCCATTCCTGGTGGATGGTAGAATTCTAACGTCCACTAAGAATGGACACCTAGCTCCATGCATCCACTCCAAGCGAACACCATGTTCCAAGTATCCATTGGTCTTGAATGTCGTACTCCATCAACATTTCCCCTATATTTTGGCCCCCAACACCTACATAAACACCTTATTTTTATGATTTTCAATATCAATAAGTTTTTAGGATTAGCAAATTTAAAATAAGAATTATCTTGAGATTTCTTGTGATTTTAAGGAATTTTAGTAATTTTTTCTCCTTGAGTGTTTCAAGCAAAAGTGTTTCAAGCAAAAATTCCAAAAATGTTCACATGGTGGAGCTAGAGTTCTAATATTTTCTTTGTGGTTTCCAATGAGATTTTTGGCGAGGTGAAGAGTCACAGGGTCATCATAGGATCCTTCTTTTTCTCTTCTTTCTTTTATTTTTCTTATTATATTATCATGTTTTTCATCAATCCCGCATATAGTATAGACTAGTTAATTTTTAGGTAAACCTAAAGGGGATGTGGTTAGAAGGGACCTTTTGATCCTGCTCTATTGAGACAGTGGGTAAGCCCTTTCTAATATTTTACTATTATTTTTGCTACTTTGAATTAGATTTTATGCATGAGAACCTCATAGAGGTTATTACCATTTGCTTTTAAGTACACACAAAGATGAGTTATTGTTGCAAGGGGGGTATATCCCATGCTTTTTGAAAAAAGAGTTTTTTAAACCTATTAGGTTCTTTGTAGGTTTGTGTGCAAATCTCAAAGTCCATGCATGTATTGAAAAACCCAGACAATATGATCAAGACTAACAAGCCACACTCAACATCAACACCATAATTCTAGGGAGACCTCCATAATGGCAATCATAGTGGAACTTTTTTTTGCTAAGTGTTTCGTGTTTAACCTAATTTTAGACACCATCATAGTTTTTACGTGTTCTATGCTTTTTTAAATTCTAGTTTATTGCTTTATCAAGTTATAATCATTGGTGAGATAACCTAAGTATAAGCCATCTTCGGTGTAGAGACCGCATGGATTCCTTATTTTTGAATACTGAATATCGCAAGAAGTAGTACCTTGGAAATAGGATAGGATCTGGGCATAGGACTATCTAGCAGGACCTTTGTAACTCCCTCCTCAAAAAAGGTGAGTTGTGTCTCATTTTTTCTTATAATGTCTAAGGGATTACATGCCTTTGGGTTTAAAAAGCTCAAGGACTAGTAATTCACTTGACGTTCCTCACACCTAGTGTCGATTTAGAGGTGCACCTAAACTTAGAAAGTTGCTATGCAAGTTGGATACTTTTTGCTGGAGAATTTGATGTGTGTTATATGCATGATTGATGGGCTTGTTGTACCACTTTTCTCAAAGTAGTCACATATGAACTTCAAAGTATAGGAGACACTTGAATACCATCATATAAATAAGAGAGTGTTATATATCCTACATGAAACTAATAATACAAAGTGAAATCCTAAAAGTAATGATAAGTGCTTGACAACCATAACTAAGATAAATTTTATATGCATGCTCATGAGTTCTCCAATATTATGAACATGGTTAATTAGAAGCGAGGTTTGAATAAGTTACAAAGTTCCTTACAAAAAAATAGTAGGTTGTTGGTAGACTATCTTATTTGGTTTCACCTAGTGGCAGTCCTATCAACTCAATGCATACATCAAACCCGTCAAGTAGGCAACTTGTTCCAACTAAACTCATTAATGACCAAATATCATAACTTCCCACTAAGCTACTTGTGCAAAAGTGCTTACATGTTGTTGTTTTGTCAATGAATGATACTTGACTTCCTTCAGTCATATTTCCTCCTAGTTTCAAGGTGCCAAAATTCTATCTATATGATAAGATGGGAGATTCTAACTAACATAGCTAGTTTTTCTTTTAACACACAAGTCTACAAATGAAATAAGTCGATGATGATCCATATGTTATAGAAGTTTTTGAGTCTTGACCACACTAAGCTAGTTTATGAGCCTCTTGTACAAGAAGTTGCAATCTTTGGAGGCCATCTTCATAGCCTTTTAGCAATACTATGCCAACTATATGTCACATACAGCAAACATTATCTAGTTGGTAATGGAGAAGATGCATTCCAAAGAACTTCATCAACTACACCAATTTCTAAAGAGAGAAAGCCATGTTATCGTAGATCTCATTGACCAAAAATAACAAATATATCTAATCATTTAAAATACTCTCCCTTATCATAAATATGGTTTATTATTTGTTGACATCTACTTATTTAAAAGTTTGCATCAAAAAGCTCATATGTGAGAAAAGTTCATCCACGCTAAAAGCGGACAGGGGAAGATCCTTGGAAAGGATATCATCTTTACAAGAACCCTCCAACTAAGAATAAAACACTTGAATAAGATTCTAAAATTGAAGGACAAATAGGAACATTCTCACATATAACAAAACATATGGAGGTATTATATAGTAGGTGAGGATTCTGATTCTAATAAAATACATCAACAAAGACTCATCACTTTACCAAAATTATTTAAAAATATAAAAAAATGTGAATAAACACCTTGCACCTATTGGGAACTAATGTAAAATTGCTAATTATATAGTTTCTCTCGATAACCAAGGAGTAGGAATGACAGAAGTGGTATTTAAAACTAGTAATGAACACAACATACTAGAGAAATTGGATAGGATTTCTATAAACCTTAAACTTATCACAGACTCACCTAAGCATCGAGAAGTCATCTTTATAACTCTTAAAGAAATAGAGCTCCAAGGTGATATTCTCCTCCCTCCCACGTCTCCCACCCCCTCGAAAAGACTAGCAGTCATCTACAAAGGAATATTTTGAAATCTAAATGTCACTTTCATTGACCAAGATCTACCAAAAGAAGACTCAGAGATGAGCCTCTCCACTTCTCAAAGCAAATTGGGAGTATTGCAGTAGGCTTAGTGCTTATAGACATGGGAGCATCACTAAGCATACGTAACCTATTGACACTAAAGGCCTTGAACATCTTCAAAAAAGAGATGAAGGGGTCTGCCATATGTATCTTAGCTTATGATAACTCCAAAAGAAAGTGTATGGGGAGAATATACCTACCAGTTACATGTGGGACCAACATGGTTCAGGTGGAGTTTCATTTCCTCGCCATATCCTCCTAGTACAACATGATTCTTGGAAGAAGGTGGCTAAGAGACATGAGAGTACTTTCATCCACTTGATATTAGTGCTTGAAGTTTCCTTTCAATGGGACCATCATCAAAATTCCAGAAAATCCAACAATAAGAGATTGAAGCTCCCAAGTGATATTCATAACCTTACTTGTAACCCCCTATCCAAATTCCATTCTAAAACTATAACAAATCCAAACCCTACATCATCTACAAAACAACCAAACTCTTTACTAGCAAATCTCCATCATCTACTTGACAAAATAAACCTTGTCCTCATTGATTCCCTTGATTCTTCACCCATTAATCCAAAAAATAAGAAAGATAGACCTCAATCTCAACCCGCCATCAACTGTTATAAATAATGGAGGCTGCCCAATTCAACTTCAAGTTCCCCTTTCGATGAAAGTGGAGGATCTCTAAGGTGCTTAAAGATAAGGATCTTAGATAATACATAAAAGGGGCATGACTCTATGAGATAAGAAGGACTCATCTTGAACTTTAGATAAAAAAAAGGTGAAGCAACACTCACCCACTAGGGTGAGCTTATCTCAACTTTATCTCTTTATTTATTAGCATTCATTATCTTCACTACAATTTCAAAAAAAAAAATTCTTTTATAAGCTAGGTAAGCTCTTTCCTCTCACTCTCTTAGGGGCATAAACTCTATAAGAGAAGCAACATCAAGCGTGAAGGGTGGTCAGTGATGAAGTCGAGTGGTATTAGAATGCCTTGTGTTCCTCTTCTACACCCAAACATTAAGTTGGCTTTGGAAAAGCAAGCTCCAAAATAAGGTGGTTGATTCACAAATAACCGAAAACTTTTCAAGAAAAATCACTTCTCGAGTATAGTGCAAAAATTAGAAGGATAACCTCTTAGAAAATCTCTCCTAGAGGCAAAGGATGAACTTAAAATAATGGTGAAGTCCTAAAGAGAAAAATCTCTTTTCAAAAATCAAGTCAAGAGATGCAGAGTCAAAGAGTAAGAACCATTTAGCATCCACGAGTCCGCAAATCTTGAACTATTAAAATGGATGAATGAGATTGTAAAGCAAAGCAAAATATCAAGTGCCAAAAAGAGAAAAAAGAGAGAAAATTAGATCACATATCAAAATTAGAAGGACTCACACATCCTCATTTTGGTGCATTGCCAACTATAAAAAAAAACATCTAAAGAGCAAGTATCGATTGACATGTGCAAGTATATAAAGCTTGAAAATTAAGAACAAGGGGAATCTTAAAATTAAATTCAAGTCAAAAGAAGTTGATTAGGAATATGGTGAAAAAGAAAAGTTATTTGAAATGGTCCAAAAGGAAAATATTGTACTAAGGAGAAGGTGAAGAAGTAGACTAATCGGTTAACCAGCCCACATTATGATATAAAATCATTCTAGAAACCTAGGTAAGTCTGATTGAGAAAGGAAGCGCAGCTAAGGAGAAAGGGAGAAGCCTATATAGTTATTATCTTTCATTTAAAAAATTTTATTACGTCCTTTATGATGAAAAACTACTACTAAATCTTTCTTATTCAAGAGACACGAGAGGCCTTATGACCAAGAGCAGTCACCGTCATCATTAAGCATACAGTCCTACTAAAGGCAACAATTCAAATCTAGCAAAAAGTGGCAACTATGTGTCAAGTCCCACGGCCAGCAGCTAGGAAAGAACTAGGACATCAACTCCACACACATAAGGCATGATTTGAAGAAGGGATTTTTATGTATAACAACTTATAATTTGCTTTATTTACTAGCAACACCCGAGATTTGGGTGTTTATCTATAACCCCCTCCATTTCAAATTTTGTAATATACAATTCCTTGATCGAATTTTAATCAAATTTTAAACTAAAAAATTTCACGTTTACCCTTAAATCAATTTTCATATAAGTACTCAATTTTAAAAAAATTATATAAAAATCCTCATTTTCTTAAATATTTATAAAAAACTCCTTGTTTTACTCAAATTTTACAAATTTTTTTTATTTTCATTAAAGATATGTAGAAAAGCTAATAATTTATTAAAAATTATAAGGATGCCCTTAATTTTATTCAAACTTGCAAAACATATGGGCTTTTTAAAAATATGTAAAATCTTTATTTTAAAATTACACAAAAGTCTTATATTCTGAAAAATTTACAAAAAAATAAAAAACTCAATTTCCTAAAAATTACAAAAAATTCCTCATTTCCTAAAATTTTGCATAAAAGTCCTCATTTTATTAAAAATTATTTAAAATTTCCATTTTAAAAAAATTATAGAAACATCCTCACCTTATTAATTATTTACAAAAAAAGTCCATATATTTTTTAAAGAATTTACAAAAAAAATTCCTTCTTTAAAATTTTAAAAAAAACAATCAATCCTTTTTTTCAAATTTTGCATAACAAACTCATTTTCTTAAAAATTTATAGAAAATTCTTGTTTCATGAAAAATTACAAAAAGATCATTCTTAAAATTTATCAAGAAAAATCTCGATTTTTCAAAAATTTTCAGAAAATTTTTTCTTAAAAATTTATAAAAAACATTAAATCCTTAAAAGTTTATGAAAAAATGTCTCAAAAAATTACAAAGTTCATGTTTTTAGAAAAATATTTCAATTAGTGATTTTTTTTATAAATTTGCCAAAAAATTTCCTCCATGATCCAAATTAGTAATTTTTATAAGAAATTTTAACTTTTTAGCAAATTAGAAATTCAATTCAATTCTCAAAACCACAATCAATACAATTGAAATAATAAGGAAGGTAAGGAAAGAATGCACTGAGATTTGATGTGGTTTTGTGGTTAACCACACCTACTTCATGATCCTTGCCTTGCTTTTAAAAACTTTAATTACTCCAGTAGTGATATTATTTTTTAAGATAAATCTAAAGCTTTTACACCAACTCACAATCCACTAATGTTGCTTTCTTTAGGTGAGAATAAGCCTATACAACTCTTGCTCCAACTGAGCAATAACAAACTCTAGCACTGGAGATTTATCCCTCATATACTCCTAACTTAAAGAGTATTTACAAGCCAAAATAGAGAAAAATATTTATAATTTTACCTCTCTACAAGAGTCTCTCAAGTTTGAGTACAAGGCTAGAGCTTCAACTGAATCTAGAGCTTTTGTAAGGCTAGAGGGCTTGAGAAAGCTTGTTCTCTCTCTCAAAGATAATGAAGGTTGTAAAAGTTTTAATAGATATAAGTTGCAAGCCTTATATAGTCATTAAGGAAGAAACTAGTCATTACTTGTTATTTTCTGCCATGTTCGGATGAAATATAAGTTCGATCTTCCAAATTGCACCAATGGTAAATGACTAGCCATTATAAAGTGACATCATAGATTTGGGCATCTAAACTCTCCACTTCGAAAGACCAAAGTGAAAAATAGACAACCAAAATTTTATATAATAGAGGGTGAAAATTCTTTATCTGAACTTCGGGTGCTCAAAGCTATTAGTAAAACCTAGTGATTTTTTGAAACGTTCAGATGTTTGAATCATAAGGTTTAGGCTTTCAATGCTAATAAAAATCCCACATAGATTATTTTCAACTTTAACCCCTTTGTACAAACTCAAAACTTATCTTAGATAAAGTGTAGGCCTGTGAAGACATTTCAAGTTAAATTAAAATTGCAATGAAGAGCTCTAAAGCATAGAATAAACAAATCAAATCTTCGACTCGACTAAAAAATAATAAAAATCTAAACCTAGAGAGTCAACTTCTTCAGCCATCTTAAGCCATCCATATGTCTTCAAGCCATATTCATTGAATCACAATTACAGTTCAATCTTCATGCTCATCTTCATATCCATCTTCACTTTGACGCTTCTGATAGTCTTGCACTTCATTACAACCTTAGCTAAAGTACAAGCATCATAAATCAAGAAATCATCAAATATATGATTTGGTTATCATCAAAATTATAAAGGGTAACAATCTCCCTTTTTTTGATAATGATAAATCTCATAATAAATAAATGAATACTATAGTTAACCAATAAAATTTATACATTTTAAACATATATCAATTAGAGCATATGTATGGAACATACTACTTTCAACTAGAGCATACATATGAATAATACCACTTTAGCAAAAGATAGCATGCTCCTTCTTACTATAACATATCTCCCCTTATACTCTCTCTTTTGGCATCAACAACAATGGAATAATGGATATTGACAAAAAAGCTCAAACCTCACAATAATCAGTCCATATAAGATATGAATGCACTACTTTTAAAATTAAAACACAACAAGATAGTAGTTGCATTTACATCCAAGTCAAGTATAAAACACTCATAAAACATCATAACATCCACAAATTGATAATACAAACTCCACAAGTCATAATTATAAACCAAAGTATATCCAAAAACTTGATCGTAACATCCATAAGATC
The DNA here is from genome assembly GCA_005019695.1 of Trichopus zeylanicus subsp. travancoricus. Taxonomy (NCBI): domain Eukaryota; kingdom Viridiplantae; phylum Streptophyta; class Magnoliopsida; order Dioscoreales; family Dioscoreaceae; genus Trichopus; species Trichopus zeylanicus. Next base: position 613,413 of record RXID01022204.1, read on the forward strand.
CCATCAAAATAGAAAATAAAATCCTAAGAGCTCGGCTCGAGAGGAAAATGATTCAATAGTGTATGCATCATATCCTCAATTAGTTCGAGATGCTGAATGGTGCTGACAAAGAACTCCTCAAAATGGTCCATTTGTGCATCCAATCACTAATGAAGTGACTGACTGAAATGAGATGAACTAGCAGATCAGAACCAATGCCATCATTGGGATCCATTGACTCTGAGCATCCTTATCTCGAGTCTCCTATATGGTATCCTTGGCAGTTAGGGTATGACCAGGAACATAAACCCATTCACCTCCCTCTTGGCTTAACAATCCATCACAAATAAGATCTAGAGGACTCAACAGGTATATATCAATGACAAGTGAAAGGATCATGAGGGATAATAACATGAAAATGGAAAAAGATCTTGTGGAATTGATTTTGGTGGCCCAAGATAGCAGAGACCTCGGGGAGTGATCTCGATATATAAATTAAAGTGTATTTATTTAAAGTATATTATCAGATGTTGTGAAAATATTGACTTCTAATAAGTGCAAGCTCCTATTATTGATTACCCTCATGATTGTTAGAAATCTCCTAAAGCAAAAAAACCTAACTAATAAAATAGAGAAACAAAGAAAAGAAGAAAGCATTGTTCCATTGATATAAGAGAGATGGCACATGACTTAAATAAAGGCTTACCCTCACCTTACAATGAATTATAGCACAAAATTATGGAAAACATAAGAATAATAAGAGAAAAAAAGAGAGGAGTGAGAAAGGGACTTTGATGTGTATTGCTGCTTCACTTTCGTATGCTAGACCATGTGACATCTTAACTCGGATAGGTCTTGATCCTCAATAGATGTTTAATGATGTGTTTGATGGGACATGAAAGGATGAAAGGAGTTTGAAGTATTTCCAATGGCTTTGATTGTCGATAATGATTTCCTGAGTTTAAACTATTTTTGTAACCCATGGGATATAGGTGTTAACTTCATTGGTCTTGAAGTGTTTTTGTAGTGCATAGGGCATAGGCATTGACTTCATTGGTTTTGAAGTATTTTTCATAGCCCATGTGTGTAGGCATTGATTTCTTTGATTTGAGATATTTCGTAGCTCGTGGGATGTTCGTGTTATTCTTTTTGAGTTTGAAGTATTCATAACTCATGGGGTATATGTGTTAACTTCTTTAATTTGAGATATTCTATATCCCATAGGGCATAGATATTAACCTCTTTAAATTTGAATATTTTATAGCTCGTAGGGCATACGTGTTAGCTTCCTTGATTTGAGGTATTTCGTAACCCGTGGGGTATTGATGTTAACCTCTTTGAGTTTGAAGTATTTTATAGCCCGTGAGGTATATGTATTAACTTATTTAATTTGAGGTATTTCATAGCTATAGGACATAGGTGTCAACCTTTTTGAGTTTGAAGTATTCTATACCTTATGGGGTGTAGGTGTTAAATTTTTTTGATTTGAGATATTTCATAATCCGTGAGGTGTAAGTATTAACCTCTTTAAGTTTGAAGTATTTCATAATCCATGAGGTGTAGATGTTAACTTTTTTTATTTTAGGTATTTATTTTCTACTTGTGAGGGTCTAGTAAAGCCTTAAGAGTACTACCATAAGCTTTGTAATGCACCCAGTGGGACTTAGTTTGACCTTGTTTATTTCTATTCGAGCTAATTTTCATTTAGGTTGAGTTCAGTTTGATTCATTTTGGATTCAATTTAATATTCAGAACTCAATTTTTACTCAATTCTAATTTGATTCAATTTAATATTCCAATCCTTGTTTAAGTCAAGTTTGGTTCGATCCAATTTAATGTTAACGACTTGATTTTCATTGGAGTCTGATTTGATTTAGTTCAATATTCAAAACTTATTTTTGACTTAAATCTAGATTTATTTGATTTGGGTTGAGTTCGACCTTGTGTTACCCCCTTAATAGATCTTGGATCAAAACCCTCGGCAGACACTTATTGGATCTTTTATGGATTTTGGATTTGATCCTTAATAGATTCTAAATAGATTTTTCTTAGATTTGACCCTGAATAAATTTTTATTGGATCCTCAATGGATGTTATATCCAACCTTGATGAGTTCTTATTGGATCCTATCTCAAGCCATTGATGGATTTGGGTTTTGTTGGACCCTCATTGGGTTCGAACTTTGGGTTGAGTTCAAATCAATTTAGGCTCAACTTACTTTTAGTTTAGGCTCAACCCAATTCTAATTTGACTTTGAGTTTGATTTGATCTAGTTAGCTTTCAGTTTAAACTTAATTTAACCCAATTAGGGTTTGATTCAAGCTTAGTTTAATCCAAATAGGATTTGATTTAAACTTGACTTAATTTTAAATTAACCCAATTTAAACCCGACTAGGATTGGGTCTAGCTGATTTGGTTTATATTAACTCAATTTGAATTTTAGGTCCAATTTAATTTGAGTTTTAGTCTATCTATTTGATCAATTTAAGTTCATTTGGTGGTCTATTTGAGTTAATTTGTTCTAGCTGATTTTAATGTGATTTGAGAGTCTTCAAACTATTCATGATAATTTTGGGTGAGCTTGTGGGTTGGCCTTAGATGTGGAGCTTAAAAATTAGCTTAAAAATACGAGCCTGAGGGCTAGCTTAGTTTGCAAACTCGGAAGTTGGTATAGATATGTGAGCCCAAGGCTGACTTGGTTGGTAAACTCAAAAGCTGGCTTAGAAATATGAACTCGAGGGTTGGCTTGATTCACGAGCTTAAAAATTAGCTTAGAAGTATGAGCCCGAGTGCTGGCTTAGAAGTGTGAGCTTGAAGGCTAACTTTAATGCAAGCCCAAGGGCTAGCTTGATTTGTGAGCTTAAAAGTTGGCATGGAGGCTAGCTCGAAGGCTGACAAAGATGTGCAATCTTAAGGGCTGGCTTAGATGTATGAGCCTGAAGGCCAGCTTAATTGGAAGCCCAATGGCTAGCTTGGATGTGAGCTTGAAGGTTAGCTTGAATATGAGCTTGAACGCTGGCCAAGTGTGACCTTGGATGCGAGCCTGAAAGCTAACTTAGTTGCAAGCCTAAAGGCTATTTTTGTTGCGAGTTCGAAGGTAGGCTTGGGTGCAAGCCTAAAAGGTTGCCTTGGTTGCAACCTCGAAGGCTAACTTAGTTACAAGTCCAAAGGTTGACTTAGGTGCAAGTCCGAAGGCTAGTATGATGGCAAGCCCGTAAGCTAGAAAATTAGTGAGCTCGAAGATTGACAAGGTGTGAAACTGAAAGCTGGCATGAGTGTGAGCTCGAAGGCTAGCATGATTTTAAGCCCAAAGTCTGACATAGGTATGAGTCCAAAAGTCAACTTGAATACAAGCTTGAAGGTTAGCTTAGAGGCAAGCCCGAAGGTTGACTTGGATGTGAGCCCGAAGGCTATCTTGAGTGCAAACTCAAAGACTAACTCTTGTGTGAATCTAAAAGCTAGCTTGAATGGAAGCCTGAAGTCTGGCTTTGGTGTGAGGCCAAAGGTTGGCTTGAATGTTAGCTTGAGGGTTGGTTTGAACATAAGCCCAAAGATTGACTAAGTGCAAGCCCAAAGACTAGCAGAGTGGTGAGCATGAAAGTTGGCATGGTGACGAGTTTGAAGGCTGGCATAGAGACAAGCCCGAAGTGTTGCGAAGTGGTGAGCCCAAAGGCTGGCAAAGTTTAGATGGCTTTCAAGTGACCTCACAAGCTAGCCCTGGACCAATTTTGAATTTTAGTTGTTTTAGTTCTTTTATTCTTATTTTGGTTCAAGTGAGTTTTCATCAACGTCTCTCCTTGAACTTTAAAGAACTTCATAGTGGGCTTCAAAGTCAAAATTTTTTTGCAAGACGTGGCACTGTAGTACTCAAGGGAGACCACGAGTGGCCGCAGTAGTAATGGAATCTGCTGATGTGTGAAGGGACCATGAGTGGCAACGGTGATGATAGAATTAGGGGTGAGCAAAAAAACCAAAAAATTGATATACCGAACCGTACCGGTTGAGAACCATATCAGAAAATCAATTCTCAAATCAAATTGGTACGGTTCCAATTCTTAATTTTAACAAAATCAAAAAACCGGTTTCGGTTCTAGTTCTAGATTATATGAAAATCCAGTGAACTAGAACCGTACCGATTTTACCCTTATATATACGTCTTCAACCGAACCCTAACCCTAATTCCTCACTCACAGCGACGCCGCCTTACTCTCGCCCTCGACCTCGCACTTGCAGTGACACCGCCATGCTCTCGCCCTTAACTCTGCACTGGCAGCAACACCGCCTCGCCCTCGTCGGTCGTCTCCAGGCCCATCACTTGCTCCAATTTCTCATTCTCAAAGTCTCAAACCCTAGATCTAGATCCTTGCATCTCCGATCTAGCCGTCTCGTGCTTCAATTTCTCATTCTCAAAGGCTCAAACCCTAGATTTTGGTCCCTGCATCTCCGATTTCGCCAGTCACCGCCCACCGCGCCTTTTTCTCTGTTTTCTCTTCTCATTCTCAAAGGTCGAGAGTTGAAAATCCTAACCCTAGGTCTCTACATCTCCGATCTCATCGCCACTTGCTCTGATTTCTCATTCTCAAAAGCTCAAACCCTAGATCTAGGTCCCTACATCTCTGATCTCGCCATCTCGTGCTTCGATTTCTCATTCTCAAAGGCTCAAACCATGGATCTAGGTCCCTACATCTCCGATCTTGCCAGTCGCCGCTCGCTGCACCTTTTGCTTCATTTTCTCTTCTCATTCTCAAAGGTTGAGAGTTGAAAATCCTAACCCTAGGTCCCTGCGTCTCCGATCTCGTCGCCACTTACTCCGATTTCTCATTCTCAAAGGCTCAAACCCTAGATCTAGGTCCCTACATCTCCGATCTCATCATCGTGTGCTTCGATTTCTCATTTTCAAAGGCTCAAATCCTAGCTCTAGGTCCCTACATCTCTGATCTCGCCGGTTGCCACCCGTCGTGCCTTTTGCTTCGATTTCTCTTCTCATTCTCAAAGGTCAAGAGTTCAAAACCCTAACCCTAGGTTCTTGTATCTCCGATCTCGTCGTCACTTGCTCCAATTTGTCCTCCATCCATCACTAGAGCAGCGACATCGTCGGATCAGCGACATCACCAGAGCAGCGACATCGTCAAATCAGCGACATCGCCATAGCAGTGACATTGTCAGAGCAGCGATCTACTCTGATATGCCCTCTCCCTCAACTCTACCAAGTACCAAGTACCAGCTCTTCTATGATTTCTGATTTATACTGATGTTGTGTTCCATTTTTGAAGAGTTTTCTCGGAAATTTTGGGACGCAAGCTGAATTTCAACTTGTTCGGGGGATTTTCCTACTGTGACATGGTTGATCGTGCCAGTTGGCCCAGTTCTATGAATTAGGTAATAGGTATTGCGCTTTTCCATTTCTTAGAATTTCATGCTGGATTGGTCTTTCATGTAGTTCTACTAAAAACAATATTACTTGCATGCTTGATTGCTTGGTTTGTTGGTCATATATCTTCTTTCTTCTATTTTAGATGGATTCAAGTAGAGAAATCACTAATGAAAATACAAGTATGAATGCTTCAAATATAAAATATTTATGTCAAAATCAAAATGTTGGTAAGAAGGTAGTGAAGCTCAAGATGTAACTTTAAGGATAAAAAAAACAAATTAGAAAGCTTGGAAAGTGAGAAAAAATAGTTCATGGGTGTGGGACCATTTTTCTAAACTAGATTCCAGTGAAGATGGCTATAAGGATAAAGCCCAATAAACTAGATTCCAGTAATTACTGTGAAAGTCTCCTTTCATGCCCTTTTAGTTATGGAACAAGTGGTTTAAGTACTCACTTAAGTAAATGCTGAGATTATCCTCCAAACATGGAAGTGAAAAAATAAAAAACTTTAGTCTTTCAATCAGTTAGTGATGACAGTGGTGGCACTCAAACACACACACTTGTTACATGAAATTTTAATCAAGAAGCATGTAGAATTGTATTAGCCAAATATTTGATTCTTGATGAAGTGTCTTTCAAACATGTTGAAGGTGAAGGGTTTAGGTTCTATACCTCTACATTGTAACCTAAATTTGATGTTCCTTCTCAATTTACTGTTGCTAGAGATCGTTTCAAAATATTTCTAGAGGAAAAGAAAAAATTAAAATAGTTTTTTGCAAGTTAAAGCAAAGAGTGAGTATCACAACTGATTGTTGGATATCATGCCAAAACTTGGGCTACATGAGTGTGACTGCTCACTATATTGATGATGATTGGAAGCTTTAAAAAAATTTAAAATTTTTGCTCTGTTTCAAGTCATGTTGGTATGGTAATTGGTAAAACATTGGAATTGTGCTTACTTGATCGGGGCATAGATAAGGTCTTCACAATTACTATAGATAATGCATCTTCTAATGATGTTGGAGTTTAGTACCTGAGGAAGAGACTTGATAGCTGGAAAGGTCATGTACTTAATGGTGAGTATTTGCATGTCAGATGCTATGCACATCTCCTGAGTCTAATTATTAAAGAAGGACTTAAAGATTCAAATGACTCTATTGCTAGAATTTGGGCTGCAGTTAAGTATGTGAGATGATCACCAGCAAGAGCACAGAGGTTCAAGCTTTGTGTGGAGCAGGAAAAAATAGAATGCAAAAGTTTGGTTTGTCTTGATGTTGAAACCAGATGAAATTCTACATATCTAATGCTTGATGTTGCTTTGAAATTTCAGAAAGCTTTTGAATTATTGGAGATCCAAGATTCCAAATATGCAAAGGAGCTAATAAAGGGAAAGTCACAGGGTTCACCAACACATGCAGATTGGGATGTTGCTCAAGCTTTATTACCTTTTTTGCAAGTATTTTATGATGTTATCTTAAACATATATGGTTCTTCTTATGTTATAGGAAATATATATATGCAAAGCATGTATGGAATTGGCATGATGATCAAGAAGTTTTCTGAATCAGATGACTTCTGCTTAAGTACTATGGCTTTTAAGGTGAAGACCAAATATGATAAATATTGGGCAAATGTTGAAAAGCTTAATATTACTCTATTTATTGCTTCTGTGCTTGATCCTAGGATAAAGTTCAAGAATATAGATGGATGATAGAGGAAAGCTATGAGAATGAAAAAGTCAGTGAGTTGAAGGGTAAAGTGTAGAATGTTTTTGATAGACTTTTTCGAGAATATTCATCTATAGAAAAATCTTCTTCTTCTTTCCATAGTGTTGCAGGAGTTGAACAGATAAAAGAAAGGAAAGCTATTGGAATAAGTAATCTTGATGTACTTCAGCTAGTTCAAGATGAATTGAGAAAAGCAAAAGTAAAACAGAAGACTTCCACTTGCAAAACAGAATTGAATAAGTATTTGGAGGAGGAACATGAAGATGAGCTAGAAGATTTTGATATTCTTCTGTGGTGGAAAGCAAACAGTGGTAGGTATCTAGTTTTTTCCATGATGGCTAAAGATGTGCTTACTATGTCCATATCTACCGTTGCTTCAAAGTCAACTTTTAGTACATGAGGTTGAGTTGTTGCTCAATTTCGAAGTTCTCTATCTGCAAAAATAGTGGAAGCTCTTATTTGTACACAAGATTGGTTACGTTCTACTATTTCTCCTATTAATATTAAGGAGACACTTGATGAAATTGAAAAAATATCCGCAGGTAAAAATTACTTATTAAGTATATTATTTTTGTATAAATTAATTATTAATTTGAATATTTATTCTATATATTTCTCATGTTTTATCTTTATAATTGTAGAAATGATGAGTAAAATGGAAACAATAATCTAAATTGATGATTAATTTTCTTTCTTGATGTCATTTCCTATGAATCTGCCAGTGCCAGCAAAGATGTATGACTGTTGATTTCTTCAGGTATATATATCTTTTTCTACATGGATTTCCAAGCATTAGAAATTTTTTGTTCTTTCTAAATTTACATTGTAGTAATTTTCAATGTCTTATTGTCTTATGCTCTTAGGCATTTTTCACTGAACGCTTACTGTATGTGGAGAATGACTTCTTTATAACTAGAAGATCATATGCTGGGCACTATATTCCTGCTTTTGCTAGCATGATTCATTGGTTTGTTTATCTGTATTCTCTAATCTCTATTCTCTAACTGTTGATTTTGATTATAAAATTATTGTCAAACTTGCACATATTGAATGCTAACTACCAAGCCAATTGAAAAAGCAAATGCAAGGAAGAAAAGAGGACAAAGTGAAGACATCTCAAGTCATGGGAAGAATGATCTACTACTGCTAGTCTGCTACACTCTGATACTGGCTCAACTTCAGAAACAGATCTGAAACTATCTAAACAAAATTTATCAGCATTCCTATGAACCTATCAACAAAGATGTCTGACTCTAGTATTCTCAAACTGTTGATTTCTTCAGGTATATATATCTCTTTTTGCATGACATGGATTGGTGGCATCCCATCACTGATGAGAAGGTCCATGGTGCCTGCTAGTCTACTGTACTATTGCCTATTGCAATGCTGGTCTGTTGCACTGCATAAGTGCATACTGCTAGTGCTGGTCTACTATTGCTGCTTGCTGGTCTGTTGCACTGCATAAGTGTATACTGTTGGTCTACTACTGCTACCTGCTGGTCTACTGCACTACATAAATGTATACTGCTAGTCTACTTCTGTTTCCTGCTGGTCTGCTGCACTTCATAAGTGCATACTGCTGGTCTACTACTGTTGTCTGCTGGTCTGCTGCAACAACTGCACTGTACAACCTATCCCATCCGAACAGAAAGATTATGATAGAGAACCTGTCTTCTTCTTTAGCTAACCCTTCTGACTGGCCAATTACCTTCTTGGTGACTCTAAGTCAGAAACTGTTGACATTATTACACCTTAATTTATGCCTTTATAGTGCTAGTAGCAGAGTAGTCTAAGCTCTTTCTTTGCAAGAATATGCATACGGCTGGTCTACTACTGGCTACTGTTGCCTGCTAGTTTGCTGCACTGCATAAGTGCATACTGCTATTGCTTCTATTTTGGTGATCTTGTCTCTTAAGTTTTTAAGAAACCATTTGAATTGTTGTAAAAGCTTAGCAATTGTATTTACTTGCAATTCAATTTTTGGCTCAATGGTTGTTATTTCTTTATTTTTTGGTAAAAACATGGTTGCTAACTTGCTATTACTACCACAGGAAATTCATAATTTAAAATCGGTATACCAGTTTTAGAACTAGTTTAGAACCGGTTTAGAACTGGAACTAAAAAAACCAGTTCTTTATCTAAACTGGTATTGTTCTGGTTCTCAAATTTTTAAGAACCGAAATCCGATTCTGGTTCTAAAATGAGCAAAACCGGTACGGTAAACCGGTTTTGCTCACCCATAGATAGAATCCACTAATGTGCAAGGGACTATTGTGGCTGCGGTGATGATGGAATCTATCGATGTGCAACGGACCGCACGGTGATGATAGAATCCATCAATGTGCAAGGGACTATGGGTGATCACGATAGTGATGAAATTTATTGATGTGCAAGGACCATAGGTGGTTGCAGTAGTGATGAAGTCTACTAGTGTGCAAAGCCATGGGTGGCCTCGGGGTGATAGAGTCTGTCAATGTGTAAAGCCGCGGATGGTCATGGTGTTGATGGAGCAAAGGGGGGCACTCATGGTTAGGTTTGGGCATCCAAATGTGGGCAACATCATGTTCTGTGGGGGCAGCAAGGAACAAGGAAGCAAGGGCTCAAGGTGGCAGGAGTATGGGGCAGTAGTGGCAGCGAGATTCTCATGGGAAACAAGAGGGAAGGAAGGATAAAACAGAAAAAGAAAAAACAAAGAAGGGGAGAAGCCTTACACCTCTTCTATTCTTTGGTGACCGCGTCTTGGTTTCCTTCTTGACTATAAGATCTCCTTTCTCTCATGATTTGTCAAGAGTTCATCCTTTAATTTGTGTAGAATTCCTCCAGAATCAAAATTTTTTTGCTCTAGCCCTCTTTTTATAAGGCTTGAGAGGATCTCTAAATCGAATAATTGATTCATTTGATCCAGAGATTTGAGAGATATATTTTTACCCAAAACCTCATACTTGAATCTCTCTTATTGATAAATTCTAAGATTTGAAAGATATGTTTTTGCCATAAATTTTTAATTTGAATCTCTAATTGATAGATTTTGAGATTCGAGAAATATGTTCTTGCTATAAATTTTATATTTGAATATCTGATTAAATTTTATATTTGAATATCTGATTGATAGATTTTGAGATTTGAGAGTTCTATTTTTACCATAAACTCTATAATTGAATGTTTCATTGATAGATTTTGAGATTTGAGATAAATGTTCTTACCATAAACCCCATATTTGAATCTTTGATTGATAAATTCTTAGATTTGAGAAATATATCATTGCCATAAGCCCCATATTTGAATATCTGATTAATAAATTCTGAGACTTGAGATATATATTCTTGTCATAAACTCTATATTTGAATATCTGATTGATAGATTCTAAAATTGTAATCTCCAACTAAAAATCTCATTGATCTTTGATGAATTTGGAGAGGATTTATTTCCAAAAATGGATATGGTAGAATTCAAATTTTATACTCATTTGCAAAACTACAAAATGTAGGGGAAGGGGGTTATTTACAAATTTTTCTAGACAATTTGGACCAAAATATAATTTTGTGAATTCCAAGAGTCCTTTTGAAAAAAGAACTTATTTATGAAAATTTGTAACTTTCAGGGTCTTTTTTGTAAGAAAATTTTGGACAAGGGCCTATTTATAAAATTTATTTAGTCCAAGGACCTATTTGCATAGATTTTGTGTTTTTTTTTATTTTAGTTTAGATATTTGATGAGTTTTGGTCCCAAATATTCAGCCCACTTAACCCACTTTAGTTTGAGCCCAAATTTTTCAATAATTTAAATTCAAATTAAACTCAATTTTTAGTTGAATTTGACTATGATCCAGATCTAATTAAGATTTGCATTTGAGTTATAATTTAGTGGCATTTAAGTTTCAACTCGAACCATATTTTGATCAAAATTCAATTTTGACAAATATTGTCTCAAAAAAATCCTAGTGATTATACTAGGATATCTAAAAGCAACTATACTATGATAAATATTGGTCGTCATGTATTGGAGAATAACATATGAAAAGTTGACCCAACTCTGTATAAGATATCTCATTTTGATGCCTACCCTTCGAAAGGATATTGTAAGATAGAATCTAGTGGAGAATGTAAGAATGAAGTGGAAGCAAATTAGCAATCATTTTAATTATGGCCACTTCAAAGTTTCCCTTCAAGATAGTTTGAATAGCCTTAGGATAAGAAATTGGTAGATTACCTTTTCACAAGAAGATTGGGCAATAAACAGCCTATCACCATTAGTAGAAATATGAAGAATGTGGCCTAGTCTCTCTACATGTAGTTTAATTGGAATGAGTTCATGACATGTTGTGAAAGTAGATGTGGTATAGCTAAATGAGACATTGGAGTAAAAGATTCAAACATCCTCATCAAAATAGATTTCCCTCTGTCTAACTAAAAATAACTATCCTTAAGAAGCAAAAAGAAGGGATAAGTTCAAAGGAGATAGAGATTCAAAATTGACAATCTAAGGAGGAATACTATGAGAAAAGCAAAATCGATCTTGGTATCTCTTGAATGCAATTGGAGAATAGAAAATAGTGGGGATATTGAATGCCTCACCGAAATTTTGGCCAGAGTCCCTATGGCTCTTCCTTGTCACATGCTAGAAATGAAAGAAGGAAGGGTAGAAAAGTGAATTTGAAGGAATGTCGAAGCTCAAAACTAGTGGAGAGGGCTCACTGGAGGAGGGCCACACACAGCTGAGGGAGAGATGATATGGTTCGATCGGCCAATTTAGGATTTTTAAAACAAGAGATCATAGAAAATTTGCATTCGGACATCTAGTTATTAAGGTTCAAGCATCCAAACAAAGCAGAATCAGTGAGCAATTTTCTATATTTAAGGTTTGGGCATCCAAATTTAATAGAAACAGAAAGTTGATTTCTAAAAGTTTAGGCAACTGAACTATCCTGATCAGACGATCGAATTATCAGTCAATAAAAATATCAAAAGAAATTTATAAATCAACTCACTCAAAAAAAGAAAACTCCAATATCATTTTGAATAATGCAAAATCAAAATCTCATTGAAAACTCATCGATCAACACAAGCAAACACTCCCCTACCTATGGTATTAGTAACCTCATACTCAAATAATGCATATTAAGTAAAATATATCATGTGAAGATCATTATATTCAAAAGGAAGTTAAAAGACTTAGAAGAGATTGGATTACCTTATGTGATTAAATACCCTTTAGAGCTTATAGAGATGTCATCCAAGTGAACTTTCTTCTCGTAATCTACAAAGCGCACATATCTATCTATACAAAGAGGATGAGGAGTATAGCATAATACCATAATAGAAGTTATAAAGAATTGCAATTGATTACAAAAAAATTCAAATGAAAGTGAAAATCCAACTTAAGCTAACCAAGTTGGAGGATGAACAAAAGATAAAAGCTTTAGAGAAATCGTTATCCCTAGTTAATAAGAATAGCTTAAGTGGTGAACAATTTTAGAACTCAACTTATTTGGATTTCACAAGTTTAGAAATCATGTTCTTTGATATTCAAATTTATTTAAAAATAGTTTTTTTTTTATTGAGCAACAAATGTAAATATGTCCATGAAAGTTAACAATAGTGACACTTCAATTTCAAAAATTTTACATTTAAAGCATTTACAAAGTATATTTTGTTCCTTTAGATCTCTAAGATAAAAAAAAAAACCAAGTTTGGATTTATTCAAAATATTCCTTTGATTTTTCAAAATCTTATTTAAAGTATCATTTTCATATAAAAAAAAATCTCAAATGTCTTTTTCAAATCATAATTCTCCATTTTAAGAATGTAAATTTTTTTTTACAATCATAAGAGATTTTAGAAGATTTCAAAATAATTTTTTTTTAAACACCTCAATATCTTTTTTACAATTATAAGAATTTTTAGAAGACTTCAAAAAATCAAAATTATTCTCAAGTGAAATCATTTTCTTTTTCAATATAGTATACTTGAGAAATAATTCTTCATTCCTTGAATATAAATTTTGAAAAAGTTTTTCTAATTCCTCAAATGATAAATTATACTACAATATATTGGAGTATTATTGACATTTTTTCTGTGGCGGTTATAAAAATACTGATAACTTTTAATATTTATTAATAAACATCAAAAATTCTGAGCATTTTTATTGAAAACGCTAGAAATTTTTTGATATTTATCAATAAATATCTAACATTTCTGACATTTTATCGAAAATATAGATAATTATCAATATTTATGGTGAAATGCTAAAAATTTTTGACGTTTATAATATTTTTTTCGAAAATATCGATAATTTTTTGACACTTTTTAAAAAATGCTAGATTTTTCAGATATTTTTTAAAAAAACATCAGGAAATGTCCTGGTGTATTAAGGGCACGTTTGGTTCGATTCCGGGTTTAGGAATCTTGGAATCATGGGAATTGAGTAATTCCGGGGAATTGAAGGAATTGAAGAAATTAGATAATTGCAGTGTTTGGATAAGTATTTACTGTAGGGAATTAGGAATTGGCCAATTTCTTTCCGTTGTTTGGTTGACAAATGGAATTGATCAATTCCATAAGTTATTGAATTCTTGTGTTTGGATGAATTTTTACTAGAAATTGAGAAATATGGTCAGCACACGAGATTAGTTTTATATGGTCAGCATATTAGCTGGTTTTTTACTTCGAAAACAAAATTTTTTAACAAACAATTACATAAATTATTCTGAATTTATAAAAATCTACTTATTTTATTTTTAAAAAAATTCCTCACAATATATTATAAAGTTATAAACAAAAATCTTAATTAAAATATGTTTAAAAAATTTATTTTAATTTTATCAATTAAAAGTAATATAAAAAATTAAAGTATTTTTATTTAATTTTAATTTAAACAGCTACTAAATTGATATAAAAACTAATTTATATTATTGGTTCGATTTAAAATAAAATTTTAATAGTAAATTTCAGTGGTTTAAAAAATAAAAAATAATTGTTCGGTATTATAAAACTAAAAATTTAAAATTTAATTTATTAATCAGTTGTCTTGAAAATGGTCCCTGCAGATTCTGCTTTAAGAACCCAATTTTCAAATTCCATCAATAACGAAGCAGCAAGGCCTCGAGCCATCGTAAGCATGTGAAATTCCTGTGTTTGTCGATCAGGAGGAGGGAACAGAACAACACTGTCCACCCTTTTGCGCTCATCAAGCTACAAAATTCAATAGAAGGGGATGATTTTATATACAAAAAACAAAAGGTGAAAGCATGAAAAGCACATCTAAAGATTTCCAAAAAACTTGGAAGCAGAAATCAATTTCTGAAATTCAGAAACATGAAGGCATTCGCATAGAATGCTATATTCATGTAAAGGGATTTAATACCAGCAACAAAGCTAAAACTGAACGAAGGATCACACAGACATATGATCCAGTTGCAAGAAAATCACAGCCTAAGCATGCAAGCACGCACCATATTAGAACCCACGGGCAAATAGCAAATAGATTACCAGAAGTTAGTAATTAAACGTTCTCGTTTAACTTGATAAGACTTACGAATAACAAGTAATAAATTAGGATAATGCTAACACACTCCAAATTTTGAATGGCAGACTAAGCCAAAAATTTACTAATCACAAGTGCATCAGATCTCATGATCCAGCTAAACTTAAAACTCAGATGCACCTGGAGAATGCTAGTTATCGATTTTGCATGCTGACCTACATCTACTCAGATCCAGTCCTGCTAAATTCCCTCCATCCATACATAATAAAAAGCTTATTGCACAAACATCTCCCTACAAAGCTGAGAATCAGAAGGGCAAAAGGCAAAGCACCGCTCAACGAGAGTGGAGGTGTAGGGCTTGCAGCAGTGAACTGATCGGAGATGACGGTAAGGTCGAGCGAGGAGGGACGGTGACCGAGGCCGACGACGGCAAGGTTCTTGCTGGAGGACTAGAAACCCTCCCAAGGGCTGGGATGGGCGCCGCCGAGGACGTACTTGAAGTGGAGGGAGTTGTGGAGAAGACGAGCTCTAGAAGACGATCGGGAATGGGAGCTGAAATCGTGGGAAATAGAAGAAAACTCACGAGTTCTACAGTGAAAAACGAGAGGAAAACACGAAAATTGGTGTTTTTCCTTCGTTTTAACCGGGAAAAAAAAACCGAAATCGAAGGAAATCGGAAATGGCCGATTCCCTCGATTCCGGATTCTGAAAATCAAAATAAACACGGGAATAGAGGGTCTCAATTCCCTCTATTTCCCCGATTCCTGATTCCAAAAATCAAAACAAACGCCCTAAGCGAAATAACCCCTTCCCCCCTCCCTACCCCTCTCCTGATCGAACTCTTAATCTAAAGCCTGCCGTCTCCTTCTACCCCCCATCAGCTGCACCCACCCGTCCGCCGACCACAACCGCCCACCGGCCGCATCCGCCGGATGCTTCTCGTAGGCCTCGCCAGCTAGCTCCTCTCTCCAATTGCGCCTGCCCTCATGTCGGTCCTGTCCGCCTATATGCCCTCCCTGCTCGCCTACCTGCCATTTTTCAGTTTCCATTTAAATTCCATTCTCAACCCTAACCTCACCTCATCTCTATCTCTGATCCTCTCACCCGATTGAAACCCTAATCCACCGCCCGCGCTCGCCGCCCATACTCGTCGCCCGCGCCCGCGCCATCTACGCCTGTCCGCCCGCGGCCTCGCCGCTGCTTCGTCTGCCTGTTCCCGTTCGCTCGCGCTCGCCGCACTTGTGCGCACCAGTCCGCTTCACTTTTGAGATGTGAATGGTTTCTTGGAATTTGCAGATGCTTTTGGGTTGATTTGGGTCGTTGCCTGAGATTTGGGGAGGAGAAGAGGAGATGGGTGGAGATGAGCGCATCAAGGTTCATCAAGTGTGTCACGGTTGGGGATGGAGCTGTTAGGAAGACCTCCATGCTCATTTCCTACACCAGCAACACCTTCCCCACGGTGAGCTTCCTCGGATCTTCTCTTTCCAATGTCCAATGCTATATAGTCTTGTTAGTTCTTTAGAGGACTGTTTTGCTTCATTTGGGTTTATTTGGGGGTTTGATTGGGGAACTTAGTTGCCACTTCAATCCTACAAAGACCAAAGCTAAGCCCGCATAAGGAGGCAATCCGGGCCAACTTATGTTCGTACACTACCATATTATAGTTGATATCATGGATACTTTCTTCTTTTGCTTTTGCAATTTATTACTATTGCAATAATGTCTCTACTATTTTAGCTGGAGTCTGCATCGTAAGTCACAAGTAAAGCCTAAAGGGGAATGGGCACCTAGGTATTCTCCTTTCTCAGTGAACAAGTCATTCTGATTCTTGACATAGCCAATATATCCCTCCATATATCCCTCCTTTATGCTAAGGAAGATGCTTTAACTGTTGAGACCACCTGCTATCCCTTTGTAAATGATTTAAAGACAAAGCACAGAAAATATCAATTTGAAAGAACATGCTTTATCAATGATTCAAAGTTTGTTTTTCCATCCTTTTAGGCCAGATTGTAGAAGCCTGAGTGCTGATGGTATCTTTTCTTTAAAAAGGAGCTGCAGTTCAATTACACTAAGCTGTGGTATGGTCTGTTATAGCTCTGATGGATGAATAAGCTTGACTATAAACTGGGTTAGAAGGACCTGGGCTTTCAGTTTTTGAAAAAATTGGGTATTGCATTGGCACTGTTGGTGTGATTCTGAGCAGGTATTACTTTTGTCTTTGTATGTAAATCACTCTTCACTTATGACTTGTGTATTTGCTTTCAGTGTTAAAACTAATAAGAACTTCTTTATTGTAATCTAGAGATCTTTGCCATATATATGATGAAGACTACTTTTATGCATGGATGAAGGGATGTAGGACTATATTGTAGGAATGATCATCCGATTCATTTTCACCAAATAGTTGTAGGTAATTTGTGCTTTTATTTTTTTGTGTAGTTGTATCCGTGTGTTACGAGTCTTTTTATCAAACTTGGAGTGTGTTTAATAATACTCTGTTCTTTACTGTTGTAGGTTTCTGGCTTAATCAAGATCTTTCATGGTGTTTCGCATTGATGGACTGTTTGTTATGACATTAACAACATCTTGCTGTGAAGAGAGTGTTGAAGAGGCCCACAAAGACATACTGGATTGGTTTGTGAAATTGATAAAATCAAATCTTGTACAAAAGAGAAAGTAGAAACCATACGAGGATTATTTATATGAACATATTGTACATGTAGTATATATATTGATGGACAGATGTTGAAAGCAATATTACTGTAGCAATAGTCTTTTAGGTACTATTTAATTCGGTTCAAGATCAAAATTAAGCTCAAAATTAAAGTTAAAGTATAAAAAGATAGTCTGATCAAATTTTTAGTGTTTGGATGGTAGTTTGTCTAGTGAGTGATTTAAATTTTTTTAAAATTATTAATGTCTTTAGATGTATTATTTATTGAGGTTTGAATAAATAAAAGTAAAGATAGTATGGTAATTTGATTTTTTAAAGTAAAATAAAAATAGTTTAACTATCTTTATACTTTGAGAGCCAGGTCTGGGTTTCGGATCGATATTAATGTCTCCTATTAATCGGGTTGTCTCGTTCAAAAGCCTGCTTATGGAGTAAGTCGTCATATCTTTTTTTTTTGACGTGGTAGTAAGGATTGGTTCACAAGTTCTTTCCTCTTGAATTTCTTTATTTGTAAGTTTTACTTACGTAGCCTTCTTTTAGTGTTTAGCTAGTTGGAATGTCGGTTCGCAGTCCCTTTCATAATGAGAAATGACTCTAACACTGTAAGTGGTTTTCTTTGTTGAGTCCCCATTTTGAGTTACAATCTTACAATAACTCTTGTGATGTTACTTGGCTATTCACCCCTTTGTTATAATCTTAATATAAGATTATGCTTCCTATAATTTACTTTTACCCATTTCTAAATTGCTTAATAGAGAAAAAGAGTTGGTGGTGGAAATGATAATGATCGACTTCATTCGAGAAGTAGACATACCAAATCAGTTAAAAAATTTCAGCAGCTTTTTTTTTATTTGTGACAGTTAGGATGAGTTTTTCTTCATTCATGCATGCATCAATATTTGCTTTTGGTTAACCCTATTAGGAGTTGGATGGTTGTAGTCAATGACTAAGCTTTATTTTAGTCTTAGCCTCTGGAAGATTGATGTTCTTATTAGTTGAGGTTTAGTTTCTGGCTTCTCATCAGATTAGTCTTTTTTCATTTAGAATGATAACATTGGGTTTTTTCTTCTTGATGGAATGTGAGAAATAAGCTTGTTTTGTATAGTAGTAATAGTGGTTGGCATGGCTGTAAGTACTCTATTGAACTAGATAATCTCAAAGATGGTTTTAAACTTGATTTAAACTTTAGTTACTTTTGTGGTAACCATTGACCGAGGTAGACACATAGTTGATTTTGCCCCTAGAAAAATAGTGTACCTTGAGGTGAAGATGTTCTTTGTTGATGTCATTTGATTTTTTTTTTTTTTTTTTTGCAAAGGAGAATATGATTGATTAGTTGTCAATTGCAATTCTACTCTATCAATCTTTTTATCAATATTAGCTAAGTTTCTATATTTGGAGGAGCAGTCAAGTCTCACCGGACATGCTAAAATTTGTGGGTTGATTTCGACAATCCGAAGTGGCAGACCCTAGAGAGCAACCTTAATGTACAAATCAAAGTGTGTTTAATTTAAAGTGCACTATCAGGTATTATGGAAATATTGACTTTCAACAGGTATAAGCTCCTATTTTTAATTATTCTGATAATTATTAAAAACCTCTTAAAATAAAAAACTTAGCCAATAAAGTAGAGACTAAAAAAAGAAGAAAAAACATTGTTTGATAGAAATAAGGGAGATGACATGAAATTATGGAAAAGTATGACAATAATAAGGAGAAAAAGGAAAGAATGGGAAAGAATCTTTGATGCATACTGTTGTCCCGTTCTCATACGCTAGACCACATGGCGTTTGACTTGATTGGTCTTAACTTGATCCTTGGCAGATATTTGGTGGGATATGGATGGATGAAATTCCAATGGTTGTGAACGTCGGTGATAATTTCTCGAGTTTAAAGTTTTTTCATAGCCTATGGGTTATAGGTATTAAGTTCATTGATCTTGAAGTGTTTTTCTAGTGCATAATGCATAGGCGTTCACTCCTTTAATTTTGAAGTATTTTTCATAGTCCATAGGTATAAGGATTGACTTCAGTGGTTTTGAAGTATTTTCCATAACCCATGGGGCATAGGCATTGACTTTATTAACTTTGAAGTATTTCCTGTAGACTATGGGGCATAGTATTGACTTCTTTAATTTGAGACATTTCGTAGCATGTGGGATATATGTGTTAACCTCTTTGATTTGAGATATTTCATAGCCCGTAGGGCGTATGTGTTAAGCTCTTTGAGTTTGAAGTATTTCATAGCTCATGAAACATAGTATTAACTTATTTGATTTTGAAGTATTTTCATAGCCAATAAAGTATAAACGATAAGTTCATAAGTTTGAAATATTTCTATAGTCAATGTGGTATAAGTGATAATTTCTTGAGTTTAAAGTGTTTCTAAGCCAATGAGGTATAAACGATAAGTTCATGAGTTTAAAATTTTTCCATAGCTAGTGAGACATAAGCAATAACTTTATGAGTTTGAAAGTATCACTATCCACTTCTCATGGAGTTTGGCATAGCATTGGAGTGTTATTAAAGGCTTTTGTAACATACCCAGTGGGACTCATTTTGACCTAATTTTATTATATTTGAACTACTTCTAGTTTGGGTTAGAATGGTAACATCACCCATTATTCATAGTTGTAGAATATTATCAAAGATTTAGTACATCCAGTAGGACTCAATTTGATCATATTTAATTTCATTCGAACTAATCTAGTTTGGTTTGGATTCAATTCAATATTCATAATCTAATTTTGATTTGAGTTTGAATTGATTGAATTTGATGTTCAAAACTCAATTTGGATCAAGTTTGATTTGACTCAGTTCAATATTCAAGACTTAATTTCGATTTGAATCCGATTTAATTCAATTCGATATTCAAAATTTGATTGAATTGTGATTCACTAACTCCTTCTTAAAGGATAATGATATATTTCAATTTTCTCTTCTTAGAACATTTGGTGATTTGGTTTGTACTGATGCTTTATAGTATGATTAGGGGGACTAAGTGAAACACCCATTCCCAAAAACCACTGTTGATATTGACGATGTGTGTTCAATTTGCATTAAGGAATTCAATTCACAAACATGGCATTAATTTTTAGAAAATATTTGTCAAACATTGATCATTGACTCTAGTGGGAGTAATATTAATTTTGATCCTAGTCTGATTTGATTTAGTTTAATATTCAGAAGTTAATTTTGGCTCGAGTCTGATTTATTTGATTCAGATCGAGTTCGACTTTGTGTTGAACTCTTATTGGGTTTGAGTTTGCATCTTAATGGACTTTACTTCAAGCTTAAGTCGATTTAGGTTTAGCTTAGTTTCGGTTCAGACTTGGTCTAATTTTGGTTTGAATTTGGGTTTGATTTAACCCTCTTAACTTTTAGTTTGGACTTGATTTAACATAATTAGAATTTGATCTGAGTTTAGTTCTATCCAAATTGGGTTTGATTTGAATTTGACGTTGATCTTGTTCAGATTAACTCAATTTAGATTTTTAGATCTAGTTCAATTTGAGTTTTAATCTATCTATTTGATTAATTCAGGTTTATTTGGTAGTCTATTTGAATCAATTTAGTTCTATTCATTTATTCTACCTAAGTCCAATATGATTGAGTCACTTTATGTTAATTAATTTGATTCAAGAGCCTTTAGATTGTCATTATAAATTTGGGTAAACTTGTGGGCTGGTTTTAAATGTACCAGTCTGAAAGTTAGCTTGATTTGGCAAACCCAAAAGCTGGCCATGAATGCAAACCCAAAAGCTAGTTTGATTTGGGTGAGTCCGAAGGTTGGCCTAATTTGACGGGCCCAAAAACTATCCTATAGATATGAGCTTAAGGACTAGATTAATTTAATCACTCGAAGGTTGGCTTAATTTGATTGGACCGAGGGTTAGCTTGAGTTAACAGGTTTGAAGGATGGCCTATGGATGCGAACCTAACCTGACTTGATTTGACAAGCCCAAAGGATGATCTAATTTGACAATTTCAAATGCTGGCCTATGGATGCTAATTTGAGAGTTGACTTGATTTAGCTAATCTATGGATCCGAGCCTGAAGGCGGGTTTAATCTAACAAACTCAAAAATTGACCTAATTTGATGAACTCAAAGGCTAATCTATGGTTGTGAATATGAAGATTAGCTTGATTTTATTGACCTAAAATCTAACTTATGAGTGTGAGCATGAGGACTAATTTGATTTAACGGCTTGAAGACTAACCTAATTTAGTGACATTAGTAGCATAAAAATTAAGGTGAGAGAACTTTCTCCTTTTTTTTCCTTGTTGCCAGCGAACAACTCCCTTTTTTTTGTGTCAGCAACTTATTTTATTTTATTTTTTCTTCATTATTTTCTTTCTCCCTCCTTCTCAGGAAACCCTAAGGGCCTGTTTAGTTTTGAATCAAGGTCAATATCAAGATTAAAAGGATGACTAAAGTGTAAAGAGATAATCTGATCAAAATTTTAGTGTTTGGTTACTGATTTGACTAGTTAATGGTTCAAATTTTTTCTGGATCATCTTACCCTCAACTTCTGTTGCGGTTTAGGGTTTTCGTGCGCAGTGTGCGAGGCAAGTAGCGCTGGCGGGGTGAGCGCAGCGCGCTGCGAGCCTGCGTGGGGAGCTCGCGTGGGCAGCTCGGGCAGCAAACTCGCGCGGGGAGCTCGCGCTGGCCTTTGGTGCCTGAGGACATTTTAGTCATTTCTCACTTAAAATTTAATTAAATTATATAATATTAGTCTGATCAAATTTTTGGTGTTTGAATGATAGATCGATCAGTCCGGGATGATCCTGAACTTGGTCTGAAAACAAATGACCCCTAAACGGCCTCCTCTTCGTCCTTTGCTACACAACGGAAGGGGGCAGCCCGTCGATCAGATCTTCCTCCACTTCATGCCCATGGTCAAATTCGGCCAGTCCCAACCAAATCCAGCTTCCACGGATGAGAAGTAGGGGTGTGCACTATTCGGTTAAAACCGAATTAACTGACCAAACCGAAACCGAATAATCGATTCGGTTCGGGTTATTCGATTTTCAGTTCGGTTCGGTTTTGAAAATCAAAATTTTATTATTCGATTTTGGTTTCGGTTATTGAATTTGAAAAATCGTAAAAACCAAACTGAACCGAACCGAATTATATATATATATATATATATATATATATGTACTGGACAGCTGGTTTCGGTTTTGAGCTAATCGGTTCAAACACAACTATATATTTATCGCTATCAGCAGTGATCGATTCGCTGCTCTCGCCGCTCTCGCTCTCGCCTCTCATTTCAGCCCTAAGTTCCCTCTCAGATCCGAAAACCCACGCTTCCCTGATCTCCTTCTCCAAATCCTCTCCTCCCTTCTCCTCTCGATCCATGTTTGTAGCATCTCATCTCTCCGATCGAGTCCTGGATCTCTCAGCAATGCCAACCCCCCGCCGATCAAGCTCCTCTGGTTCTCACTGACCACCAAATTAGGGTTTCCACATCGTGGAATGCAGCACCAGAGCACGGAGCCAACTCCCAAGTTTTTGCTGCCTAAGATCTTGTCCTTCAGCTACCGCTCCTCCGACGCCAGCGACTGCCCGCACCCGTGGGATTGGAATTACAGCATCAGCAGCGGAGACTTGAAGTAGTTCCGCGAGACCTCGGGGGATGATGCGGATGATGTCAACGAGTCGCCGGGGGCTGCCCTTGTCCAGGCTGGGGCCCATAATCGTCAAGCTCTTCATGGCTCTCTGGTGAGCGGATCCTGGCGCCTCTGGTACCCTTCCTTGACTTCTTGGACTTATTTTTCTTGAAGGGGTTTCCTGCAGTCTGCGACGAGTACAAAGTCGAAGGGAGATCTGACTTCTCTGTCTTCTCTGGATTGAGGGAGAGGCTTTTTAGGGTTGGGGTTCCAGATGAGTGCAACCCTAGGTCCTGGAGGTCCGGGGACCGAGAAGGAGAGGAACGGACAGAGCAGAGAAGGACGGGAGGGTCGGTGGCACGGAGGGACTCACCTGCGGGAGAGGATGGGCCATCAGAGGAGGAGGAGAAGGCGGGGAGACCGTCGTCAGATTCCCTAAGGAAGCCGGAGCGGGCGAGGAGGGATTCTTGAGAGGAGCTAATCTTCTAGGCTAACTCGTCGATTTCAGCGAAGAAATCTGCCACTGGGTCGTCTTCTCCAGCAGACATCGTCGCTGGCGGAGGGGATTTGGGGATTATAACGACGTCAACCACAGGTCTAAATCACTAAAATATCTCTGGGTTTTTTAATATACTTACTGATATGTTTTTTAATTATATATATATAGTTGTCCTGCTGGACTGCTCGGATGGTGATGGGGTATTTCGTCGAACACCTTCGAGGGGAGATCTTGGGTTTGCCGAGGCTTGGGCTTGGGTGGAGGAGGCGAAGGGGAGAGGGAAGAAGGCTGGATGCCATCAGAGACGAACGCGAGGAAGGGAAGAACTAGGTTTTTATTTGAGGGAGATTTGAAGAAACCAATGTTTGGGAGAGGAGGATTGGGTTCTCAGGGAAGGGACAAGCTCGATGCTGGAGGCTCCTGTTGCTCCTGCTTCTCTTGCTGCTTAGTCAGCTCCTGCTGTTCCTGCAATTTGAAGATTTAATTCACTTGAAGTCTTGAAGTGTCTTGCTCTTGCTTGTGCGGTTGTGTCATTGTAGCATGTGAGATTAACTGATTATTTATTGGGTTGCAAACTTGCAATTAGGGATTCAGGTATGTATCTATTGAATATCTTGTGCTACTTTTTTTTTCCTTATGCAAATAACCAGATTCAGACAGATTTTTGTAAAAAATTCAGTTGCAATTCAGTTATAACCAAATCGAATTGAAATATTTTGGTTCGGTCCAGATTCGATTTCTATACTATTTGGTTTAATTCGATTTTGAATTTTAAAATTTCGGAAATTTCAGTTTGATTTATTCGGTTGGTTGGATTCGATTTTATCCTAATGCACAGCCCTGATGACAAGTAGCGACAGATTCTAGGCAGTGGACCAGGCTCGGGAGATTGCCAGGAAGAGGCCGAAGAAACGTAGCCCAGCCATCTTGCAGCTATGGGAGCTTGAGCCGAAGGTTTCCTGGCCGGTTGAGCGCATGGTCCCAAAATCTGCAAGTACGGGAAACTGGGATCAGCAGTAGGGATGAGCTCTAGTGCAGGCTAGCCAGATGGGGCGATAATGGGGCTGACATAGCTCCATCTCTGGCAAGGAGCTATTGGTAGGACTAGGTGGCGGGCTGAGACGCCGATGAGGATGAGCTATTGGTAGGACTAGGTGGTGGACTGAGACGCCGGTGAGGGAGGAGTCATATGGGCAGTGGTCCACACGGTCTGGCAAGCAGCTATTGGTAGGACTAGGTGCCGGGCTGAGACGCCGGTGAGCGAGGAGCCGTGTGGGCGGTGGTCCACATGGGACTAGGCCAGTGGTGAGCCCGGGAGCAGCCGTGTGAGCAAGGTCCGATGACACAGACTGGTGCAGGATGGGGGTCGGAGTTGCTTCCGTGGGCAAGCCAACCACCAACTGTTGGGAACCCTCCGGCATGGCGGGTCAGAGGCAGAGATAGTGAGGCTGAGCGGGTGGCTGTATGAAGTGAGACAGTTGAAGAGGAGCTCGAGCCAGTGAGCTTCTTAGTGGTGCTGGAGCAAGGTTCTGGCAAGACCCCCTTAAGGAGGCTGAGTGGTTTCTCGCACGTGGCCGCGGAGTAAGACGGGGTCTTGTCATTCGTGGTTCAAGCCAGTGAGGGGCGGCACAGGGCACGGGTTCGGATAGCACAGTGCGAAGAGCCGTGAGGTGTTGGGCATCCCTCGTAGCAAAATAAGAACAAATAGAAGATTTCTCTCCTCTTTTCTTTGTGTCTTTTTTTTAGATTTTCATTAATTTGTAGACCTCAAGAGGATTTATAATCAAATATTTGATTAGTTGTTTTTGAAATATCGTGAGATTGTGATATTTGATTGAAATTATATTTTCATATTTTTTGATTGGTAGGTGATTCATTAATTGGGATTTATTTTCTCGAAGAAGAAATTTAAAATTTGTACAATGTTTAGATGTTGAATTTCAGGGGATATTTTGGTCTAAATTTTCTAAAAATTTAGACCAAAATATAATTTCATAAATTTCAGTGATTTTTAGCAAAAAAGATCTATTTATAAAATTTTAAAAGTTTCAAAGTCCTTTTCAAAGAAAATTCAAACTTATTCATAAATAAAAACTTTCGAGGGATTTATTTATAAAAATTAAAAATTTCAGGAGTTTGTTTTGCGAATATAAATTTTGAGGAGCTTATTCGTAAATCCTAAATTTTGTAAGGATTGATTTGAAATTTCAGAACTTTCAAGAACTTTTCCACCAAATTTTTATTATAAAAACTTATTCGTAAGAAAAGCTTTATCGGGAACTTATTTGTAAAACATATTTGGTATAAGGATATATTTATAAAGTTTATATATTTTCATTTTGATCCAAATTTTGATGAATTTTGGGCCTAATTTTAATCCACAGATTTGGCCCACTCTGTTTGAGCCCGAATTTTCTAATAATTTAATTCTAAATTAAACTCAATTTTCGATCAAATTTGACCATGATCCAAATCCAACTAAGATCCACATTAGAATCATAATTCAATGGCATTTAAATTCATATTCTAACTGAATTTTGATTAAACTTAATTTTTGACCAAAATTAATTCAAATAAGCAAAATATCATCTCCTATAAATAAGTTATTTATCTAAGATTTTTTGTGAGATAGAGAAATATATATAAAACTCTCAAAATATCTTATGACTAAGGGTATTAATTTGACGTGCAGCTCATTAAGTAGCTCGGACTCAATTCTAACCCGGCTCGACTCTATAAAAAACAAGTTGAGTTCGAGCTCAACAAGTCAACTCATTTACAAAATGAGTCAAGCTCAAGCTAGAATTGGCTTGCTCAATTCTAACTCGAGAGCTCGGTAGTGAATCACTTAAAACATATTACCCATTACTCCTATATAGTATACCCAAGTGAACAAGTCCCAAACAAAAGCCTGATCTCTTTTGCCCTATCTCTCCTCTCCCTAATTCTAGGTCTTCATCTCCTCCACTGCTCCTTGTGCAGACAACTCAATCTTCAACCTCGTCACCTATTGACCCTACTGCTCTAATCTCGGCTACTCTACTTTGACTCGTCAACCCCATCACCTGTCGCCCTGTCAACTTGTGCCACCCGTTAGCTCCTCCACTCTGACCTGGCTCCATCGGCTCGTTGGCCTCTCTAGTCTAACTCCAACACTGACCTCGTCAGCCCCTCCACTCCAACCTTAACCCCAGCCATGGCCCTCTGCTTCGACCCTATCTTGATTAGCTTGCAGTGAGTTTGGTTTTTCCTCAACTCAATTCCTCACTTCCTCTTGTATGTCTTGTGGATCAACTTGATGGGATCTTTACTACAAGAGAAGTTTTTAATTGAGTTTCAATTCTATCAAACTGCAAATTTCTTTGCTTGATGTTGTGGATAGTTCCATAGATTTCCTCCTTAGGGGGATTAATAAAGGCCTAAGCTCCAATTCTCTTGAATGCACCATTCACATGGAATGGTTCACTACTTGGACGCCAGTCTCCACATTCTAAAATTTGGAATTTTGGACTTTGTTGGGCATTGCCTTCATTTCATCTTGAAATGAGTTTAGTTTATTACTTTATGGATGCAAAATGCCACTTGATTGCATTCTTGATGATTTTATTGAAAATGCATTTTTAGTCTGCCATAGTTTTTATTGATTTTATCTAGAAGAGCAATAAATTTGTTTTTTTCAATATCATTATGTTCATGAAAGATTCCTGGAGACTTTGTGATTGTTCTTTTTTAATTCCTTGCTGATTTTGTTCATAAAAGAGTAATAAATTTGGTGTAATTTACCATTAATTAACTCTATTTTTTTGTATTATATTTTCATTGATGTCTAGTAATATATCATCAACACAGTCAATAGCTAGTGAAAATGAACTTGTAGGTGGCATTATTGGTGTGCCTAAGGAATAAGTTGCAGAGGTAGATTTGATAGTTAAAATAGAAATAATTTATAGTAAAAGAGGTCAAAAGAAATATTCAAAAGTTTGAAAAGTTTTTCAAGTTGTTGAAGTTAAAGAATAAAATAGGATGATAGTACAAAAGCATGAATGAAAGCATTGTCACCAAAAATATAGAATCTCCAAAATAGGTATTATTTCACAATTAAATAGGCATATAAACGACTATATATATATGAAGAGAACTTCAAGCAATCAACTTACCATCAACTTTCAATCTATAGAAAGTGTTGGTAATTCTCCATCTCCTTTTCATCTTCTTTTTTTGGGTACTTAGGACTCTCGAGTTGCAGGAGAAAGGATTGCCACAACTATTGTTGCTTATGAATATCCACTTAGCAAAACCTAGAATTTTTTTAATAGAATATTAACATGTTATACTTCTCAGCATGTTGAAGTTTGTATAAATATGATTAAGGATGATTGCTTTAAATTATATAATACTAAGAAAGAAAAGATAAGAAAGATTTTGAAGAATCTAGATGGCATTTCTCTTACTTCTAATTGTTGGACTTTAAATCAATCTATCGGCTATATGTCTTGATGACTCATTATATTGATTCTAAATAGAAATTGCAAAAAAATTAATTTTTATGATTTAGAAACACTGTATACTAGTATTATTATTGTTGATGCTATTTTCGAGTGCATTTTTTATTGGAGGATACACAATAAAGTAGCAACCATTACCTTAGATAATACATTAAGTAATGATATTATGGCTAGAAGTTTACGAGATAGCTTTGAATCTAGAGGCAAACTTCATTTCAAGGGAAAATTTTTTTATATTTGTTGTTATGCAAATATATTAAATATAATGGTGAAAGATAGTCTCAAGTAAATCAAGCATATAATTCAAAAAGATTCATTTTAGTGTTTTGTGTTTGAGAAACTCAATCTCTCGTTTGCATAAATTTGTTAAAATTATAAAATAGTTGAATGTAAATACTAGAAAGAGTTTATGTATTAATGTGGTAACTAGATAGAATTTTACATATCATACATTCGCAAATGCTCTTATCTATAGAAATGTTTTTGCTTAATATGCAAGTAGAGATGCTAATTTTGTTATGGCTACCATTGGCCAATGATTGGGATCAAATTCAAAACATAACTGAATTTCTTAAGGTTTTTCATGATGTTACTAAAGTTTTTTCTATAAATGCTTATCCTACTATAAATCTGTTTCTACTAGAAACTTGAAAGTTGAAGTAGGAGTTACAATTGTAGACAAATTCTTTTGATAAATTCATGAGAAAAATGACAAAAGTAATGCATGACAAGTTCGATAAATATTGGGGGTGCATCCAATATAATAATGGCTACTTCTGCAAATTTTAGATCCAAGATGCAAGATGATTTTTATTGATTATTATTTTCCCAAGACTTACTCATAATTTGAATACGAAATGAAAATTGAAGAAGTAAAGATTGTGCTTTAAACTATTTGATGTTTTATGTCATTGAGCACTCATCTACAAGGGTAAGTATGGGCCATGGTTTGCAAAGTGCATGTTCAAGTGGTTCTTCTACAAACAAGAGGTCAAAAATAGGGGGAAGAGTTGAATTTGAGGATTTTTTTCATACAACTTATGCTTCACAAACAACAAAAATTTAATTGGAGGAACCAATTGCTACAACCCATTCTAATGAAGAGGGTGAAGATGGTGAAGAGGATAAACAAAAAAAAGTTCAAGTTTAATGTTTTGGAATGATGAAAGAATGATACGCTCAAGTTTTATATTCTTTCCAAAATGGTTCACAATATTCTCTTAGTGCCTATTACCACAGTTGCTTCTGAGTTTGCATTTAATACTAGAGGAAGAGTAGTGGATAAAAGGCAAAGTACTCTTGATCCAAAAAACTATTGATGTATTATTTTGTGCTAATGATTGGTTAAAAGATAGTCTAAAATACACTAAGTTTAAAGATATAAGTAAATATATAACTTTTATTTTTTAATCATGTATTCTTATTATTATTCTTGTTTATATTTATCTTATATGTTATTTTATTATTGTTTGTAATTTGTAGCATGCAAGAGAAGACATAATCATCGTGAAGTTACCCAATGAACCAAATCCAAATAAGATATTTCATTTTCATTTTGCTCTTGCCAGTAAAGAAATATGTTACTATTGTTAACTTTGATGTAGAAAAATATCATCCAATCCCTTGGTCTCCATTCATCATATTTATAACTAGAAAGCTACTATCTCATGTAGGATCTGTAGCCATTCATTAATGACTGTAATGTGCTAGGCTTGGAAATTTGCTTGATTGAAAGGAACATAGACTGGGATATATTTTTGATTATGAAAAAGTATGAGATCAAAGCCTTGTATAACTATTGTGTAGTCTCTTTGTGTATTTTATGCAAGCTTTCCTGCAAGACCTATTTGGATTGCTTTGTGGGGTAAAGGGAGCTTTTATGGAACAAAATTTATCTCGGTGAAATTGTGGTAGAAAAGAGTTTATATGCGTTGATTGTGTTATTTTGTGTCTTGGTTTTAGGCCAAGTCCAGAGTTCTACTATGGATGTTCATGAGTTCATCATGTCCCGATGTTGGGTTGGTACTTAATCTTGGGCTTGTTTAAAATTTGTATTGATATAAAATTCTATCATTCAGATGGGTACTTGTTTATGCTAAATGTTGAAAGTTGTATTTTGGTTTTTATTTTCATTTATGGTAAGGATATTTTTTTCCACTTCTTTCATCTTATTTGAGTATTTTACTTGTTTATGATGTCACTAATGAATCATTCTTTAACAGTAATATCCTTCCTTTATCTTCTAAATGTTTGATGGTTAAGGTTCTCTTCATCTTTCTTATTGACATCCATCATCCTTGGTTTTGCAACTTTTAGACATTAGAAACTAGATTCGAAACATTGAACAACATGCTTCTAATAATGTGAACAAAATTCTTACAGGGAACAACGTTGATATGGATGATAGCAAATGGGTAGTTGCACTTCTCTTCTCAAAAATGTTGTGACTCTAGGATAATCTATATGTCATATCTGTTCTACTTCACATGCAAGTTACAAAATTTTATATTGCCATTGTGTTACCTATAACTTGCATGGAAGCAATTTTTTACTTTGAAGTAGTTTGACTATATTATTCCACTGTTATGTTCCTATGTTTTTTGAGAAAGTTGTTGTGTTCTATATAATAGGAATAAAGTTCCTTCGAAGTATTAGTGTTAGGTTTTTCTTTGGCCACTTTTTGATGCAATTACCACCTTCTTGAATTAAACTTTGTAGTTAATTAGTGTTTGAGATATTTGAGCTATATGGACTATGCTTGTTACTGAATTTTAATCACAAATGACTATAAAGCTTCCTTCTTTTAAAAATTATTTGTGGTGGATATAAGTTTTTGTAGTTATTTATAATTTTAAAAAATTATTTTAATGTGAATTTATATAAAATGCTAAGAAAATATTTTCTAAAATTTCAATATTGAGCCAAGCTTGGCTCGTTTGAGCTTGTGAGCTTGACCAAGCTTGAGTAGCTTGAGCTTGAATCGAACTGAGCTCAAACTCAATTTTTTGAGCTTGGCTCATTTACACCACCTACTTGCGATAGTTAGAATAGTTAATCTCTTGTAGGAGTTTGTGATATTAAAGTTTCACCTCCATCAGTATAATCTCTTCCTCTTTCTTATTACTGAAAGCTCCTCCCAATCGCCTTCACTCGTGGAGTAGGTCATAGACCAAATTACATAAATCTCTTATGTACTTTTTTCTTATTTTCCTTTTTTTCTATATATTGTGAATTGTGGTAAATATTTTTCTTTCATGTAACAAATTGATATTAGGTCCCTAGTTCAAGATGTTTACTATAAAGTTTGATGTGAATAAATTTAATGAAAAGAAAGGATTTCCTATTTGGCAAGCAAGAGTTCGTGCAATCATAACTCAACAAGAATTAAGAAGCACTTTAAAGGATGTCAAATCTGAAGATATCACTAAGAGTATCTAGGAGAATAAAAAAATTAGTGCACATAACACTATCCTTTTCAGTCTCACCAATAAGCCACTTTATTCATTCCTAGATGAGATATCACCTTCAGAGTTATGAAAAAGGTAGAGAAATAATACATGAGCAATTCTATTACAAATCAAGTCTATCTAAAGTAGAATTTTTCAATCTTCGGATGAAAGAAGGTATGAAGATATTTGATCATCTCAATACTTTCAATAAATTAGCCTCCCAAATATTAAGCATTAATGTCAAAATTAAAGATGAAGATAAAATAATTATTTTATTATTGTTTCTACCTCCTTTCTTTGAAAATCTAAAAACTACTTTTATGTATTGTAAAGATTTAAAATTTGATGATATATTTATTGTCCTTCTATCTAATGAATATCTAAAAAAGATTAAAGGGAATAAGCCCTACTCAGAAGCACTAATTGCTAAAGGTCATATTAAAGAAAGATCAAAACTAAGTTGTTCCAAATCTGAATCCAAAGGAAAGAGCTATAGGTAATGTAAGAAGATGGGACATGTAATTGAGGAGTATTGAAAACTCAAATCAAATAAGGATAAAGAATCTCAGTCTAAAGAGCAAGCAAAGAACAAGTGCCAATTGTTGATTCTAATTATGATCAGGGTAATATTCTCTCTTTTAGTTTTGATTTTAATCATTACCATAGCATTTGGATTCTTGATTTAGGTTATTCTTACAATATGTATCTTAATAAGGATTGATTTGAAGATTACAAGTCTTATAATGGTGGTTTTATTTGATAGATAATAATAATTCATGCCAAATTATAGAAATTGGAACTATGGAGCCTAAATCAACCACTCAAGCTAGCTAAAGACTTCGAGGAGCAATCTCGAAATAACAAATAAAAATTATGAGTGCACAATTAGGAATTATGGAAACATGACTTCCAATAAGCATAAGCTCTTATTATTAATTATCCTAACAATTATCAGAAACCTCATAAAGTGAGAAACCTAGCTAATAAGACAAATTTAAGAAAAGGGATAAATGGCTTAAGTAAGAGCATAACTTCACTGTATAATTTAAAAAATTTTAATTCATAATCATAAATAATATAAAATGAGAAAGAAAGAGGGAAAAGGCTTGATGCTTGCTATTGCTTGCTCTTATGCACTTGATTAAGCAGGACTTGACTCGAATGCTAATAACTTTACTTGATTTCAGAGTGTAGCTGACTATCTTGTCTTGTATCAGGTGATCATATTAAGAATTGAAGTATCACCAACGACTTTCTGCTTATTATCAGTTGACTTCTTTTGATCTTTGATTTAAGAGAATGATTAGTGTCCTTAGCTTATCCTGATCATTTCTAATTTGATAATAGACATCCTCTTGGCTTGTTCTTGACTAAGTTTGAAATTTCATCAATGGCTTTAAGCTTATGTTGGTTAAGCATGAAGTGTAGCCGATAACTTTATGCTTATTGTCGGTTAACTTCTTTCAAACAAGGCATTTGGTCGATTGATTAGGAGAGTAGAGTTCAAGTTTGTCTTAGTTCAGTTTGAAATGGATAACAACCTTGTCTTGCATTGACGGTTTCTAATTCGATAATTAACGACCTCTTTGGTGTATTATCAATTAAGTTTGAAGCATCAGCAATGACTTTGAGCTTGAATTGGTTGAGTTTGAAGTGTGACTGATGGTTTTATGCATTTGAACATGATATTTGATTGACTAACTAAGTGAGTTCAATCCTACCTTTGTTTAGTTTGAAGGAATAATTAGTATCATTGGGCTTACAGTAATCATCCTCAATTTGATAACTGATGGCCTTTCTTAGCTTATATTGATGAGGCTTTTGAGGTGTTATCGATGGTTTGAGCTTGCGATTGACTAACCCTAAGTGATTTAAATTTGACTCAATCTAGACTTTATTTAGTTTGAGTCTAATTCGGATCAATTTGAAGTTTAGACTTAATTTCAGTTTTAATCTAATTTGATCCAATTCGATGTTCAGAACTTGATTTAGATTTGAATCAATTTGATGCAGTTCAATGTCCATAACTCAATTTTGATTCAAGTTTGATTTGATTCAGTTCAATGTTTAGAATTTGATTTCGATCAAGTTTGAATTGATTTAATTTGATGTTTAGAACTTGATTTTGATTAAGTCTGATTTGATTCAATTCGATAATCAAAACTTGATTATAATCAAGTTTGATTTGATTTAATTTGATATTTAGAACTTAATTTTGATAAAATTTGATTTGATTCAATTTAGGTTAGGTTCAACCTTATGCTAGACCCTTATTGGGTTCTTGATGGATCTTTGATGGATCATGGATCCAACCCTGATCTTATTCTTATTAGAGCCTTAATAGATTTGGATCCAACTCTAACTGGATTCTTATTAGATCTTTACTAGATTTTGGATCTATTTGAGTCAATTTTGTAACCCAATTTCATTTTTGAATTTGGTTAGAATTAGAAGTGGACTTTAAGTTTAATTCATAATGCGTGGGTGTCCAATCTGAAATAAATATAGGCCATAATTTTGGACACTAAATGAAGCCCAAATGAGTAGGGGGCCCAATTTGAAATAGGAAAAGGAGACTTAGATGAATCTATGTTTGGATGACCGATCCTCAGAGGTTTAGAGGCCTGAATCTCACAAACAAGTGTGATCTATAGGGGAAAAAGGAAATAGATTATCTGTAACCTTTAAGAATCGATAGGATTTTCAGAAAAGAAAAGTTGCAATATCGAAATATATCAATCTAAAATTCAAAAAGAATACCCATCAAATATCCATTTTGGATAAGTAAGATCCAATTTGGAACAAAAACTAACTAAAAAAAGGAGCCCAGATTGGTCCATGTTCCAACGACCGAACATCAGAGGCTTGGGCACTCAAATGTCACAGATAGATGCGATCTACCAATTCAAAAACAAATTCTTCAAATCTATTAAAGATCAATAGTTTATATGAGGAAGATGTAATCTCGGTATATATCAATTTGAGATTCAAATATGAGGTTTATGGTAAGAATATATCTATCAAATCTCCAAATCAAATCAATTAATCACCAAAATTAAAGATCTCCTCAATCCTATAAAAAGGGGGTTAGGGCATACGAATTTGTGATAAAATTTTATGCTAGACACTCTTGGGGAGATCATATGAATCAATGGTGAATTTGAAGGCCAATCCTTGAGAGAGTTCTACAGGAGTTAAAGGAGGAGATTGTATCATCAAGAAGGAGACCAAGGAGACATCATCAAGAATAATAGATGTAAGGTTTCCTTCCCCTTTCTCTATTTTTCTTTTTTACTTCACCCTCATTTTTGTTTACCTCGCATGAGAGCTTTGCCACTATTGCTACCACCGAGCCCCACTCCCCCACGCTCCTAATGCTCTCACAAGAGAAGGCATTCTACCACCCATATTTGGACAATTGAATTCGAGAGGATCGAACATCTTGAACCCCACTAGACACCTCTTATTGCTTCAGCAATACCATGGCCACCAGTGGCCCCCTTCATATGATGGAGGATCACAATGCCACAGCCACCCATGCCCCTTTTGTATGATGGAGGATCACAACACCGTGGCCACTTACACCCCCTTCGAATAACAGAGGATCACAACACCGCAACCACTCACTGCCCTTCATATGATGGTGAAATCCCATCAACACCACAGCCATCCATGACCCTTTTAAATGATAGAGGATCACAACACCACAATCACTTATAGCCCTTCATATGATGGTGGAACTCCACCAACATCGTGGTCACCTGTGGCCCCTTTGTATGATAGAGGATTACAATATCGCGGCCACTCATGGCTCCTTTATATGATGGTGGATCTCCACCAACATTGCAGCCACCACGGCCCTTTGCATGATGGTAGACATCCACTAATACCGTGGCCACCCATGGTCTAGAATGTCAACGAACTTTCGTCATCACTACGACCATCTGCAGTCTTGCTCACCATGATAACATCATCTTGGGACTTCCCCATCGCAGTATCAAAAGAAGGATTATCGACAAGAAGCTCTTGAGTTAATGATAGAGCAAGAACAACAAAGGCACAAGAATCAAACTAAATAAAATATAATAAAATACTCCCATAAATGGTTTAGCATTAGCCTATGGTCTCGTCTGCTAACCAATTTGACTTAGGACAAGTTTGCGGTCTCATCCAAAAGTCAACTGGTTTAGGACCAGCCTATGGTCTCATTCAAAAGTCAAAATGATTTAAGACTAGCCTACAAGCTTGTCCGATAATCAAATCTAACTTAGGGCTAGCCTATATTCTCATCCGACAACTAATCTAAGTTAAGGGCAATCTACGATTTTATTTGAAAGTCAAATAATTTAGGGCCAGCATGTGGTCTCGTCCGACAACCAAATTGACTTAGGACTAGTCTATAGTCTTGTGCAAAAGTCAAAATGGTTTAGAAACAGTATGCGAGCTCATCCAATAATCAAATCTGACTTAGGGCCAACCTAAAGTCTCATCCAACAACTAATCCAACTTAGGACCAACCTACGGTCTTACCTAAAAGTCAAACAGTTTAGGGTGATCGTGCAATCTCACCTGACAACCAAATGAACTTAGAACCAATCTGTAGTCTCGTCTGAAAGTAAAAATAGTTTAGCACCAACTTTTGGTCTCACTTGATAACTAATCTGACTTAAGGCTAGTCTACAGTCTTGCCCAAAGTCAAATGGTTTAGGCCAATCTACAGTCTCACATAACAATCAATCTGACTTAGAGTCAACCTGCAATCTCGCATGAAGTTCAAATAGTTTAGAACTAGCCTATGGTCTCACCGATAACCAATCTGACTTAGGATCAACATGTAGTCTCACTTGAATGTCAAACGATTTAGACTAGCCTACAATCTCAGACAATAACCAACCTAACATAGGGTCAACCTACGATCCTATCCGAAAGTTAAACGGCTTAAGGTCAGCTTGTGGTATCACTCGACAACCAATCTGAGTTAGAGTTAGCCTACAATCTTGCCTGAAAGTCAAATAGTTTAGGACCAATCTACGGTCTCATCAGATAATCAATCCAACTTAAGGCTAGTCTACAGTCTCATCCCACAACCAATCCCACTTAGGGCCAGCCTATAGTCTTACCCAAAAAATGGTTTATTGCTTGTCTATAGTCTCACTCGACAATCAATTTGACTTAGGACAGCCTACGGTCTCACTTGAAAGTCAAACAATTTAAAGCTAGACTGCAGTCTTGCCCGACAATCAGTCTAACTTAAAGCCAACTTATGGTCTTGTCCGAAAGTTAAAATGATTTAGGTTCAACCTGCATTCTTATCCGACAACCAAATTGACTAAGGCTAGCTTGCGATCTCGCTCAAAAGTTAAAATAGTTTAGGGTCAATATACAATCTCACTAACAACCAAATTAGTTTAGGACTAGCCTGCAATCTTGTCTAACAAAAAAATTAAAATAGGGGTAGTATATGGTCTCGCTCAAAAATTGAAATGATTTTAGACTAGCCTACAGTCTCGTCCGACAACTAATTTGACTTAGGGCTAATCTACAGTCTCATCCGAAAGTCAAATAATTTAGGACCAATCATCAGTCTTGCCTAATAACTAATCTGACTTAGGGCCAACATGCAGTCTCACTCGAAAGTCAAACAATTTAGGGTTAGCTTGTAGTCTCGCCCAATAACCGATCCGAATTAAGGCTAGCTTGTGGTCTAATACAAAAGGAAAATAGTTTAGGACCAATTTACGGTCTCACCCATCAACCAATCCAACTTAAGGCCAGCCTGTAATATTGCCAGATAACAAATCTGACTTTCGACCAACTTGCAGTCTCATCAAAAAGTCAAAATACTTTAGGTTCAACCTGCAGTCTCACCTCAAAGTCAAAATGGTTTAGGGCTAGCATGCAATCTCACCCAATGATCAAATTAGTTTATAGCCAGTTTACGATCCCGCTTAACAACCAAATTTATGTAGGGCTAGCCTACGATCTTGCCCAAAAATCAAAATAGTTTAGGGTCAACCTATAATCTCGCCCTACAACCAATCAATTTAAAGCCAGCAAGCAATCTCGTCCAAAAGTCAAAATGATTTAGAGTCAATCTATAGTATAACAGTAAAGCCAATTTGAACTTATGACTAGCTTGTGGACTCGCCATAACATTGTTATAATAACTCAAGGGCTCTTTAACCAAATCAATTATCATAAATCGCTTAAATTGAAGTAACTTAATCATATTGAACTCAGCTGGAGGAAATGAATAAAATTAAATTGACTCATCACCAAATGAATCTAAATTAATCAAATAAAATGGGCTAAGACTAAAATTAAACTAGACCTAAAATCTAAATAAAGTTAATTCAAATCAAACTTGAACCCAAATTAGATTAGTCCAAGTGGAACTAAATAGGGTTAAACAAAGTCCCACTAGATGTGTTAAATGTTCGACAACATTCTAAGACTATGAACAATGGATAATGTTATTATTCTGACCGAAACCAAAACTAGTTCAAAAAAAACTCAATTGGATCAAACTGAATTCCATTGGATGTTCTACAAAAACCTTTGGCAATACTCTAAGTTTATGTCCTACTCTACAAGTAGTTGGGTAATGCTACTTTCAAACTCATGAAATTATCACTTACCCCTCATTGGCTATGGAAATACTTCAAGCTCATGAAGTTATCGCTTACGTCTTATTAGCTATAAAAATACTTCAAAACTCATGAAGTTATCACCTATGCTTCCTTGGCTATAGAAATACTTTAAACCCATGAAATTCTCTTTTATACCTCATTGGCTATGGGAACACTTCAAGCTCATGAAGTTATTACCTGTGTCTCATTGGTGATAGAAATACTTCGAATTCATGAAACTATTGCTTACACCTTATTAGCTATGAAAACAATTCAAAACTTATGAAGTTATCACCTACGTCTCATTGTCTATGAAAATACTTTAAATTGATGAAGTTATCACTTATGCCTTATTGGATATGGAAATACTTCAAAACTTATAAAGTTATCACCTACGCCTCATTATCTATGGAAACACTTCAAACTCATGAAGTTATTACCTACATCTCATTGGTTATAAAAATATTTCAAACTCATAAAGTTATCACCTATGTCTTATTAGTTATGGAACACTTCAAACTTACAAAGTTTTCACCTATACTTCATTGGTTATGAAAATACTTCAAGCCCATGAAGTTATCGCCTATGCCTCATTAGTTATGAAAATACTTCAAAATCTATAAAGTTATTATTTACGCCTCACTAACTATAGAAATACTTCAAAATCTATAAAGTTATTTCCTATGCCTCATTAGCTATACAAATACTTCAAAATCAATGAAGTTATTACCTATGCCTTATTAGCTAATGAAAATACTTCAAACCTTGCAGTTATCACCAATGCCTTATTGGCTAATGAAAATACTTCAACCAAAAGAAGTTATCATCAATGCTCAAGCTATTGAAAATACTTCACCTCTTATTCCTCTTTCATGTCCCATTGGATGATGTCATCAATATCTTCCAAAGACCGAGTCAAGATCCATCCAAGTTAAGATGCCATGTGGTCTAGTACATGGGAGTGAGACAACAACACACATTAGAGCTTTTTCTCATTTATTCCATTTATTCTTTATTTATTTATCATTGTCATGTCTTTTTATAATGCCATGATGAAATTTGTTGTAAAGTAAGGGTATATACCCTTACTTATACCATGTACTATTTTTTAAAATCAATCAAATTATGCTTTCTTTTTTTTGGGGTCTCTATTTTATTAGCTAGATTTCTGATTTTAGGATATTTTTGATAATTATTGGGGTAATTAACAATAAGGACTTGCACCTATTGGACATGATATTTTCACAATACCTGACAGCAAATTTCAAATTAAGTATACTTTGGTTTATTCATCAAGGTCGCTCCCTAGGGTCTCTACTACTTTTAGACTATTAAAAT
The DNA here is from genome assembly GCA_005019695.1 of Trichopus zeylanicus subsp. travancoricus. Classification (NCBI taxonomy): domain Eukaryota; kingdom Viridiplantae; phylum Streptophyta; class Magnoliopsida; order Dioscoreales; family Dioscoreaceae; genus Trichopus; species Trichopus zeylanicus. The sequence continues at coordinate 652,687 of RXID01022204.1, forward strand.
TGATCCCACAAATTAGGCATGCCTAGTGGGACTTGACTTCTCCTCAAAGTAGAGAAACCTAGTTAATATGGGCATATATCAATAGAAGAAATGATGAAAGCTATTTATTGATTAAGAGAAAGAGAAAACAGCATCATCAAGTGGACCTCTTACCTAACCCACATTATCATTCTTGATGAAGGAAGGACTATAGCATATTTTGTCAGCCAATAATCATTGTGGAGGCAACCAGAATTTGCATAAGCATGCAACAACTTTTCATCTCCCATTCAGGGGGTAAGGACCTCCCATCCAGATTGCAAAGATCTCTTATTTAGAGGACAAAAACCTCCCATTCAAGGGGTAAAAGTCGAGTCCATCTAGGAGGCCAAAGGACAAATTTCATTATGCCGAACCTCAACAATAAAATAGAGGTTCTATTGGCACAAATTAGGATATAAGTCTCTTAGAGACTTGACAAATAGACAAAATGTTAGTTTTGATCACCTATGACATACCCCTATCTAGCATGGAGCATGGGCCAAACTCATTCAATGGGGCTAAGGCCAAATGCCATTATGATAAACCTTGATGACAAAATAATAATCACTGAGGGGGCAATTGGAGTCTCTTTCAGCTATCAGATTATATCCAACTCCATCCAACTCATACATGGTGCTTTTGCTTTTACTGATAGCATCACTGCTCCTAGCATTGCTAATGCTATCTTTAATCTAGTTGTTACTTCACCTACCTAGTATAGATCAATCCCTCACCTCCTATCCAGGGAACAAAGATTAAGTCCACCCAGAGGACAAAAGACCAAGTCTAACAAGGGGCAATAACTGAGTCCACTAAGGGGGCAAAGGTCAAGTTTGTCCTAGTAGTAAAGGCTAAATTTCATTGTGTCAAACATCGATGATGAAACAGAGAGTCCATTAGCACAAACTAGGGTATTGGTCTTTTAGGGACTTGACAAACAGGCAAAAAGTAAGTTTTGACTAGCTATTATCCGCCCTACCATTGATCCAGTTGCTACTCCATCTATTTAGTATGGATCAATCCTTGGCCTCTCACCCAGTGGATAAAGTTCAAGTCCACCTAGCAGATAAAGACCTCCTATTTAAGGAGTAAAGATTGAGTCCTTCTAGGGGCAGAAGGCCAAATCACATTGTGTCAAACCTTGGCAATAAAGGCATAAACTAGGGTATCAATCTTTTAGAGACTTGACAAATAGGTAAAAGGTTAATGTTGACCATCTAGAACCCATCCTACCATTGATCCAATTGTTGCTCCACCTGTTTAGTACAAATTAGTCCCTCGCCTCTCACCTAGTGAGCAAAGATCAAGTCCTCCCATTTCGGAGACAAAGACCAAATCCACCTATGGGGCAAAGACTAAGTTCACTCCAGTGGTAAAAGGCTAAATTTTATTGTGCTAAACTTCGATGATGAAATGGAGAATCCATTGGTATAAATTAGGATATCAATCTTTTAAAAATTAAGTGGTAGACAAAAGTCAGTTTTGACTGTAACTTGCCAAAGGAATGATCAATAGGACATTTGATCGATTTGGGATATCAGATCAAACTTGAGGCTAGAAGCTACAATCCCCACCTCCAACTCATCAATAACATTACAAGGGCTAAAGGATAATAATGGAAGAACACATATTTAACCTTCTTTGGCTAAGAAGGAGTAATATTATCTTCTAATGGTAGAGTAATTAATGGATAAGGAAAAGTTACTTGTGCCAAGTCTACAGTGTGGAAGAGTCAAATGATTGCATGAACATTAATAGTACAAAATAAAGAAAAAAATATTTAGTTTATGATGGAACATCTAGCCAAATCAAAACTGATTGGTCAAGCATGTATTTCTTCCTTCTAGAGATAAAAATAAACTTTTTTAAGAGAAAAAAAAAGTTCTTTTAGTATTTAGGTGAATCACCTTTTATCTTAGAAATTTTTGAAAAATGTAAAGGTAATACTTGAAAGTAAGGATAATCGATGGTGAAATATGATGGAGTTGGAATCCCTGCACTTGTCCTGCCCATCGATGTCCTAAGTTAACTTCAGGAATGCAAACTTGAAAATATGGCAATCGATCTATAAGTAGCTAAAACCCACCCTAATAGGAAAGTTATTTTAAAGAAAAAAGTGCTAAAATTGAAATATAACCTCTTAGGAATCTCCTCTTTGATGAACAATGGAAAAGAAAGTCCTAAATGGACAAATTTCATATGTGAAGCCAAACCAAGAGAGGTAGACTAAAAGAGCAAGAACTGGTCGACATCTACTAGTGCACAAACCTTGGGTCCTTAAAGAGGAATGAGATTGGTAAGGCAAAGAAAAAAATAAAAAAAGGGAAAAATGATGAAACAAAAAAAAAAGAGGAAGAAAATTGGATTGCATGCCAAAATTAGGAGGACTTTTCTAACCTCATTTTGGTATATTATCAATCAAGAAAGACCACCCAAAGAGCATCTACAGGTGTATAAACTTTGAAAATTAAGGTTAAGAGATATCCAAGATCAAAGTCAAGTCAAAAAAAGAACTAACTAATGGGAACATAGTGAAAGTAGCTAAATTGCTAGCAAAATAGGTCCCTGAAGAAAATATTGTCCAAGGAAAAAGGTGCAAGAGGAGGTCGATTAGTTACCCACCATATTTTGAGACAAAATCATCCTTAAACTTTAATGAACTGAATCAAGTAAGAGGCTTTAATTGAAGATGAAAGGATATATCACCTGTCTAGTAAAAGAAATCTCTAAAAAAAATTTCAAATAAGTATAGACACATATGTCCTACATCATTTCCTTCTTTCTATATAAAATTAAAAAGAAAAGAGAGAATAACACTTCATATGATTACTTCTCTTAAATCTCATGCACTAATTTGGTGTTCTAGAAGATGAACTGTCAACTTGAATTACTACAGTTCAACTAGCATCAACCTGAGTATTTGCTTGCTAATTCAACTAATTACTATAGAGCATCCTGCTCCAATATGTTAATAAAGAATTTTAAAGGATTGAGCGACATCACTCCTAGTACCCATATATGCATCATGGTCACCACTGGACCTTTATCCGATAACAAAGCTGATCAAATATCCTCAACATCGTCTGACACGTGAACTGTGTCCATGGAGCCAACCACGACTCTTCAAACATTACAAGAAGATGACATCCTCGCCAAAATTCCATCTAGACTAGAAGAAAGGAGCATGATGCAACCAAAATGCCCTTGAACTAACCTTCACCAAATCTCACTCAATCTGATGAACCACTTGGCGAAAAAATAATCCTCAAACTAAGAGAATCTCCACTAGAACTTGAGGATGGAGGGCAAGCCATAGTTGATGAATTGATGAACATCAACTTAGGCTCAAAAGAAGACCCTAAGCCAAATTTTATTAGCACTCAACTCTCAAAGAAAAGCTAACCCCAACTCAAAGTAGTGCTCCAAGAGTATATTGACTGCTTTGCATGGAGTTATATAAGGAGATACTTGGACTAGATTCTGAAGTTGTAGTTCATAAGTTAGCTACCAATTTTGAGCCTTTGCTTGTCAAACAAGCACCTAGGAAGATGAAACTCGACCTAGAATAAAAGGTGATAGAAGAAATAAAAAAACTAATTAAAGCATGCTTCATTGGAGAAGAAAAATACCAAAATTAAGTGGTAATTATTATGTCAGTCAAAAAGAAGAATGACCAAATCTACATCTGTGTGGACTATAGGATTTGAATAAAGCATGCTCAAAAGATGGCTTCTCAATACCAATAATGGAAATTATGATTGACAATATGACCAACTTAGAAATATTCTCCTTTGTCGATGATTTTTCAAGGTACAACCAAATCAAGATGCATCTTGATAATGAGAAGAATACAACCTTCAAAACAACAATTAGCATATACTACTACAAGGAGATACCCTTCAGACTCAAGAATGTGGATGCCACTTATCAAAGGGCTACAACCCAAATTTTTGATGACATCGTATTATTGGGGAATCGAAAGAGTGTCAAACCAGATCAATATAGTGAGCCAGACACCAAATCATCCCAAAAGCTTAAGCTTATGGGATATGGACTTTTTTCACTATATATATTGAACTCTATCTATCTAGCATCAGATGTGAAACTAATTTATCACATCTGATATTATAACATCGTACAACAAGTAGTGGAATGCTATGTAGATAACTTTTAGTCAAAACCAAATCCAAGGATAAGCATATTCAAGACCTAAGAATGGTTTTTGAATGTCTTAGGAAATATAATTTGAAAATAAATCCTATGAAATTTGCCTTCGAGGTACAATGAGGGAGATTCCTTGGATTTGTTATCAGACATTGAGGGATTGAAATCGATCCATATAAGATCAAAGCCATCTTAGATATACCACTGCCTAGTAACATAAAGCAATTGAGTTCGTTCCAAAGATGACGAACATACATAAAGAGATTCATTTCAAACCTCTTCAGAAAATGCAAGCCTTTCTCCAAACTGATGCAAAAAAATGCTCCATTCATTTGGAGTTAAGAATGCTAGTGAGCCTTTGAAAAGATCAAGTAGTATCTCCTAAAGCCACCAATCTTGGTAGTACATCTACTTGATAAACCCTTGATCCTCTACATAGATGCAATGGAAGGATCTTTGAGGGCACTTCTCACCAAAAATAATGAAAAGGGTAAAAAAAAAATGCACTATACTACTTGAGCAGAATGCTAGTGGGGGCAGAAAGTATCTACTTCTCCATCGAAAAGCATTATTATCCAGTACTAATATTTGGAGTCAAAAAACTGAGACATTATTTGCACTCTTATCAAGTTATTTTAATATCAAAGATTGATCCTATAAAGTACTTAATAACTATGTCTATACTCACTGAAAGACCAAAAAGTAGGCTTTAATCCTCATAGAATACTATATCAAGTTTACTCCCCAAAAGGCAGTTAAAGGACAAGCCCTTGCCGATTTTCTCGTAGGTCAACCTGTGCTAGATGATTCTCCACTAAGTTTCAAGCTACCCAATGAATAGATCCTTCTCATTGAAGAAGAGTAACTTTACTAGAAACTATATTTTATTGGGGCATCATCCATCAGACCCGGGGTTAGACCAAAGCTTCCATAAATCAAAACAGGTATTGGACTTATTTATGTTACTTGGAATGGGGATATCTTATAATATTCTTATTCTCTCTCAAAATTATACACAAATAATGAAGCTAAATACAAGACCCTAATTGCAAGACTAGAAATAACCCTTAACATAGAGGTATGATGCTTACTTATTTTTGGTGACTCGTAATTGGTCATCAATTAAATTCAAGGTGAATATAAAGCCCACAAATCTAAGCTACTGAAATACCATGAAAAGGCTCAAGAACTCATGAAACAAATCTCATATGTTCAAATAACTAAGGTACCCAGATCCATAAATGTGAAAGCTGATTTATTAGCCAAGCTAACCAAAGCACTGAGCAACCCTACCCAAGGAAAAATTCTAATCATAGTCTATAGTAAATAAGTAATAAACTCAGTTTTTAGCATCAAACACAAGAAGTCTAAATCTAAACTGATAGAAGAGGCTACAAATTGAAAAATACTATTCACCAACTACCTCAAAAATAGAGAACTTTTAGAAGATAAATCAACACGGACACAACTTAGAAAGAGAGTTGTGTGCTTTTTGCTTATCAATGACGCTTTATAGAAGATCATTCGATCAATTATTTCTATGTTATCTCTCAGACGAAGAAGCTAAAGAGGACATATATGAGGTGCATTATGGGGATGGTGGGGTTCATAAATCTTGCCTAAAAATGTGATAAATATTAAGCATATGGGATATTATTGACCCATGATGGTAAGGGATTGCATTGAATATGCAAGAAAATATCACCTATGCCAAATTCATTGTGACTTCATTCACAAACACCCAAATCCTTTACATCTAACAGTATCCTCATTGTCATTCAAAGTATAAGAAATAGATATCATCGGCTAAATTAAGCCATCTTACTCAAAAGGTCATCATTTCATATTGGCAGCAACTGATTATTCCTCTTGATGGGTAGAGGCAATCCCGTTGAAAGAAGTGAAAGTAGATACTGTCATTCATTTCTTTTGAAAAAATATCCTATACCGATTCGGCATCCCTCGAAGAATCATTTTTTATAATGAGTCATCCTTTAGAAGCTTCAAAGTAGGAGAATTTATGCATTATCATAAGATAGATTGGAAATATTCAGCTAGCTACAATATAAGACAAATAGCCTTGTTGAGGTAGTCAACAAGATTTTCTCCAAAATATTAAAGAAAGTCATCGTCAAAAATAAGAGAGACTGACACCAAAGCTTCCTGAAGCATTATGGGCTTATTGCACCATATATCGGACCCCCACTCAATCAATGCCAAATTTGTTGGTGTTGAGGACCAAGGTAGTCTTGCCACTAGAGGTACAAATTTCCTCTCTAAGGATTATCTGGCAAGGAAAAATCATAAAAAGAAGATAATATTCATCTTTGCCCTGATGAGCTAGATTCTTTGGATAAAATAAGGCTCACAGCTCAGCAAAATTTAAAGATGTATCATGCGCAAATGTCCAAGGCATATGATAAGATGGCTTGACTCAAATTCTTCTGAAAGAAAAAAATGGTCTTGGTCTTAAAAAGATCCATAATTTTGAATCAAAATAAGAAAAGCAAATATGAGCCTAATGGGAAGACCCTTATATTATTGAAGGGATATTTAAAGGGGGATCCTACCAATCAATTAATGACAAATGGAAAAGGCCTATACCACTAATCACTGATCGATTTCTCAAAAGGTACTATGCCTAAGCCTTTGGGGACAACAACAACTAAATGTGTCTATCTTTTATCTATGAAGAACATCTAATTTTCTCAAAAAGGAATGTCTGGTCAAACATACACACCATGTTTCTCGAGGCAAAATATGGACACAAAATTTCACCCAATTTGTATGACAATTGAGTCCACATCCCCATAAAAGTCCATTCCTTCTGGTAAATTAAGTCTACTCCTTATGGCGGCCAAGTCCATTTATTATGACAACTCAAGCCCACTCATTATGACAAATCAAGACCATTCATTATGACAACTCAAATCCACTGCTTATGGGGAAACAAAGTCCACTCATTATGACAAATTAAGACCACTCATGGTGATAAATCAAGATCACTCATTGTGACAACTCAAGTTCACTCCTTGTGGTGAACCAAAGCCCACTCATTGTGGCAAATTAAGACTACTCATTATGACAAATTAAAACTACTTATTATGGCAAATCAAGTCCACTTCTCGTAGCAATTAAGTCCACTTTTTATGGCAAATTAAGTCTACTTTTTGTAACAAATTAAGTCTACTTTTTATGGCAAATTAAGTCTACTTTTTGTGATAAATTAAGTCCATTTTTTTGTGACAAATTAAGTTCACTTTTTGTGACAAATTAAGTCCACTTCTTATAACAAATTAGATCTACTTTTCATGGCAAATCAAGTCTATTTCTTACGGCAAATCAAGTTCACTCCTTGTGGCTATTCACACCCACTTCTTATGGCAAATTAAGTCCATTTCTTGTAAGAAATCAGGTCCACTTAGGGCAAATCAAGTGCCCTTCTTGTGAAAAATTAAGTTCATTTCTAGTGGCAAATTAAATCTACTTCTTATGGTAAATTAAGTTCACTTCTTATGACAAATTAAATCTATGTCTTATAGTAAATTAAATTCACTTCTTATAGCAAATTAAGTTTACTTATTGTGGTAACTCAAATTCCCTTATTATGATAAATTGAGCCCACTTCTTGTGGTAAATCAAGTCCACTTCTTGTAGTAAATCAAGTTTACATTCTTGTGGTAAATCAAATATGCTTTTTGTGGCAAACCAAATCTACTTCTTGTAGTAAATTAAGTCCGCTTCTTGTGGCAAATCAAGTTCACTTCTTGTGATAGATCAAGTCCACTTCCTATGATAAATTAAATCCACCTCCTATAGCAAATTAAGTCCACTTATTGTGGCAATTCAAGTTTATTCATTGTGGTAACTCAAGTTCACTCATTGTGATAACTCAAGTCCACTCATTGTAGCAACTCAAGTTCACACATTATGGCTATTCAAAAGTCCACTCCTTGTGGTAATTCAAGAGTTCACTCTTTATGGCAAACCAAATCCACTTCTTGCAACAGATTATGCCCACTCCTTGTGGTAAATTAAGTCCACTTCTTATGAAAAATTAATACTATTATTTGTGGCAAACCAAATCCACTTTTTGTAACAACTCAAGCCCACTTCTCGTGCCAATACAATTCTATTTCTTGTGGAAAATCAAGCCTACTTTTTGTGGCAAATCAGGTCCACATGACAAACTAAGTTCACCCTAGCATGGCAAATTAAGTCATCATCGTATGGCAAATAGAAGTCCATCAAGCATGGATATCAAACTTGCATCCATGTAGTAAATTTAAGACCATTCTGCATAAGAATCAAACCCACATATACATGATAGATTAAGTCCACTCCACATGGTAAACTAAATTCACTTCCACATGAAAATTCAAACCCATATAAACTCCTAGAATGTTGATGCAAAGGGGAAGCACCTAAAAATTATTCACATCTACTCCCCTTGCTAAGAAAACTCACGAAGTGGATGAGAAGGGGCATTTGTTTGAGTCAATTTTGTAACCCAATTTCAGTTTCTAATTCAACAAGAATTAGAAGTAGACTTTAAGTTTAATTCATGATGGGTGAGGGTCCTAAGAAAAGAGATTCCAAATCGGCCTATGTTTAGATGACTGACTCTCAAAAGTTTGGGCACCTAAAACCCATAGATAAGTGCCATCTGCCAAAAAGAAAAAGAAATAGATTCATTGAATCCTTCAAGGATTGATAGGATTTTTAGAAAAGGGAAGTTATAATATCAAAATATATCAATCAAAGATTCAAAGAGAATACCTATCAAATCTCCAATTTGGCTAAGTAGGATCCAATTCAAAATAGAAATGACTAAAAAAATGGGCCTAGATTGGCCCATGTTCAAATGACTAAACATCAGAGGTTCAGGCACTTAAACCTCATAGATAGGTGTGATCTATAGATTTAGAAATAAATTCTTCAAATCCATCAAAGATCAATGGGATTTTTCAGACAAGAAAGTTATAATCTTGGTATATATCAATCTGAGATTTAAATATCAAATTTATGGTAAGAATATATCCATCAAATCAATCAATCATCAAAATTAGAGATCCTCTCAACCCTATATAAGGGGGGGTTAGGGCACACAAATTTGAGATAGAATTTGATGTTACCCTTCGGGAGATCTTGTATGAATCAAAGGTGAATTTGGAGGCCAATCGTTGAGATAGTTCCACAAGAGTTAAAGGAGGAGATTGTGCCGTCAAGCAGGAGACCAAGGAGATGCCATCAAGACTAAGAGATGTAAGGTTTTCTTCCCCTTTCTCTATTTTCCATTTTACTTTACTCTCCTTTTTCCTTATCTTCCATGGGAGCTCTACCACTATTTCTGCCCCCAAGCCCTGCTCGCCTACACTCTTGATGCTCTCCCAAGAGATGTTATTCTGCTACCTATATTCGAACAACTAAATTCGAGACGATCAGACGTCCGAACCTCGCTAGACACCTCTTTCGCTCCAACATACCGTGGCCACCTGCAACCCCCTTTGTATGATGGAGGATCACATCACCATAGCCACCCACAACCCTTTTGTATGACAGAGAATCACAATAGCATGGCCAGCCACACCCCCTTTAAATAATGGAGGATTACAATATTGCAACCACCTGTGCCCTTTTGTATAATGGCAAGACTCCACTAACACTATGGTCACCTATGGCCCCTTCAAATGATAGAGGATCACAATACCATGGCCTCCTGTGGCCCTTTGTATGATGATAGAACCCCATCAACACCATGGCCACTCATGACCCTTCATATGATGGAGGATCACAACACCACGGCCATATGCATCCCTATCATATGATGGCGAATCTCCACCAATACTATGGCCACCTGCAGTCCTTTACATGATAGTAAACCTCCATCAATACTGTGATCACCCGTAGTCTAGAATGTCGGTAAACTTTCATCACCACCATGGCCATCCATGAGCCCACTCACCACCACGGTGTCATCTTGGGACTTCCCTATCAGAGTCTTAGAAGAAGAATCATCAACAAGAAGCTCTTGCATTAAACATAGGCCAAGAAAAATAACAAAGGTACAAGAATCAAATCAAATAAAATATAATAAAATACTTTCATAAATGGTTTAAGGTCAGCATGTAGTTTCATTCAAAAGTCAAATAGTTTAGGACCCATCTGCGATCTTGCTTGATAATCAAATCAACTAAGAACTAGCTTGCGGTCTATCCAAAAGTCAAAATGGTTTAGTACCAGCCTGCAGCCTTGTCTAATAACTAAATCTGATATAGGACTAATTTGTGGTCTCGTCCAAAAGTCAAACGATTTAGGACAAACCTACAGCTTTGTTCGATAATTAATCTAACCTATAGCTAGCATGCATCTCATCTAATAATTAAATCGACTTACGGCTAATTTGCAATCTCGTCCAATAATCAAATTGACTTAGGGCTAGCATATAGTCTTATCTGACAACCAATCTGACTTAGGACTAGCCTGAGATCTTGACCAAAAGTCAAAATAGTTGAGAGCCAGCCTATGGTCTCATCTGACAAACTAATTGATTTAGGATCAGTTTGTAGTCTCGCTTGAAAGTCAAATAGTTTAGGGCCAACCTACTGTCTCACTCGATAATCAATCCAACTTAGGGCCAGCCTACTGTCTCGCTTGAAAGTCAAACGGTTTAGAGCCAGCCTACAATCTCTCTCAAGAATCAATCTAACTTAGGATCAATCTTTAATCTCACTTGAAAGTCAAACAGTTTAGCACCAGCATGTGATTTTATTCAATAATCAATTAGACTTAGTGTTAGCCTATGGTCTTGCCCAAAAGTCAAATGGCTTAGGGTTAGCATATGATCTTGTCGGATAACTAGTTTGACTTGGAACCAACCTGCAATTTTGCTCAATAACCAATCTGACTTAGGGCCAATTTGTAGCCTTGCCTAAAAATCGAATGGTTTAGGGCTAACTTGTGGACCCGCTTGACAATCAATCCAACTTAGGGTTAGCTTGTAGTCTCGCTCAAAAATCAAATAATTTAGGACTAGCCTACAGTCCCATCTAATAATCAATTTAACTTAGGATCAGTTTGCAGTCTCATTCGATGACTAATTTGACTTAGGGCCAACATACGGTCTAGTTAAAAGCTAAAATACTTTAGAGTCAATTTGCAATCTTTTTCGACAATCAAATTGATTAAGAGCCAGCCTGTGATCTTACTTAAAAGTTAAATAATTTGGAATCAGCTTACGGTCTTATCCAACAATCAAATTAACTTAAGATCAGCCTATGGTCTTTCTCAAAAGTAAAAATAGTTTAGAATTAATCTATAGTGTTCCTCTGCATCCAATTGGTTTAGGGTCAGCATGCGATTTTATTGAAAAGTTAAAATAGTTTAGGGTCAGCCTGTGGTCTGGCCCTAAAGCCATTTTGCACTTATAGCTAGCTTGGAGGCTTACCATAATATCATTATAACAACTCGAGTGCTTTCTAGCCAAATCAATTAACATAAATTAATTAAATTAAAGTAACTTAATCACATTGAACTCAGTTGGAGGCAATGAACAAAATTAAATTGACTCAAATGGATCACCAAATGGATCTAAATTAATAAAACAAAATGGGCTAAGACTCAAATTAAATTGGACCCAAAATTCAAATAGAGTTAATCCAAACCAAACACAAACCCAAACTATATTAATCCAAATGAAACTGAATAGGTTCAAACTAAGTCTCATTGGATATGCTAAACCTTTGATAATACTCCAAAACTATGAATAATGAGTAATATTACTATCTTGACCCGAACTAGAATTAGTTAAAAAAAAATAAATTGGATCAAATTAAGTCTCTCTGGATGTGTTACAAAAGCTTTTGACAGCACTCCAAGGTTATGCCTAACTCCACAAGCATTTAGGTAATATTACATTCAAACTTATAAAGTTATCGCTTATGTCTCATTAGTTATGGAAAAACTTTAAATTCACAAAGTTAACTTACATCTTATTGACTATGAAAATACTTCAAAACTCATGAAGTTATCATCTATGCTTCATTAGTTATGAAAATACTTTAAACTGATGAAGTTATCTCTTATATTTTATTGACTATGGAAATACTTCAAATTCATGAAGTTATCACTTATGTCTCATTGGGTATAGAAGTACTTTAAATTCATAAAGTTATTATTTATAACTCATTGGTTATGAAAATACTTTAAACTCATAAAGTTAACACCTATACTTCATTGACTATAGAAACACTTTAAATCTATGAAGTTATTGCTTACACCTTATTGGCTCTCAGAACACTTCAAAACTTATAAAGTTATCACTTACACTTCATTGGCTATGACAACACTTCAAACTTATGAAGTTATCACCTACATATTATTGGTTATAGAAATACTTTAAACTCATGAAGTTATTACCTATATCTCATTGACTATGAAAATATTTCAAATTTATGAAATTATAATCTATGCCTCATTAAATATGAAAAAACTTCAAGCCTATACAATTATCACCTATACTTCATTGGCTATGAAAATACTTTAAATTCATGAAATTATCACTTATGTCCCATTGGTTATGGAAATACTTCAAAATCTATAAAGTTATTACCTACGCCTTACTAGTTTTGAAAATACTTCAAAATCAAATGAAATTATTGTCTATGTTTAACTGACTATAGAGCTACTTCAAAATCTATAAAGTTACTGTTTATGCCTCATTAGGTATGAAAATATTTCAAAATTAATGAAGTTATCACTTATGTTTTATTGGCTAATGAAAATACTTAAATCTCAGAGTTATTATCAATGTCTTATTAGTTAACAAAAATACTTCGATCAAAAGAAGCAATCATCAACTCTTGAGCTATTGAAAATACTTTATTCCTCATTTTCCTTCCATATCCTATTGGACGATGCCATCAATATCTACCAAAAATTGAGTCAAGGTGCCATGTGGTCTAGCGTACAAGAGTGGAATAGTAGCATATATTAGAGCTTTTTCTCATTCCTTCCTTTTTTTCTTATTTATTTATCATTATCATATCTTTTCATAATGTCATAATGAAATTCATTATAAAGTAAGGGTATACTCTTCTTTATGTCATGTACTATTTCTTAAAATCAATCAAATAGTACTTTCTTTTTTTATGTCTCTATTTTATTAATTAGGTTTCTTATTTTAGGAGATCCTTAACAATCATGGGTGTAATTAACAATAAGAGTTTGCATCTCTTAGAAGTTAATATTTTCACAACTCTTAATAGCTCACTTCATATTAAGTATATTTTGATTTGTACTTCGAGATCACTCTTCGAAGTCTTCACTACTCCTAGGCTACTAAAACAATCCCATAGGATTCAGCTCTTAATGGGTTCTTATTAGATCCTTAATAGATCTTAAATCCAACCCTTAATGAATTCTTATTAGACCCTTAATGGATCATATATCTAACCCTTAACAACTTCTTATTGGATCTTTATTAGATTTTGGCTCTAACTATGATTGAGTTCTTATTAGATCTTTAATAGATTTTGGATCAAAATTCAAATTAGTTTTGATTTAGGCAAGCCCGTAAACTAGTCTTAAGTCAAAAATGACTTTCAGAAAAACTCATAGATTGACCTTCAGTCAGTTGATTTTCGGGTAAGTTCGTAAATTACACTAAATCAATTGACTTTTAGTCAAACATGTGAATTGGCGCTATATCAAAGCTAATTTTCAAAGAAGCTCACGAACTACTTCAAAATTAATTGACTTTCAAATAAACTCACGAATTAGCCTTAGATAAAGATGCAAATAAAGGCAATATTTTTTTGTAACAATTTTTTTGTATTTTTTTGCTTGGCAATGGCCGGATTTTTTTTTTAAAAGCCAAACCCCTTTTTTAAAATTTTTTTTCTATCTTTTCCTTCTTCCCTTGATCAGGCTTGCTTCCTTCCTTCCTTTCTAGCTGCACGACAGCGGGACCGAGATCACCATCCAAGTCATCGTCCTCCTCCTATCCATGGCCGAATCCAGCTCTAGTGGGTGGCAGGTGGTGATAGGTTTCAAGTGGCAGGAGAGACTCGGGAGATTGCCGGGGAAGCAGGAGGGTGGCGAGCAGGGGAGAGGTCAGCTGATCGCAGGCTGGTGACCTCGCGATCACGGGAGTTCAAGCCAGCGAGCTATTGGCTGGTTGAGCATGCAAGCTAAGGGACTCGGGGACACGGGGGCATAGTGTCGGCAGTGGAGTATAGGCTCCGGTGCAGGCTGGTCGGATGGAGTAGGGATGCGGCCGGCACGGCCTCTTCTCCGACAAGGAGCCCTCAGCAAGGCTGGGTGGTCTTCCACGCAGGGTAGAGGAGCGAAGTGGCGGCTGATGGCAGGGCCAGCATGGGTCAACCCTGTGCTAGGGTCGTCTTCGTCCGTGATGGCCCCCCAGCGCGGAGGTCCAGCCGGAGCAGCTAAAGCCCCGCACCAGCATGGTGTAAGGTCGGTGTTTGGCAAGATGAGCCCGTATGCTCAGGGTGAAGGGTCTGGTCCAAGGCTCGGTTCAACAGGCGGGCAACGAGTAAGGCCTTCGAAACTCCGGCAAGCAATATCTAGGGCACCAGTCTTGACGCAGGTCAGCTACAGAGACGTGAGGGAGCTTCCTGGGATGATCATGTGGGTCAAACTGCCGAAGTTGGGTCTCAGCGCTTGAAAGTGGGCACATGCAGCTGTAGCAGGGACGGTTGCAACAATCATGAAGGGGACCTTCCAGAAAAGCAGGCCAGACAAGAGGAAGAGCAAAGTTAGAAGGGCAAGCAAAAGGAGAGAAAGTAACCATTTTTCCTTTTTCATCTTCTGTTTTTTGTTCTATGATCTAATACTCCTTTTTTTCTTTTATGATTTCTCGTTCTTTTTTATTTTAACAGGATTTATATGAGATTTGGAGTGATCAAATTGGATCGAATCTTCAAAAATTTTTTATTTAAATTTTTGAATTATGGATGTAGTTGTTGATAAATAGGGATGTGATTTATTTTGAGATTAGATAAGTTTATTTGTATAGATGAGAAATTTTTTAAAAAATATACTCACTTTGAATATTGAAATTATAAAGAGATTATTTACAAATATTTTTGAAAAAATTTAAACCAAATTATAATTTTATTAATTTTAGGGTGGTTTTTTAAAAAAAACTTATTTCTAAAATTTTAAAACTTTCAGCATCCTTTTTATAAAATTATATATAAAAAATAATAAAATAAGAACTTATTTGTAAATAAAATTTTTAATAGACTTATTTATGAAAGTAGAAATTTTAGGGATTATTTATAAATATGCACTTTTTGAGGGATTTGTTTACGTACCCTAAATCTTATGGGGACTAATATGTAATTTGAAAAATTTTAAGGACTTTTTCACAAAAATTTTCATCCTAAAGACCTATTCATAAGAAAAATCTAACCAGAAACTTTTCATAAGAATTTCTTTAGTTTATGGACCTATTTATAAAAATTTCATATTTTTATTTTAGCCCATATCTCGAATGGATTTTGGGCATAATTTTGGTCTGAGTATTTGGCCCACTCAGTCTATTTAAGATGAATTTAACTTGAGCCTAAAGTTTTCAATAATTTGGATTTAAATTGAGTTTAATTTTTAATCAAATTCAAGCATGATTCAGGTCCAACTAAGACCCACATTTGAGTCATAATTTAGTAGCATTTAAGTTTCAATTCGAATCATATTTTGATCAATTTTCATTTTGACAAAAATGACCTCGAATAGGATTAATCAAAATTAAAATATTTGATGATATTTTTAGGACTCTCACTAATGTTATATATGTTCCTAATTTGAAAAAAAATTTGATCCCTTTGGGTGTCTTGGATTCTACTTGTTGCAAGTATTCTACTGAATGTGTAACTATTATGTTGATATGGAGTTTTAAATATTGTTAAAGGTTTGTTCATCATGATAAAAAGCCTAAAGTATGAAATTTTGTATGAGTTAATAGGAAAAACTATTAAAGATGGAGTAGCTATTTTTCATGGTTATTTCAATATGATCCATTTATGACATATGTGTCTCGAGCATTTGAGTGAGTAACGTTTAATTAAGCTCAATTAAAAAAACTATTGAAAGTTCTCAACTCATGCAAATTGGATTTGCGAGTATTGTCTTTATAGTAAATAATCCAAGGTAAAGTTTAACACTGGTATTTATTATACTAAAAACTTGATTGATTATATTCACTTTGATATGTGGTATTTTTCTATTCCATCAAAATTTGGGGTTCATAACTCTATTAGTTTTATTGATGATTATTCTAGAAAGGCATTGGTTTTTTTTTTTGCACCACAAAACTAAAGTATTTTATGCCCTCAAGTGATAGAAAAATTCGATTGAAAGGACTTGTAGAAAAATCAAATATCTCATAAGCAACAAAAATGGAGAGTATGAATCAACATAATTTCTCAATTTTTGTGAAGATGAAGGAATTGAGCGCTACTTTATCATCCTAGGAAAATCTTAATAAACTAGTACAGATAAAAGAATGAACATAAGTTTATTGGAGAAAGTACATAATACATTTAGTAGAGCCGACCTTAACAAGGATTTTTGGGTAAAAGTGGGAGCACATAAAGGTCCTGACATGCCTCGAACTGCCCCATGATGGCGCGGAAAGGCCCCAAACAACCTTGAACTGCCCCGTGGTGGCATGAAATGGTGAGTTTATAGAATATTCTCCTTAGACTATCATTGGTTACAAAACTCCTACAGAAGAATAGGTTGTTGAGTTTATAAAATATTCTTCTTTAAAAATGTTTGGTTGTCATACTTATATGCATGTCATCAAGGATAACTTAGATTCATGTTCCAAAAATCATATTTTTCTTGGTATGCTAATGGAGTTAAGAGCTATCATTTATGGGATCTCATACTTTTAAAGTAATTATTAATAAAGATATAGTATTTGATGAAAGTGCTATATTGAAATCTCTCAAAAAAATCCCTATAATATATTCTAGATGAAGGTGAAACATGTAGTTCCTCTATAAGCAGACATTCAAGGTGTACCAAAACTCTCAAGAGAATTCTAAGCCTCAAGATGAGAGTTGAGTTGAAGTTTTTGAGAAGATTTTATTTTGAAGATCTCAAATAAACATAAAACTAATTGAAAGGTAGGGTTTTGAGGACATGGTAGTTTTTGCTTTATTTACTAATAATAATGATCCTTCTTCCTGTAAAGCATCATAGCATAAGAATTCTAGTAAGTGGCAAATTGGTGTAATTGAAAAGATAGGTCTCTTTAAAATAACCATATTTAGGACTTGGTGAAATTACCTGAAGGTAAAAGAACAATTGTTCCAAGTAGATATTTTGACAAAAAAAAGTTTCTTCTGAGATTGATGGTATGAAATTCAAGACTCGTCTAATTGTAAAAGGATATTCATAAAAAGAGGGTATTGACTTCATTGAAATTTTCTTTCCTATGGTTAAACAGACACCTATTCATTTTCTACTTTTTTTTGTTACTTTTCATGATCTTGAGTTAGAACAATTTAATGTTCAAATCACCTTTATGCATGAAGAATTAGAAAAAATATATTTTTATGTAACAGCCTAAAAGGTTCATTCAAGAAGACAAGAAAATTATGTCTACAAATTGAATAAGTCACTCTATAGTTTGAAATAGTCTCCAAGGTAGTGGTATAAGAGATTTGATAATTCTATATTGAGATAAAATTTTGTCTATTTCAAGCATGATTATTGTATCTATTTAAAGATACATGCTAATAATTCATTCATTATATTACTTCTTTATATTGATGATGGGCTTATTGTTGCTCAAGTCATGTCTTTAATGAATGATTGGAAGCATAAAATGAACAATAAATTGAGATGAAAGATCTAAGTGCTACAAATAAGATTTTTAATATAGAGATTGATTAAGACTGAAAGCATGACGAATTACAACTCAAATAGAGCAAGTGCCTCGAGAAGATTATTTTTCATTTTGACTTGCAAAAGTCAAAACTTGTTAACACTCTTTTAGAAACCAACTTCAAGATTTTAGCTCAACTTTATCCTTCTATAGATAAGGAATATGCATACATAAAGAACATCCTATTCTCAAGTATTGTTGGAAGCCTAATATATATTATGGGATGCACAAACACTTAGTATTGTCAATTACTATATGGCAAATCTAGGAAAAGAACATTAACAAACTTTGATGTGGATATTGAGATAAATCAAAGGTACTTCTGATGTTAGTTTATGTTTTAACAAGGACACAGTTTAAGAAATTGAACTTATTGGCTACAATGGTTTATACTAGATTGAAGACCTTAATCAATGGTGTTCCCTCACTGTCTATCTTTTAAACCTTTATAGTCCTATTAATTGGATGTGTACCCTACAGTCAATTGTGGTATTATCTACAATGAAGTCCGAATATATGGTGACTATAAAAGCACTGAAAGAAGCTTTATAGTTAAAAGGTTTGGTAAGTGAAGTTATTTTTCCTTAAAGCATTCTTCCTATTTTTTTTTTATGACACTCAAAGTGTCATGACCTTACAAAAAACTAAATGTACAAGTCAGATCAAAATCCATAGATGTTCATTTTTACTTTATTTGAAACATTGTTGAAGACAATGAGATTTTTTTTATAAAAGATTTATACTTCATGAAATCTAGCATACAAGTTGATGAAGGTGATTCTGATTGATAAGTTCAAATTCTGATTGGACTTCATCCATGTTCAAGATCACTAATATCACCCTATAAGGCAAGAGTGAAGACATTTATTGAAGATTAAAATTCATAGAAGAAGAGGATTTGAGCCAAGGTAGAAATTATTGACTTCGTTTATGTCTTGAATTCAGATTTTTCAGAAAATTCAACTCAAATTATGATTTATGATGTATATTAATGGCTCAAATCCTTCTCTGGATTTCCATATCTTTATATGAGTCAATTTTCTACTCCTACTCAAATTCAGTCAGATTATTCCTATAAATACTCTATTCATTTGAAATTTCTTGTAAGATAAAGAGATATAGATTAAACTAATTAGTACCTTGCGGGAATTTGTAATTTTGGAATTTTATCTTCATCATTATAATTTTTTCTTTTGCAGTGAAATCTCTTTCAAATTGCATTCATCCATAGAGTAGATTATAAAGTGAATCACATAAATGTCTTGTATATTTTTTTTACTCTTTTTTCTTTATATAATGAATTATGGTGGATATTCGTCTTTTGCATAACAAAACCACACATCCATCAAAATTCCTTCATTTATTCATCAACTATCCATTGGTTTATGAAGATGCAATATTAGTAAAATTTTATGAATTTTTTATGTATAACACCCCCCCACCCCCAAAAATAGCTAAATTACGTATAACCCTCTGAATTTTCATAATTATGTATAACCTCCCATTTTAATTTTTAGAAAGGTTTCAATTTTCTAGATTAAGGGAGCTATTTTTTATGGAGAATATATCAGGTATATTTCCCAATGGCTATAGCCAAATAACCAAAATATTATTGTATAGTTGTTGAAAAATTTAACTATAAATATAGTAATTTTAAGGAATTTAGGATAAAATTTTGATTGAGTATTTTTCAGCAACATAACAACTTTAAATTTGAAGCTTCAAATATGATATATCTCATCAGAAAATAAAATTTTTTTAAAAAACAGTAGCACTATAAAAGATTGAAGCTTCAAATAACAAGGTAAGTCTATGTTATTATTGAGTTTTGGGTGTCATGAACTCGTATTAGAGTTTGAGTTAAAGTAGAAATTCAAAGTTGAATTCAGACTTATAATTGATTTTGAATACTTATTATGTAATATTAAGAGTTGTAATTAGAGTAAAACTCAGACTCAATAAGAATCTATAAATTTTCTAATAATACATAGGGTTTAAGAGTGGTGTAGTGCTGATAATGAACTAGAGAGAAATAGAAAGAGAGAAATAGAGAGAATAAAAAGAAGAGAAAGAAAGAGAGTGTCGGCTCTTTTGTGTGTGAATCTTTCTAGTACTTTTCGGTGTCTATTGTGGTATTTTCTCGTGGTGTTCTCTTAGAGATTCTCTCTGAAAGTGGATGCGTTATCGAGACTTGATGAAAAAATTTAGTTGGACAAAAAAGAGTACAGTTTTTATTATAGAATCTTGTAAAGCCTTTTAATAATGGATCTTTCGCTTCCTCTATAAATATAATCTGATTTTGGGTGAACCACGTATATTGTTATATCTGTTCTTATTATTTTATTTTATCTTACATTACTTTTTATTTCTTATATTATTTAAGAACAAGGTGATTCGTGAATCTTTTATTGCGAATCCCAATACATTATTTCATCAACAAATTTCTATTTTTTAATTTATAGCTTCAACTGAGGCATCTATAAAAATTAAAAATTTTCAAACATGGTAACACTGTAAAAAGCTAACAACTATAGAATTATGAAAAAGTAAGGGTGCATAAAATCGATAAATCATATAAATTCTATAATTTTTATAACCAATCAAAATTAAATTTCAATTGTTGAAAATATTAGGATTGGAACCATAATTATTTGGATCGAAAAGTGAGTTTTTGGTTCCAGTACTTAATTGGTTCTAAAGTGGTTTTGAAATCACTATACCATACAAATTATTGATTTTAAAATTCACATTTTACATTATAATATTTTAAAACTCAATATTATCTATAAAATTATATTTTATATGGTATTATATATATATATATATATATATGTATGTATGTATGTATGTATGTATGTCTGTATATCATATATAAATTTATATGGATATTATATTTATATACTTGGAAAATTTTTATATAGATCACTATAAAATAATGGTGTTTGCCAAATATATCTATAAAAATTGTAATATCTTATATATCCCTTAAAATCTTCTTCTTTCTCATATACTCTTTTTTTTAAATAGTACTAATTTTGACCATTAAAATTTATGTAGATATGTTAAAATTATCATTGTGCCTTTTTTATAAACATATATAAAATATTTCTTTGTAATAAAACTCTAGAAAGCCAAAAATTAACTAAAAATTCCATAAGAATTCATAAAATCTCAGAAAATCCCGAAAAGTATAGAAATTCCAAAATACCACCCCAAAAATACAAAAAAAATCATACAAAACCATTGAAAGATCAATTAATCGTAGAAAAAACTCATGAAAGTAAAAAAAAATCATAAAGAAATCCTAAAGGTACAACAAATGCAAACAAAAAAATGAAAAATAGAAAATAGAGAAAAACCCATTGAAACTTCAAAAAAAATCTGAAAGTATAAAAAATAGCAAAAAAGAACTCCTAAAAACAAATGAATCACAAAAACCCTTGAAAAGAATTTAGAAAATTGTAAAAAAAAAACCAAAAATTATAGAAATTTGGAAAAAAAATCTTCCTAAAAAATATTACCATCCTGAAAGTTCAAAAAATCATAGAATGTACAAAAGAAATTACAAAAAAAAGGTTCTTAAAGGTAAAAAAAAATACAAAAGAAAACTCTTGATGAGATTTAAAATTATAAAAAGATCCTTGAAAGTTTCAAAATTCACATAAAAACTTCTAAAATTACAAAATAAATACAAAAACTCCTAAATACAAAAAATAACAAATAAATACTCTAAAAATTTGAAAAACACCAAAAAAAAACCTCTAAAAATTGAGAAAATCACGAAAATGATTCTTGAAAGTTCAGAAAATTATAGAAAAATACAAAGAGTTCAAAAAATCATAAAGAATCCTGAAATACAATAAAATAAAAAATTATAAAAACCCACTAAAATTTGAAAAATGATAAATTATCCTAAAAGTCAAAAAAATCATAAAAAATCCTGTAAAGTTTCAAAAAATCACAAAAAAATCGCCTGAAAGGTTAGAAAATTACCATTGAATATTTTTTAAAAAATTCATAAACCATTAAACCATGTATGTTTTTGTAAAAATGAAAATTTCCACTAAACAAGTAGCATCCATCCAAAATCATATGATGAACACACTCAAAAAAATTCAGCCTCGAAATTAGATAAAACCATCAAGTGTAAGTCGTTTATTGTAGCATCCCGTACTGACTTTGTTTTGATGCTTTTGTCTAATTTCAAGACTAATATTTTCTTTATATTCATACTATGACTTTTAATGGATGCTACATGTCTAGTGAAAATTTTGTTATTTTTACAAAAATATACATGATTAAATAGTTTATAAATTTTTAATATCAATGGCAATTTTCTAAACTTCTACGAGATTTTTAAAAATATTTTAGGGAGTTTCTGCAATTTTTTTGTACTTTTAGAGTTTTTTTGTGATTTTGTGAAGTTCTAGGGGTTTGCGATTTTTGAACCTTCTGGATTTTTTGTGATCTTAAACTCTCAAAATATTTTGTGATTTTGTGAATTTTAAGAGGATTTTTGTAATTATTTATACTTGTAGAAATTTTTCTATGACTTTTGCACTTTCAGAAATTATTTTATGATTCTCTATACTTTCAAGAGTTTTTATGTAATTTTTAAAATTTTCATATTTTTTATTTTTTGAATTTTTAAGGGGTTTTTTGTGGTCTTTTGTACTTCTAAATATTTGTCTATAATTTTAATATTTTTAGAGATTTTTTTTGCATTTTTAAACTTTTAGGAGGTTCTTTTTAATTTTCTATATTTTCAGAATTTTTTTTGCAATTATATGTATGTTCAGGAGTTTTTCTATAATGTTTAAAATTTCAAAAAAAAAATATAATTTATTATATTTTCAAAGAGTTATTTTGCGAATTTCTACACTTTTATAGGTTTTCTAACTTTCAAGATATTTTTGTAAGGATGTAAAATGAGCCATATTGGGCTAGCATAATTCATTTGGATGAATTGCCAAAATTATAACAAGTCATGCCAAGCATGACTTGCCATATTGATGGATCGTGTCTAACATAATTCATCAAAATATATCAGGGTCAAGCACAACCCACTGCCCACAAATTTATGAGTTGTGTTGTGCTTAACTTGATATCATTTTTTGAAAAAATTAAAATAGAAAAATAGAAAAAGTTCTAGAAAAATATTAAAAAACAAAAAATTCTAAAAGTATATAAAAATAGAAAAATTTAAATAAAACAAAAAAAAACTTATAATGTTTGTATTTAAATAATTTTATAGAATTTTATTTTGAAATTGAAATTAAAAAAAACTAAATCCAAGCACTTCATGTCTTGTGATAGGGAGTCAGTTGGATGGGATGGACGATGTAATTGAATAGGAGGAATATAAGATGTGGTCGCAAAAATAAATAAAATTCAAAGTGAAGGAATTTGAAAAAGGAATTCAAAATTGTTCATGAGACGGATTAGATTGGCCGGTGTGTTATGTCATACCGGACCGATTCATATTGCCGGCCGCGCTAAGCCCAAGCCAACAGTCCAAATTTACACAGCTAAACATTTATTAAAAAATATATATATATATATAATAAAATAGAATAATTATTTTAATTATTTTATTAGGTTTAATCGTCAAAATTAATATCATTTTTCATTCCTTTTTCTCGTCCTATAGTCGTGACTTATTATCTCTCACTTTTCATTCGAAATATAATATATCCATCATACAACTTAAAATATATGGAATATTTGATTTTTAACTTTGTCTCAAGAAAGAATTTTCCATCTCCAGCTCCCGGTAACTATTAGAAAGGTCCAATCTACAATTTCTCAGGATTACAGAACAAATATGCAAAACTGCAAACAACATCCTCGCCCGGCCCCGAAAGTTCGATCATCGGCCGTAGATCTACGGCCCGTCAATCCTCCTCCTCTTCTTCTTTTTCAGATTTTCTCGTCGCTATGCCGGTGAAATGGTAAGAAATCTCGAATCCCATCTTCCAATTCCCGACAATGGCGACGCTAAGGTCATCTTCCCGCGTTCTCAGGTTGCTGCACTGGCAGCCGAACCCTGGCGCGACGCTGAGCAGCCAGATCCTGACGGAGGCGTGCGCTGCGGTCGAATCCCTCGGCGGCTCGCGCGGCGGGAGGTGGAAGACGACGCTGACGTTCTATCGGCCCATGCCCCGCGACGGGGCAGCCCCTGCCGAGAGCCCTCGCGATTTCCTGGGCGTGCAGCTCCACGACCGCCCGGAAAACTACTTCTTCATCCTCCGCGCCCACCGCATCCTCCTCCAGGCTGATTCCAATATCCAGGCCATCATGGAGAAGCTTCAGTCCTACAAGGCCCGCGTCGTCCTCAACTTCGAGGTCCCTACAAAATTCCACCTTTTTTGGTTTGGTTTCTGAAATTGTCCTTGATTTCTCTTTGATTACGTTATGTTTGTGATTTTTTAGGGAATTTTATGATTTTTGTTGGTTGTTGGGTTGTTATGATTTGAACTTGGTTTGGTATTCGATTTTGGGTTGATCTTTGGTGATTATTATGGATTGAATGGTGCGTAGAAGTTTTGATTTTGAATTGGAATTTTTAGAGCTTTAAATTATATGATTTAAGTGCTAGTAGGTTGTTATTGTTTGAGATTGGTTAGGGATTTGGTTTTGGGATTAAGATTTAGTGGCTATTATGGATGGAATTCTGGGTAGAGTTTTGAATTGCAATTTGGATAGAGTGGTTGTCTTGAGTGTTTGGGCTTGTTCTGGGTAGAGTTTTGAATTGCAATTGGGATAGAGTGGTTGTCTGAGTGTTTGGGCTTGTTCAGGGGAAATGATGCTTATATCTCCATTACTAGAAAAGGATTTTATCTATTGGAGATCATCATTTTATTGCTTCTCTAAGGTATTTTCTTTCACCAAGTTGTCTGTTTAAAATTTTAAACCTGCTTTGTAAGGATGGGGTATGGAACCCACTAAAGGATGACCGGTCCAAGTATTGTAACAACATAGTGTCTGTACCTTCTTAGGGTCAGCGTTGTGTTGATAGTGGCTTGAAAAGTGCTAGTGCATGTTGAAACTTGTAGAGGGCATGTGGTTTCATGTGTGAGATATAATCTCAAATGGATTTTGTAGTTCTATTTATATGCAGAATATGATCATTTCTTAAGTTGAGGGAAAGTTTTGTTGCCTAGCACATAATAGAGACATAGCCCTGGTTAACACTAATAAGTGCATTATCACCCATAGATTATGTTAAACCTATAAAACCATATTCCATATTTTCTCCTTTTTTTTTTCTTTTTGAATGAGAGTTATGTCCCTCATTCTGAGAAGTATGGAAAAATAAATAAGTAAATAAATAAATGAATCAATAGATTGTAGCATTTGTTGCAAGTTGAGGTTGCTTTCGTGGACCTACAAGAAAATAGGGATGGGTGATTACTAGGTTTTCAACTGTTGAAGTTGGAAAGCTCAAAAGTACCCCAAAGTGGGACTCATATTGAGGTCCTAAGAGTAAGGATATTGAACACAAGTAGTGATCCTTATTGCAACGTAGGTCTTCAATATGCAAGTTTTTCATCATTTTTATTTTTGTTGCTTCAATTGCCCAATGACATCTAACTTGGCATCATTATATGGTTACAAATCTACTTCTGAGAGTTTCAACGAATACCAATATGAGCATCACTAGTGATTGGTGAGGTATTTGCAATTCAAATGCTAAAATATGCTCAAGCTAATCAGGGAGCTTCAGAGAAGGAACATATAAACTCCAAGATGTTGAATTTCTTTTTCTGGTTAAGGTCCTGCTGATATTGAGTGGTTGATCCTCTTCAGTGTGGCATGTTTATTTCTGCCAACTGCTTGAATACATTACAGCCTCGTCTATTCCTTGTAGGGATCTCAATATCAACTTGGTGACTTTCAGATAAGGATAGGGAAATGTGTGCCTTCTCAATCTGAGACTTTAAGGGGAATAATGATGGAGGTATGCGGTAACAGTTTTTTCCCCTCTATTCCTTTGAAATTGTTAATTGTATTTCAAAATATATTTGTTTCGCATTATCCTTTTCTATGGTAGACTAAGTCCTCTGAACATTTGTGCAAAAACATTTTGGCTGAAAACATACTTAGCCATAATGAAGCTTGACTTTCAAGTGTTACTTGATTTTATATCAGATTCTCATTTCTTTGGCCATGCTCTGGTTGAAAAACACAAACTGTTGCCTGCAGCATCTAATTTCAATCTCTTTTATTGTCTTAAAGCTCCGCAATACATGGACAAGGTTTTAAAATAGCTACGCTAAGTGTTCAGTGGATAGTTTATCTTGCCTTCCTACTTCCCTGTTTTTATGTCAGTAGTTTTCTAGAAAAAAAAAGGCTTCCGTAAACATATTTTTTCACTTTCCTAAGCAACAGAGAGCTACACCGGATTTGTTTTTTCTGCTCTCGATGTTGGTCAGATATGTTATTGTTTTATAAGCTTCTGTTGGTTACGCTTTATTCTTGCCCTGTGAATGGCAATTGTTGAACTATCTCTGATGCCTTGTGAATCTTGCCCTTGCTGTCATGGGAGACATGGTAGATACTTGGCCGACTGAAAACAGTATGAGAGTTAAAGACTATATGAATGATGACAGTTTTTGGCTTATAACTTTGCTGTTAAGAGCCCATAATAGGGAAAGAAGTAATTGTTAAAAGCTGGAAGTCTCTTGTGACAGCATGTTTTTTGGGTAGAATCTGTAACATGTTTGTGGAAAATCAGCATGGAGAAGGAAATGAATGCCTGGAAAGGAGATACATATCCGTGGAGCCTCAGGGGAGAATTGATCCCTAAACAATCATAGTGAGATTCCGTGATGGACGAACCTACATATTACTCTACCTCCATGGATTCATCAAAATAAATTAGAAAATGCATCAGTAATGCAAATTATTACTCAATTCCCAGCACATTTGCTATTGGATCATTAGCCAATCTGAATAAGTACATACATTTTTCATGATGAAGTTAATTTCTCTGTAGTACTGATTGATTGAATGTTTCTTTTTTTTTTTTCTCTAACAGAATTTATTAAAATGCATTGATGTTGCATATTGTTTGGCAAAGCTACTATCGGTAGTGAATCTGCACTTGTCCAAATCTTTTATGAAGCCAATGACTTTTATGTTATCTTTCTACAGGTTGAATATCTGCCATTGTCATCAATTGAGAAATCCAGGCAAGTTTTGGAAGAATTTGTCGAAATATGGCAGGAAACAGTCTCGAAAAAATCATTGCCTGGCCACTTTCTGCACATTGAGTCGAATTTCTCTGATTATGGCCTCCACGATTACTACACTACGCAGCACACTGCAGTTCAATATGGCACTTGTATGCAACAGCTGATCGCCGCTGTAAGAACTTAGCAAGAGTAACTCCAATGCAGTCAAGCTTACTGTTAGAGGATGTGTAAACTTGGTTCTTCACTTTGCCCCTTGTAGTCTGTCTGCATTGCATTGCCTAGCTTTCAGTGAGTTGATTATAAGAGAGATATGGATAGTTTCATATTGTAAGACTGCCTACATATTGCTTTCTCATTCAGCAGGAAGATTGTTGTTGATGGGGCGGGACTCAGGCCTAAGGCGGATCATCCATATCTGGTCCTAAAGCCCACATGGATTGTAAGTGTTCGGTAGGCCCAAGTCCAGCCCCATAGGCCCATCCGGAATTGCAATTTAGGCCTGAGGTGCGTTTTGGGATCGGGCCGGGCAGGTCTGACCCAACCAAAGTTTGGTACCAAATGGGATCATGAGATGAGAGTTGATAGGTAGGGTGGGTGGGATACATTTGCGACAGATGGTTTAAATTAAAACCAAATCTCATGACAGTCCACCTTTTCTTTTGGGACCACCATAATTTTTATTCTTGGACCACTCTTTGATCATCGCTGCGCTCATTATGTGCCCCATTTTAGTTGCCATTAGCCAGTTGGCCTGTCTTTCTTGTGTCACCTTATTATTGGCGGTCTATGTTACTACTGCGGTGGTCCAGATCCCGCAACCCGCGATCCATGACTCAACTTGCAATCGGCTTTTGAGTTTCAACGAATCCCAACTGTTTGTTCGAAGAAGGTTATACATCATACGTTGCGGACCCTCAACCATCGCTAGGTGTTGATCTGAATATTTTTCAGTTTCTGGCTCCTTTGTAAGCATGGATGGAAAGCATTCAAGAGTGTGGGGCAGGTGAGAGTTCTTGAAATTTAAGGAGATAGAGATGTGCTAAGCTTTATTGAATCAATCCCTTGAGATAAGAAAGCACTTGAAAGTGATTTATCGATGGAGAAAGAAAGACAAATGGTTGGGTTACAAAACTCTAGAGGACAATTCTAGAATCTTTATTGTTTTATGTGGAAGTGAGACACATTTTTTTTTTTTTGTTGGCGATTGTAGATTATCGCTGTAATTAACATCTATTAAATATGTGAGTGTCGTTAATATTTTATTAAAAAACTTGGCTAGGAATTTTACCTAGTAATAATAACTAAGAAAGATGAATGAGTCTTATCAAACTTTTTGAAGATTGTTGTTCTAGATATGCTTAACCCTAAACCTAATCCTCAAAAAGAATGAAAAAGACCAAATCGCCCTCCGTGAAACTATTGAGACCCTTCATGTACTTGAGGAGGCATGGCATGCATTAGTAGTTCATGCCTTCATGGTCCACCATTTGTTCTCCTTTGTCTCTCGCTACTAAAACTATTGAAATCCCATCGCCATGTTTCTCCCTTTTTTAAACTTTAAACCAAAACAAGAACAAAGCATCAAACGTCACACATATTCTCTCTTTATATCTAATCTCTTCCCCAACATTCTAACCTAGTTTCAATATAAAAATGCCCATGAGATGTGCATGGGAACTAAAGCAACCACGACAAATATATTTTGAGTTTGCAAAGTGGCCGCACAAGTATATAGAATACTAAACTCACCAAATCCACCTTGGTACTTGCAAGAATATCCCATTGGCCGAGCCAACTCAACAAAAGCCTCAGCTTTGCTCTAAAGTGATTCATTCACCTCGAGACCCTAGGTTTTTTTTTTTTTCCCCTAAGGTTCCTACCTGGTTCCTTTCTTTTTGGTTACCTTTGTTTGCATGGGCTGCATGCCATTGGGAGATGTGGAGAATCTCTTTAGTTTGGTGAGCTTCTTATCCTTTTTAGGGTTCATGACAATTCACAAACGAGTCCCTCAATTATTCATTATTTTCTATTAACACCTTGCTTTCCTTTTTATAATCTTTTTGTATAATCTACTCATTTAAGAGCAAGCTAAAATGGAAGGTACTGCTGAATTGTATCACAAATATCTCACTAAAAGAGTAATAAGGAGGAATAAACCCTAGTAAATATTGGAAAGGCCAGGGAGGTATCTGTAACATGTGAAGATTATAGGGAGTTAATTATAATTAATCTTATCCTTTTTAGGCAGATATGAAGCTTTGCATGGTCCTTCTAGTGGATACATGCTTAGTAATAAAGGCATCGGGAAAGGGGAAATAATAATGTCGGTATCATTTGCATGGGAAGGTGAAAGCTATCTGCTTTTGAGAGGCCGAAGGGGAGGGCACAAAACAAAGCAAACCAAACCAAACCAAAGCAAAGCAAAGTAAAAAGAGGGTTAGAATTCCATGCAGATCTCTGCATGGGGAATCAGATGCCAAGAAGAACTTGCTTTTTTTAATCGAACAAAATGAAGAAGAAGAACTCGCCTTTTCTTGAGAAAAGGCAAACCTTTGCGCCAGAGTGTTGACCAAGGCCTTTGATCAGTTTGACCACTCGCGCGTACACACTCGTCGATGTAGTTCTGTTTCAAAAATTTTATTCAATCTGAGCAAGTACCATGCAATTTCCATTCGAAATTGCGAATTCCTCTTCCAAAGAAGAAGAGAAATTCAAATTATTAAAAAAAATTTAATTTTAATAATTTTAAATAATATTATTATAATTAAATAATAAAATTGAGTTGTACTCAGACTCAGCAGTTCGAAAGCGAAGGGAGCAAACTCGAATTCGGTATACCAAGCAGCAAAGAATGTTGGCTCGACACGTGCACCCAAATAATAACGATTCGGACCGCTTTTTTCCTGGCTCGACCAAACCGCCCCTGCATCGAAGTGCCAGCTGTGCGGGCTCCACCGATCCGCTTCGACGCAATCATCAACTCGGAAACGTCTTCAATGGCGTCGCATCAAGTACATCGCCATCAATTCTGTGATTATTGTCGTTTTTATTTTGTTTTTCTTGATGTGCCGAAAAGGTTTTGAGTTCTCCGGACGGTGACCGCGGTGACATATTTGTGATCGACAAGTGATGTGAAATTTGAGCATCCAAAATTGGAAAAGCAAATAAAAAAAAAAACAAAAATTGTACGTGATTTGATTATCAGATTTAATATCACAACAATATATTAAAAAAGAAAAAACATAATTTTAGCTAAAATTTCTCCATTATTCCAGCATATATTTTCATTAAATTGATATTATAATTGTAATTATCAGTCTTTTCCGATGCTCCTAAGTTGTTTTGATTATTTAATAATAGTGGCAGTGGCATGTTATAGTTGGACAAGTGATACGAGATTCCTCCAAATCTATGAATTTTATTAGTTGAATTTATGATAATTTTAAGAAAAATAAAGAAAACAATATATAAATTTTTACATAATTAATAACTTATTATTTAGTAATGGATTGAAAATAAGACTAGTCTAATTTTAGCTCAACTAACAATTAAATGTCAAAAAACTAGTCCAATTAAAATTTTAATTACTTTTACTTAAAAAAATTAAAATTAATTATTTTAATTTGTTAAAAAATAAATTATTATAAATATTAATTAATTTTTCAATATCAAACCATTGTAGAGTTAATTTTTTTTTAAAAAATGCTAGTCTCCCAATAGTTCGACTAACAACCAAATGTTAAAGAAATAATTTGATTATTTTTTTCACTAATTAAATTATTGTAAATCATTTATTACCAAATGCACCTTTAAGTGATTAGTTTTTTATATGCTTACCGTAACATTGGATATGATATAATATATATATATATATATATATAATTTTTGCATGCTTTATTTAAAGCCTAGCAAAGATTTTTTTTCATTAGTTTAATGAATACTGTCAAATTAGACTGTTTTTAAATGAGTGATTATTTACTTTCCTTGGCATATCCAATAGTGTTTTTGTGTATTTTGTATCAGAGAGCATGCCATATATAATAATAAGATTCCAACAAAAAACAAATGAACTACAAATAATTAGGATGGATCCTGTTAGCGACGGATGGATGTTGGATTGGGACAGCACACACAGTTTGTGAGGCTTTTGCTCTTGAGTTCATCGGCCGCGGTTGATGACGACTCCTTCCGTCCAAAGAACGAAAAATACAAAAAAAGTCATGGCTTGAAAGGCACCCTCACGTCCATTATTGCATTGCATGCACTAAAGTAAGAGATATTATTCTCCTGTAATCTCACCATTCTTATGACCTCAATCACACCAAGCTTGATTAGATTCACTCTGCTTTAGAGTTCAAAATACTGTTTTCCATATTTGCATACAACTCCCCGCAGTCTTCATATTTGTACTAGAGTCCCTCCGATCCTATCATAGGAGCGTGGACCTTTCTGTGATAAAGATTCCATACTGTCTTTAACACCAAAACACATGAATTTGAGAAGGTATACGCACGTACGATATGCAAATACGATGTAGTTAGTGTATAAAAATATGAAAGATTGCAGCGAGGTGTGTGCAAGAAAATCCCTATTCATAGAATTCTCCCACCAAACCTAATCTTCTTCGGTTAAGCATGATTTGTTTATTAGGGTTTAAAGTGGGGTCTAGGGTTTGGAGTACGTAGTGGGCTGGTTGTCTGGAAATGGAGGCTTAAGAGGGGTATTTGTTTGGAAGCTCTGCTTTTAAAATATTTTTTTGAATTTTATTTTTATTTGTTGGCAAAGATGCATGTTGTTGCTTTTGGAGTGCATATAAAAATTGAAGTTAAAAAAAGGAGAGATCAAGTGTGGTTGGTCCCCTAAAGAGAGGGTTATGCTAGTTGGCATTTGCTTGGATTTCTCTTGCTTTCTTGCTTGCACATTTGTCTACGTATCTGCATCAATATGTGCACCATTCCTCTAAGAGCCAACACCTTCTTTCCTTTTTTTCCAAAAAAAAAAAAACTTTTACACATTAAAAATATATTTGTATGAACCAATTCTATAATTGATTTGATTCAATTCTGCATCGTTGCTGCGACTTGTTTTGTAATTAATATGATCCTATTTTGTATCTTTAATGAAAATCGACAGTGGTTGCTCTGCTAAAAAGAGCACTGTGCTAGTTGGCATTCGCTTGAATTTCTCGTGCTTTTTCTCTCATATTTATGTGCATATTTGCATGAATATGTGCGCGCCACCCCCTCCTAGAGCGGACACATTTTTTCTTGTTTAATTTGTTAAAAATATATTTACATCGACATATTTTGTCTCGTAAGCGAGAAAATATCAAGATATAATATGATGGACGGTTAAGATTTTATGATATATTTCAAAAAAAAAAAAAAAAAAAACTCTAGTGTATAAGAATAGGTATTTTGTGATAGTTAGGATTTTCTTGGTCTTTGCTCACGATCGTAAGCTTATTACGCAGTTGTGTATGCTCTCTTAGCTTCTTTTCTCATCTCCATTTCTGTGCTTTCAGATCACCCTTTAAAGCCAATTTAAATCTTGTCCTTAACAAATGAAATCCATATTTTGAATTTATGAAGGTTGGATAGCAACTGCATGCAAATGAAGAGTTTGGGACTTGGGATCACCGTATAAAGCGAGAGTTGCTCACTTGCCTTAGTTCCTCCACTTTCCACTATCAACACATACCAATAATTGCCACAACAAGCAGAAAGGGATGCAAGCCGTAAGTTAGTGGCAGGGGAAGTCCGTTTTCGGCGAGTGTTGCCATCAATCTTTTCTTTTTTTATGCCCCACATGTCTGTCTCCCCTTGTTTTGTTAATTGCTATTTTGTCTCCTCACCTGGCTGTGAGTGCTTGTCTTCATTTTCTTTTTTCATTCTTTTCTTCACGATGAATAGAACATATATGTTATTGCAAATTATTTCTCTCACCAAAACCAAAAGATATAATTCTTATATATATTAAATATGTTACTGACGTATCAAAATGTATTAGACCCATATAATTCAACATTATTTTCTTAGCCAGTTATGCCAAGCCTCGACTCAGATCACCAGTTACCTTAGCGACCAGTAAACTATCACTACAACAATTTTAACCAAACACGACACTAATTAACTGTTGTTAAGTAAAGCATTGCCAATAGAGTTATATTAATGATGCTTGACCTAGCACTGCTAATGTAGAACAAATAACCAATGCTAATATGCTTAGTGTCACCTATGTTAGTTTATTGTTGGCGCTAATAAATTAGCGTCGGGAATAATTAGTTTGACGATGCTAATAGAATAGTGCTAGCTAGTGTTTTATAAAATACGACCTTCTCTTCCTTCATCTGGATCTTTCTTCTTTCTCTACAATCTCTGTCTCCTTCGTCTCTCTATCTGAAAATATTGTGCAATATAATCTGTCTCCTACCCCTACACGAACGCATCTCCAGCTTTGAGCTCGACATCATCTCTACAAAACTCCAAATCTTTGACATCTATCTCCTCACTATGAATTTGGAGGGCCCAATCTTCCTCTTCCTTGGTTGTTCCACAAAACCCCAACCTTTCTTTATAGCTTCTCCCTCTTACTCTCACAACCTTGATTCTGTCCCGCCTTGAGTAGTGAAGATCTGGGATTGAGAGATTCGAGGTAAGGAATTGGTCTTGTATTCCTTTGGGTTAAAGAGATATTTTTGGCAATTGATGGCTTCTTCCTCCAAAATAATACCA
This sequence comes from Trichopus zeylanicus subsp. travancoricus, assembly GCA_005019695.1. Classification (NCBI taxonomy): domain Eukaryota; kingdom Viridiplantae; phylum Streptophyta; class Magnoliopsida; order Dioscoreales; family Dioscoreaceae; genus Trichopus; species Trichopus zeylanicus. The sequence goes on from RXID01022204.1 coordinate 686,721, forward strand.
TTGTAACTATTTTGATTATCACTTTAGACTATATTCCATTAAGATTTTACACAATGTTTAAGTTTGTTTTGAGTTTTATCATGTTGACTTAGTTGTATTTTGATAATATTTTCACTGCCCTTCTATCTAATCAAATTAAGATTCATATTAAAAAATAATTTAGTGATCCTAATCCTTTTCTAAATTTATCTTATACTAGAAGGCTTACCAAATTCTTATATGAATTAATCTACTACTCTGACTCAAATTCAATTAGGTCACTTCTTTAAATACCCTATTTATTTAAGAGTTTCAGATAGTGAAATAGAAAGTCATAAATCAAAACTTTTAAAATATATTATGACGCTAAACTAGTTAGTCTCTTATGAGAGTTAGTAATATTGGAGCTTTATTTCTATTATTGTAATCCTTTCTTCTTTCTCATTAATAAAATCTCCTCTGGATTATCTTCGTTCGTGGAGTAGATCGTAAATTGAACCACATAAATCTCTTGTATGTTATTCTTTTTTCTTTTTTCCTTTTCTTCTTTTACATTGTGAAATGTAGTAGATATCAATCTTCTGCGCAATAAATTAATATCAGAACTTAGTTCAAGATGTCTACCACAAAATTTAATATAGCAAATTCATTGAAAAATAAGAATTTCTTATTTTACAAGATTCTGTACAACCTTTACTCAACAAAGATTAAGAAGTATATTAGAGAATGTCATATTTAAAGATATCATTGAAAGTATCTAAAAGAACTAACAGTTAGAACACATAGCACTATCCACCTCAGTCTTATTGATGAAATACTTTGTCCATTTCTTGATGAAGCATCACCTTCAGAGCTTGAAACAAATTGGAGAAAAAATATATAAGTCTTTTTCAAACCAATTTACCAAAAGTACAAACTTCTCAATCTTCGGATAAAAGAAAGTACGAATATGATTATTCATATTAATACTTTCAATAAATTAGTCTTTCAATTGCTAGCATTGATGTCAAAATTGAAAATGAATACAAAACAATTATTTTATTATCTTTTCTACCTTCTTCCCTTAAAAATATAAAAATTGCTCTCATATATAGTAAGGATTTAAAATTTGATAATATTTCTACTGCTCTTCTATCTAATGAATATTTGAAAAATTTGAAAGAAATGAGTCATACTTAGAAATATTAATTACCAGAGATTGTACTAAAGAAAAAGTAAAACTACGTCACTCTAGATTTAAATCTAAAGAAAAGAGTTGCAGGTACTATAAAAAAAAGGGACATGTAACTGAAAAATATCAGAAGCTCAAACCAAAAAAAGAGAAAGAATCTTAGTCTACATAGCAAGTGTCAGTTGCTAAAGAAATTCTAATGATGATCAGTGTAACATTCTCTTTGTTAGTTTTGATTTTGATCATTATCATAATACTTAAATTTTTTATTCTAGTTGTTCTTACTATATATACCCTAATAATGATTGGTTTGAAGACTACAATTCCTATAATGATGATAATCTTAATTAGTAATAATAATTCATGCAAAACTATCAAAATTAAAACAATCAAAATTAAGATATTTGATACTATTATTGAGAATCTTACTAACATTAGAAATGTTCCTGATTTGAAAAAAAATTTAATTTCTTTCAATGTTAGATTTATTGGCTGTAAGTATTCTACTGAAGGTAGAGTTTTTAAGATTCCTAAAGGCTCGTTAATAATAATGAAGAGTCTAAAGCATGAAAATTTGTATGAGTTAGTATGAAAAACCATTGAAGCTGAAGTAATAGTTTTTCAAGGTTCTTCTAATATAACCCATTTATGACATAGACATCTCGAGCATATGAGTGAGTGAGATTAGACTAAACTCAACAAAATATAATTGTTGAAAGATCTCAACTCATGCAAATTAAATTTTTGAAAGCATTGTCTCTATGGTAAATAATTTAAGATAAAGTTTAACACCGGTATTTATTGTACTAAAGACTTAATTGATTATATTCATTCTAATGTGTGGTGTTCTCCTATTTCATCAAAATTTAGTGCTCATTATTTTTTAATTTTATTGATAATTTTTTTAAAAAAGTGTGGATTTATTTTTTGTATCACAAAATTAAAGTATTTTCTATTTTTAATTGATGAAAAACTTTAATTAAAAGAAGGACGGATAGAAAAATCAAATACCTTAAAAGGGACAATGGTAAGGAATATAAATCAATAAAATTTCTTAAATTTTATGAAGATAAAAACATCAAATACCACTTTATCATGCCAGGAAAATTTCAACGGAATGGTATGGATAAAAGGATGAATAAAATTTTATTACAGAAAATATATAATATGCTCAGTGTAGTAAATCATGCTAAGAATTTTTTAGTAGAAGCAATTAACATAATATATTTCATTGTGAATCACTCTCCTCAGATAGATATTAGTTACAAAACTCTTAAAGAGGTATAAACTAGTGAGCTTATAAATTATTTTTTCCTAAAGATTTTTGGTTATTCTACTTATGTGCATATCATTAATGATAAGTTAAATGCATATTCTAAAAAATCAATTTTCTTTGGTTATGCTAAAGGAGTTAAGGACTATCATTTGTGGGTTCCTAGTATTCACAATTTAATTATTGAGAGAGATAAAGTATTTGATAAAAATGTCATGTTAAAATCTCTCGAAAAAAGTCCTAGTAATATAATTCAAATGGAGGTGAAGCCTACAATTTCTCTATCAGATGATATTTAGGGTATATCAAGCTTTCAAAAAAATTTTGAGAATCAAGTTAAAATTTCTAAGAAGGTTCTGTTTCAAAGATTTTAAAAAAATATAAAACCACCCGAAAGGTATGATTTTGAGGATATAACAACTTTTGTTTTATTTACAGACAATGATGATTCTTCTTCCTCTAAAAAAATAGTGCAATATTATAATTCTTTTCAGTGACAAATTATTATGAATAAAGAAATGGACTCTTTTCAAAAGAATCATACTTGGGATTTAGTGAAATTATCAAGAGGTAAAGAAGTGATTAGTTACAAGTGAATATTTCAAAAGAAAAAAATTCTTCTGAGATAGATAATGTAAAATTTAAGACTCATTTAGTTGTAAAATAGTTCACAAAAGGAGCATATTAACTTCAATAAAATTTTCTCTTCTATGGTTATACATATACCTATTCATTTTTTACTTGTTTTAGTTATTTTTCATAATTTTGAGTTAGAATAGCTTAATATCGAAACTGTCTTTCTTCAATGAGAATTAGAAAAGCAAATTTTTTTTATATAGCCACATGAGGGATTCATTTAAGAAGGCAAAGAAAATTACGTCTGTAAGTTGAATAAGTCATTTTATGGTTTGAAACAGTCTTCAAGGTAATGATATAAAAAATTTAATAGTTTTATATTGGGAGAAGATTTTATCCATTATAAGCATGATTGTTGTATCTACTTTAAAATGTATGTCAATAATTCATTCATTATATTGCTTTTTCTATGTTGATGATTTGCTTATTATTGTTCAAAATATATCTCTAATTAATGATTTGAAGCATAGAATGAAAAAAGAAATTTAAGATGAAAGATTTTAGTACTGCAAGAAAGATTTTTGGCGTAGAGATTGATCGGGACAAAAAACATGGTAAGTTATGACTCAAACAGAGTAAATACCTTGAGAAAATTATTTCTCATTTTGGCATGTAAAATTCAAAACCTATTAGTACTCTTTTAGCAACTCACTTCAAGCTTTTTGCTTAATTGTGTCATTCTATAGAGGAGGAGCATACATATATAAAAAATATCATATACACTATGGTATGCATAAAACTTGATATTGTATAATCAGTTAGTGTTGTCAGCTGCTACATAAAAAATTTAGAAAAAGAGCATTGACAAGGTATAAAGTAGTTATTGAGATATATTAAAGATACTCTTAATGTTGATCCATGTTTCAATAAGAATATGGTTCAACAGGCTGAAATTATTGACTACATCGATTCATACTATGCTGAAGATCTTAATCGATGATAATCCCTCATCAATCATCTTTTCGCTATTTGTAATGGTCCTATTAGTTGAAGGTGTACCTTGAAGTCAACTATGGTATTGTCTACAATAGAGTCAAAGTATATAGCAGCTACAAAAGTAGTCAAAAAAACTCTATAGTTAAAAAATTTGGCAAGTGAAATTGGTTTCTCTAAAGATGTTCTCTTTATTTTTTTTACGATAATCAAAGCGTCATATACCTTGTGAAAAATCAGATGTACCATGTCAGATCAAAATACATAGATATATGTTTTCTTTACAAAAGTCTATATTTCAAGAAATCCTATAGATATGTTGATGAAGGTGATTTTGATTGATAAGTTCAAACTTGAACTTGATTAATGTTCAAGATCGTTGATCGAATCCTATAGAGCAATGACAAAGACATCTATTGAAAATTCAAATTCAAAGAAAAAGAGGATTTAAGCCAAGGTTGATATTTTTGACTTAGTTGTATCTCTAATTTGGATTTTTCAAAGAGTCCTAATCCAATTAGGTTTCAAATTAGGAAGTGATTTAGCAATTCTACTCATTATCTGAATTTCTCTCATATTAAAAGACTTGGATTAGTGGACGAGATCCTTATATAAATCAGTCTTCTACTCTGACTTAAATTTAGTTAAATACCGGATTTATCTAAAGGTTTCAGATAGTGAGATAGAGAGACATAAATCAAAACTCTCAAAATATCTTGTGACGGCTAGACAAATTAATCTATTGTGAGAGTTGGTGATAATATAGTTTTATCCAAGGTTTTATGGTGCAGTTTTGGTTTCGATTTCGGGACCCAGCGAAACCGATACGTTTCGGCTGTTTCTGTTTCTGTTTCGGCCGTTTCGGTTTCGGTCGAAAGATTTTTTTAAATTATTAATTGGGTGTTGACCAGAGTTTAACTATATTTTGAATGTACTTTGACTTCAAATTAAAAATGCAATAAAATATTGAAAAAAATTTGAAAAAATTGGAAAAATTACGAATGATTTTATACTTAGTTTTACTTAATATTAAATATTATTTTAATTAATTAATATTAATTTTGATTGTTAGTCACTGATATAGTCTACTTTTAATATATATTAGTGTATTAAAAAAATATATAAGAAATAATATGAATATGATTAAAAGTTAAAAATTAACATAAGCACATTTAACTTTTCATTAAAATGTACTTCACACATACATAATTTATAAATTCTAAGATAATACAACTAATCATCATAATCATCATCAGTTGAGTTTGGAACATCTGAGTGTGGAATTACAAATTCAGTACCTGGATGATCCAGACGAGTATTTGTAGGCATATGAGTCAGAACAACTAGCTCTGCGCGATCTCGTAGTAGCAGTTCTGAAGTATAACCATACATCGAATGTCTAAAATAAAATGATAGCCATATTGATTGACAACACATAGTAAAAGTGGTCCAATAACCCATGAGAAATAAATATCACACTGTGCGAAGTGTTTAGGGAAAATTATGGTAAGACTCTGATTGATAGTATTAAGTGAAACTTGTTGAGGGGCACGCTGATTTTTTTTAGTTATTAATTGTGTGTTGACTATAGTTTGACTATATTTTGACTATATTTTGATTTTAAATTAAAAATACGATAAAATTTTGAAATTTTTTTATAAAAATATAAATATTATGAAAGAATTTATAATTAATTTTACCACAATATTAAATATTATTTTAATTAATTAAAATTAATTTTGATAGTTAATTACTGTTTTTATATATTACTATATAAAAAAATATATGAGAAATAATATGAATATGATTAAAAAAATAAAATTTAACATAAGCAAATTTAACTTATTATTAAAGTATAATTGATATATACATAATTTATTAAATATAATGTAATACAACTAATCACCATTATCATCAGTTGAGTTTAAAACATCTGGATGTGGAATTATTAATTTAGTACCTGAATGATTCAAATGAATATTTATAGACATACGAGAATAACTAGCTCTAAGCAATCTCGTGACAGTGATTCACATGGGGGTAAGACCGACACAAATTTTTTTTGCCTTTACTTTCAGTGGAACGATCATGCGCGCATGCACATAAACAAAAACATCAACGTGTTTTGATCAAAATTATTTTCATTTCAGTTTCAATCAAAATATTTTTTTATTAATTATATTTTGACTAAAATTTAACTTTATTTCAATTATTTTTTAACATCAAATTAAAAAATTATAATATGTTTAAAAATTTTAAAAAATAATGAATAATTACATGAATAATATTATGTACGTGAACAGTATCTGAAAGAAACCAATAAGGACGTCAAAATTAAAATGGCGATAGCGCTGGCCCTAGTGTAAGGCCGGCTTCAGCTTGCGGGAGTACGGGTCAGGTCGGTGAAGGGGCGAGATAGGCGAGGGAGCGGTGGTATACTAGCGAGTGCGCAGGGCCCTTGGGCTCGGACATGAAGCCGGTGCAAGGTTCCCCCCCCCCACCCCCCAAAAAACCCGGGGCTCCCACGCGCGCGAGCCCGGCAAGCTCCCGCCCGCACTCTAGCCCGACGAGCTCCTGCCCCCTCGCGTGATGTGCTATGTGCTATGGTCCCACAACTCATTAATCAAAGCATCAAGAAATGTGCTATGTGAAATTTCAATGCACCTACGCAAAATGTCTATGCTTTGAATGCTATCTTCAAAGTTTCCAAGTAGAAGATAAGAATAGAATGAATCCTGAAGTGTAGTGCCAAAGAGAAGAAAAGCTTTTACACATGTTACCTACAGTCAACACTCAAAATAAAATAGTAGCAATAATAAAATGAAAGACTTGTGATACTGAAATCCAAATTATAGCAAGCATCAAATAGTTGAAAATTGAAACAAAATAATGTTGTCTATGCATATTAACTATTATTTGCTATCTACTTGAGATTGATTTACCAAACAAATTGATATTTTTATGTTTGGACGGCTGAGAAAACATTAGAGCTGTCCTCCATCATCTAGAGCATGTCTATTCTCCATTACAAGGCTGTAGATTTTACTCCAACTATAGTATATGCATAGTTCTGTGTTTATAAATGCATAGTTTCTACTTAATTTCTATATAATGTTAATATAATATCTATAAATGTGTTTCATGTTTCTAACTAGATCACCATGGTGTGTTTCGTGAAAGCACGTAGGGGTTTGGGGTACTAGTAGATTTGAATGCTGCTCACCTTCCACCATCATAATCAAGTCATTGGAAAAAACATGACAAGGTTCTTGATGTAGCTAGAGATTTTTGCAAAAGATAGGAGCAAGTTACTGGTCATATTCACTGACTGGTGAGCTATACTGTAGGAAAGGAAGGAATGGACTTGGCAGATATAATGGTAAAAATAGTTATATTCATATTTCTTGAATCAAAATATTAATAATATTCAAAATATTTTCTGACTCGGATATCTGTATGTATATTTAGGTCAATAAAAAATTGGAGAACAATGTGAAAAAAGGGATTATGTGAATTCTAGACAAATGATAGCATGATCAGAAAGCTGATATGAAGAAGAAATACTTCACACCTTTTAAGAATGACTTAGAAAGACTTACCACCTATCCAAATCCTAGGATTGAGGAGGACCAATAACCTATTTGGTTTGATATTAGTACTTAAAGAATGTTAGAATATTTGTACTCTCCATTTTGATGTGTATGTCTATTGATTTCTTATGACTAATTTTGTTTACCTTTTGATTTTTAGGAGTTAAGTAAGAAAAATAAAAGGCATCAAAAAAAGATAGAAGATGAGCCACTCTCTTAGTTGCAAAGAATATGCCAACTTGAGGGTTGAGGTATAGACTTTAACTAGGTCAAATTAAATGCCCACTTCTCTTTTATTCTCTTTATTATCTTCAAATAACGCTACCTTATGTAGCTTGAGAATGAAATAGGATCAGAACCTTTCAACCTAGAGATATTCCTCATCAAAGATACCAAGAAGGGCAGATAGTCAGTTGATGTAGCATCCGCAATAAAAATGGTGAGTACTTATCTTAAAGTTATTATTTATTTATTTTAATGAAAGATTGTTAACAATCTTATTATTCGTAATACAGGAGAAGATATCTTAACTGAGGTAGGATATGCCTAGGGAATCTACTTCGGATATTGCTATCCAAAACAAGATATATGATCATTTTTTTGGTCCTGACAAATACAATTAGATATGGACATTTGATATGGGGCTGATGCCCAGATTTCTCTCTAACTCATCCTTCAGAGCATCACAAGATAAAGTCTCTTCTTTACACCCAAAATCAAATATAGACTATAATCTAAGTTGAGATAGCCTCTATAATGAAGAGATTGCATATTTCTCTTTAAAACTTAAAAATTTGCATAGAACTAGTTATTTGAAAATTTTTCAAATTACATCTTTCTTCTCAAAACTTTAAAAATTATAATTTTTTGGGTTACTCGATATATTGAAAAAAAATTTTCGGATGTAAATTTATCACTATAATCAATAATATTTTAAAAATATATCGTTTGAGATTATTTAAATTGAAGTAAAAAAATAAAAATATTTTTGATCAGGTGTTGATTAATATAATGAAGAATATGAATAAAAATTAACTCCAGATTGGTTTATATTAGACATCAGATATGGTCTAAATTAAGCTCTAGTTCTAAATTATATCGAGTTGAAACGAGTTTAAACCAGGTTATGATAAAATTATTATTTTATATCTTGGGTTTAAGTTTAATTTGAGATTAGACTAAAGCTAATTTAAACCAACCAAAGGTAAAATAATAATTTTATATATTAGGTTGAAATTTAATATGAAATAGACTTTTCAGTTGAACAAGAGAATTTTTTGCAATAATGATATAAATACAAAAGTCTTCTTTAACCAAGTAAGGACTATCTTTTTTTATTTTAGTTTGAATGACATTAGATGATATATATTTTCAAAATATTTTTTGTTCTAATGATAAATATATACACGCTGAAAATTTTTATAAGATATCCAGTAATGTAAAAAAAAAAAATTTTAAATTTGAAGGAGAAATATTCAATTTTAAAAAATTTCGGAGAGTTATATGTAATTTATCAAGTTTAAGAAGAAATATATAATTTAATAAGATTTCAAAAAAATTATATATAATTTTTTAAATTTGAAAAAAATATGTAATTTTATAAAATTTTAAAAAATTATATGTAATTGACCTAATTTTATATATTATTAAGATATTTATATATTTTTTAAAATGGAAATCTAAACTCAATAGAGACATTCGTTAAAACGTTAATTCAAATTTGGACTTTAAATTGACGAGCATTGATCAAATATGATCCAAGCGGATCAGGCACCGCACCGGAACCAATAATTATTTGGGAGGTGGAAACATTTTTGCTCGTGCTGCGCTTGTCTTGTAGCCCACTTTCACCAAATCATTTTGCACACCCAATTTCACTACTTCCACAGCGATCCATTCCTAGTAACCGAATCTCCCTTTATGACCGCATTTAAATCAAGCCAATATCTTAACAAGATACGAGAAAAATCTATACCACCTTATCATATTAGCCTCCCCTTGTCGCCTCGCGACCTCCATGGGTCCCGCCCGAGTATCACGCCAAATCCCGACCCGAACCCATACCATACTTAAATAAAAAGTTACCTTCTCCACCACAACCACCTCCTCCTCCTCCTCCTCCTCCTCCCCTCCGATTGAATGAATAATGATGTGTACACTGCATGAATATTCGATTACATCATCGACTACCATTTCATATGTTGTTTACAGTCGTCATCACAAGAGCAAGGCCGCCGGGGGCCGGGTTCGGGAGAAGATGTGCTGCCCGGGGGCCAGAATGGCCCGGGGGTCGTACCGGAGCTTGCGGTCCACGAACCGGGCCCACCCGTCTCCAAAGTGGTGGGCCCAGTCGGATTCGGTCTTATAGCCGGTGAGGTAGAGCTTGAAATCGTAGCCGATGGATCTGCACCGGTCGACGATCTCCCGGTTCTGGGCGAGCAGGCTCTCGACCGGCGGTCCGGCCGGGTAGGGCTGGGTGAAGCGGAGCAGCGCCACCAAGTAGAACACCTCGCTATCCGGCAACGCCACTGACGTCCGAGGGTCCCACCTGCACAAAAAAGACAAGGCACCCGGGCCCACGGATCAGACGGTCCAGATTGGGAATATCAGCGGGGCACGTGGGATGCCCCTGTCCTTTCCGAAAATGGCAATCGGATCCCCTGCTGCGGCTGCCTGCGAGGGCAAAATTACGGAAATGGGCTTTATGTAGATTGCTTACGTGGCACGCCGGAGCGGGTACACCAACATGGGCCCACCGATGCCACCTTTGAGGATGGTCTTCAGAACGGTCCGGTCGAAGTCGACGATGTCCGCCGAGGAGATGAGCAGGTTCAGCCAGGGATGCGGCGCGTGCCAGCTGCCGTTCGCACGTGCCTCGCGTTCCACCACGTTGACACGTGACAGGAAGTCCACGTAAGTCATTTCCGTGGCGAACTCCAGCCCCCGGACGCACCTCAGGGGGCGCAGCATCTTCGCGGCTCTCTGCGGGAAGCGGAGAGACGTTTTTTTTTCAGTAATAATAATAATGATAATAACAATAATTCAAGAGTGGCAAACGAAACGGAATTATTGTGGCCGTTATTAATGAGGGAAACGACAAAATTGCGGATCCTTCACGGGCGCGTGTCAGGGGCATTTACGTCACATTCCGGTGACCTGAACGCTTGCAGTGGCAGACCGGACATACCTCGCCCATTTTCTGCTCCACTATTACAAATCAACCCCCAATATATTTCATTATTTACATAAATGCCATCAAGAAATTCCGTAAATTTCTTAAGGAAAGAGGGGCTTTTTGGGTAAATGATGTCAGAAAATCCAGCAAAAGATGCATATCGCATAGCCGGAACGTCGAAAGCAGTTCTAGCGAGCGAGTTGAGTGAAAGTACGAGAGTGCCCTTAAGAGATGGGTTTATTTACCTTATCCGCATCGTCGTTTAACTGGTGGTAGAGCGCGACCTCGAGGCAGTAGAGGAGCGGGCCGGAATCGGGCGAGATGAGGCTCGGGTCGAAGACCGAGTCGGGGCAGAGAGGAACCGACTCCCAACCGCTCACCGGGTCGTCGCCACGGTTCACGAACGCGAAACCCTCGACGTAGTCAAACGCCTCCGTCACCGGCCGCGACACCAGCCACTCCGCGTCCGCCGAGTACTCATCGAAGTTCTCGTACACCACCCTGATCCACCTCACCTGGTCCAGATCCCGAGGCAACAACAAACCATCAAGAGCATTCATTTTGTAAAGGGAGCAGGGGTAATTCGGGAAAGCGAAAAGGTTTTTCTTACCTGAGGAGGGGCCGGGTGGAGGGGGATTCTGGCGCGGGTTATGATCCCGAACTGTCCGAGGCCGCCGAGGGCGGCGAAGAAGAGATCCGATCGTGATTCCGGTGAGCAGACCACGCGATCGCCGTCGCCGGTGACTATCTCGAGCTCGGCGACGTTGGATATCTGCGGGCCCTTCCGGAAGGCTTGCCCGCTGATCCCCCCGTTGGAGAGCGTGCCCCCCACCGTCAGCCCCAAGTAATCCGTCCACGACACTGGAGACAGCTTATACTTCTCCACCGCCCACTCCAGCAGCTCTCCCCACAGAACCCCACCGCCGACGTCGGCGAAGGGCTGGTCGCCGTCTTCGCCGCCATCGACGACCTCGATCCTTGCCATGGAACGCATGTCGAGGACGATACCGCCGGGCGCCAGCGCCTGCCCGGAGACGGAGTGGCCGTTGCCGCGGGCGGCGACAGTGAGGTGATCGGATCTGGATGCAAGACGCACGGCGGTGACGACGTCGTCCCCGGAGGTCGGACGGAGGACCACCGCCGGGAGGGCGCGAGCCACGCCGCCGAAGTCCTCCGCCGCCCTGGAGAGCTCCCCGCCGGTGGTGCGCTCGTCGGAGCCGGCGCCGGAGGCGATCTGTGGCTGCTGGTCTAGGTAAGCAATCATCATCTCCGCAGGTCTATTTTACCGCTTTCTTCTTATCTTCTGTAACCGCTCTTGGGACGACCCGGGCCGGAGGGATGGGGGTTGGGGGGAGGTATTTATACAGAATTAGCGAGGCCGTTTCGGGAATTCAGAGGGGGTATTGTGGGAAAATGGGGAAATCTGGGGGGATCCGAACGGCCTCTAACGTCAGGCTGTGATGACATTTCGAATCCGAGGATTGTGGGGGCAGAAGGGGCATTTCGGGAATAAACAGGTCTGTGATGCTGAAATTATTTCCCTCACTGGTGCATGGGATCATTAGGGGCAACTTTTAGGCAAATGACAAGTTGAAGATTAATCCATGACACCGATTTATTAGTGAAAGAGATATTTGTGTTGTGTTAACGTAAACGCTGACTGTGTCCGAGTGTTTGTGTTATAATTTCGGGTCAATTTCATTCGATGCCCTATAATCTTTTCAATTTGCATACAGATCCTTTTGAAATATTTATTTAGTTTTTCATAAATTTAGGCCCAGTCCTAGGGTTAGTCAACTAGAGATAATGCATCTCAGGATTATAATAAATATTTAGAATTGTTTTACATAAAAGTCCTTATGATTTTTATATTCATATGGGAGATCTTGAAAAATTTTCAATTAGCGAATTAAGTGTAATTATGATGTATCTCTAAATTTAAGGGTAGGCCAACCCATAAATGCTTGGTCCAAAGTTTGGCAATCTTGATATCCTAATTTGACTCCTAATATGACTTCATTAAGGTTGCTTATAAAATAAACAATTTGGGGGTCTAGGTGCAAAGATTGTCGGTGGGATTTGAATTTGAATTGCTTGAGAATGAAATTTGCCGTATTTAATTCTGGCAAGAAATGGGTTAATAAATATGCATAAAATGTTTTAGAAAATCGAACTGGATATTGTTAAGGAATTGGTTGGGGTGGGGGTGGTGGTGGTGGAATTGTAGTGTAATATAGTGTTCTCTACGCAATGATTTCTCAAGTGAAATTGGTGGGAAACCAAGTGGCAGATCGAGCCGTGTACTCCTGCAGAGGACAACATCTTCTTGTTCTAAGGAATCATGGAACTTGGATGGGATGATAGTTTTTTGTTTGCACTCTAATCTTTTGTGGAATCACATCACTCACACTTTTTTTCCTTCCTATTTTTGTTATCTAATGAGCTCTTGAGAGGATATATCTGTGGTTGCAAAATCATGAAATTGCAACTCTAAAGTTTGTAATTATTGCATGCAAACCACTATAAAACATCATTAATTTCAATGTGTACTTAGGCAAGAGGTGATGTTTCCTTCTCACCTAATCCTCCTTTTGCCCATTGTTTTCCTGAGGGTTGGAAATTGTCTTCTCTACTCCTTCAGTACTTGGTACAGCATAGTTCCTATCACAAATGAACAATTCAGTCGTAAGCTCTTGTACCAGTTAGGTACTAGATGGATGAGCTATGTATGACAACATAGAATTTTTCAGTCTTGGAGATCCAATTTTCTTTTAAAAGAAGAACAAAATGGAATGTCCTACTCTTGACTTCCCTATCAGCTTAACATCATTCGGATTCTTATTGTTGTTTATGCTTGTAAATTTGGTCAACAGAATAATTTTATGCAGAGAAAGCTCTCAATATTCTGAAAACTCAAAACGGCATGGCATCTAATACTTTCTAAGTTCATCATGCTTCAATCTCATATGCTCAATGTCATATCTCATAGCTTCCCAATTAAAAGCTTGCCATATTGTTTAAGGATTAATTATGATACTATCCATTTCATGCCCCTGATCATTGTGGCTTACAAGTAAATTTATGTTTGAGTACGATTTCTAAATCTTGTTAGAGAGCTACTTTAGGCTAAAACAAAGCAAAGTAAGCTCAATTACATTCCAGCTAAGTTGTTTGGACTACTTACTTCCCAACATGTGTCTAAATGAAGCCAAAGGATTCCATTCCTTTTTTCTATATACATTTCTTAATAAATCGGGGCCTTTGATTTGTGAAAATAGAAGAAGATATTGTGTCCACTTCCATTGATGGTGCGGCCAACAACAGTGGTGGACATGGCAATTGAACTTGGACATTTTTATGGGTTGACCAGTGTTATTTTATCTTTTTATTATTATTTTTAAGATTCGGAAGACATATTTTGAAGCTTGGATTGGCAAAATGCTAAATATTTCTTTATAGGTTGACAAATGTTATGGAGACACACTTCAGAGTTGAACAGTTCTTCCAGGTTTTAACTTTCGCTGAGTAAACACTTCTGCATGTTCTTAATGATTTCTCTACACTCCCAGAAGTTTTATTTTACCTGCTATTCTATTTGGTTTGATGGGTTATATATATCAGTATTTTAGTCCACGCATAAGTTGGCATTTAGCTATCAGTTATATTCCTTAGTGTAATTTCCTGTATTTTTGCATAATTATGATCTGCTAGTTGTCGATGTACCCGATATAAGTGTTACTGTATGTGTTTGTGGTAATTAGAAGATACTACTGTATTTGACATTGATCTACAGCAATGTACTCACAAGTACCATAGTCAAGTGCCAATCCTGTTACTTGTCTAAAGGAAACGCAGACTAAACTCGGACAGCGAATGATGCATGGAATAGTTTATTGTCATGCGCATGGGATTCAAATAAAATAATAACTAATCATCATTATTGTAACTAAAAGAAAGCACTTTGTTCGACTTCTACCATGTAATCGGAAGGGAAACTCAGTGGCAATAGGCCAAACACTCTAATTACAATAAGGATCACTCATCATTTGTGTGGAAGTAATTTTTAACCTACAAAAATTACAAGAAAAGTCTATAAGAAGACGTGCCGATTAGGATCATGTTAGTCACATGGAGTTATCTCAAACATCTAATTATCTCAATAATTATAGGGTGGATACATCTTCCAATTTGCTTTTTACCACCGGATTAACATGTCATTAGAAGCAATGAATATAGATAACCATGATTAAACATAAGATGATAAGAAATGATGATCAATGTGCATGCTTGTCCAGAGTTGGTATGATAATATGTGGCTTTATATATTGATGTCTCAAGCATTGGTGGATTTTAACAAATGTAATATAATTTTGTTGAGTTTTGGGTGTCTTGAATTAGGATTAGAGTTTGAGTTACAATAGAAAGTTCGATTCAGACTTATGATTGATTTGTAATATTAGAAGCTGTAATTAGAGTAAAATTCAGACTCAATAAGACTTATATTCTAATAATACATAGAGTTTAGTAGGGGTAGTATTGAGCTTGAACTAGAGAGAAATAGAGAGAATAGAGAGAAGAGAAATAGAGAGAGTGTCGGCTCTCATGTATGGGTCTTTCTAATATTTTTTAGTGGTCTCTCGTAGTGGTTCTTCGTGATGTTCTCTTAGAGATTCTCTCTGGAGGTGGAGGCGTTACTAAGACTTGGTAAAAGATTTTAGTTGAGTAAGAAAGAGTGCAATCTTTCTTGTAGGCTCTTATCAAGCCTTTTGATAGTAGATCTCTTACTCTCTCGATAGATGCAACCCAATTTTGGGTGAATTACATATATCGTTGTGTTTCTTCTTATTATTTTCTTTTATCTTACATTATTTCTCATTTATTTTGTTATTTTAGAATAAGGTAATTCGTAAACTTTCGTTACGAATCCCAACAATTGGTATTAAAGCCTAGGAGCAAATAACTAAGATGGTAAAGTTTTTATTTAAGGTGGAAAGTTTAACGATAAAATAAATTTTACTTTATGGTAGAAGAAGATGAAGGTTAGGTGAGACGCAAGAATAGGCTAGCGATGCTCGCGGGAGGGGGCGCAAGAGTAGGCTAGCAAAGGACCATGCAGGGGGTGAGTCGGCCGGAGCGGGAGAGGCGAACCAAGGGCCATGTAGGGCTCTCAGTCGATAGCGACTTGGGCTTATATTAGTGGCAAGTGGCCTTTGATCAGGTGCAGTAGGGTGTCTTAACTAGGACTCAGTATGGCCAAGCAGTTGGGAGGTGAAGGCTGGCCAGTGTAGGAATAGGACGCATGTGTGTGCAGAAGACAAAGCTCAGATTGATGAGCTGGTAAGTAACACAGTTGTAATTGGGGCTGGTCCTGTAACCGAGAGGGGGATATAGTGAGGCCATGAGATGGCTAAGGTTGTGTGACAACGATGGAGAGTCGCTTGTAGGTGGCACAATGATTGGAATGTGGTGAGATGGTGGCTACATAGGGGGCTTGCGTAGCGCCACAGCGGCGGAGGTCTTGTGCGAGCAGCGCGCAAGACTAGGCATGCAAGCAAGTTGCGGATATGGTCCGATGAGAGGGTAGCCGATGAACCGAGACAACTATGCACAGATTCAACGAAGCTCATAGCTTGGCAGCGGCCATATTTTGAGGCGAACCAACAACCGAAGTACGAGAATCATGGTTAACGATTAGCTGAATAAGCTAATAGCTTAAGGGGAGGGGTTGGATGAGAGATGATAGTCGAAGCTTCGTAATGATGACATGCTTGAGTTCAAGGCAAGATAGAGATTGTTGAGTTTTGGGTGTCTTGAATTCGAATTAGAGTTTGAGTTAAAATAAAATCCAAAGTTCGATTTAGACTTATGATTGATTTGTAATATTAGAAGTTGTAATTAAAGTAAAACTCAGACTCGATAAGGACTTATAAATATTTTAATAATATATAAAGTTTAGTGGGGGTAGTGCTGAGGTTAAACTAGAGAGAAATAAAGAGAGAGAAATAGAGAGAATAGAGAAAAGAGAAAGAGAGAGTGTGTGACTCTCGTGTATGGGTCTTTCTAGTGCTTCTCGGTGGTCTCTCATGGTGGTTTCTCGTGGTATTCTCTTGGAGATTCTCTCTGAAGATGGAGACATTGCGAGACTTGGTGAAAGATTTTAGTTGAGTAAAAAAGAATGCAGTTTTTGTTATAGACTCTTATAAAGTCTTTTGATAGTGGATTTCTCGCTCTTTCGTGAACGTAATCTAATTTCGGGTGAATCACGTACATTATTATGTCTTTTTTTTCTTTTATCTTGCATCATTTTTCATTTTTTTTGTTATTTGAGAATAAAGTGATTTTTGAAACTTATGCTGAATCCCAACATAATTTAACAAATTGAATCTTAAATATACTTAATATAAAAATTAATGATTTTTAGTAGATCTCAATCTGCCTAAAATCCATGTGGGCCAACCTTACCCTTGTCCGTGCAGAATGGGCTTGTTGATAGCCCTAGTGCCGATAGATAAGCAAAATCAAATTCTTCTGCTTCATGGTTGGTGAGTGGAGAATATAGAAAGGCTACCAAATCAAAGTTTAGAGGAAATTGATTAATTTGCCTTCTACATGGATGAAACTTATGATATTATTGACTGGATTATATTCGATTAGATCTGATTTGATTCATGTATATTCCTTAATTTGGGGCGGTCCTAGATGCTATTGAGTGAATAGTATATTTGAAGTCAAACAAAAAGAAAAGAACAAATAAAATCAAAAGATGCAAAAGTCAAGTAGCGGCAACCCAAAAGGAGATCATGCACGTGCCTAAATGCGGGCTCATTAATCAAGTCAACTGCTTTGTGATTGCCAATGTGATAACAAATAAAAAAAAATGTCAGGGCATGCTTATGCTGAAAGATGGCATAAAGAGCTATAGATTTTGATTAAAAGTACGATGATTACCTTCAAAACAATTCGGAACTGAAGGTGGTTGTTTGTGTTGTAGTGATTCTCTTTGCATTTTTTATTATCCAGAGTACTTGAATGTTTTTGTTCTGCATTTTCAGCTTCCTACGTATGCCATTCTGTAAATCTTTCCGCCGATGAGAAAGACAAGTGCGATAATCTTTTTAAGCTATTTCTCATAAAAGGGTGCTGTATGCAACCCTCTTCTATTGCTCCTTCTCACCTCCTTCCGTTTCTCCACTGGTTGGTAGCTTAGAGAGACGAACATGCTTGCTGTGAATTTTATTGCAATAGATCTTCTCATGCCTTCGATTTTACGGTGACCGCAAACCGGTCGTTAAGGCTGGTTATCAACTATAGTCAACATGGCGACAACCTCACTCTCCGGAGGAAGCTGTTTGCCTCATCCAATCTATAGGCTTTGATAAGGTCAGAATCCACAGTACCAACCCCGACGTTCACAATGGCTTCTCAGCCATTGGCATCGGTGTAAGAAGAGCATATCTACTAATTGGGCTTTTTTGCATGCTGGGTGCATATAACTTATAAGCAAATATTAAATTCAAATCAATCATATAAATATATATAATAATTTGAATAATAAATAATTTCAGTCAATTATTGCAAATGAATTGAAAATAATAAAATAATTTACAATCTATACATATAAATTTAGAATACAATGTGATAAAAAATTGAAACAATTACTAATAAATTAATTCCTGAAAGTTTCCATAACCAGTCTCTCCAATTTTCTAAATTACCAATTGGTTCTAAACAAGTTAAATCAAATTTTTTAAACCTATGACATAATTAACCTCATTAATTAAGATGTAAATTGATCTTTATATTCTTAATAACTTTCTCTCTCTCTCTCTCACCCGCCATCTCTTACCACCACCATGCTCCTTCTTCTCTTTTTTCTTTCCCCTCCTCGCTCTTCCTCCTCCTTCTCTCTCCTCCTCCTCCCTATCCAAAAATTCCACCTCCTACAAACTAAGCTCTTCCTTCTCCTTTCCTCTGCTCCTCCTCCCCATCCAAAGAGCTCACCTCTCCTTCAAGCTAAGCTCTCCCTCTCCGATCCCTTTCCTTTCTCTCTCCTCTCTCTCCCTCTCTTTCAACCTCATCTCTTCCTCCCTCCCCTTCACCTCTCTCCTTCTCCTTCTTCTTCCTTCTTCTCTCTCCTCCTTCTTGTGCCCATTGTAGTACCATGAGCATGTAACACCACCACCACCATACTCCTCATCCTCATCTTCTTTCTTCCTCCTCCTTTTCTCTCTTCCTTCTCATGCCCATCACAACATCACGACCATGTAGGAGCACTACCACCATGTAGGAGCACTACCACCACCCCCATGCTCCTTCTTCTTCTTCTTCTTCTTCTTCTTCTTCCACCTTCTTCCCTCTCCTCTTTTTGGTACCCATTGCATCACCACAACTATGTAGGATTAGCACCACCATCACCACCATACTCCTCCTCCTACTTCTTATTCCTCCTCCTTCCCTCTCCTCCTCCTCCATATCCAAAGAGCTCCATCTTCTCCAAGCCAAGCTCTCCCTCTCTGGCCATTTCCCTTCCTCTCTCTGCTACCTCTCCCTCTCTCTCTTTCAACTTCATCTCTTTTTCCCTCCCCTTCGCCTCCCTCCTCCCCTACCCCTCCCTCTCCTACCTTGACCTCTCCTTCAATTCTATTTTTTGATCTTTCTACTAATAATTTCAGCAGCTTAATTCATCTCTCACTAGATTTTTCTAATGTGCTTTAGATTGAGGTCTATAGCAATATGCTCTCCGGGCCAATACTAGAGGAGTTAGGTGTATTGACAATGTTATACAAATTCTTTTCTGCTAATATATAAATATATTATTCCCATTATATAAATTTAATTTTTAATATATAAATAAAATTCTTAATAAATAAATATGTCTCTCAATATATAAATAAAATTTTTAATATATAAATATATCCCTTAATTTATAAATAAAATTCTCAATAAATGAATATAGCTATCAATATATAAATAAATCTTTTGATATACAAATAGAACTTTCAATATATAAACATATCTTTCGATATATAAATAGAATTATTAATATATGATTATTTTAGCCCATATATAAATATTTTACTCAATATATAGCTATTTCAACCTATATATAAATAGTTTACCCATGTATAATTATTTCAACACATATATAGACTCTAAACCCACATATAACTATTTCAACCTATGTATAAATAGTTTACTTCAAAATAAATAGTTTGTCCCCTATATAATTATTTCAACTCCAACATAAATACCTCACCCAATATATAATAATGTATAAATAATTGAAATAATATGTATCACTTTGTCTATAAAAAAATTATATTTATATAATATATATAATATATTCTAAAATAATGAAAGGTTATGCACTATATTTTGAATATAATAATCCTTTTTGAAATGCGTAACAACAAGGAGGTCCTAAATGCAGGGGGGTATGGAGAAGGACAACAGAATGGAGATAGATAAGTGTTGCGAGAGAGATTGAAGTAGGTTAGGTAAGAGAGGAGCATGGGAGAAGGGAGAGGCTTGATAAGGACGTTTTGGGAGAGGTCAAAGTAAGAGAAAAAAGAAGAAAGAAGAGGAAGGAAGAGGAGGAGGGAAGCAAAGGGGAGGGAGGAAGAGATTGAGTTGAAGGAGAGAGAGAAGAGAGAGAAGCGAGGTAGCAAAGAAAGGAAGGAAAGAGGCCGAAGAGGGAAAGCTTAGCATGGAGGAGAAAGTGGAGCTCTTTGTATGGGGAGGAGGAGGAGAAAGGGGAAGGAGGAGAAGATGGAATTCTTTGGATGGGGAGGAGGAGGAGAAGAGGAAAGGAGGAGGAGATGGAAATCTTTGGATGGGAAGGAGTAGGAGAAGAGGGAAGAAAGAGGAAGAGATTACCTTGGAGGAGGAGGAGAAGAGGGAGGGAGGAGGAAGCACTTAACTTGGAGGAGGAGGTGGAACTCTTTGGATATGGAGAAGGAGGAGGAGGAGAGGGAAGGAAGAGGGAGAGCTTGACTTGGAGGAGGAGGTAGAGCTCTTTGGATGGGGAGGAGGAGGAGGAGAAGGAGCATAATGGTGGTGGTGGTGGTGGTGATGCTACTGCTACATCATGGTGTTGGGGCAATGGGCATGAGAAGGAAGAGAGGGAAAGAGGAGGAATAAGGAGGAGGAGAAGAAGCATGGTGATAATGGTGTTATTACATAGTTGTGGTAGTGTGATAGGTATGAGAAAGAGGTGAGGGAAGGAGAAGGAAGAAGAAGGAGGAGGACCATGATGGTGGTGGTGCTACTACATGGTCATGGTGGTGCAATGGGTGCAGAAAGGAGGAGAGGGGATGAGAAGGAGGAGGAGCATGGTGGTGGTGGTGCAATAAGTGAGCGAAGGAGGAAAGGAAAGGAGGAATAAGAAAAAGGTGGTGGAGGAGGAGGAGGAGGAGGAGCATGGTGGTGGTGATGCTGCATGATCATAGTATTGCGGCGGGTGCAAGGAGGAAGAAGGAGGAGGAGGAGGAAAAAGAGCATGATAGAGCATATGCATAAGGGTAGTGAAATAATTTCATTTTCCTTGTGTGCCTCCACATATGCCAAATTTTTTGCAGGGGCTAAATGCACTAATAGGAGGTTGACAGAAAGGTTGATTGGTAATTAGAGGGGCTCCAAGAAATTCAGAAATTTTTATGGGTTTATGAGTCATTTTTCCTTAAAAAGTTAGAATATATACATAATTGAGTCATTAAATACTTGTGTAGACAAACCAACATTTTGAAAAAATAAAATCACAAATCACGAGCACTATGATTAAGAATTAGGTCTTTCTCTCATTCTCTTGCAAAGTGATGGCTATTACTAGTTAAGTCAAATTAGGATTAGAAGTAGAGAGAAAGCCTAAAATTTATCACTAGAAGCCCATAAAATATAACATCTCCTTATTCAGGGGTTCATATCTTTTGTGCTTGCAAAATTTTTTATAATACCTTTAGAATCACACAATGTTTTAAGTATGTTGGCTCATTTTACACATCTTAATATGGAATCTAAAATTTTTTATAACATATCTTAAAAATCTCCTTGTCCTTTTTTCAGGCCCAACAATTAACAACAAAAGCTCTATGAGCATATGTTTAGCCTTGCCCATTTTTAGAACTTGAGTATGGAAGATGAATACATGATTTTCAATGTCACTTCACATTATCATCGATTATTCTTTTGCCTAGAGACCATGCCTATAGGAGAGAAGGAGACTACCTAGTACATGATGTAATTTTTGCAAATATTTTTTTAGAAAAAAATACTTCTTCAGATACATGGCATTCCATGAGTCATAGAGTATCTTGCCTCAAGAGTTGGCCTATTGATATCTATTACTAAGGTAGACATTTTTTGTTATGTATATTCCTTCTCAATTGGGTTTGAACTTTCCTTTGTCCTTTAGTGACATGACATGTTTTAGTATCAAGTATCCTACCTTGAATTTGCACTTGATCGTCTTCTTTTTGTAGGATTGTGATAGTCATCGTTGGTATGCTTGTACATGATTGGCTGTGGTTAGTTATCTTTTATCTAACAGTTCAAGCTAAGAAGAGACTCATGCATCTTGATGACACTACAACATGTACACACATTAGTGGTGCTATACTAGCACCGGTAAAGTGCTAAAATTTTATTTTTATAACATTTAATTAAAATCTATATCCTGAATGTAGTTAAAGTAAATAAAAAACTCAAATTATATAAAATACAATTTAAAATACTCAGATTATATGCACAAAACTTATTTATAACTTCAAATATAATCAATACATCTTGAAATACAAGTTGCCATACAATACTAAATTTTAAACATAAAACATCTGAAGAAAATGAAAAATTATCAATCTGCCTGTTTTGCTCCCAATCATTGACTTATAGATGGTCTCCTCATATAGATATAAATGAATATAATTAAAACTTAATAATTTGAATAAACATCAAATTCATATCAGTCTATAAATCAATAAAACATAAGGATCTAACTAGATAGAAGCAAATGTATAAAAATATTATAACAAATACAATAAATAGTGTCCATGTCCATGTCCAAATCACCATCCTATGCTCATACATGTGCTCGTGTCCATGCCCAAGTCATCACCCTTGCACCTAAGTGATGTAGGACGCTCAAAGGAAGTGCAGAAATGCCAAAAGAAGTTAATTCAGAAGTCAAGGGGCTATGACAAATGATCTGATTCACTATTTTATTTAACTTAGAATTTATCTTACTTAGTACTTTCCTATGTTGAAATTCTCTTCATTATGATATCATGAGTCTCTGTTAGTAGTGGTCAATTAGGTCTTATTCTCATATTTCACCAACCTCAAGACTGACTTTGAGCTAAATCCTATTCAGTTTAGGACTTGGGAAGGATGAATCATTATTTAGGATTTATTTTTATAGGTTAACTTATTTAGGACTCCTACCAACCCAATTAATGGGTTCAAGCTGAGTTGTATTCAGTTTAGGACTTGGGAAGGCAGAAACCTACTCAAATAAGACTTTTGGTAATTGTATAAATAGGCCTCAACCCTATGGATGAGGAAACCATTTTTATTCTTAATAAAGTTCTACTTTAGTGAATTTTCTCTTTTCCTTATGGATTCAAGGAGTTCTTCATAGAGAAACCGGTATTTTCTTCATCTACCATGCTTGTTGCTATGTCAAGTGGTATCAGAGGGAGGCTCTCCTTACTTAATGTCTAATGACGATGCAACCAGCAACAACCTTAGGGATGGTGCTCCTATGGGTAATCGCATCAGCCGTGAGTATTTTGACTCGACCATGGAGGCAATCCAAAACTCACTTGCAAGCTTGATGCTGAGGATGGATCAACTTGAAGGCCTGAATCAACCACGTTGATGGATTGATGAAGTGATTCGTGATCCAATTGGTCGAGGAAAGGCTTCGCAAGTGAATCCAAAGGGTTTACAAATCCTTGAAAACTCCAGCAATGAAGAAATTGAAGACATCCTTCATTAACCAGTTTCTGAACATGATAGATGTCATGATTTTCGCTTGAAGATTGATCTCCTATCTTTCAATGGCCAATTTTAGATCGAAGATTTTCTCGATTGGCTTGTTGAAGTGGAATGGTTCTTCGACTATATGGAGATTCTAGATTCGAAGAAAGTGAAGCTTGTTGCTTACCGAATCATGGGGGGTGCATCATCATGGTGCGAACGCATCCAATTGGAAAGGATATGCCAAAATAAAGCTCCAATTTGAGTATGGCCATGGATGAAGGCTCTTCTTGAAAAGCAATTCCTTCCCATAGATTATGACCAGGTATGCTTTCAGCAATATCAAAATTGTCGACAGGGTAATTGTAGTGTGAAGGCATATGCTGAGGAGTTCTATCACCTATCAACATGTAATAATCTAGTAGAGACTGAATCTCATCAAGTGGAAAGATTCATCGGTGGGCTACACACAACCATCCAAGATAGGATTTTCTTGCAACCTATTTGGATGGTTAATAAGGCTGTGAGGAGTGCAACTCATGTGGAGTCCCAATTGGAGCGACCTGTCATCAGAAATTGGGTGGGGAGAACAATTGGTGAAAATTCAAAAGGAGTACAATCTATTCCTAATAGAGGTGTAGCTATACAACCTCCTCGACCTCCCACACAAGTGAGTCTTGAAGTTAGACCTACAAGGCCATCAGGAAACATCACATCAGCAAAGAACCCAAGTTCAAATCCTAATCTAAAGTGCTATCATTGTGAAAAATTTGGATATTCGTTCTAATGTTTGTCTAGCATGATAGCTTGTGAATATGGCTATTGAAGATAATTTTGTGGCTGATGATTTATATGACTCAAAAGATGATGACCTAGCTTGGGATCAAAAAATCTATGAAGATGGAATATTCGAGGAGCTTGATGGTGAAAGGTCATCTTTAGTAGTTCAGAATCTGATGTACATCTCAAAGCAAGAGAAAAACCTACACCGTCACAATATCTTCCGTATTTGACGCATAGTAAATAGCAAGATCTGTGCATGGTTATTGATAGGGGAAGAAGTGAAAATATCATTTCTAAGACTATGGTTGACAAGCTTCAATTGAAAATAGAATCACATCTCTCTCCCTACAAGATTGGCTAGATTAAAAGTGTCGACGAAACCAAGGTAACTGAACGGTGTCAAATTTATTTTTCCATTGGAAAATTCTACAAGGATGAGATAACTTGTAATGTTATGGAGATGGATGCATGTCATATCCTTCTTGGTAGACCTTGGCAATTTGATAGAGATTCTACACATCGTGGATGAGACAATCACTACATCTTCTTTAAAGATTGAAAAAAAATTATCCTCATCGCCATTGGAGAAAAGCGTTGACCTAAAATTTTACAAGAGAAGGGTCACTCTTTCCTGATTGTGCAAAATTTTATTAACAAGGCTAAAGAGATAGCTCAAATATTTGTTATGATTGAGAAAGGAATGGAGACAATGACCACTGAAGCTCCAAAAGACTTGCAACCCTTCCTAGATGAATTCAAGGATATCATGCCCGATAATTTTCATGATGAACTATCTCTAATGAGAGGTATTCAACACCACATTGACCTTGTTCCTGGAGTGAGTTTACCAAATATGCTCCACTATAGAATGAGTCCAAAAGAGTCACAAATTTTACAAGACAAGGTTGAAAAGTTGATCAGAAAAGGAATGGTTAGAGTCAGCATGAGCCATGTGTAATTCCATCCTTATTGACACCTAAAAAAGATGGAAGTTGGCGGATGTTTGTAGATAGTTGAGCCATCATCCGAATCACGGTAAAGTATAGATTCCCAATTCCTCGCTTAGAGGACATGCTGGATATGTTGGAAGGATCAAAGGTGTTCTCTAATATAGATTTGAGGAGTGGATACCATCAAATTAGAATTAGACACGGTGATGAATGAAAAATAGTTTTCAAAACAAAAGAAGGATTTTATGAGTGGCTTGTTATGCCTTTTGGACTCTCAAATGCACTAGGTACTTAAATATTTCATTGGTCATTTTATTGTTATTTACTTTGATGATATTCTAGTGTATAGTCATAATGAAGAAGAACATAAAAGGTATCTAGCAGAAGTACTTACTGTGCTGAAGAAGGAAAAGTTGTACATCAACTCAAAGAAATGCCATTTTATGACTAACCACTTGGTGTTCTTGGGATTCATGGTAAGTGCCGAAGGCATTCATGTTGATGAAGAAAGGTAAAAGCTATTAAGGAATGGCCGATACCTAGAAGTGTATCAGAAGTTAGAAGCTTCCATGGTCTGGCAACATTCTATCAGAGGTTTGTTAAAAACTTTAGTTCCATTATGGCTCCAATAGCTGAGTGTTTGAAGCAAAGAAAGTTCTCTTGGACTCAAGAAGCTAATAGATGCTTCGAGTTGATCAAGGAGAAGTTATCTACTACACCTATTTTGGCATTGCCTAGCTTCGAGAAGTTATTTAAGGTAGATTGTGATGCTTTGTACATAGGCATTGGAGCCATTTTATCACAAGAAGGAAGACCAGTAGCTTTCTACAGCGAAAAGTTGAGTGAAGGTCGAAAGAAATGGTCAACATATGAGCTATAATTTTATGTAGTTGTACACGAAGTTCATCATTGGAAGCACTATCTAATTCAACAAGAGTTCGTTTGATATAATAACCACTAAACTTTGAAATTTATCGATAGTTAGAAGGACTTGAATCGCATGCATAGTCGATGGTCATCATTCTTACAATAATACACCTATATTTTGAAACACAAATCTGGACAAAAAAATAAGGTGGCAAATGCTTTGAGCCGCAGGGTGGCCTTGACAGTAACTATCAGCAACGAAGTTGAAGGGTTTGATTATTTGAAGGAATTATATGCTGAAGATGAAGATTTTAAAGAGGAGTTTAGAAAGTGCTAAGCAAGACAAAGAAGTGATTTATATCTCTATAGAGGCTTTCTCTTTAAGGGTTCTCGTCTTTGCATTTCAAGGTGCTCTTTGATAGAAAAGGTGGTGAAAGAGCTGCATAGCAGTGGCCTAACAGGACATCTTGGGTATGACAAGAGCATTGCACTTGTTGAAGAGTGCTACTATTGGTCACAACTTAAGAGAGATGTCAGTCACTTCATACAAAGGTGCTATGTATGCCAAATAGCCAAAGGAAGCTCTCAAAACACTGGCCTTTATACTCCATTGCCTGTGCTAAATGCCCCATGAAGGATCTATTGATGGATTTTATTTTGGGCCTCCCCAGGACTCAACGAGGCTTAGATTCAGTATTTGTTATTGTCGATAGATTTTCCAAGATGACACACTTCATTCCATGTAAGAAGATAGCAGATGCAACAAGGGCGGCTAATTTATTCTTTCAGGAGATTGTAAGGCTACATGGAGTGCCAAAGACTATCACTTCTGATCGTGACACAAAATTTCTAAGTCACTTTTGGAAGACATTGTGGAGGTGATTTGATATGTCTCTACAATTTAGTAGTGCTTATCATCCTCAAATAGATGGACAAATTGAAGTGGTGAATCAAACATTTGCGAACATCATTCGATGTCTTACAAGAGATAAACCAAAACAGTAGGACTATACACTCACACAAGCTGAATTCACTTTCAATAACATGAAGAACAGGTCCACGGGAAAATCGCCATTTGAAATTGTCAATGGAAGAATCCCAGAGCACCTGCTGGACCTAGTGGTGTTGCCCAAATTGCTAGGAACAAGCATAGCTATAGACAATATGGTGGAGAGGATCATTGAAGTGCATACTGAGGTAAAGAAAAAAATAAAGAATCCAAAGCCAAATACAAAATTAAAGCAGACATTCATAAGCATCCAAAAGAGTTTCAAGAAGGAGATCTGGTGTGGTGCACTTGAGGAAGGAACAGTTTCCTGTTGGAACTTACAACAAATTGAAACAAAAGAAAATTGGACCACTGAAGATAAAAAGAAAAATAAATGACAATGCCCATGTCATCGACCTCCCAAAGGATTTGGGAATCTCAAATACTTTTAATATTCAAGATTTGTTTGACTACCATACACATGAGAACTGCAAGTTATGATAAAATAACTCAAGGATGAGTTCTTTACAAGAAAGAGACACTGATATAGGACACTCAAAGGAAGTTCAAAAATGTCAAAAGAAGCTAATTCATAAGTCAAGGGGTCATGACAAATGATCTGATTCACTCTTTTATTTAACTTAAGATTTATCTTATTTAGTACTTTCCTATGTTGAAATTCTCTTCATTATGATGTCGTGAGTCACTGCTAGTAGAAGTCAATTAGGTCTTATTCTCGGATTTCACCAACCCCAAGATTGACTTTGAGTTGAATCCTATTCAATTTAGGACTTGGGAAGGATGAATCATTATTTAGGATTTATTTTCATAGGTTAACTTATTTAGAACTCCTACCTACCCAATTAATAGGTTCAATCTGAGTTGTATTCAGTTTAGGACTTGAAAAGACAGAAACCTACTCAAATAGGACTTCTGATAATTGTATGAATAGGCCTTAGAACTATGGACGGGGGAACCACTTTTGTTCTCAATAAAGTTCTACTTTAGTAAATTTTCTTTTTTCCTTTCGGATTCAAGGAGTTCTTAACAGAGGCAACGGTGTTTTTCTCGTCTACCATGCTTGTTGCTACGTTACTAAGTCCCCACCCCTGCACCTGTATTTGTGCCCAAGTCCTCACCTCCATACCTAAGTCTAATTCTCTAGAAGGGATGAGTTGAGACCCCCTAATTGTTTCTATCAGATGAACATATTTACCTAGAGAACCAATAAATACTTCTTCCACAAAGAACCCATAATAACAAACTTGCAAAATGATTCATTTATCATAAAGAGATTCATTGTTCCTGACCTTGCTACACCTTAATCGTTATTTGAACAAAAAGGTCACAATAAACTTTCCCATGCCCATGTTTATGCCCAAGTTCCCATCCCCTTGCTCGTGCCCATGTCCATATGCAACTATACTAATAGGTTCAATATACAATATGTTTTACTGAAGTATATTAAATATACCTAAGTGGCTTGGGAAGTGAAAGGAGTTCCTCTAGAACTAGCTTGGCTAATACTACCATCATCATGCTGCTAAGCTAAGGACTCAAAACCTCCTTAGTTAGTTACAAAAAGATTGTATTAGTATTATAGATAAATAATACATACATACTATAAACATAAAGTATGAGAACTATGAATTTTGTTCATACCTCATGCTGAGATGAAAGTCTTGAAGAGTCATATGCAGTAGACTAAGACATGATATAAGAAAAATGTTGAAACATCTCCTACCTAAACCTTTTCATTGCAAAAGCAATGTCGGCCTAGATCATAGTCTACATTTGACTATTGGTATATAATAGAGGCTCACCTTGTAAAGCTATGGAGGAGGACCTGGAGAGAGAACTCAAAGTCAGCCCCATACCAAAGTTAGCAACTAGCCATATTTATTATGCCCAAAAACCTGATCATGCATCTCGTTTTGAGTGGTTGTATCCCAAGTGGAGTCCTCGTGCATATTCTGCCACAGTTAAGAGATCTTCTCCTGTAATATAAGCAATAAAAATATTAGCATGATTTCATTAGAACAAATATTATTAAGAATTAAATTAAATACTCACTATTATTGCTCCTAATATTGTGTTAACTGGCTGATTATCCTTCTTAGTATTTGTTGTCCAATATACTCTTAATTAAATTGGTGACCCCAATGCATACCCAAATAAATTTAAACATAATAGTGAAGAATATGTTGCCAATTGCTCCACTTTTTGCCTAAACTACCATATAAGCTACAGGAAATATTAAAGCATGGGAATTGACTAGCTAAATTCAACTCAACTCAAAATGAACTTTTTAATCTTGGTGTCAGGACTTTAAAATAACAATACCGGTGCTATTGTGTGAGTGCCAAATTTTGTTACCTATTGGCAATGCTAATGAGTTAGTACCACTAATATCATTCATTGGTGGCACTAACTCATTAGCACTGCCAATATTTATATACAGATAACACTACTCTATTAGCACCATCTGTATATAACTTATAATCGTCTCTATAGTAATGCTAGATAATTAGTGTTAATGTTGGACAATTATGTTATGGTCTTAGACTTAGACCATTTTGCATTGTAATTCTAATTGATGGAATTTATCTCATATGATCATACTACTACCTTCAAAAGTACAAATGAGATTTGACCTATGGGGGTACATGTGGAGATATGATAAACTATAGAGCCTCATCTACCTTGAATATCTAATCTAATTTCTTATTGGTTTTTATTATCTTTTTAATAATATTAATTAGAGTCTTGTTAGTGCTTTCAATTTTGACTATTACCTTGGGGATAGTAAGATGAAGAATGATATAATTCAATGAAGAAACACTTACATAAATTTCACAAATATTGTGATAGAAATTGTGATCCATTATGATCATCTTTATCATCTTGAACTGAGCCAAAATATTGCACCTAATGAATTGAAACACTCTTGTTGCCTTAATCTCCTTAAATTATTCAACTTCAACATATTTAATGAAATATTTAGTTATAGCAAGGGCAAAACCTTTTCTACCACTAGTCAATTTTTGAAAATGGCATGATCACATCTATAGCCTACATTGAGAATGACCATGGTGTGTTCATGGAATGAAGGGAAGGCACTAGAGTGTGGATCTTGTCAGCATAGATTTGACATTCTTGGCACCTTTTGACTAAATACCCACATTCTTTCTCTATTGTAGGCTAGTAGTAACTCATTTTAATAATATTCTTGACTAGTATTTGGGTGTCAATACGACTTCTGCATACTCCCTTATGTACTTCCTCAAGGATCTAGGTGGATTTCTTGTCATCTAGACAACACATCAATATTTCATCAAATGATTTCTTGTAGAGAGTGTCGCCTAAGATCATATATCAAGTTGTCATCCTTTGGACCACCTTGCGATCACTTCTACTAGCCTACTCAGAGAAAGCCCCTTTCTTCCAAGAATTTTTGGTGTCAAAAAACCAGGGGTTTCCATTAGCGTAGATATTTTTGTAAGCTACAATATCAATGTCACATGCTTTTCTCCATATTTGGACAAGAAGATCATTGGATTCCAACATTGACTGTAGGTTCTTCTAGAGGGGGATCATTTCTAACTTAATTCTAGAGGGATTGTAGAATACTGATCTAAAGGAAGATAGAGAATGCTAGCATATTCCTTCTCCTTGGGACATGCACGATGGTGACCTTCTCAAACTACTTAGTCAAAAAGAAGGCTAAGCCTCTATAGTCCAAGAGCTTTGAATCCTCAGTGCAGCATTGACCAAAAACTTGCTGGATAATAAAATTTGAATCTCCCTTGATCTTGAGGTGTCTCATGCTAGGGTGAATGCTAGCTTTATGCTAGTGATGAGTGCTTCATACTCAGTGTGATTGTTGGTCTAGGGAATCCCAAGCTAATAAGCTCAAGGCACGATAGCTCCTATGGGGTGACGAGGATAATGCCTATTTCTTGCTAGCATTGTTTAGGGTGCCATCAAAATGTAGAGTCCATGTTTGAGGTTGGTATTCCTCTAAGACTAGTATGATTGATTCATTAGGGAACAACTCCTAAGTTGAGTATGTTATGGGTAAGGGTAAATTAGCAGCTTGGTTTGCTATAACTTGGTAAATATAGTCATAAACTCAAGATCAAACTCAGTTAGAAGCATATGACACCTCATAATCCATCTTGATAGCATCAATTTCAAACATGAATTTGATTGGGTCTATTTGGGCGAGGGTTATATTCTTGTGGTCCATGAAGTAATGTCTTAGCTTTTAGAAAGACCAAATGATGGCCAGGTATGTCTTCCCCATCTTCGAATATTTTCTCACACTCCAACATGGTTCAACTGAGATAGTAGATGGCCCTCTTCTTTTTGACTTCATCTTCCTCTGCTAACATGATACCGATTGACTCCTCCATGATGGCGATGTACAAGATCAAAGGCCACCATGAGTTAGTGCCATCAAAATAGTGATTTAAGAAGATGCCTCTTGAGTTGGTCGAATTCCTTCTAGCACTCTTGAGTCCATTTAAACTAAGCTGCTCTCTTAAGGATTTTGTAGAGTAGAAGGTATTTTTTTAAATGTTGAGATATGAATCTTCAAATGAACTACAACCTTTTGATCAACCCATAGATATCTTTTATATTTTTAGGGGGTGACATTTATACAACGGCTTGTGCCTTATTTGGGTCCACTTCAATTCTTTAATTGGTCACCAAGAGGCCCAACAACTTACTCAACAAAACTTTGAACACGCACTTCTGTGGGTTTATTCTTAACTAATGCTCTCATGCTCGGTGGAGGACCTACTTTATAGTAGAAATATGCCCCTCATAGTTTTGAGTTTAACTAATATGTTATCCATATACACCTCTATATAATTGTGGATCGTGTCATAGAAGATTATTGTCATGGCCTGTAGGTACATTACTCCAACATTCTTCAATTTGAGTAACATAACCACATAGAAATAAGGCCCCTAGGGAGTTGTAAAGGAAGTCTTCTCCTCATCTTCTTGTGCAATGGAATAACCACATAGAAATAAGTATCCTGAGTATCCATCCATAAAAGATAATATTTTATGTCGATACATATTATCAACAATGGTGTCAATATAATGTAGAGGGAAGTCATCCTTCAAATTGGCCTTGTTTAGATCTCTAAATTTTATGCACACCCTCACTTGGCCATCTGTCTTCTTGACAATGATGATGTTCACCACTCACTTTGGGTAGAGCACTACTCCTATGAATTTGGGGTGGAACTTATCGATTTCCTCCTTCACCTTTAGAGCAATATTTGGATGTAGTTGCCTTGGCTTTTGCTTTCTTGGCCTTGCATCATCCTCCAAGGTTATTTTGTACTCTACTAGCCCTCTATCAAGTCCCAATATCGCCTCATATGTCCATGAAAATATGTCCTTGTGCTCAGTGAGAGTTAAATTAGTTGGGCCTCTAGCTCTTCTAATAGATTTTCACTCATCAAAATCATTCTAGGATTATCAAGTGACCCTAGATTGACCTTCTTAGTAGGTTTCATAGACGCCTTTGTCTTCTCATCGATTTTTTTAGTGCTTGAGCAAAGTCATCAAGCTTATCCTCCTCATCTTCCTTATCTTCAATTTCATAGACCTCCAAGGAATCTCAAAGTGGCCCCTTGCAAGAATTTGGTGGAAGTTATTAAGATAGATAACATCCTCCTTCCACCCCAAGTCTTAGAGAAATGATTGATTTGCTTCAAACATGTTTAGTGCATAATTTAGAAAGCTAATTTCAAAATTTTCTGTTTCTAGCCTACTACAATAATCTATTAATAAAGAAAAAAATAAATCTAAACTACAAGAGAGGTCATCGCTAAGGGTGGACAAGATGCCCCTTATATCTTCATGTGGGGCTGCCTCGCTTTAGGCAATAGGGCAAGTTATCTTCATTGTCTAGAAATAGCTGGTCAATCACATTTATGTCACTTTGGATGTTTTCATCTTCATCTACTATGAACAAGGATCCTTGTGAGTAGTAGGGATGTTGGGGATGGGTGTGAGCTGCCCGGTGGTGAATTGTGTTTCAACGTCCACATCGGAGGTGGGAGCTGATATGAGTTAATGAATAAATAAAGAGGCCTATCTTTCTTCTTGCACTTCTTCCATGAGAAGATAAGACCTTCTTTTCCTTTAGGGAGCCCTTTAGGAAGCATTTTAGGATCCCCCTACTTTTTCTTTTTGAGCCCTTGATCAAGCTAGTAGCCAATCTTAAATATCATGTCTTGTGGTTTATGAAGATGAGGTGAGTTAAAAATTAAGGAGCAAAGCTTGGAGTCTACAAGACAAGGAGAGGAGTGTTTGCTTTATGGAGTTTGGGGTGCTAAGAGAATAGGGATTTTTTTGGGGGATAGCAAAAGTTTTAGGAAGATTGGGCGGAGTTGTTTAGTGGATGGTCAATTCTAGCTTGGATGGGGGGAGGCAAGAGAGTTTGTAATGTGGCTTCGATGGATGGTGTAGTTATTTCCTAAGACATGATTGTGGGCACCTTGCAAATTGTCTGGAAATCCTTATCTCAAGTTGTAGGTCTTCGTGGATCTTGATGATAGAGTCATTGTAAGAAACTTCAAACACTAGTGGCTAGTAAAGAAGACTACTCCCGTATCCCTAAGTCTTTGCCTTCCGAGAATTAGATTGAAGTCTAAGGGAATATCACATCTCTAAGGGAATGTAGTAAAGAAGACTGCTGCTATATCTCTAAGGGAATGTCAAAGATATGGAATTCTGCTTGAATAGTCATGGGTCCACAATTAACAAGTATCGATGTGACACTTTCTCTTTATGTTATCATAAGCTATAATGTTGATATCTAACTCCATTATTTGTTTCTTAGAATATTCATTGACCTCAAGGTAGACAATGTGTAAACACTTAATGAGTCTTCCATGTCCATGTTGATATCTAACTCCATTATTTGTTTCATAGTAGGTATCTTCTTGAGGTAAGCTACTATGTTATACTCCACCTTCTTGGTGTAGGTTCAGTTTACGAAGGCTTGATGTCTTCATTTATCTAAATTTTCTTTTCATTATCCTTGGAGATATTCCTGTCTCTAGGTATTGGAGCTTACCTCAAGGGTAGTATCTTTTTAGCTCAGAGTTATACCTAGTGTGTTCTCCTTACCTGAAATCTAGCATTATGAGACCAATAAGTATCATCTTCAAAATCACTACCAAAGCTAATCATGTGACAAAAGATAGTGAACCGTTTCCCCTAGTTGATAGTCCTTAGGATATCTTTAGAGGGCATGACTAGCCGATAATCATCCTATTCAACATCAAAATTAGGCACGTGTATCTTTCTTATAGAAAGATCTTCAAAGATTCTTTGGATAAATCCTTCTATTTTGTCAGTTGGCATGACCTTCTTTAGGACTGTATATTTAGGATATCTCTTCTGTGGATGTTTAGATTGGCTTGACACGGGGCAAAATGAGCTTTAGCATTAGCTCATTTGATTCTCTCCCAGAATGCTTGCTTCTTCTTCTTCTGGCATTTGTTGATATAAGGCCTCTAGAAGTAGTCATAAAGTTGTTTTGACTCAGACATAGAGTCATATTCATTATCCACACCTTGTATACATAATTTCTCTAAAGTTAGTGGAGTGCATCCTTCCACAGGTTCTAGAATTGGGAGCTCACTAAACTAGCAAGTTGAGCATTTGTTGCTAGATTACTTGATGGAGATTAGGATAGCCGCTCATCATGTTTTCTTCAGATGTGTGAGTCACCATATGACAAAAGGTCATAAACTCAAATAATTATTTTCGAAAGTGTCTAGCTTTCTTAATTCGTCACTGGAGTAAGTGGCATGAGTGATTATTTTGACCATAAAGAGGGTTGGTAGGTGATTCTCCACCACTCATGTAAGGTTTTTATGTGGCTTTGCCTTCTTCACTAGCACCTCTTCTGTCTTCTCAATTTCCTCACAGAGTATGGTGGTTATAATTGACATACTTTCCATGTGGATAGTCATAGGCTATATATGCTCATTCAGTATTTGCATTTGTCTCTTGATAAACCTCATGTTAGTTGTAGCTAGTCTTTCATAGTATCTAGCTATAGTTTGAGGATGTTGTAATCGCATTCATAGGTGAACCACTCGCCAAGATAATCATCTTAGGAGCAGCCTCGGGGAGGCCCATGGGATCTCTTATTTCATCAGTAGCATCAATAATGAATCTATTCGCTTTTTTTTGCCTTGCATCCTGAATTTTTTCATTACTAAAATGATGGGAAAACTCTGATGGTTGTCTTAATTATAGACGTCTAACAATAAAAGTGGCAACACATGTTGCTACTGGAAGTTAATCCTTCGAGTTCCCATTGATGGAGCCTTCAAGCAAAACTCTGAGTTCATTATGGAGGAACTTCTTAAGAGTTACTTAGCTTCTTTCTCCTTAAACATATTCCTCCAGAGTGTCAATGTATTCCTGAATGGCCAATTTCTTAATGTTGTATTTATCTAGTTAAACCAACTACTTCTTCTTACTTCTATTCTTTTCCTTCTTGACGCTTTGAATAGGTGAGGCAATTTGCTCCAATGAGGCTTTCTTCATCACCATACCAAGCTCTTTAGAGTTTTTAGTTATCTTCTTTATTAGCTTCTTCAACCTTTTTAAACTATAGATATTCCATAAGAGCTCTTGTTTGGGGGTACATTGTGCTTCTTCTCGAAAGAGGATCTCAACAAGTGGTTCATGCTCTTTGAATATAGTAATGTGATTGGTGTATTCGATGGAAGTTTCAAATAGGGTTGCCTTTGAGAGAGTTAGCTTACCGTCTTGATGCTATGTTTTGGCCCAATCTTTGAATACAAAGCAGTCTTTAATGGTTTGACCCAAAATTCTATAGTAAGGACAGTAGTTTGAGTGATTCTTTTTGTCGACCTCATTCATTCATCTACATTCTGACAATTAAAGGCCTAACTTTAGGACATTCTGAAAGATTTTACCTACTCTTTCTCTTTTGAAAAAAAATATTTCTTTCTAAGCCTTTGCTGGAGACTATTGGATCATTCCACTTTCCCATTTCCTCCAAGAGTCAGTGGTTTCTTAAAATTACCCTTGTTCACGATGGAGTTTGAAGATTTCTTTTGCTCAGTTACTATGAATGCTGCCATTACATTTTTGGAAAGTTCTCTACACTTTGCCTTGTCTTTTTCTAGTTTGAAATTTTGTGAGCTAGGTAAGGCTGGTGAGATAATCCTTTCCAACTTCTTAACTTGAATAATGAGGTCTTGAAAGGTGTAGATAGAAGAGGTGCTCAGGTAGGGTGCTATCCACTTTCCCTTTATGTTGCCAAGGATTTGATTTACTATCTCAAATTAACTCATGAATTGTTTGCACTTGATGTTGAGATTTCTTAACCATGTGGTGTAGTCTAGGATCAATTCATTGTTGTGCTTTTGTATTTGAGACAAGGTCTGCAATGGTCACTTTGTCACTAATTTCTTTGAACCTAATTTGTAAAGTCTCTTTCATTGGTACCAAGGTCAATATAGATTTTGGTTGTAAACTGTCATACCACTCAAATACTACTCCTATCAAGCTTACTAAAAATTGATGGACTGAAGGAATATTACTTGAATATCTACACAGCGTCACAAAGAGAGATATGTGTTGTTTAGGATTACCCATGCCATTAAACTATTTAAAGGTAGGAAATGTATAGCCTTTGGGACATGGCTCTTGGTCTTGATGACTAGGGTATGGTTTATCAGCATCATTTATTCTACCTATCTCACTTCCTTGTCTCAATTGTGTAACCACCATTCGTTGCATCTGTTATTGTATATATGCTCACAATTTCATGTTATCAGGGATTTTTGAATTTGGGGATTGGGTATCCCTTACTAATGGAGGAGGTGCTTGTGAAGGGCCTACATTGTGAAAGCATGGTCATGTAGCAATTCGTCACATCTTCTTTTTGACATGGTAGCAAAAATTGGTTCACAAGAGCCCTTTTCTCTTGAATTTCATTATCAACAAGCCTTACTCATGTAGCCTTATTTTGGCATTTGACCGATTGGGGTGTAAACCCATGGTCCCTCTCAGAGTCATGATGAGAAATGACATTGACAGTGTGGGTGGTCTCCTTTGGTGAGTCCCCATGCTAAGTTATAGCCTTATAATGACTCTTTTGCTTTTGCTTAGCTATTCACTACTTTGCCATAATCTTAGCATAAGATTGTACCCCTTGTGATTTGCTTTTACCCCTTTCAAATTGCTTAATGGAGTGAAAGAATTGGAGGTGAGAATGGTAATGACCGACTTCATTCGAGGGGAGGCTCCCAAGTCAATTAAAAATTCCAGTAGCTTTTTTTTACTTTTGAAAGTCAGGATGAGTTCTTCTTCATTCGTGTGTGTGTTGAGATTTGCCTTTGGTTGCCCCCTGTTAGGAGTTGGGTGGAAGCAATCAAAGAATGAGCTTCATTTTGGTTCTAGCATCTAGAAGACTAATATCTTTTCTGGTTGAGGCATAGCTTCTGGCTCTCCATTTGAATGGCCCTTCTCATTAGGAATGATGACATTAGGCCTCTTTTTCCTTGATAGAAGATGAGAAGTAAGCTTGTCTTGCATGATAGCAACAATGGTTGGCATAGTTGCAAGTACCTTATGGAACTAAACAACCTTAGAGATGGTTCCAAACTTGATTTGAACTTTAGCAACTTCTATAGTGACCATTAATTGAGGTAGACACATATTCAATTCTTCCCCCATGATGATGGTGTACCTTGGGATGAAGATGTTTTTTGTTATGCTATTTGATGCTTTCTTTTGCAAAGGTGAACATGATTGATTAGTTATCAATCATAATTATATTCTGTCAATATCTCTATCATAAGAGCTAGGTTTCTACATTTAGAGGAGAAGTCAAGTCCCACCGAGTGTGCCAGAATTTATGGAATCAATTTCGACAGCCCAAAAGTAGCAAAGACACTGAGAAGCGACCTCGATACACAAAAAATGTATTTTAATTTGAGTATGCTATCAAGTGTTGTGGAGATATTGACTTCTAATAGATGCAAACCCTTATTATTAATTACCTCAATAATTATTAGGAACCACCAAAAGTAAGAAACTTGGCTGATAAAATAGAGTCACAAAAAAAAGAAGAAGAAAGTACTTGATTGATTTTAAGAAATGATGCATGGCTTAAGTAAAGGTATGCCCTATCTTTTCAACAAGTAGATTATAAAAGAAAGAGAATGAAATTGGAAAGAAGCTCTAATATGTGTTTCTACTCCATTCTTATGCACTGGACCACATGGCATCTGACTCAGATGGGTCTTGATTTGATCCTTAGTAGATGTTGATGGCATAGTCCAGTGGGACATGGAAGGAGATGAAAGAAATTTGAAGCATTTTCAATAGCATTGAGCATTGACTATAACTTTATTTGGCTTAAAATATTTTCATTAGCTAATAAGATATCAATGATAAATTCATTTGATTTGAAGTGTTTCCATTAGCCAATAAGGCATCGGTGATAACTTCTTTGATCTTGAAGTATTTTTATAACCAATAAGGTGTTGGTGATAGCTGCATAGTTTGATTTGAAGTGCTTCCATAGCCAATAAGGAGTAGGTGTTAACTTTTAAAGTTTGAAGTATATCTAGAGCCAATGAGGCATAAGCAATAATTTCACAAGTTGAAGTGTTTCCATCACCAATGAGGTATAAATGTTCATAAGTTTGAAGTATTTTTATAACGAATGAAGTGTAAACAATAACTTCATAAGTTTGAAGTATTTTCATTAGGCAATAAGGTGTTGGTGATAACTTCTTTGATCTTGAAATATTTTTATAAACAATAAGGTGTTGGTGATAACTTCATAGTTTGATTTGAAGTATTTTCATAGCCAATAAAGAGTATGTGTTAACTTCATAAGTTTGAAATATATCTAGAGCCAATGAGGCGTAAGCAATAATTTCATGAGTTAAAGTGTTTCCATCACCAATGAGGCATAGGTGTTAACTTCATGAGTTTGAAGTATTTCTATAACCAATAAAGTTTAAACAATAACTTCATAAGTTTGAAGTGTTTCCATAGCCAATGAAGCATAAGCGATAACTTCATGAGTTTGAAGCATTTTCATAGCCAATGAGGAATAAGTGATAACTTCATGAGTTTGAAGTGTTTTCATAGCCAATAATGTATAAGAGATAACTTGAGGAGTTTGAAGTATCTTCATAGCTAATGAGGCATAAATGATAACTTTATGAGCTCAAAGTGTTTCCATAGTCAATGAAGTGTAAGCGATGACTTTATGAATTTGAAGTGTTTCCATAGCCAATAATGCGTAAGCCATAACTTTATGAATTCAAAGTGTTTTCATAACTAATGAGGCATAAGTAATAACTTTGTGAGTTTAAAATATTTTTATAGCCAATAAGACATAGGTGATAACTTCATAAGTTTAAACGTAGTATCACACACTACTTATGGAGTTGGGCATAGCCTTGAAGTGCTGCCAAAGGCTTTTGTAGCACATCCAATGGGACTCAATTTGAACCTATTTACCTCTATCCAAAGTAGTTCTGGTTTAAGTTATGATGGTAATATCACCTATTGCTCATAACCTAGAGTATTGCCAAAGATTTAGCACACCTAGTGGGACTCAATTTGACCCCATTCAGTTCTATTCAGACTAATTTGGTTCGGATTCGAGTTTAGCTTGGATTCAATTTAATATTCAAAATTTGATTTTGATTCGAGTCTGAATTGATTCAATTTGGTATACAAAACTCAATTTGGATCAAGTTTGATTTGACTTTGTTCAATATTCAAGACTTGACTTTGATTTGAGTCTAATTTAATTTAATTTGATATTCAAAACTTGACTGAATTATGATTTACTAACTTCTTGAAAAATAATGATATGTTCTGGTTTACTCTTCCCAAAATCTTTGGTCATTGGGATTATACTAATACTTTATAGCATGATGGAGGAAACCATATGAAACATTCATTCAAAATCACTATTGGTATTGATGGTGAATGTTCAATTTGTAATAATGAATTCAATTCACTAAGCTTGACATTGATTTTTAAAAGGACATTTGTCAAATACTATCATTGATTCTAGTGGGAGTAATATTAATTTCAATCCAATTATGATTTAATTTAGTTTAATATTTAGAACTCGATTTTAGCTTGATTCTGATTCATTCAATCTAGATTGAGTTTGACCTTATATTAGACTCTTATTGTGTTTAAGTTCACATCTTAATGGACTTTAGCTTAAGTTTAAGTCTATTTAGATTCAGCTTGGTTTTAGTTCAAGCTCGATTTGATTCTAGTTTGACTTTGGGTCCAATTTGACCTCTTAACTTTTGATTTGAACTTGATTTAACCCAATTAAGATTTTATTGGAGCTTAGTTTGACCCAAATAAGGCTTGATTAGAATTTAACTTGATTTTAAATTGACTCAATTTAAACCTAATTAGGGTTAAATTTAAGCTGATTTCATTTGGATTAACTCAATTTGGATTTTGGATCTAGTTTAATTTGATTTTTAGTTCATCTATTTGATTAATTTAGGTCCATTTGCTGGTCAATATGAGTCAATTTAGTTGTGCTCATTTGTTCTAACTTTGTCCTATATGATTGAGTCACTTCATGCTAATCAATTTGATTCAAAAACTCTTGGGCTATCATGATAATTTTAGGCGAGTCTACGGGCTTGTCGTAGATGTGCAAGGCTTAGATGAGCACTCGAAAGTTAGCTTAATTTGACAAGTCCGATAGTTGTCCTATAGATGCGAACCCGAGGGTTGGCTTGATTTAGGTGGGCCCAAAAGCTAGCCTATAGATGTGAGCCCAATGGTTGACTTGATTTGGTAGGCCTGTCGGCTAGCCTAATTTGGCAAACCTGAAGGCTAGCCTATGGGTACAAGTCCAAAAACTAGCTTGATTTAAGCGAACTTGAAGGCTAGCCTAATTTGGCGGGCCCAAATGCTAGCCTATAAGTGCGAGCTTAAGAGTTGGCTTGATTTGACAGGCCTGAAGATTGATCTTTGGATATGAGCTTGAGGGTTGGATTAATTTGGTTATCCCAAAGGTTAGCGTAATTTAGTAGGCCTGAAGGTAGATCTATGGGGGTGAGTATGAGGACTGGCTTGATTTGGTCGGTCCAAAGGCTGATCTATAAGTGCGAGCTTGAGGGCTAGTTTGATTTTACAAGCCCAAAGACTGATATGAAGGCTGGCATATAGATATGAGCACGAGGACTGGCTTGATTTGGCAAGTCTGAAGATTGGCATGATTTGGCAAACCCAAGGTTAGCCTATGGGTACGAGCTGGAGGGATGGCTTGATTTGGTAGTCCTGAAGACTAACCTATACATATAAGCCCGAAGGCTAGCTTGATTTGGTAGGCTCAAAGGCTGGTCTAATTTGGTGGTTTCAAAGGCTAGTATATGAATGTGAGCTCGAGGGCTGACCTGATTTAAAGGACCCAAAGACTAGCTTATGTATGCAAGCCCGAGGGTTGGCTTGATTTGTTGGGTCCGAAAACTGACTTATAGATGAAAGTCCGAGGGCTGGCTTAATTCAACAAGTCCAATAGTTGACATGTGGGTCCCAACCTAGGTTAACTTGATTTGGTGAGTCCAAAAGCTGGCCTATGGATGCAAGTTTGAGGGTTGGCTTAATTAGTGAGCCGAAAGACTGGCCTATGGGTGCTACCCTAAGGGTTGTCTTGATTTGATAGGCCTCAAGACTAACCTGTAAGTGCAAAGCCGAGGATTAACTTGATTCGACATGTCTAAAAACTGACCTAATTTGGTGATGCACATAAACCAAGGTGAGAGAACTTCCCCTCCTTTTTTTTTTATTGCTGGCCCACAACCCTTTCTTTTGGCCAACAACTTCTTTTTTTAATTTTCTTCATTTATTTTCTTTCTTCTTCTTCCTGGCGAAACCCTAGATAGCCTCCTCTTTGTCTTTGGTTACACAATAGAAGGGGGCAGCCCGCTGGCCAGATACTCCTCTACTTTGTGCCCATGACTGAATCCGACCAGCTCCAGCTAGATCTGGCACTGGTAGTTGACAAGCAATAATGAATTCCAAGCGATGGAAGGGGCTTGTGAGATTACTGAGGAGAGACCAAAGAAACATGGCCCGGCTACCTTGCAACTATGGGAGCTTGAGACGAAGGGTTCTTGTCAGTTGAGCACATAGTCCCAAGATTTGTAGGTACAGGAACTTGCGATTGACAGTAAGGAATGAGCTCCAGTGTGGGCTGGCTAGATGAGATGATGATAATGGGGCTGACATAGCTCCATCTTCAGCTAGGAGCTCTCGACAGGACTAGGTGGCAGACTAACATAATGGTGAGGAGGAGTCATGCGAGCGGTGGTCCAGGCGGGTCTAGGCTAGTGGTGAGCCTAGGAGTGATTGTGTGGGCAGGGTCTGGCGACATAGACTGGTGAAAGTTGGGGGCCAAAGTTGCTTCTGGGGGCAAGCCGGTGGCTAGCTGCTGGGAACCCTCTGATGTGGCTGGTCATATCATCATAGGTGGAGATAGTGACGCCAAGTGGGTGGCTATGTGAAGGGTAGCGGTTGAAGAGGAGCTCGGGCCAGCGAGCTTGTTCATGGTAGCGAAGCAGGGTTCTGGCAAGACACCCTCAAGGAGGCAGGGTGGTTTCTTGCACACAGTCAGGGAGCAAGACAGGTTCTTGTCAATGGTGGTTCAGACCAGTGAGGGGAGGCACAAGGCATGGGTTCAGGCAACACAACATGGAGAGCCAATAAGGTGCTTAGGCATTCTTCGAAGACAAGACAGAACAAATGGAAGAGAGGAAGGTGAAGAAGAGAGAGAAAAAAAAGCTACGTATGCTAATCCCTTTTCTGCTTGAGAGCTTGTCCTAATTCTTGTTTTTGTTCCCGATTCCTTCTTCCTAATCTGATGATTTTTTTATCTCTCCTCTTTTCTCTATGTCCTTTTTTTCTTTGCAAGTTCCCATCAATTTATAGGCACTAAGAAGATTTGTAATCAAATATTTGATTGGTTGATATTGGAATATTATGAGATTATGATATTTGATTGAAATTATTTTTTTATATTTTCTGATTGGTATGTAATCCATTAATTGAGACTTGTTTTCCTAATGAAGAGATTGAAGATTTGTACCATATTTGGATGTCGAATTTTCAAAGGGATATTTAATATTTTTGAAAAATTTGTATCAAAAATATAATTTCAAAAATTTTAGGGGGCATTTGGGAAAAAAACTTATTTATAAAATTTTAAAACTTTCAGGGTCCTTTCTAAAAAAATTTGGACTTATTTATAAATAAAAACTTTTGAAGGGCTTATTTGTAAAAATTAGAAATTTCAAGGGTTTATTTGTAAATATAAAATCTTGAGAGGTTTATTCGCAATCCTAGTTTTTCTTAGGATCTATTTGAAATTAAAAAATTCTCATTCCAGGGACTTATTTATAAGAAAAGTTTGATTAGGGATCCATTTATAAAATATATTTGGTCCAGGAAACTATTTACAAAGATTTTATATTTTTCATTTTGGTTCAGATATTTGATAAATTTTAACTCTAATTTTAGTCCAAATATTCGGCCCACTAAACCCACATTTTTCAACAATTTAAATCTAAATTGAACTCATTTTTTGGTTAAATTTAACTACAATCCAGATCCAACTAAGATCAATATTTGAGTCATCATTAGTGACATATAAGTTTTAACTCAGATCATATTTTGATCAAGATTTGATTTTGGAAAAAATCACCTCAAATAATTACCAAACAGTTTTGATTTTCTCTTCTCCTATGATTATGGGCCTCTAAGCATTTGTCGATCTTTAGACCCATCCCATTAGTGGAACACCATCTTTCCTTTCCTTACAGAGTTCATTGGATTAGGAGGTACTTTAATTGTTGATGATTCAAAGTAAGGGAAACC
The DNA here is from genome assembly GCA_005019695.1 of Trichopus zeylanicus subsp. travancoricus. Classification (NCBI taxonomy): domain Eukaryota; kingdom Viridiplantae; phylum Streptophyta; class Magnoliopsida; order Dioscoreales; family Dioscoreaceae; genus Trichopus; species Trichopus zeylanicus. The sequence goes on from RXID01022204.1 coordinate 730,996, forward strand.
TTGGCCATGGTTTCTTTAAGAGCCTGTAAGAGTATTAGGTTAGTCCTCTCTTTATTTGTTCACATTATGTTCATGCTATCTATCTTGACTGAAGCTTTAATAAGTTGAGTGGTGTTCATACCTTGAGTAGGATGTTTCTTTGGTGGCACATAGTCATACTCTTCTCTTTTGGGATATTCTAATGATATACTTTTCTTTGGTTGCACTACATCCTACAAACTATGTGGCTCACGAGCTTGGATTGCATCTCCGCATGCCTCCTAACTCACCCAACAGCTTTGCTTCATCTGAGAAAGAACCCATGCACATTCGTTAGGCTTATTAGATGTGGCCAAGGGGAGGTACAAAGATTCAAGAGGTAGATGCTGAGAAAGCTACTTTACCATAGATGGTATTAGTCGGAAGTATGCTATAATTTCATTTCTCGCCTTTCCTGGGTACCTCAATGTGTACATCAAAGGCTACCCAGCCTCCATTGAGGTAATGTTTCCCTCCACCTCCTCTATCTTTTTCTTGTTTGATACCAATTGTCTTCTTCTTCTTTAGACTCTGACTACTCTTGCTCAACTAATGTTTCTCTTAGAGATTCGAGATATAGAAATGATGAATTTTGAAGTGGCCATGGCTAGCTTAGAACAATATAGGGGTGAACTAATAGCTTATCTAAGTGGGATGGTAAGTTTCCACTTGGAATTTTCTTCCCCTATTCTATCATTATCGCCATGCTTTATGTTCTTCTCTAGTGCCAGGAGTACATCATCTTATATGGCTCTTCTTCTTGTAACTCTAATCCTAAGGAGAGTCAAGTTGATTGACATGACCATGTTGTTACATTATATTTTCCAGCCGCCCCCCTCCCTCTTTTTTTTTTGGGTACCATATACTTGGAGCCCATTTCTGATTCCAAGTGGCAAGTTCCAAGTGCTTGAAAATTATTTTGTTTTTAGATGCCCCTTATACCCATAAATACCATTTGGCACTTTCTTCTTAGATAGTTTTTTTCTTGTGGGTAAAGCACTGAAATGAGACTGGGTTAGTCCTCCTAATTTAGACATGTGATCCAAATTTCTCCCCTTTTCTTTCTCTTTTTTTCTCCTTTTTTTTTGAGTTAGCAATATCATTAATCTTTTGAGGATCCAAGGTTTACAAATTTGTGATGTCAACCCGGTTCTTACTCTTTAAATCCACCTTTCTTGGCTTAGACTTGGATATGAGATTTATCCCTTTAGGACTATGCTTTTCATTCTTTGTTTGGGGGTGATTTTTTACCTCTAGGAGGAGACTTCTGAGAGATTATCCTTTGACTTTTGCACTTAGCATAAAGGGTGATTTCCCTAACAATCTCTTAGTTACTCTAAAACTAACCACCATACTCTTAAGCTTGAATCTCTGAAGTCAACTTAAAGTTTAAGTGTGAAAAATAGGTCTAGGGCCTCCAAAGCCACTTCACATCATCACCGAATCTCCTTTCACTTCTAGCATCACCTCTCTTTCTAAGATCCTACCTCTAGGAGAGAAGAAAATTTCTCTCTTTTTTTAAGGAAAATATTTCATTACTTACATGGAATTCCAAGGGTCACAAAACACTTCACCTTTAGAGTTAGTCAATTAATAAGCGTTATTAGGATAGACTTTCATAATCATACCTTTTTGGCTGGGTTTTAGCTTTCCTTTATCCTTCAACAGGGTAACACACTTCAACACCAAGTTCCCTATCTCGAACTTGCATTTGATCACCTTCATTTGGTAAAATCAAGATAGTCGTTGCTAGTAAGCTTGTGTGCGATTGGCTGCCAACTCAATCATCTTTCATCTAATATTTTAAGTTGACAAAGAAAAGACTCTTGTATCTTGGTTAGACTTAAGTCATTTTGCATTGCTATTCTTAGTAATGGGATTTGAATTTCATATGGCACTACCACCTCCATTCCATTTGTTAGTGCAAATGAAGTTTGATATTTTTGGGCACGTATAGAAGTATGATAGGCCCATAGATCCTCATCTATCTTATCTAGCTTATCTATCCAGTCTAATTTTTTGTTGGCTTCCATTGACTTCTTAAAAGTATTTATTAGAGTCTAATTAGTAGCTTCAGCTTGACCATTACCTTGAGGGTAGTAAGGAGATGAATGATGTAGCATAATGAAAAAAATCTTGCATAAATTGCACACTTGTTGTGAGAGAAATTGTGGCTCATTATTTGTCACAATCATTTTTGGTACCTGAAACCAAGCCAAGATGATGCGCCTAACAAATCGAACCATGCCTGCTACTTTGAGTGCCTAAAAATATTCAGCTTCAACTCATTTAGTGAAATATTCAGTTATAATTTGGATAAAACCTTTTCTGCCACTAATGGTATTCTCTAGAAATGACCTAACTAGAGAATGGAAATAATGTTGATAGAGTGTGAAGGGAGGACACAAGAGCATGGGTCTTATTAGCATGGATCTAGCATTCTTGGCATCTCCTTATGAAGTCCCTATAACCCTTCTCCATCACAGGCCAATAGTACCATATTCTAATGATCTTCTTGGTGAACAATTATATATTAACGTGGCCTCCACATACTCTTGCATTAGCTTCCTCAAGGATCTGGGTATACTCCTTATCTAAGCATCTTAGCAGGGTCTCATTGAATGACTTTTAAAAAGGGTGTTACCTAGGATCACATACCGGGCTATAATCCTTCGAACTAATTTATGATCATCTCTAGCAGCATACTACAAAAAAATTCCTTTCTCAAAAAATGTTTTGATGTCATAAAAATAGTGGTTCCTATTATTATAGAAATTTTCCAACTCCATTAGGAGGATGTGAGCTCTAACTTTGGGATTGTGTGACTCTTCTCATTTTTGAATAAGTGGGGTCACTTAACTTGAGTATCTATTTCGGGTTCTTTTGGAGCACGATTAGGTCTAGTAGAATACTAGAAGGGTTGTGAAATGTTAATTTGAATAAGTAGGGTATTTTCTATCATATTTCTAGTTCTCAGGACATGGGTGATAGTAACCTTCTCATATTACTTAGCTAAGAAGAAGGCTGAGTTGCCTTTGGGGGTGGAATTTCTATAATGGCTTGTGTTTTAGTTGGATGAACTTCAATTCCTCTGCAAGTTACCAAGAAATCAAGCAACTTGCCTGACGAGATCCCAAATACGCACTTCTTTGGGTTCATTCTCAGCTGATGCTTTCGTGATGGGTGGAGAACTCACTTTAAGATTGAGACATGTCCCTCCCTAGTTTAAGATTTGACTAGAATGTCATCAATATACATTTCCATGTAGTCATAGATCATGTCTTGGAAGATCATCCACAAGGCCAATTGGTATGTTGCTCCAACATTTTTCAATCCAAACAACATGACCACATAACAGCAAGTCCCCTAAGGAGTAGTAAAGAAAGTCTTTTCTTTATCTTTTAATGAGATACATATCTAGTTATATCTCAAATATCAATCCATAAAAGATAATATTTTATACCCATAAGTGTTATTTGCTAGTATCGATGTGAAGTAAGGGAAAATCATCTTCCAAACAAGTCTTGTTGAAAGTCTCTAAACTCAATGTACACTTGGACCATGCCTTTTTTTCCTTGGCTGGAACAATATTTGCCACCCACTTCGGATAGAGGACTATATGTATGAATTTAGCTTGGTGGCGTTTGTCGATGTTCTCCTTCACCTTGAGCATAATGTGCTGATGTAGTCATCTTAATTTTTGCTTTGTTGACCTCACATTGTCCTCCAAGGTGATCCTATATTCCACCAATTCTCTATCCAATTTTGGCATCTTCTCATATATCCATGCAAGGACATCTTTATATTTGATGAGAGTGAAGATCAATTGAGCTTCAAATTCACTTGGTAGGTTTGCATCGATCAAGATCAGCCTAGGGTTCTTGAGAAACCCTAAATTGACTTTCTTAATTGATTCTACAGTTGTTGCAGTCTCCTCATCAGATCTCTTGAGCACCACTATGAAGATATTTAGTTTATTATTTTTATCTTCCTCTTCTTCGATTTCGTAGAACCCAAATGAGTCTTTGTTTGGCACCTTATGCAAATCAAGGAGGAGTTCATCAAGGAAAAATACATCCTTCTTTCACCCTAGGTCCTAGAGAGTTAACTAACCTATTTCAAATATGTTAAGCATATATTCTAAAATGCAAGTATGAAAATTTTCTAAATCTAGCCTACTACAATATTCTAATAACAAGGAAGATGATAAATCTAAACTACAAAGTGGTTCCTACTATTGAGGAGGACAAGGTGCCCCTTATATCATCATGAGGTTGCACCCTGCTTTGGGCTAGGAGGTAGCGGATTGCCTTCTTGAGTTAAGAATAGTTGTTCAATCCTAGTCATGATGATTTGGAGGTTGTTATCTTCACCATCTAGGTTGATAGCAAGGGTTGTAGTAGCGTGCTCAACTTATCCAGTTGTGAAGTGTGATTTGAGTATCCAAGATGGAGGTGGATGTCCATTTGAGCTTTTGAAGGAGTAAATAGGGTGATCCTTCTTCTTGCATTCCCTCACGAAAAGTCGAGAACCTCCCATCCTCTTGAAACTCCTTCAAGAAGCTGTTCAAGATCTCTTTGGTTTCTCTTGCCAAGCCCTTGACCAAGTTGGTAGCCTATCCTAAACATTATTTTCCATGGCTTATTGAGGTGAGGTGGGTTGAAAGTTAGGGATTTAATACGTGGATTTATGGGACATAGAGGAGAGGTTATTTCTTGTGGAGCTTGAGGTGGAAAGAGCATAGGGATTTTTTTTGCAGTTATGGTAAGAATTTTTTAAAGATTGGATGGAGCTCAAGTTTAGTTCGAATAAGAGGAGGTTTTCTAGGAATTGGCAAAAGGACGTGGAGTGCAGGTTGGAGGAATGACTTTGTTATTTGAGCCATGATAGTAGGTGCCTCGTAAATCACTTGGCAATCCCTATCTCGAGCTATTGGGTCAGCATGGATCATAATGATGGTGCCCTTTTGAGGAAATTTTAGTATTAGTAATGTGTTGACAAAATTGCTCCAATGTCTTTGAGCTAATGCCTTTGTAGAATGAGATTGTAATATGGGAGAATATCAAGCACATGAAACTCTATCTCGATTATCTTGGGATTGGAGGTAATCAGTAGAGAAATCCTCCCTTGGCACTTCTTCTTTGAGTTACCATATGCAATTATGTTAATGTCAAACTCTATCAGTTGATTCTTTGAAATGTACATTGCTTTTAAGGTGAATAATGTACAAATCTTTAATGGTTCTCCTATATCCACGAGCATTGTATTGACCATCGCACTATCGATCTGAATAGTTATGTGAAGTGGCTCATCCCTCAACTCCTTCTCAGGTAGGTTTTGGCTAGAAAATGTTATATCATGGTTTTGAAAAATGCCTTTACAAATTTTTGCTAATTTTTTTAGAGGTATGTCGCCCTTGAGCTCTTCCTCACTTAAAATTTTAAATAAAACTTCTCTATGTTTAGATGAATCAACTATAAATTTTAACATAAAAATTTTAGTCAAGATCTTAACTAGCTGGCCTAGAATATAGTACTCTTTCCTAGTCTCAACCCCCCTCCCCTCCTTCCTTCTGTTGGTTCAATTTTTTCGCTAGTTGTAGGAATTATTGTATTAGTCAATTTGCCTTGGTTCTTAATAGGTGCAACTTGATTGCTATTGTTGTCATGTTCCTTTTTTAAATAGTTTTCATATAGTGATGAAACTTTATTTATATATTTTAGGAGGTCATAATCATCATCATCCAAAATATATCTAACATAGGTATTACTGTAGGTGTAAAAAAATTCTTACATGGCCATCAATCTCAGATTTGGATTTAAAAGTTTGGGTTTTGTGTGGAAAGGTCCTTATGAAGGAGAAACCCTTCCCAAAGATTCTTCACTTCCTAGGTGAGTTTTTTGGGAGGTGATTTAGTTAGTTCAAAAATAGCTCACTTATAAATTTATTCTTCATTTAGCTTGAGAGGGTCCTCATGAAAGAAAAAGCCTTTCTAAGGATTCTCTACTTTTTAGTTATTGTACGTATTTTTAGGTTTAGAAATAACTTATATATAGTTCACATTATTATTAGGGCAAGTTAGAAGTGGATTAGTTACAATAGTCATACCTTTTACCCTTCCCTTCTTTACATAATTTCCAATCACTTCCCAATTTATTATACTTTGATAGTCCAAGTCATAGATTATATCTTTTATAATATGGCATTGCTTAAGGATATGCCTTGGAATCTTGTGAAAGGGATAGAATTAAGAGTAGTCTATACTTGGAGGTATGGGTCTTATTTTAGGGAGTTGGATGAGATTATTAGCTAAGAGGGTTATGAATTATTGAGTTTTGGGTGTCTCAAACTCGGATTAGAGTTTAAGTTAAAGTAGAAATCCAAAGTTATATTCAGACTTATAATTGATTTGTAATATTAGGAGTTATAATTATAGTAAAACTCAGACTCAATAAGGGTCTATAAATATACTATAATACAAAGAATTTAGGTATGGTGTAGTGTTGAGGTTGAACTAGAGAGAAATAGAGAGAATAGAGAGAAGAGAAAGAGAGAGAGTGTCGGCTCTCATGTGTGGGTCTTTCTAGTGCTTCTCGGCGGTCTCTCGTGTTGGTTCCTCGTGGTGTTCTCTTAGAGATTCTCTCTGAAGGTGGAGGCATTGCTGAGACTTGGTGAAAGAATTTAGTTGAGTAAGAAAGAGTGCAGTCTTTCTTCTATACTCTTGTAAAGCCTTTTTTGATAGTGGATTCCTCACTGTCTTTTTTTGTATTTTCTTTTATCTTATATTACTTCTCATTTCTTGTGTTATTTGAGAATAAGGTAATTCGTGAATCTTCCACTGCAAATCCTAATCATTGGTATTAGAGTTTAGGAGAAAATAACCAAGATAACAAAATCCTTACTCGAGATGGAGAAGTTTGACGGCAAGATAAATTTTAACTTATGGTAGAAGAAGATGAAGGTTGTTCTTATTTATTAAGGTCTGCAAAAGATGTTAAAGGAAAAAGAAAAGAGACTGGCCAAGATAAGCGATGAAGACTGGGAAGAGATAGATTAGAAGGCATTGAATTTAATTATTCTAAGTCTGACTAATGAAATTTTGTACAATATCATTGATGAAGAAATGACAATGGATATCTGGACAAAACTTAAGGAGTTGTACATATCAAAAAGCCTCACAAACAAGTTCTACGTAATACAATAGTTATACGGACTACGTATGAGCGAAGGTACAACTATATTACATCATATAAATACCTTCAATATGATTATTAATGATTTGCTAAAAGTTGATGTGAAGTTTGAAGAGAATGATAAGGCGTTGATTTTCCTAATGTCTCTTTTTGCTTCGTACGATCATAATGTGACTATAATTTTTTATGGAAAGAAACTCTCAAGATAGAAGATGTGACAGCTAGTCTTCTTTCTAATGCGAAAAGGAGAAATTCCAATATTAATATGGAGTTTGGTGAAGGATTGGTGGCTCACGAAAGAGGAAGATCAAGAGAATATGGAGAAGGCAAGTAATGATCCAAATCAAAATTAAAGGCAAAAGTACAATGTTATTCATGTAAGAAGTATGACCATATTAGATAATATTATCCTGAATGTGGGAAGATGGAGTCTTCCAATGTTGCGACGGTAATAGCGGATGATACTTCTGAGAATAGTGCGGATGGAGACATTCTTATAGTATCTGCAGAAATTGGCACTTCTGATGAGTGAATTTTAAATTCTGGTAGTTCTTACTATATTTACTTTAAGAAGGATTGATTTACCTCTTATTAGGAGAATAAGAAGAAAGGTACTATTTGGTTGGATGATAATTCGACCTCTGAGATCGCCGGTGTGGGAATAGTCCAAATCTAGATGTTTGATGGAATAATTCGTATTCTTTCTGGGGTGAGGCATGTCTCCAAGATGCAGAAGAATATAATTTCGCTTGGTATACTAGACTCAAAATACTGTAATCTTTTAGCGAAAGATGGAGTCATAAAGGTGACACGCGGTATTAGAATCCTGATGAAAGGAAAGAAGTGCGATAATATTATCAAATAGTTGGGAACACTATTATAGGTGGAGTTCTAATGGCAAGCCTGAGTTCAAGCCAAGGTGGAGATTATTGAGTTTTGGGTATCTCAAACTCGGATTAGAGTTTGAGTTAAAGTAAGGATCCAAAGTTAGATTCAGACTTATGATTGATTTGTAATATTACGAGTTATAATTATAGTAAGCTCAGACTCAATAAGGGTCTATAAATATACTATAATATATAGAGTTTAGGTGTGGTGTAGTGCTAGCGTTGAAATAGAGAGAAATAGAAAGAGAGGAATAGAGAGAACAAAGAGGAGAAAGAGAGAGAGTATCGGCTCTCGTGTGTGGGTCTTTCTAGTGCTTCTCGGTGGTCACTCGTATTAGTTCCTCATGGTGTTCTTTTAAATATTCTCTTTGAAGGTGAAGACATTGTTGAGCTTTGGTAAAAGATTTTAGTTGAGTAAGAAAGAGTGCAGTTTTTCTTGCAGACCCTTATAAAGCCTTTTTTGATAGTGGATGCCTCGTTGTCTTTTTTTGTTATTTTCTTTTATCTTGTATTACTTCTCGTTTCTTGTGTTGTTTGAGAATAAGGCAATTTGTGAACCTTTCGCTATGAATCCCAACAATGAATGTGTTCGAAATAAATTCAAGTAATGGGGGATAGCTTTACTGTCATAGGTTGTGGGGGAATTGGATCTTAGGAGGTGGACCACATGGTATATAATTATTTGATGAAGGTACATTTAGTTAGTTGCATGGAGAGTTAGGATTTTGAGCCGATGGGGGCTATAGTCATGGAGGCAAGTGGGGGATTGGATTTCATGATGATTAGGTTAGATTAGAGGTTAATAAGGAGTGGGTGGTTGATGTTGATACACAACTGTAGGAGGTGGAGGTTGATATAGACTGGGAGCTAGTAAAAAGCTAGAGGCAAAGATTAGTAAGGAGCTAGAGGCTGCACCCTTGTATCCCTAAGATCAGGCTTTGAGACCGAGACTTGGTTAACTTAGGCCTAGCTCCATGAATGATTCCCTTGACTATCTTTTATAGAAACTTTTATTTATGCATTTTTTAGTACAAGGTGTTAAAAGAATAAATATTAAAAGATAATAAACCAAGTTTAAAAATAGATAATGTATTTTTAGTTCAAAAACTAATTTGATGCTTCTCTATAAGAGGGATTTAGGCCCTCATGGTTTTTGTCCTCCACTGGTTGGCATATTTGATGAAAGTTTAGCTAGCCCACATCTTTTCAAATTTCAATTTTATGATATCCAGAGTGTGGGCCACCTAGTAGTGTCCATAGTGAATGTAAAAAAAAGAAAAAAAAAAAAATCATCTCAAGAGACTATAGTTTGTCTTGAGGAATACTAATGAGCTAGTTAAGAGTGGTCAAGCTCAATGACTTCTACAATGGATGGATCATCAGTTATTCATCTGCTCAATATGCTTATGCATCAAAAAGAAACCCAATAATGTGATGGTTTGAGTCTCCCATCCCACCGTATAAATAAAATTTCAAAGTCTTAAAGCCAATAGAGAAGTAATGTCAGGGAGCTGAATGTCAGTTACTGTTGGAGCAACAACACGTAGAAATTTTTATGCCAAAAGATTTGTGAGACATCTGCTCCTCAGTTGACTTGGATGGTGTAGATTATCTATTGGACGGTTCATTTATAGGCATATAATTATCAAAACCACCACTTGATAGGAACAAAGAAAGTTTTCCACTAGTAGCCTATTGATTCCCAACCATAAAATCAACTATTATATTAAGACTATATTTTTTACTAACAAAATTCATAAGCTTAGAAAAATCTAGATTATGCATTTCAAAAATCTCATCAGATATGTTTGGCAAACAATTTATATTAATTTTAGTATTTAACTTTGGATTATTAGTCTTTTTCAACTTGTATGACACTCTTCTATTTTTAAGATGGTATTCCAAGGTGTCTTCAATCTCCATGTTCATATATCAACTATCTTCAAACATATGGTACAACTAGTAGTGAGCTGTACTCCCCAAGACCATAAGGCACTGTTTGGTTTGGGATCAAGATCAAGACTAAAGTATAAAAAGATAGTCTGATAAATTTTTTGGTGTTTGGATGCTAGTTTGGCTAGTGAATGGTTTAAATTTTTTAGACCTTTATGCCTTTGTGCATATTATTTATTGAAGTTTGAATGAATAAATGTAAGGATAGTATGATAATTTATTTTTTAAAGTAATGTATAGATAGTCTGGCTATCTTTTTGGTATTTGATTGATAGGCTAGTCAGGATAGGATGATCCTAATACTGATCCTGAACTAAATGCACCCCAACAGACTCTCGCACAATGTGCTTTATGCTTGTATAACTGTATTATGAGTCTATGTAAGCCTCTAGACTAACATGGGATCGTAGGGATTTTCATTTATACTACTAGTCTATTGGCCCGCTAGTCACACCCAATGGGGTACAATCCCTTAGCCTTTTTAAGAGAAAATGAGCAAAGCTTGTCTCTTTTTAAAATGGGAGTTACAGAGGTCCAGCCAAAAGTGTGAAAATCTAGGGTCTCACCTCTATGTCTAAAGCACCGTTTCTAGATGGGCTTGGTATTCAAACATAGAAGACCCACGAGGTCTCTACTTAGTTGAGATTGGCTTAAATACTAGATTTTTCTCACAATTTTTTTTATCCAACAAAGAACTTGAAAGTAAAAAATCACTGAATACTTCATGAACACCCAAAAATTTAGAATTGAATTTTTTTTTTAAATAAGGTAAACACAAAAAATAAACCTAGTACTTGAAGGTCTCATCGTGATTGCCAGTCTACATATCTCTCTAGTTGATTATGATTCAATTTTGATTGAGTTATATAGTGGATTAGTTCTTGAGTTTGATTTGACTTAGTTTCTTTTTGGTGCCTGCACACGCTCAATAGTTCACACATCTAATTTACAAAGCATCCAAGGTCTCTAGGAAGGTTGTATAAACCTCCCACTAAAAGCAAGGTATACATGCCCTATCAGCCTTGCCTTTGCATTTGCCTACAAGTAAAAGAGAAGAAAAAAGAAAATTCATTAGTTTTTTGGTTGTGACATCCAACTCATAAGAATAAATGAAATCATGAAAAGAAAATATGCCTTAACTAGGGAGGGCCTAAAGGTCCCTCCTTATGACATTTTTTGTATCTGAGGATTAAATTTAAAATACAATGTAATAAAAAAAATAAAATTCTAATCTTAATGCGTTAGATGGAATAAAAAGAAGTGAGCAATATGGAAAACAAGGTGGAGAGATGTAGTCTATACTGCCAAAAAAAGATGATGATCGGATGTCAATTCTTCAGCCAGAACTTTGACGTCAAAGAGAAATTCAACTTTGGTTCTCAGAAGAGTCTCATGGTCATTATGGAACTCTTTTTCTTCATCAGAGCATTGAGAACTTCTCCCACAAAATAATAAATTTTAATATAATTTTTTAATCCTTTTCCTAGAGAAAGGGGCAGTAAAAAAGAGAGCTACTTAGGAGGGATTTCGGTTGCTAGTCTCGAGTGATTTTTTGGTTAATTGAAGGGGATAGGGATCTATCAATGGAGATTGTATTGCATCATTGATCTGGACTGGAGTAAAAGTTGAGGTGCTAACTAGCTGGCACCTCACCAAAAAAGGGGACACCAGCTACCTAACACCCCAAATTTTATGCATCAAGATCTTGACACCCTTGCCAAGAAGTGGGAGCCAACATCATGATGCCCCTATCAAAAAAGGGATACTAGCAACCTAGCACCCTAAATTCTAGGCACCAAAAGTCTAGCACCTAGAAATTCAATTTTTGAATTCAAAATTTGAATTTTTAGTCTATTTTTTAGCCCATGTTTTCCCTATTTTTCAGTCTATTTTCAACTCAATTTCTCATAGATTTGTAGCCCTTGTTTCTGATGCACTTTTTGCATAAAAATTCATATTTTTAATCATACTACAAATTTGAAAATATAAATTTTTCACAAATAAATCCATTTTAATACGATTTTGTAGTGAACATCTTTAAAACATCAAGTCAAGATATTTTGTAACAAAAAATATTGATTTTGACAAATAAACTATCAAAATATATAATTTTATAAATAGGCCACTAAAATTCATAAAATTATTATTAAGTTTGATTCTAAAGATTGAAATATCACTTTTCTCACAAGTATAAATCTAAGGTAGTTGAAAATACAAGAAAGCTGATTGAAGTATGGAACTTTTACAAATAAAGTTCTTCAAAATCATAGCATCGCATAAGGGTTCAAATCGTAGGGTTTGGTCAACCGAATAGATTTGAGGCTACATCTATAGGATTTAAAGGACCGAAAAGGCAGGTATCTATAACTGTTTGAGAGAAATGTCACCCTTGATCTCTATTTTATAGAGTGTCTTCAATAGGACCTCTCAATGTTTTAGAGAATCAGTTATGAATTTTAAAAGTGAACTTTTTCTGGATTTTAGCCAGTTGCTTTAATATGTTGTATTCCTTCCTAATTTATATTCCCCTTTCAATGATTTCAAGTTCTTGACTAGTTGTATAAATTATTATGTTGATGGATTTTTCTTGATTTTCTACTTGTACAACTTGACAAATACATTAAATATGATTAAAGCATCATCAAAAGCTCATAGCACAATAGACATGATCCTGATTTGACAATTGCTTTGCTTCTAACCTCTTCATTCAACAAACTTCTTGAAACTAAGCTCATAGTCAGAAGTCCATTATGTGCATAATTGTTCTAGAAAACTAGCAAGGTCTCTCAATTATCAACCATTTAACTGAGCAACAATAGCACTTGCAACTCATCTTCTAAATTCATTTTCATGGAGTAAAAATAATTAATGATGCCCTGCATTTCATTTAGGTGTTCAAAAATCAAACCACCTTTATGACACTTCAAATTCACAAAATTTTTTTATATGAAACACATTGTGTATCACCATCTTTGTCTTGAGATCATTCAAGTTTTTCCATAAAAATGGGCAGATGTTTCATTTGCCACCAAATGAAACACACAATTATCTAGCCATCATCTAATATAATCAATGGCTTTTCAATTTGTAATTGTCAATTTATATCCAATGTACTTTCTAATTTGGCTTTGTTGCCTTCAACAAGGTCATACAAATTTGTGTAGAACAAAAGATCCTCCATCTTGGTTTTCCAAATAAGCAAAAGGCTAATCATTTGTCCTCTTCCTTCCATGACCTATACATGCAAAAACAAATCAATCATGCTTTGATTCTAGTTGTTGGGAGTAGAGGCTTCCCATGTATGTGTTAATGATAGAGTAACTAAAACAAATGCAACAATACAATAGCATGCTTTGTATTTACTTGGAAAAATTCTTCAACAAGAAGGGGAAAAATCATGGGATATAAAACCAGCAAGAAGTATAAGGGGTATAACAAAGATTCTCTATGACACTAAGAAACAAATGCATAGAAAATCAAAACACTAGTAAGAAAGAGGAGACCCAATTTAGGTATCAGTCCTTTATCCAAACACCTGATCATAGATGGAACCAACAAGGAGAGTAGTTGCTCATACTTCTCCTTAGCGCTCTCTAATTTCCATCCCTCTGCTCCCTCTATATCTGTAGTATACTCTTGCACGTTCTTTGGTCTATTTTATAGTCTTCATCCCAAAAGCAATTTTCATGCCTATATAGCAGAAGCTCACAAGTAGAGTATGCCAAATCAAGCCATTCGCATTGCTTTAAATCCTTATGCGCCGCTTTTTTACTTCACATCTCATAAGTGAACTTCTTAGGCTGTGTTTGGTTTCATATTGAGGAATGGAATCATCCCATTCCTAATTTGACTAGCAACTAAATAATCCAAAATTAACCATACTAAGACGTTGGTAGTTTTGTTAAAAAAAACTAAAATTATGAAAATACCCTTAGAAGCTACCTTTTCGTCTACCAATTTCAATGTTGCCATACTCCCCAAGCTTGAGCCTATCGCTGCCCCCCGATCTCATCGTACTCCTCACACTCAATCTCATTGATCACTTGGAATGTTTGCGGGCCACCTAGAGGTGCTCGTCGATTGCCTATAGTTGCTCGCCAACCATATGAGGTGCTCATCAGCCACCTAGAGTTTCTCGTAGGCTAGGAGATGGTTGGATTCCTTTAGGTGCTCACCGTATTCCCCAAGCTCGATCTTGTCGACAGCCTGGAGTTGCTTGTCATCCACCTAGAGTTGCTCATTGACCACTTGGAGGTACTTGGTCGCTTGGAGGTAGACCTGGCAATTTGAGTTCATGGGTCAAAATAGAATCGAGCCAAACTTATAGTATTACACCAAATAAATCAATGTGAATCTGATCCATTTTTTAAACGGGTCAAATTTTTGAATCCAAACTTGATCTAATTTTTAAACTGATAACTCGACTCAACCCGAAGGGTCAAGTTCAGATCATGATCCGATTTGACCCGAATTAACTTATTTAATTAAATAAGTCATAATTTGATCCAACCTGAATTGATTTAATTTGCTCAAATCAATTCAAATTGACCCAAATAGGCTTAAGTCAATCTGATATATTTAATTAATATTAATAATTTTAATTAAATAAGTCAATTCGATTTGATCCAAATTAACTTATTTAATTAAATAAGTCATAATTTGATCCAACCTGAATTGATCTAATTTGCTTAAATCAATTCAAATTGACCCAAATAGACTTAAGTCAATCCAATATATTTAATTAATATTAATAATTTTAACATATTTTTAAATAATTAAAATAATAAAATTATTAAAAACTAATTATAATAAGAAAATATTTAATATATAAATAATAATTTCAAAAATTACTAAAAAATATTATAAAATAAAATATTAAATAATTTTAATTGGTTTAATTAGTAAATGAGTTTATTCAGCCCGATCTGACCCATTTATGATCAAATAAATAAATGAATCAATTAGATCATAAACGGATTATACAGGTTGACCCAATTATGACTCAAAAAAATTCAAGTCATATCGAGTCAACCTAATTATGACCCAAACTCAATTATAGCAAATCCAAACCCATTTAATTCGGGTTAGGTTCGGATGAGATTAATGGATTGAATCATATATTACCAAGTCTATCTAAAGGTGATACACTGCCCAAAGGTGAAGTCAAAATATTTTGAAAAATAAAAGGATAATTTGGGAAGAAAAATCCCAATCTTCACTAGTAAGATTAACAAATAAATATCAAAAATATCATCAAATTTTCTTTTTTATTAATTTAATTCAACTGTCCTAGATCATTGTAAATTAAATGATGCCTCACACATTTACATATAGTAGACAACATTTAGTGAGGTGTTTGGACAATCCCAAACAACTCCAATTAGATAAATTAGGAGAATTTAAAATTCAATTCTTCTAATTTTAATATTTAAATATCCAAAAATAATTAAAAATTATTAAACTTTTTAATTACCAATTTAACTTCTAACGTAGTCAAAGCCAAATTCACAATTATATGGGGCCCACCAAACATGCGAGAACACCTGGTTCCAACATGGAATTAGGTGCGGAGTTCGAGAATTGCGCACCCTAATTTCAACATCTGCTCCCATCACTGTATCTCCTTTCTTCCCGTGACCCAACAACGAAGGGCTTCCGTTGCCATTCCAAGATACCTCAACGGGCCACCTCGCGTATGCTCCCGTCACTGGTCTTCTTCCCGTGACCCAATAACAGAGAGCTTCGTTGCCATTAAAAGGTCTCTCAACTTGTCGCCCTGCATATGCTCCGGTCACCGGTCTTCTTCCCTAGCTTCCTTCTTCCCATGACCCTACAACAGAGGACTTCGTTGCCATTTGAAGATCTCTCAATGCGCTGCCCTTTCATCTCCTCTCCAGGTCCGATTTCATCTTCATCCTCTCTGATTCTGATGCTTCGTCCGCCGTTCTCCAGAAATTTTTCTTGTTGTTTTACGGCCAAAGTTTTGATTTTAATTCTAAGCTTTCTGTTGATCAGTCCATTCAGACTAGTTCATTCTCTTAGTTACTATCGTTTAAAAATTGTTCTCTTAGTTTATGATCCTCTTCAGCTTTCTTTTTCAAAATTCTTCTGAATTGATAATTAGTTGCATCACTATAGGCTCTGTTACAACTTAAATGTCGCCATTTGAAGAGGGGTTTTGCTGTAGTTTCATATAAACTAATTTTGATTTTCATGTTACAGAATTATGAGCAACACTAGAAAATAGATTTGTAAATAAGTTTATCTTGTCTCGAGATGGCTAATCTTTCAGCATGATTATTGCCTGAAGAAAGCTCATCTAACCAAAATATGTAGGTTTGCTGGAAAGTTAACTTGTAAATCTCATTATCATTTTTCAATTCAAGAGTGTTCTTAAATATGTAGATTTAGCCGGTTGGATTGAATCTTCGCATTGGCTTGGGCTTTCCAATGCTACATGTAGGCAGTGATGGAAGTAGTGCCCTCTTTGTTCTTTAAATTTTTACAATTAGGGAATCTTTCTTACATATTCGCTCAAGTGCTCTGCATTTTCCTACCAAATGATTTCTTTCTCACATCAGCTATAGTTTTTGTATGATATTTTCGGTCTATGCAAGCACTATATTATGATTTTTCACATTGTATGTTAATTTTGCTAATGCATTCTGCTTTTGTGTTTGCTCATATTCGGTATTTGATATTTGATGTGGTTATCTGTGTTGATTGGTCTCTATGATGATCGGATATCTGCATGTCTTGGTCATTCTCAGTTTGTTGCGTTATCACAAGACTACTTTCCTGAAGTTTTGATGCAATGGGAGAGAGCACGAGAGATCACCGTCTTCTCACAATAATAGATTCCTAATACAGCGGGAGAGGGAGCACGAGAGGTAGGAAAAGATCACCGTCTTCTCATCAGATAAATCCACTTGATGCAGCAGGAGAGGGCACAAGAGATAAGAAGAAGATCACTGTCTTTTCACCACGATAAATCCTTGAATCCACAAGGAAGATAGAAAGAGAACAAACCAAAAACAAGAAAATATTATTAATAGAAAAGTTTTTCTTTCTTTTGTTACAACATTGGACTGTATATATAGCCCTCTAATAAACTTATAGTACTACTTGGTGTAGATTAAAAATAGAACTTAGACTCCACTAAAAATTCTACTTAACATATCTTAAATAAAGATATATAAATTTTATTTTTTATTGGGTTAGGACTGTTATTGACTCGGACTGATAAATAAATCCTAATTTTGACCAATACAAATTCCGAATTATTCAAAATAGTAAATAAGAGACTTGTAGGAATCGATCTCAGCTTTCCAACGGATAGTTATTTGCTAGATTTGGATCAATATCTTAGGAGATATGACGTTCAAACTGTAACTATACGAATCTTGACGGATCCTAATTGAAGTTAGAATTCAACTTGAACTTGATCTTTAATTTTACTGCAAAAAGAATGTTTGTCCTACATTAGACCCCTCCACTTGTAAAAGACTTGTCCTTAAGTCAAATATTAAAGTCTCCGTTGTTGCAATTGTGCTCCTCTTGAACTCTTTCCAATATAAAACTTGATGATGTAAACCAATAAGATTTCTTCGAGTAATGACTTCAGTACTTTGATATCTTATTTTCCTTTGGCACAACTACTTGAACTTTGGTAGGGTTCCCTTCGACCTTATTTGAAATAAATTTTTGTATACACCAATTTATGCTTTGTTATCATGGAATGAAAGTATTTTTCACAAGTTTGCTAACAATTACTATAATAATTACAAATTTTGAATCTTGCATAGTGATAACTCTTGTAGAAATTTCCTCTAGTTGTTCAAGAGAGTTGGCTTTTGATGAATTCAAGGAATAATCTTAAGTAGCATAGTCAATATTTTCATAAGTAGAAAACTCTTTCTTACAGCCTTCAAGATTATCAACTGATTCATATGACTTCTCATCGATAGTCTCTTGAAATTTTTTTGCAACATCCAAAGCCACTTTTATATGATTTTCTAACTCATTAAAGAAAGAATCTTTGGGACCTCAATAAAATCTTCATTAGTTTGTTTATCTTCGACATGATTCACAACCATTTCTTCGATTTGATAATTTAATACCAGAGGAAAGTTACTAAGATGTGGAATTAATACCTCATGGTTGTCTCCATTGATTTCAATTTCAAAAGCCCTTGGATTAGAGATATGTCTTCTTTGATTTTGATCTCCTTTTGAGAACTTTATGTTGAATAGCTTAAGCATCTTCGACTATGAGCAAATTTTTGGTTTGCCTTCACATGTTCTTTGGAGTTGAATTTGCTTCTACCAAGATGAAGCATAACCATCAAGCTTGCATTCAATAATTTTCACCTTCTTCTCTTCAGAAATCTTCATAAGCTTAAAGAATTTCTCAACTTTATCGATCCAAATAAATAAATTCTCATAACCATGAAAGTATGGAATATTCACCTCACTAAGGCTTTGGTTTTCCTGAATAGCTCCATATGTTGATCTCCAAGACATCAGACTGTGAGCCTCTTCGACGATCAATTGGTGAACTTGGTTCTTAGTTTCAATATATTTCAAAGCTCCATACTTCCTAGTGATAGAAGCAAGAAAACTTTGTTTGATCAAATCTCAAATTTGAAAATCTCCTAGATCACCGTCCATGGAGTTGTCACCACCAAATATGATCAATGGAGTTGAGCTCAGGAACAACGTTGCTTTGATATCACTTGATGCAACAGGAGAAGAGGCACGAGAGATAGGGAGAAAATCACCGTCTTTTCTTCACGATAGATAAACGTAATTCTTTTTAGGTTCAAAAAATAAATAAATAACAAAGACACCATTAGCCAACCAAAGGTCCTCTCATTTAGAGAGCTTTATGATTCCTTTTCAGATCTCCAGCCATTTGAGAAAGTGGGAATTGATTATTGCTTGAATCTTATATTTGATTTGCCTTTGAAGATGAGCATCAAGCTGAGAAGCATACATCAGGACAAAACTTTTGCTCGGATTTGGTATAATGATGATGATATGCAATGTCGTGGAATCGATTATATATGCTTAGTGCTTACTTTACAAAAAAAAGGATGCTTGATGTACATTCTTCCGTTCATTAAAATTAATGTTTTTGTGCATATTTATTAAGATACTCTTGATGGAGTTGTTTCATTAAATACTAATTTCAATTTTTAATTAGAGTCATGTCTTCAGCTCCCAACATTTGATGCCTTTTTTTTTACTTGGCATAAATTTAACAATAAGTTTGTGTATGTTGAACTTAAATTTATTATTATTCAATAATTTACATCAATAGATGATAACGAGAATTTAAAATTACTAAATATTTAAGCTGGTGGCTTTACTATTATAGTAGTTATATGTATCATAATTTAATTATTGAGAAAAAGAAAAAAGAGTTCGTTTGAGCATTGAACTGATAGTCAATGGAGAGACGCTTAAGAGAGGTATATTTGAATATATACTATGTGGCAGAAGAAGTAAGGGGTCGTTTAGTTGGGGGTCAAGCCTAGGATCATCCCCGACTGACCAGTCTACCATCCAAATACCAAAAATTTGACCAAACTAATATTATTTAATTTAATTAAATTATAATTAGGAAATGACTAAAATGCCCTCGGTGCATCTCAACAGTCCGATCTCGATCTAGCGATGCTCAGCCTCGCTCCAACCATGAAACCTTAAGTATAAAAGGGTCTTCTTCAACCCGATGCCGCAGATGACTCCTCTCCTTTGCCAGCACCGCTCGCTCGTCTCCTCCGCTGCTCGCTCATCTTCTTCATCCTCCGCCGCGTAAAAAGCCCTATTCGTCTTCTTTATCCTCCGACACGACGAAACCCTATTCGTCGTCTTTGTCCTCAACGCTGGCAACTCCTGATCTCGCTCCAGCGAGGGTGAAACCTAAGGTACATCGTCTTCATCCTTGGCGCCGGCAACAATCGATCTCGCTCTAGTGACGGTGAAGCCTAATGTCCTCTTCATCCTTGGAGCTGGCAACAGTAGATCTCACTCCAGCAACGGTGAAACCCTAACGTCCTCTTCATCCTCGGTGCCGGCAACTCCCGATCTAGCTCTAGCGATAGTGAAACCCTAAGGTACGTCCTCTTCATCCTCGGCACCGGCAACTCCCGATCTTGTTCCAGCTACGGTGAAACCCTAATTTCATCATCTTCATCCTTGGCATCGGCAACTCCCGATCTTGCTCCAGCGATGGTGAAACCCTAAGGTACGTCCTCTTCATCCTCCGCGCCGGCAACTCCCGATCTCACTCCAGCTACGGTGAAACCCTAATTTCATCGTCTTCATCATCAGCACCGGCAACTCCCGATCTCGCTCTAGTGACGGTAAAACACTAATTTTGACCTCTTCATCCTCGGCACCAGCAACTCCTAATCTCGCTCCAGCAACGGTGAAACCCTAATTTCATCCTCTTCATCCTCGGCGCCAGCAACTCCTGAGCTCGCTCCAACGACGGTGAAACCCGTATAATTTCATCCGCTTCATCCTCGGCATCGGCAACTCCCGATCTCGATCCTGCGATGGTGAAACCCTAAGGTACGTCCTCTTCATCCTCGACGCCCACAACTTCCATTCTTGTTGCAGCTACGGTGAAACCCTAATTTCATCGTCTTCATCCTTAGTGCCGGCAACTCCCGATCTTGCTCCAGTGACGGTGAAACCCTAATTTCATCCTCTTCATCCTCGACGCCAATGGATCCCGATCTCGCTCCAACGGAAATCAATTGGGGAGACAAAGTGGAGAACGTCCCTGGAGAAGATCCCCTAGCCGGCGAGGACTTCATCAAATTTTTGTTGTTGAAGAAAAATTTTCATTCTTCGGTGTAATTTTTCAGGTATCTTTTACAATTTTGGTTCGGCCGAGCAGCGCTCTACGCCCTCTCTCTCTCTCATCCACCACTTAATCCGGTAAGCTCTTCTCCCGCCTCTTCGGCCTCCCCCACTTCGTCGTCCATTGCCTAATCTGGTGAGTTTCTATACATTTTCTAGCTAAAAGGTGAATCATATTCTGGACATCATCCTTGGGTTGAATGATTTACTTGTTCTGATTTTAATACAGGAATGGATGCTCACAATCCACCAATTCGGTGAAGTCCTTGAATACAAGGAAAGGGAAAATCAACTCAGCAAGTTGGACAATCTTCTAACAAGACTGTATGCGCCCCAAATTGGACCATTGATGAGGACACTTTGCTTGTTTGGTTGCTAATGGAGGAACACGTTGATGGAAGGAACAAGGGTGATAATTTCAGAAAGCAATCTTGGAATAAAGTTGTGCAGAAATTCAATGAATTATCTATTATAGTACGCAATGCAGACCAATTGAAGTCTAGATGGAAGAGACTGAAAGAAAGGTATAATGACTTTCAGTTTATGAAGAACAAGAGTAGATTGACGTGGGATTATGACAGCCACAGGCCAATAGCAGGAGATTTGGGAGTAATGAGAGATTTCTTTATGGTATATTTTACATTTTATGTTGAAACTTTCGGAATACATTATGAAATTTTATGTCTAATACTATTTTTTTTTTTTTGCAGCACAACCCACAATACGAAAATGCATGGATAATTGGGTTTCCTCAGTTTTTTGATGTAGAAATAATGATGAAGAGCTCAATTGCGACAGGAAGGTGGATGCTATCATCGAGAAGTGCACCTGCAGAGCGACCTATAGCACAAGAGGGATTTGATTCGAGCGACTCACCAGCGAGGCAAAACACTGAGGTTGACGACGATCCAGACACTTGTACCACTCGGAGGTTGTTTCCTAGTGAGAACCCTACTTCTGGGCCATGTGGGAAACGCTCTCTTGAAGGATTTGATTGTAGCAGTGGAAAAAAAATAGTAAGAGATATAGTGGAGAGTTCCTGAGAATTACTAGGAGCAAGTCTATACAAACTCCTGATTCGAAGACTATAAACAAGTGGATGGAGATTATTGGCAAAAAGTATAATGTTTTGGATGGAATTCATCTGAAGAAGGCTCGTCTCGGAGGTGAACAGATCGACGAGACGTATAAAAAGTGCTTGGCCAAGTTGTTCATCCTTACTTTTATTAAAACTTTAGACAGGTTTAAATGTGCTGCATGTTTGAAAGATCCAGTGCATCAGGATTATTTTCTGCTAGAGGAGAACCCGTTTGGGCTGAAATTATGGGCTGAGAAGCGAATAGCACAATATGATATAAACGAGGCACCTAAGGTACGTAAATCCTGTCTGTCATCCCCTTAAATCTCGGGTAACTCCAAGTAGGCTGTCAGATGATGGGATAATGTACGAGTAGGTCCTGGGACAAGCTCCTTGCTGGTACTCTGAACACGTTGTTGTTACTAATTCCTGAGCTATTTGATATGTTTTCTTACTTAATTGTGAGATGTTGATACTTCTCATGGAGATGCTGATACAAAGTCAAAGAAATAGACGAAAGAAGCTGGGGAGTCGGAAGAGGAGGAAGTGAATGTTTGTTCCTAATTGCAATTTTCTACAAATGAGCTTTTAATTTGTGTTGTATTATCCGTTTTTGCCTTGTATAAACTTCATTTTGAAGTTTTTTATATTGTTTAAAGGTGAAGAGGAAGAAAAAAAGGGTGAAGATGGAAGACAAGAAGAAGAAAGGGAATACAGTAGCAAAGGCAAGCAAGGCTGGGGCTAATCAAGGGAAGGATAAAAAGGAAAGGAAGGTCTATGATTTACCTGGACAGAAGCATGACCCTCCAGAGGAAGTATGCATTATTTTTTCTCTTATTCAATTCTAAAAAGATAATGATTTCAATTTTTGCTTATCAGTGGTGGTTTCCCTTTTTTGTTTTCTTTTGTAGAGAGATCCATTGAGGATTTTTTTTTTATGAGACACTGCACCAGCAAGTACCTGGCAGTGAAATGGCTGCATTTGGGTGAGTTATTATTAATTTGTTTGTTTCTTTCTATGTGATTGGATACTAAGAAGATGATTTTCCAATAAGCTAAGATGAAATGTTTGAGTGAGCCCTAAATTCAACACCGTAAAATTTCTGCCCTCCAAAGTCCCTACCAAATGTCAAGTCCCAACATATTCTGATTGTGAGATGAGGCTGTATGAATAGTATGAATAGTATGAATACAATTTACTCTAAAGTGTGCCCACCCAATCTTGACACATTCTGATTATGAAATGAAGCTGAAATGATAGTCCAAAACAAATTCATGCTGATTGCAATGCTGCCCCTATCCTGACATATGACATTTTATCCATCACAGGCTGATTCCAGAAATCGTCCAGTAACTGGCCTTCGTCTATTGTTGGAATGCAAGAGGAATAATCAATTGGCACTCCATCTCCAGCATCTTGCATTGCTCCCTGGTGTCTTCCAACTTTCTGATGAGCCCACCAGCATAGATGACGACTTTGAATCCCTGAACCAAGGGGACTACTTTCAGGCCATCAAATGGTCATTGCTCTCTCACGTCTGTACATCCCCCGTCCACTACAATGGCACTTGCATCGATGACTCTGCCTCCATTGTAACCAAAGCATGGCTAGAATTAGAGGAAAAAACAATGTGGAAAGTGCTCTTCCTCCATCTTGACTTCTGCAATGTTGTGTCCATGAAGAAGATGTTTAATATAGTCAACTGTAAAATGTAACTGGATGTGCAATGCATTCTTTGTATGATTTTATTTGTGGATGTGGATTGCTTTTAGGCCCCTGGATGTGAATTCTTTGAAACTGTGTGTAAATCCTCTTCTGTATCACTATTATTTCAAAATCTAAATCAATTCTGTCAAGAAGATGTTTCTATCAGCAGATGCTTCCAATGGTAAATTTTTGTATTACTATTATGTTTCAATCAAATAGGACATATCACTTTGACGTCAATTGTTCTTCTTTGTAACATCAAGATGACACGCCGTATCAATCAGACAGGACGCATCACTCTGACATCAACTATTCTTCTTTGTAATATCAAAATGACACGTCGCATCAATCAGACAGGACGTATCACTCTGACGTCAACTGTTCTTCTTTGTAACATCAAGACGACACGTCATATCAATCAGACAGGACATATCACTCTGACGTCAACTGTTCTTCTTTGTAACATCAAGATAACATGTTGTATCAATCAGACATGACTTATCACTCTGACGACATCTATTTATCAATTAAATATGACCTATCACTCTGACAACTGAGTGACAAGTTAGGTCCTATCATTCAGACATGACCTATCACTCCGACAACTGTTTATCATTTGACTCAGGTCGATCCCTATTTATAGAGAGACTTTATTGCGGATGCTATGTCACAAGTTAATTTTTCTTTGTAACACCAAGATGTCTAATTACGATGATTTTCTTGACAATGTGGAGAAAAAAATAGAGTTGCTCATGGAAGATTACATTTTCGTTTGGATACAAGGCTTCTCAACCTATGCAAGAAAATCACCTCGTCCACTAAATAATCGATCGGTTACTGGGATGGAGGCTATGTATGATTTACTGGGCAATGAAGAATGATATTTTTAGACCTTTAGAGTTGTGCTCCAAGTGTTTCTATAGCTCACTAGATTGCTAGTTGAGTGGGAAAATATCGTGTATACACAACATGTATCAGCTGAATTACAAGTAGGGATTTTTCTTTACTCGATTGCTCGTGGAGCGTCTAACAGAGACTTGCAACTGGCATTCCAATACTCTACAGAGACTATAAGCAGGTACTTCAATAAAGTCTTGGAAGGCATTATCTCACTGAAAAATGATTACATACAACTGCTGCCTGATGATGCTCCAGTCCATCCTGGAATTCTTAATCGAGGAGGAGTGTATTCCTTTTTTAAGGTGAGATAAATTTCTACAATATTCTCTAAGTAATGCCAACCTACATTCCAACATATTATGTGCTTCATTGTAGGATGCACTTGGGGCTATAGATGACACACATATACCGGCGATTGTGACTCAAGAAATACAACTTCTATTTTGAGATCGACATGGGTTGTTTATGCAAAATGTTATGACAGTGGTGTCTTTTGATATGAAATTTTTGTATGTTTGTAACGGTTGAGAGGGATTTGTGGCAGACACATGAGTCTTACGAGAATGTTTAACACGAGGCGATTTCTTCATCCC
This sequence comes from Trichopus zeylanicus subsp. travancoricus, assembly GCA_005019695.1. Classification (NCBI taxonomy): domain Eukaryota; kingdom Viridiplantae; phylum Streptophyta; class Magnoliopsida; order Dioscoreales; family Dioscoreaceae; genus Trichopus; species Trichopus zeylanicus. The sequence continues at coordinate 756,200 of RXID01022204.1, forward strand.
CGACGGCAAAACTCATAATTTTGCTTTTGTTTAAACACTAATGATAATATTCGTAACGATAATCATAGTTTATTTTAGGTAAATACTATCTGGTGGATGTTGGCTATGCTAATACTAGTAAATTTCTTGCATCATTTTGAAATGAGCGGTACCACATTGGACAGTTTGGTCACGGTTGAGTCCGATATCAGAATTCGAAGGATAAGTTTAATCACATGCATGCCAGTTTGAGAAATTGTGTGGGGAAGACATTTGGCATATTTAAGTAATGGTTTCAAATATTTCGTAAAATGCAACCATATCCTTACAAGACACAATGTGCTCTAGTGGTGGCTTGTTTTGTGATACATAATTTTATTTATAGAAATTACGGTGAGGACCAGCTGTTTCACAACTGTGGGGCTATCGAAAGGGTTGATAATAGCACTGAAGAATATACAGGAGCACACAATGAAACATTAAAACCGAACATCAGTATATCATAATGTGAAGTGCGATATGGGAAAATACTTCGAAACCAAATGACTATAGATCTATGGGATACGTAAGTGACAGTTTACTTTTTTTCGATATAAAATATCATAATTAACTTTCTGATGTCAAATAAGTTAATAATTTTTTTGTTCCTTATCAATTATAAGTATATTTTACATAATTTTATACAATCATGTTAATAATTTTTTCACCTTTTATTTACTTGTAGAGAATAATGTGGTACTTTTGCACCATGAAGTAGTCACATGTGTAGGCGAAGAAGTCAAGAATTAGGCCAAACCTATGTCAGCCTTCCTGGTAAACTAGGATCTTTCTCCTTACTGATGCTTTTTTTTCAACCTAGAATTTTTCAGACATTACTCGCCATTTCCAGTTTCTTGAAAAATTACTATATATATCTGACAATAATGTATATTGTGTTCTTCGCATTTCCTTATGCAAACTATAGTATTAAGAATTTTATGACGTGTTGTAATGTTATGTTTGAAAGCTGAACATGATCTCCCTATGAATGGCTAACCGATGATTAATTTAACATAGTTTTTGCCTTGACAATGTCATCTGGTACAAATTCCTTTCGATGCACATATATATGAAAATTTGAAGAAAGGTGATCCCCACAACCTGTGATATACCAAAAATTGCATAATTCGATATTTATTTTTAATGACCATACTATCATCCACACATAAACAAAGTTTACAACTTCCAATATTTAAAGAAAAGAAGATTTACAACAATACAAAAGAGTCACTGTCCTCATCCAGACATCAACAAAGTTTTAAACTCCCTTCCATTTCACTCGCTGCGCCCTCCCCGGCCAAGGGCCTCGATTGTCGAACTCAGTGTAGAAACAAGTATTCAGCCCAAAGTTGCCGCTCCACGGCATCCACCCGTCCGGGTGGATGAAATTTCCAATCTCTAACTAAAAATGAAGGTCGTGGAGAACTCCTTCAACGGCTGGCCGAGGTAGAAGACAAGGTCGGTGGCGATCGTGCAATTATGGAGGATGATGGCAACTGGGATCCCGGAGGTATTTCTGGCCTTGTGCAGTGACGATGTTCTGTTGGTTGGCCATTGGTTGTCAGACCAAGAGGAGGCAGTTCTGGAAGATTGTAGGGGAGTTGCCGAAGAGGAAGTCGATGGTCCTGAAGATGGTGCAGTTACGGAAGAACTGGCATTTGGAGTGGGCCTAGAGCATGTCTCGGTAGCCGTCCATCACGCAATTATAGAACACTGTCCATCCTGCATCACCACTTTGCTCCCCACCAGCCATCTATTGAGCAAGGAAGAGAATGCTGAGTAACTGGCAAGGAAGAGAAGGATGAGTAATTGGCAAGGAAGAATCCAAGTTCAGCGGCGTAGTTTGTCGGAGACAAAGGGGACGCGTTGTAGATCATCAGAGATGAAGGGGTCGTGGCATAGCTCGTCGGAGATGAAGGGGTCACAACGTAGCTTGTCCGAGATGAAGGGGTCACCGCGTAGCCCATCTGAGATGAAGGGGTCGTGGCGTAGCCCGTCAACGACGAAGGGGTTGTGGCATAGCCCGTCGGACACGAAGGGGTCACGGCGTAGCCCGTCGGACACGAAGGGATCACGGCATAGCCCGTCGGAGACGAAGGGGACGTGGTGTACCCTGTCAGAGATGGAGGGGACATGGCATCCCTCATCGAAGACGGAGGGCTCATGGCGTACCCCGTCAAAGATGGAGGGCTCACGACGTACCCCATCGGAGATGGAGGGCTAATGGCATACGGTGTCAAAGATGAAGGGCTCGCCACGTACCCCCTCAGAGACGAAGGGGTCACAGTGTAGCCCATCGGAGACGAAAGGGTCACAGCATAGCCCATCGGAGACGAAGGGGACACGGCATAGCCTGTCAGAGGCGAAGGGGACGCGGCGTAGCCCGTCGGAGATGAAGGGGACGCGGCGTAGCCCGTCGGAGATGAAGGGGACGCGACATAGCCTGTCGGAGACGAAGGGGACGTGGCATAGCCCGTCGGAGACGAAGGGCTCGTGGCGTAGCCTATCGGAGATGAAGGGCTCGCGGTGTAGCCCGTCGGAGATGAAGGGCTTGTGGAGACAAAGGGCTCGCGACGTACCTCATCAGAGACGAATGGCTCACGGCGTACCCCATCGGAGACAAACCGATCACGCCAGACCTTGTCAGAGAAGACAGAGTCAGTGGCGAGGACGACTAACCATTTAAAGGGAAAGTTGAGGGCAAATTGGTCCAAAATAAATTTGAACCACCCGCTACTTAGATCATTAACCAAACAAGATTTACTTGACTGCATTATCTTTTTACACTTTACCCCTTATTTTAACCTTGACCTTGATCTTGACCCCCAACCAAACGGCCCCTAATTGTCGAGAGTACTTGAGAATGGACCTTCCGGTGTTTTTAAATTTGGTGAATATGCTAAGAGACCACAACCTTCTACACGACACATGATATATAATTGTTGAGGAGCAACTTTCAATATTTTTACATTATAGTAATTTTTATTAAAGGAACAGGAGTATGAAAATAGTGTTTGTACATTTGGGTGAGACAATTAATAGCTATTTTAACATGTGTTTGCAGGTATATGTGGAATTCGAGATGAATTCATATCTCAGACAGCCTTCTCGATTAGTACAATAATTTTGAACAATCTTAATTATTATCCATAGTATAAGGTATGTTACTAACAAGGTTTGTTTCTGCCATAAATGAAATATATATTTTAAATTTTTATTATTTATGTTGTGTAGGATTTCATTAGTTTGATTGATGACATGCATATTTCTACAAAAGTTTCATCTTACATGGTTACACGTTTTCGAGGGTATGAAGGTATCACACAAAATATACTAATAATAACTGATGTCAAATTTAGATTTCTTTATGTCTTAGCCAGCTGGGACAGATCAACAAATGACTTCACTATTCTAAAAATACTATTACCCAACCTGTACATAGTGAACTAAGACAAATAGAATGTAAGATTTGTAAGTTATAAATATTTTGGACTTTGACTGAATTTTATTTTTGATCCTATTATGTTGGTTTCAGGTAAATATTATCTTATCGATATCAGCTATATAACAATAGCCGATTTTATGGTACCGTTCAAAGGTGTTAGGTACTATATGAAGAAACACATCGGACGAACACCATAAAATGCAAAGGAGTTATTTAATTATTAACACACAACATTGAGGTCCAAAATTAAACATACTTTTGGCGTTTTGAAGAATCAATTCAGTATACTGGCCGAGACTCCATTCTTTTCATTCAAGCACTCAGGTTGATATGGTTTTGGCAATTGTATCTTACACAACTACATCTTCACAGTTGATCCTTTTGATGAATTCCTAAACAAAGAACCCATAGAATTGACATTAGATGAAGACGAACATAGCATGGATAAACAAGAAGAAGAGTCATTGTATATGAGTTCCACCCTCAGGAAGCAACGTGAAGAGAACTAGAAGTGGGTTCAGTTGAGGGATTAATTAACAACTAAGATGTTGGAGGATTATAATAATCACTAGGCTTCCTTCTTGTGTGACCAAGTATTTTATTATGTTATCTGAGCTTTGAACTTTCTATGATGAGTTGTTTGATACTTCTTTGTTGACTATCATTGGCATTATTGTTTGTTATAACTCGATATATCTTTCTTTGCTAAACTGTTTATTGTCTTTTTTATAAGGGATGAAGTTTTTCGGACTTGAAGATATTGACTTTCAGTTGATAACTAGCTCAATGAGTCAGGATTTGTGTCATGCTATTATTGAGACACAAAACAATGCAGAAAGAACCCAAAAAGCAAAATCATTGAGAACACATAAATCTCACAATATTTGGTCAAAGATGGAATCCCAATTCCTCATTAAGTTCCTTGCTGAGCAAGTGCATGGCATGGCAAGGGTTTCAAGTGGCCCATGTTCATGGCAGTTGTTGTTACTGTTAATGTCATATTCAATAATAATTTTACTACTGATAATGTCGATGTTTATTACAAAACCTTAAAAAAACACACAACGATAATTACCGAGTTAAGAGACTATAGTGAGGTGGGCTGAAATGACACCAATATGAGCTGAAATGACACTGATAAGATGATCACCGCTACCAAGCAAGTGTATCTTGATATCAAAAGTGTAAGGCAAAATTAAAACTTGTTATACAAAATTATTTTTTCATCTTTGAAATATTGCATATTTACATATTTGATGAAATTGAATTATGCATAATATCACAGATTCTGAGCAATTCCTGAATAAGCCAATTCCAATATATAATGAGTTGCTCCTTATCTATGGAATGGATTCCACTACTAGTAGTATGGAAAAATCATGCTATGATAAATTTGGAGGGAAGCCAGATAGAGATGTAGAGGTGGAAGAGTAACAAATGGTTAGGGAGGATAATTCTAATGCTCTTGGTGGTTCTACGAAAAGCACATACATAGCTCAGGCAAGAGACAATGTCACAACCAACTCCAACGGTAAAGCACAAGCAACTAGTTCCGATGAGAGCTCCAAGGCACGAAAATGAAAGAGGATTACATTGAATAATGAACTAGTTACAGAGTTGATGGAGGGTATGCGTGAGGTTGCATACGCCATTAAGTTAGCTTTGAGGGATTCATAGAAGAAAAAATTATATTTGATACTGAAACGATTCAAAGAATGTTTTAGCATGTCATTTTTTAAGACTACCTATAGGCATTTGAATGGTGATGATGCCAATGGCTTGACTTTCATAGAAGGCATGGATGATACGCTAGGGTTGAATGGTTACAAAAATTCCTCACTCAGTAGCTGTGATATGGTATTTTATTATAAGTATGCTTTGAAGTTGTGTGACTTTATCTATGCTAACATTGAAACTTAATTATTGTCTACACTATGTTGTGACTTTTTATATGCTATGACTATCTATTTTATGTATTGTATATTATGATTCTATATACATATGTTATATTCTTTCATCAGATATTGACTGTGTGTCTATTTCTAAGTTGTATGTTGTGTTTTAGAAGCTGATTTAATGCCTATATGTTATATATTATATATGGGCCTATTTTTATATTATATGTAAATGTCCAATTGTGTGTTTATATATTGTATATTGTATGAATAAGATTGACCATGTGCCTATTTATTTTTTTATATATTATATGAAAAAGACTGATTGTGTGCCTATTTATATTTTATATTTTCTGTCACATTATTATAGGCTGATTGATGCTTTCAAATTATTAACAAAATATATTATTAATTATATTTTGTGGGAGATACTTAGGTATTTACACATCATGGTAAGGCCGTTACAATCAAGTGAACAGATTCTCAACTAACTGTTAGAAATCTTACAATTCTTTAGATGAGGCAACTAAAATTTTACAAGAATATGAAGCAAAAATAGACATCAAAACTACTGTCAATCCTCTGGAAGAATGAATATAAAATAAAAAGGTTTTTTTGTATGTTATCATGTAAAAATTTTATATTAAATATTTGTGTATTCCAACTTTAATGTTTATAACTGTGCGATCAAAATTGACCATATGGGATAGCAGAGACCGGGAGGGATCTCGAATCACAAATCAAAATTTACTTTAATTTAAAATGCATTATCAGATATTGTAGGAACATGACTTCCAATAGACGTAAGTCTCTATTATTAATTACCCCAATGATTATAAGGAACCTCCTAAAATGATAAACCTATTTAATAAAATAGAGACACAAAATAGAAAAGAAAAAAAAATTATTTGATTAATTTTAAGAAAGATGATACATGTATTAAGAAAGGACATGCCTTTACGTCATAATGAATTTCAACATAGAAAATATGAAAGGAATAAAGAAAGAGAAAGAATGAAGAAGAAGCTTTGATGTATGCTATTGCCCTGCGCCCCCTACGTTGGACCACATGACGTCTGACTCAAATCGACTTGGTCTTTAGTAGGTGTTGATAGCATCGTCTGATTGAATATGGAATGGAATGGGAAAGGTTTGAAGTTTTTCTACTAGCTTTGAGCATTAGCAATAGCTTTATAGTTTGAAATAATTTCATTAGCCAATAAGATATCAGCAATAACTTCATTTGGGTTGGAGTATTTTCGTTAGCTAATAATACATTGGCAATGACTCCATTGACCTTAAAGTATTTTCATAGCCAATAAGATATAAGCGATAACTTCGTTGGGATTGAAGTGCTTACATTAGCCAATAAGATATAGGTGATAACTCTTTTTGGTTTGCTAGCATTGCCGACAGCTTATAAGATTGGGTATAGTTTTGAGAATTACAACACCATCAATTGCTTTTGGGGTTGACTAGCTTGAAGAGCGCATCGTCAATTGCTTCTGGGATTGACTAGCTTGAAGGGCATATCGTCAATGGCTTCTAAGGTAGATTATCTTAAAGAGTGTATCATCAACTTCTTTTAGGGTTAACTAATTTGAAGTGTGACCAACAGCTTTGAACATATTATTGATTGGCTTCAATGATTTGCTAGCATTACCAATGGCTTATAGGATTAGGTATAGCTTTGAAATGTGGTCGACAACTTGGAGTATGTTGATGATTAACTTCTTTGGTTTGGTAGCATTACTGATGGCTTATGGTGTTGGGTATAGTTTTAAAGTGTGGCCAACAACTTGGAGCATATTGGCAATTAACTTCTTTGATTTGGTAGTATCACCAACAGCTTATGGAGTTTGATATAGCTTTGAAGTGTGGCCGATAACTTGAAACGTGTTAGTGATTAACTTTGTTTAAGAAAGACGTTATGACTGACTGACTAAGGAAGTTCAAGACTATCTTAATTTGATTTGATTTGAAGAGTTGCCAATACTTTTGTATTGGCTTAGTTTGGAAGATCCATCATCAACGATTTTTAGGTTTAACTAGTTTGAAGTGTGACCAACGAATTTGAGCGTGTTGGCAATTAATTTTTTTAGTTTTATAACGCCACCAATGACTTATGGAGTTGGATATAGTTTTGAAATGTTGCTAAAGACCTTTGTAGTACATCCAATGAGACTCAGTCTGACCTTATCTAATTCTATTTGAACTAATTTTGGTTCAGGTCGGGGTGGTAATATTACCTATTATTCATGGTCATGGAGTATTACCGAGGGTTCAATACACCTAGTGGGACTCAATTTGACCCTATTTAATTCTGTCCAGACTAATATAGCTCAGGTTCAAATTTAATTTTATTTAGCGTGAGTCAAGATTGACTTTGTGTTGGACCTTTATCGAGTTTGGTCTACATCTTGATAGACTTCAGTTCAAATTTAAGTCAATTTGGTTTAATTTGGTTTTAGTTCAAGCTCTACTTGGCTTAGTTCTGATTTGACTTTGAGTTTGGCCTTTTAGTTTAAATTTGATTTAACCAATTAGGATTTGATTTGAGCTTAGTTCAATCTTAATTTAACTTGATTTTTAATTGACCTAACTTGAATCTGATCAGGGTTTGGTCTAAGTTTATTTGGTTTAGGTTAACTCAATTTGAATTTTTTTTTTTTTGGAGTCTAGCTCGATTTGAGTTTGTCTATTTATTTGATCAATTTAAGTCTGTTTGAGCTTACTTGGTCTTTACCCATTTGTTTTGGTTGAGTTTGATTTCAATGCGATTGAATTATTTTACACTAATCAATTTGATTTAAGGGTCCTTGGTTGTTTATAATGATTTTAGGTAGACCCATAGTTCGACTTCAAATATGCAAACCCGAAGGTTGGCTTAGTTCATGAGCTCAAAAGTTAGTTTAGTGCAAGGCCAAGGGCTAATTGGGTGCGAATTCAAAGACTGACTTAGATGTGAGCCTGAAAGTTGGGTGTAGTGTGAATCCAAAGATTGGCTAAGTGCGTGCTCGAAGGCTGGTTGGGCACAATCCTGAAGGCTCGCTAAGTGTAATCCCAAATGTTGGCTAAGTGTGAGGCAAAAGACTTGCTAGGTGCATGCCTGAATGTTGACTTAGACATGAGCTCGAAAGCTAGTTAGGTGTGAGTCCAAAAGTTGGCTACGTGCGAGCCTGAAGGTTGGCTGAGCACAAGCTTGAAGGCTGATTAAGTGTGAGCCCAAAGGCTAAATGGGTGAGAGCCCGAAGGTTTGTTTGGGTGCAAGCCCAAACACTGGCTGAGTGCGAAACTAAAGGCTGGCTTGGATGCTAACCTGAAGACTAGGCTTGGATGTAAGTCCAAAGGCTAGCTGAGTGCAAGCCTGAAGGCTAGCTTGGATGCGAGCCCAAATGTTAACTGCGTGCGAGTCTGAAAGCTGGTTAAGTACGAGCCGGAAGACTGGCTAGGTGCGATGAAGATTTGCCATTTTCAAGATACTACTAGTGGCCATAGGGGGTCATAGATTCTCCATCTTTATCACCATCTTCGAGAGACCATAGGTGACCACAACAAAGTCATGGGTTCGTCATCTTTGAAAGACCACAGGTGGCCATGGGTAATGTCGAGAGTCTGTTGTCTTACCAAAGACCACAGGTGGTCGCGATATTGAAATTCTTCTTTTTTATTATTTTTGATGAATTTTCCCTTTTTTTCCTTTTTTCCTTTTTTTCCTTTTTTTACACAAAATTTTTTTATACTTTTTTCCTTTTTTTACACAATAAATTTTTTTATTTTTTCTTATTTCTTCTTCTTTTTCAAGCTTGAAACCCTTCTCCCCCTATTTTTGAGCCAAATTTTCTTTAGTTTTTTCTTTTCCCCTCTATTTCTTTTTCTTCCTCACCTAAACCAAACTAAGCCCTTGCTTTCTTCTTTATAACTAGGCCATGGCAGCTTGGCCTACTTTTTGATGGATCTAGTCATCTCCTGATCAGACCCAACCATTCCTCCCGACGATGAGGCAGAGCAGTATCCAAAGAGGAGGGGGGCAAAGCTCAACGGGTTGGAGACAATGGTGACAATGGCCAACACGAGTGGTGGCTCATGGGCGGTAGCGCAAAGGTATGGTGAGGGCCAGTGTAGGGTTTGGAGGGGCCAAAAGGGATCAAAGTGGGCAGCACCGTAGTGGTGAACTCATTGTCCTGGCAGCAAAGGGCGTGGTTCATGGTAGATGTGCTCGAGTAGGTGGGTGAGGCGCAAGCATAGTCGAGCTTTAGTTGGCGTAATAGGGAAGAAGGGTGGGGGTGGAGGCAGAGGCTAGACAAGCTATGATAAGGTAGGAGGCCAAGTAGCACTCATCGGAGGCAGAGGCCATATGGCTACGGCACAGGCGGAGAGTGTGTGATGGTTTGTTGAGGCTTGTCCAGTGAAGAGAAGCCACGAGGAAGGTCCAACAAAGGCAATAATGGAAGTACAAAGCAGGATCACGATGGGTCTGGCGATGGCTTGCAGTGAGGTAAGGACCAAAGGTTCTATGAGTATAGTTTGGTATAGCCTAGACTACATATTGACATCATTCAGCAGGATGAATATGGAAAACCAAAACTACGGCTATGAAGAACCTATGGGAACAGAGACAAGAGCAAAATAGGAAAGAAGAAGAGAAAAGAAATAGAGAAAATAAGGTAAGAGATCACCTTCTTTTACTTCTCATTCCTTGGCACCATCATCCTTGACTATTATGTTACTCATTTTTCTTCTTTCAATTCATGGAACTCTCCTCTTTGATTACCATCTCTAGGATCTGATATCTCCTCTCTTCTTTTTTTTTGCAGGACTTTTAGGATTTTTATATCCCATGAGTGGATCAGATCATCTTCATTTAAAATTTTAAATTATAGACATGGATAATGATATTTTGTTCAAATTTTGAATGTAGATAAATAGATGTGGATGATATTTATTTTTATTTTATTTTGGATGAGAATTTATTTGGATAAGGACCCGCGATTGGTAATGGCACAACCAGAAGAGGGGTAGGGGAGAAAAGGTTACGCGCTGGGTTTGTTTGGATAAGAATTTATTTAGATGAGAATTTGTTTAAATGAGGATTTATTTGGATAAGAATTTCTTTAGACAAAAAATTATTTAGATAAGGATTTATTTGAATAAGAATTTATTTGGATAAGAATTTATTTAGATGAGAATTTTATTTGAATGAAAATTAGTTATGGATAATGATTTGTTATTTAAATTGGTTATAGATGGATATGAATCTGACTAGATGAGTGTTTATTTGCTATGATTTTAAAAATTATACTTATTTTGGATATTGAATTTATTAGGAGGCTATTTGTAAATCTTTTAAAAAATTTGGACTAAATTATAATTTTATAATTTGCAAAAATTTTTTAGAAAAAACTTATTTATAAAAGTTTAAAACTTCCAGGGTCTTTTTTGAACAAAATTTTAATTTACCTGCAAATAAAAGTTTTTAAGGGACTTATTTGTAAAAAATTAAAATTTTAGGAGGTTTTTTGTAAATATAAACTTTTGAGGGGATTAATTTAGAAATTCTAAATTTTGTGGGGATTAATTTATAATTTTAATATTTTATTAAATTTATCATAAAATTTTTATCTAAGATATCTATTTGTAAGAAAATTTTGGCCAAGAATCCATTTATCGAGATTTATTCGGTTCAAGAACATATTTATAAAATTTTTATATTTTGTCATTTTGATCCAAATTTTAGATGAATTTTAAGCCTAATTTTAGTTCAAGTATCTACCTCACTCAATCCGTTTGGATTAGGCCTAGTTTGAGCCTAAATTTTTTAATGATTTAGGCCTGAATTAAACTGAATTTTCAATCAAATTTAGACGTGATTTAAATCCAACTGAGATCCATATTTAAGGCATAATTTAGTAGCATACAGTCTCAATTTTAATCATATTTTAATTAAATTTGATTATGGTAAAAATTACCTCAAACAGTAACAAAATTTATGTATTACTTAAGTTATTTTATATAATGTATTTTAATTTCATAAATAATTGTAGACTTTTCATTATTACTATATGTATAAATATTATCCTTTCAATCATTAACATTATTTCAACCAAAAATAACTAAATTTTTTATATCTAAAACTACATGAAAAAATCTTTCATTTACTCATTAATTTTTACACATTTTTTTAAAAATTTTAATATGTATAAATTAACTACTTCTAATTTAAATTATATTTTATTGATTAAATAATTTTTAAAAAGTTATTCTTTTTTTTCTTAACTTGTCAAATATGATAAATATGCAACCCTAATACTATTTATATTTTTAACCATCAAAATATGCCTAATTAGTTTACCAATTCACTATTTATATTTATTTTAAAAATAAATACGAACAGAGTTAAAAATCGGGGTAGTCTTACTCATTTAGAATTGAATGACGATATCCCAATTACAAATCCAACTAAACACTAAAATTTTAATAATTGACGGAATTAATTGATTTTTATTTGTATTTCAAACAACCGAATTTACATAATTAGAAAAATTGATAATTCCTCTTGTTTACTCTAAAAATACATACGAACACCAAAATTTATCAATTCGGTCAATTTTCTGGAATGGACCAAATTGACAATTTGCCCAATTTCAAATATAAAATTGATCCAAATAACCCCTTAATGCAAGATGTCAAAAACACAAACTATTTGCATGCAACATGTTTTGACATGAATTTAGATTATAAATGCTAAAAGCTAATTATTGTAGGGTTTTAGGTTAATCATGTCAGATCATGAGGCTGAACCATTAACCCGACATTTCACCCAGTGCCTTCTAGCTTACACACTATGGTGCCCTTCGAGTACTAGATACAAGAGGGTATATGTTCCAAGCTTTTGGCTACCTCAAAGGAGGAGCCAGATTTAATCACTACCATCACCACGGTAGTGACGACTCTTGATCCAATAGTCTAGATCCAATGCCATTCATTGGATATGGGCCATTGGCTCCAAATCAAATGGCTTGGATCCATCCAATTTCTTTGAAAGAGACTACTACTACTGCCTTTGCCGTAGCATATGAATGCTACCAATCCTTACACCCACAAATTCTCAGCTCAAAGAACTTCATCATTATTACAGATGGCTCTTTGATCAACAAGTTCCAACTGACCTGCATAGAGTATGTCCCTTTTGATAATTATTCTAAATTCATCTGCAAGAGTGCTCATCCAATCAGAGTCTTTTATTCACTTTAGGGTGTGTTTGGCTCACACCTAAATTAGGGGAAGTGAGAGAACTAAATCCAATTTCTCCAGTTCGGACGTTTGGTTGGTCTTCAAAATGAAAAGTGGGGCACAAGTCATTTTTCCCCGATCTCAGTTGCAAAAGAAAAAAAGACAAAAGAAATTGTGACTAGAGTGGACCCCACCAAATATTTTGGATTCTCCCGCTTCCTCGTCTCGATCTCTCTGTCATGATCCCTTTTCTATAGATGAGGCTAGGGTTTCTCTCACCCTGGTATATTGCTCGCTATGTTGATCACCGACAAAGACCTCTCGCTTGCTTTGCTAATCGCTTTATTGATCATCAGTGACCCACTCTCGCACAACGTGCTATAAGCTCCACTACCAGCAACCTCCACCTACATGGCATGCTGCGAGCTCACTGTGTGCTTCTCTCACCAAAACCAGGGATCCAACAAGAGGGTGATCTTGATTTCAATCAGGTATTGTATCATAATCTTGATCTCTTTTGTTTTTCCTTTGCAATTTTAGAAAAAAAAGTTTTTCTATCTTGTTCTTTTGATTTAGTTTTCTGACTAACTTTTATGCATTTATGGTTGCATTTTTTTGATATCCTTGCTTTAGTTTGTGATTTCTCAATTCTTCTGCAAATTTTATTGGTTTTTGGAGTAGAAATCTTGATATGATGATTGAGATCACTAGCGGAAGTTGTGGATTCAAAGTTATTGCAAGAGTTTTATTTTCTGTTTCATCTCATGTTTTATATGCGTCCTTTTAAGTAGTAGAAATAGTTGATTCTAGTCTAATCTGTTGGAGTTTAAGAATTGAACTAAAAAAATGTAAGATGACAAGCGAATTTTTATGCTTGTTTATAGTTGTGAGATCAAAATTGATCACCCGAGATAGTGAAAACTCGAAGAGTAATATCAAATTATAAATTAAAATTTATTTTAATTTATAATTTGATTTCAAGTATTATGAGAATATGACTCCAATAAGTGTAAATCCCTATTATTAATTACCCTAACAATTGTCAGAATCCTTCTAGAGTGAAAAACCTAATTAATAAAAATAAATGCACAAAAAAAAGAAAGTACTTACTTAATTTTAAAAAGATAGCACATACCTTAAGTAAGGGTATACCCTCACTTTACAATGAATTTCAATATATAATTTAGAAAACATAAAAGGAACAAAGGGAGAAAAAGAGCAGAGAAGATGCTTTGATGTGTTGTTGACCCGCTCCTCTTGTGCTGGACCACGTGACGTCTAACCCAAACCATGGAAGAAAATGGGAGAAGTTTAAAGTGTTTCTAATGACTTTGAGTATCGGTGATAACTTCATGATTTGAAGTATTTCTGTTAGCTAATAATGCATCAGTGGTAACTTCATTGGGGTTGAAGTATTGCACTTAGTCGATAAGGCATTCGCGATAACTCTATTGACCTTGAAGTGTTTTTATAGCCAACAGGATATAGGCGATAACTTCATTGGGTCTTCTGAAGTGTTTTCATAGCTGATAAGGCATAGGCGATAACTTCTTTGATTTTTCAAGTGTCTCCATAGCTAACAAGGCGTAGACGATAACTTCTTTAGTTTTGGGTAGTGTCACCAACAACTTATAAGGTTGGATATAGCTTGAAAATGCATCATCAATAGTTTCTAGGATTACTAGCTTGAAGAGCACATCGCTAACTACTTCTCGGAGGGGCAGAGGAGGTGTTGGTTGGAGTAGCGGAGGAGAGAAGGCGGTGCTTGTGGCGATAGCGCTCGATGGTCACCTCTCTCAGCAAGGTGATGACGATGATCTTAGTGATGCAAATGGCAGCTTGCAACATAGCAAGCTCAAGCCAATGAAGGGGAGATGGAGGTCGAGAGCATCACCGAGGCAATGGCCTTCTCAAAAGAGAAATAAAGCTGGTCATGGGTAGGTGTACGTGGCAATGAGCTTTGGAGTAGGCCGGTGTAGTGGTCGGCAAGGAGGTGTTCAGGCAAAGCCTGCAAATGGGAGGGCTATAAGAAAGGAGCTATGGTGGTGATGAGCTTAGCAATGGGAGCTCTGGCAAGGTGCAGCCATGGTGGAAGGGGAGCAACATGTCAACATGAGAGCAACTAGTGTTTGGGTCAGTGGTGGATGACAGCTGATTGAGATGAGCCTACAATATTGGGGAGGAGGAGAGTAGAGAAACACAGAAAAGAAGGAAAACCAAATACAAGATAAGATTCGACAACCTTTTTTTTGTTCTTGGTCTTGAATTCTCCTCTTGCTTGGATGCTATGAATGCTAATCTTTCTTCCAATTTTCTGATCTCTCCTCGTCTCTGATCTCCTTCTGTTTTTTCTGATTTATAAGTTCTGTGGGTTTTTATAGGGCTTGAAGAGACAGAGTTGGACTGGAAATAAATCTTTTTTGTTAGAATTTTGAATAATGGATGTGCATGTAAACAGATATAGGTAGGGTTTGTTCAGAGTTTGGATGAACTTGTAAAGAGATATGTATAAATATGTTTGTTGTGGATGATGATAACTTGAAAGTTGTACTCATCCCAAACATTAAAATTATAGAGAGGTTATTTATAATTTTTTTTTCAAAAAATTAGACTAAATTATAATTTTATGATTTTGGGGGCTTTTTCTATAAAAAGACTTATAACGTTTTGAAACTTCCATGGTCCTTTTTGAAAGAAATTTAGACTTATTTATAAATAAAAATTTTTGAGAAACTTATTTACAAAAAGTTGAAATTCTAGGAGCTTATTTGTAAATAAAGAATTTTAGAAGGGTTTATTTATAAATAAAAAATTTTGAAGGGATTTATTCATAAATAAAGAATTTTGGAGCAGTTTATTTGCAAACTCTAGATTTCATGGAGACCAAATCATAATTATTGATCTTTTGAAAGGTTTATTTGCAAACCATAAATGTTATGGGACTAATTTATAATTTTAGCATTTTATTGGACTTTTCTGTAAAATTCTAATCCAAGGATCTATTTGTAAGAAAATCAGGCAAGGACTCATTTGAAAAGATTTATTTAATCCAAGGTCTTATTTATAAAATATTTTATTTTGTTATTTTGGCCCAAGTTTTAGATGAATTTTGGGCCCAATTCTAATCTAAAAGTCAAGCTCCATTAGCCCATTTGGGTTAGGCCTAGTTTGAGTCCAAATTTCTCAATGATTCAAGTGTAAATTAAGCTTAATTTTTTATCAAACACGGACGTGATTTAAATCTGACTAAAACCCACATTCGAGACATAATTTAGTAACATGCAAATCTCAATTTTAAATATATTTCAATTAAACTTTGTTATGGTGAGAATCACCTCAAATATATTGTCCCGTTAGTAGCCAGTTCCAACGAGAGGAGAGGGTGCAAATAATTTTCAAATACTTGCCCTTGCATCAACATTTTAAGAGTTAACTATATAGATTTGAATTGTCATGCGAGAGTAGACTTGAATTGTCATGTGGGAGTGGACTTAATAGAAGTGAATTTGATTTGTCATATGAAAGTAGACTTAAGTTGCCACATGAAAGTGGACTTACTTTGCTACATAGAAGTGGACTTAAGTTACTGCATGAAAGTGGACTTGGTTTGCCACATGAAAGTGAAATTGGTTTGCCACATAAAAGTTCACTTGGTTTGCCATGTGAAAATGGACTTAATATGTCATGTAAATATGGGCTTAATAACCACGCAAGATGGATGAAATTTTGTATTTATGTTTTGTCTCAAGAAACATAGAGTGCATATTTGATCGAGTGTTCCTTTTTGAGAAAGTTGGACATTCCAACATAGAAAAAACATAGGCACTTTTGGTTGTTATGTTGTTAGCCTCAAAGCTTAGATATAGTACCTTTTGAGGAATTAGCCATTGATTGGTAGCATAGGCCTTTCTCCTTTGTCATTGATCAATTGATAAGATCCCTCTTCAAATATCCTTTTGATGATATAAGAGTCTTCCCAATTAGGTTTGAACTTACCTTTCTTATTTCTGTTTAGGATTATGGGTCTTCTCAGTACAAAGATTATTTATCCTTTCTAGAATGTCCTAAGTCAAGCCATCTTGTTGTAGGCTCTGGCCATTTGTGCTCAATATATTTCTAGGTTTTGTTGTGCTACAAGTCTTATCTTGTCTAAAGAGTTTAGCTCATCAAGGCGAAGATGAACATTATCTTCTCTTGTGATTTCTTCTTACAAAGCAACCCTGAGAGAGGGGATTTGCACTTTTAGTAGCAGGACTACCTTAGTCTCAAACACTAATGCATATGGCATTGATTGAGTAGGGGTTTGATATGTAATGCAATAGGCCCATAGTGCCTTAGCAAACTTTTGGTGTCAATCTTTCTTATTTCTAGTAACAAGATCTTGGAGAAAGTCTTATTAAATGCCTCAGCGAGTCCGTTGGCTTTGGCGTTGTAGATAGATGAATATCTCCAATGTCTCTTATGATGATATATAAATTGTCCTACTTTGAAGCTTCTGAAGGACAGTTTGTTATCAAAAATGATCCTTCGAAGGACACCAAATCAATACTAAATATTTTCTTGAAAGAAATGGATAATAGCATATGTTTTACCTCTTTCAATAGAATTGCTTTAGCCCATCGGGAGAAATAATCAATTATTGCTAGTATGAAGCGATGGTCTCTAGAAGAAGATGGTTCGATTGGGCCAATGACGTATGTACCTCATACTTTAAATAACCACGAGAATACTATTGGATGTAGAGGATTTGGGTGTTGATGGATGAAGTCACTATGAATTTGGTGTAAATAATATATTCTCACATATTCAATGCAATCTCCTACCATCATGGGTCAGTAATAGCCCATACGCTTAATATTTATCATTATTTTGGGCCCGATTGATGAGCCCCATGGACTTCGGAATGCACCTCATACATAACTTCCTTAACCTCTTTATCTGAGAGACAACGTAGAAGTAGTTGATCGAAAGATCTTTTATAAATAGTATTATTGATAAGTAAAAAGCATGCAACTCTCTTTTTGAGTTATGTCTATGTGGATTTATCTCCTAGGAGTTCTCCATTTTTGAGGTAGTTGGTGAAAGGTGTTCTCCAATCTGTTGCCTCTTCTACTAATTTAGATATAGTCCTCTCACACTTAATGTTGAAGATTGAGTTTATCACTTGTCTACTATGGACTATGATTAGAATTTTTTCTGATCAAAGTCAGACAGTGCCTTAGCTAGTTTGGTTAAGTAATCAACCTCTGCATTGATGGATCAAGAAACCTTGGTTATTTGAACATAAGAAATTTGCCTTATGAGCTCTTGAGCCTTTTTATGGTATTTCAGGAGCTCAAATTGGTGGACTTGATATTTACCTTGGACTTGACTAATAACCAGTTGTGAATCACCAAAAATATGTAGGCATGATATTTTTATATTAAAGGTCATTGCACTCCTGCAATTCAGGCCTTATATTCAGCATCATTGTTTGTGCATGGTTTTGAGAGAGAATAGGAGTATTATAAAATATCCCTATTTAGAGTGACATAAATAAGTCTAATGCCTAATTTGATTTGCAAAAGCTTTGGTTTG
Source organism: Trichopus zeylanicus subsp. travancoricus (assembly GCA_005019695.1). Taxonomy (NCBI): domain Eukaryota; kingdom Viridiplantae; phylum Streptophyta; class Magnoliopsida; order Dioscoreales; family Dioscoreaceae; genus Trichopus; species Trichopus zeylanicus. The sequence continues at coordinate 774,368 of RXID01022204.1, forward strand.
ATCTATAGTCTAATTAATGATACTCCATCAAAGTATAGCTTTCAGTAAAATTCTCCTTCTTCAACCAAAAGAATTTCTTCATCAGGGAGCTCGCAATTCAGAGGAGAATCATTTGGTATCGGATGAGCTACAAGAAAATGGGTGAGGACTTGCCCCTTAACCACCTTTTGGGGAATGAACTTGATATCATATTCTATGAGAATTAAAGCCCACTTTGCTAGCCTCCAAGTGAGCATTGGTCTAGTCATCACATACTTTATGGGATCAATCTTTGATATTAAAATGACTTGATGAGAAAGTAGATAATTTTTCAGCTTCTTTACCCTCTTCATTGTTCTAAGCAAGAAGAGCCCCAAGGGATCCTTATGTTGCTATTGTGTAGAGGATTAAGGATTATCAAGTAGGAGTGCTACCAGGACTGGTGGTTTTAGGAGATACTGCCTGATTTTTTCAAAGTCCTGTTGGCAGTCTTGATCCTAGATGAATGGAGTGTCTTTCTTCATCAACTTAGAAAAATATTTGTATATTTTAGAAAGGTTTGAAATGAAGCTTCTTATGTATGTGAGTCAGCCTTGGAATGACCTCAATTATTTTAAATTACTAGGTGGTGGCATATCCAATATAGTTTTAATTCTAAATGCATCAATTTCAATCCCTTGATATGTAAGAATAAAGCCGAAGAATGTTTCCGATGATACTCCAAAAGCACACTTCATAAGATTTATCTTTAAGTTATATTTTCTAAGGCAGTCAAATATCACTCTTAAGTCTTGAACGTGTCTATCTTTGGACTTAGTTTTGACCAGTAAGTCATTCACATAATATTCTACTAACTAGTGTAGGAGATCACTAAAGATTTGAGTTATGGCCCTTTAATAAGTGGCGCTTGCATTCTTGAGTCCAAAGGGAATCACCTTGTAGCAATAAATGCCAATTGGTGTCGTAAAGGTTATATATTTTTCATCATCAAGATGCATCTTGATTTTATTATATCTTGAAAAACTAGCCATGAAGGAGAATATTTCAAAGTTGGTCGTGCTATCAATCACAATTTCCATTATAGGTAATGAAAAATTATCTTTTGGATATATTTTATTTAAGTCCCTGTAGTATACACAAATACGAATTTGGCCATTCTTTTTCTTGACTGGCACGATGCTTGTTACCCAATATGGGTATTTGTCTTCTCTGATGAAGCCTGCTTTAATCAATTTCTTTGTTTCTTTTATCAGCTTCTACTATAGGTCAAGTTTCATCTTCCTAAGTACTTCTTTGATAGGTGAAAGCTCAAGATTGATGGCCAATTTATGGACTGCAACTTCCAAATCTAGTCTAGGCATCTCCTTGTAACTCCATGTGAAGTAATCAATGTACTCTTAGCATACTGCTTTGAGTTGGGTTTAATTTTTCTCTAAAAGTTGAGTGCTTATGAAAGTCAGTTTGGGGTCCTCTTCTGAGCCTAGGTTGATCTCCATCAGATCATCTATTGTGGCTTGACCCCTGTCCTCAAGTTCTGGTGAAGCTTCTTTTAATCTGAGAATTATTTCTTTATCAAGTGGCTCATCATGTTGAGTGAGATTTGCATCTACAGGATATTTTGGCTGCATTGTGCCACCTTTCTTTTAGTTTTGATGAAATCCCATCGAAGATATCACCTTATTGTGACGTCTAAAGAGTCATGGCCACCTTAATGCATATGTTAGGAGGTATTGATGCCATTTGGTCATCCTAGATATCGAAAAGAGATTCAATGGTGATCATAAGATACGTGTAGGCATTTGGAGCAATGTAGCCTAGTCCTTTAGTATTTTTATTTCCTCTTCCAAGAATGTAAATACGTTTTTGGGGTAGATCCCATAGATTCTTGAAGAAATGGCTCCCTCTTTATTTGTGGGCATCCACAGGCAAATTTATTGATTATCTAACAAAGCTGATCTGAGAAATATTTAGACATTATTATCGGATGATGGTCACCATCATCCACCAGATCTTTAGTCCCCAGGATTTCATGTATTCTTGTTGCACAAGAGATTGCTTTGTAAAATAGGTTTTTTTTTCTTTTTTGCACCATGGAGGAATGTAGAAAGTCATTAGTTCTTCCACGACATTAATGCTCAGCTCATCTAACGGCTTAAACAAGCCTTTTGGAACATTAGTAGCAAGGAGAGTACTTTTTATTTGACCTCTATTATCATCTTTATCAGAAGAACAACCACCCAGGTAGACTTGTAGGGCTTCTTCATCTGAAGAGGTTGGGTCAAAATTGCTTCCTAAGTGAGGAGGAGCAAAGATTAGGCTAATAATATTTTGCTTTACTTGAATGATGGAAACAGATCCCCACTAGAGTTGAATCTTTGATAGTATTTTGCATCATCATAATGTATCTCATAAGCATCAAAAGGGTGTACATCTCTGTCAATTTGGTGTTCTTCACCATTCTCGAAGTATTTGAAGCATTTATATAAGGTAGATGGCAATACTTTATTTTTATGTAACCACAGCTTCCCTAATAATGCTTTGTATGATGTATCAATATTGATCACATAAATCTTGGCTTATGTCATCCACTTACCTATTTTCAAAGGGATAGTTATGGCTCCCAAAGCTCTTTAGCTATTTTAATTAAACCCTTGTATGGTTATAATCTCAGACGATAAGTGATACACGTCTGAAGATAGAGCTCTTAGAGTTCGGAGAGTTATCAAATTGACTGAAGAACCTAGGTCAATTAAGATGTGATTAATCTTGATCCCATCACTGTTCCCTATAACAAATAATTGGCTATTATGGTCTATTATTTCAAGTAGTAGGTCATTATTTGTGATGGTGATGACGGGAATTTGGCATGCACGCAAAGACTCCTTCATCTTCTCTTTAGCAAAGTATGCTTGGTAGTTAGTTAAATTTTGCAAGATGTACAATAGTATATCCCTGAGTTCTTGTGACATCATCAATGCATCAAACATACTCAGCATGGTAGTGATCTTCTTGAGGTAGGCTACTATGTTGTATTCCATCTTTTTGGGTGCAGGTTTAGCTTGTAAAGGCTCGATGTCCTCGTTTATCTAAATTTCCTTTTCCTTATCAATTCTTGGGGACATTTTTATCCCTATACATTGGAGCTTGTCTCAAAGGTAACACCTTTCCGCCTTGGAGTTGTACTTGGTTTGCTCTCTTTAGTTGAAACCTAACATCATGAGACCAATAAGGTTCATCTTCAAAATCACTCCCTAGGCTAATCATGTGAAAGAGATAGTGAGCCTTTGCCCTTAGTCAGTAGTTTTCTAAATGTTGTTGGAGGATATGATTGACTAATAATCATCTCATTCAACATCAAAATTAGGCATGCAGAGCTTCCTTGTAGAAAGGTCTTCAGAAATCCTCTGGATGAACCGTTTTACTTCTTCTACTAGCATAACCTTCTTCAAGACTTTGTACTTAGGATGTCTCTTCTGTGGATATTTAGACTAGCTTGACTATGGATATTCAAATTGAATTGATGTAGGGGTGGAATCAGCTTTAGTATTATTTTATTTGGTCCTCTCCCAAAATGTCTGCTTCTTTATTTGGCGCTTGCTAGTGTAGAGCCTTCTAAAATGGTTATAAAGTTATTTTGAGTCAGACATGGAGTCATATTTATCATTTATGTCTTGTATGCATAATTCATCTAAAGTCGGCAAAGCACATCCTTCCACCAAATCTAGGACTAGGACTTCACCAAACTTAATGGGTTGAGCATTTGTTGCTAGATTGTCTGATAGAGGTCAAATAGCAGCTCATCAACATTCACCTCGGATGTATGAATCACCATGTAACAAGAGGTCATAGACTTAGCTAACTCTTTTTAACATTGTCTAACTTTCTTGACTCGTCTCTAGAGTAAATGACACAAGTAGTCGTCTTGATCCTGAGCAGGATCAGTAAGTGGTTTCTCATCACCCTTATAAATCCTTTTGATGGCTTTGTCTTTTCTGCTTGGACCTTTTTCATCCTCTCGACTTTTTTACAGAGCATGGTAGTCGTATTTGTTATACTTTCCATATAGACAGCATAGCCTACATGTGTTTGTTCAATATTTACATTTGCCTCTTAACAAATCTCATGTTAGTTGTAGCTAGCTCTTTCATAGTGTCTAATTGTAGTTTGAGCATGCCATAGTTATGCTTACAAGCAAATCACTCTTTAAGATAGCCATCCGAGAGTAGTTTTCAGGGAGACCTATGAGATCTCTTATTTCATCAATATCATCCCCAACGAATCTATTCGCCATTTCTTGCATTGTATCCTAAATTTCCTTGTCATTGAAGCAACGAAGTGGGATCGGCTTGGTTGTAAACCTCTAACGATAAATATGGCAAAGCATGTTGCCCCCAAAGGTTTATTTTCTTCATTTCCTACATCAGGGTTTTTCAATAAAGCTTTAAGTATGTCAGGGAAGAATTCTTCAAGAGTTACTTGGCTTCTTTCTCCCTAAACATATTCATCCAGAGTGTCAATGTATCCTTGGATGCTGACTTCTTGACATTGTATTCATCTAGCTAAATTAACTTTTTTCATTTTGCTTCTATTCTTTCTCTTCTTGATGCCTCGAGTAGGTAGGGTGGTTTGTCCTGATGAGGCTTTATTCATTACCATCTCAGTCTCTTCAAGGTTTTTAGTTATTTTCTTCATCAGTTTCTTAAGCCTTTTTGAAATATAGATGTTCCATAAGTATTTTTATTTGAGAGTACATTGTACTTCTTTCCCAAAAAGGATTTCAGCAAGTGGTTCATGGTCCTCAAACACAGTAATAAGATTGATGTGTTCAGTGGGTATTTCAGGTAGGGTTACCTTTGAGAGAGCCAACTTGACTTTTTGGTATTTCTTCTCGACCCAATTCTTGAACACATAGCAGTCTTCAATGGTATGCCCCAAGACTCGATGGTAAGGATAATAGTTTGGGTGATTTATTTTGTTAGTCTCACCTGGCCTCTTCGATTTTGGCAATTGAAGGCCTAATTTGAGTGCATCCTGAAAGATTTTAGTTACTCTTTCTCTTTTGAAAGAGTATTTCTTTCTGAGCATTTGTTGGAGATCATTGGATCATCCCACTTCTCCATCTCCTCCAAGAGTTGATGACTTTTGAGGATTACCCTTGTTCACAATGGAGTTCAGAGGTTTGTTTTACTCAGTTGCTGTGAATCCAGCTCTCACATATTTGGAAGGCTCTCCATGTTTTACCTTATCTTTTTTCAGTTTGAAACTTTGTGAACTAAATAAGGTCAGTGGATCAATTCTTTCTAGCTTCTTGACTTGCATAATATGGTATTGGAAGGTATAGATAGAAGAGGCACTTAAATAAGGTATATCTATTCTCCCTTTACATTGTCAAGAATTAGGTTCACTGGCTCAAATTGGCTCATGAATTGTTCGCACTTGAAGTTGAGATTTCTCTACTATGTGATATAATTCAAAATTGACTCATTGCGGTGTTTCGGTGTTGAGATAAGGTTTGTAATGGTCATTGTATTGCTAACTCCTATGAACCTGATTCGAAAAGCCTCTTTCATTTGTGCAAAAGTTCATATGGATTATGGTTACATACTAGCATACTACTCAAATGGTACTCCCGTTAAGCTTATTGAAAATTGGTGGAGTAACAACGAGAAGTTATTATTAGAATCTCTACACAAAGTCACAAAATGAGCTATATACTTTTTAGGATTGCCGAAGCTATTAAATTATTTAAAACTAGGCATTGTATAGCCTTTGGGATATACTACGTGGTCATGATGATGGCTAAGGTATAGTTTGTTAGTATCATCTACCCTAATACAGCTACCATTCATTACACCTGCTATAGTATTTATGTTGGGAGTTTCATGTTGTCAAAGATCCCTGAAAATGGGGATTTGGTATCCCTTATTGGAGGAGCTACTTGTGAAGGACCTATATTTTCTTGGATCTCATACAGGAGATGCGGCTTTCTGTCACCTTTGCTATTTGAGATAATTGTTGAGATCATTCTAACTTATTAATCTTCTGGCTTATTTGTCGCATTATTTTCATTAATTCCATGCCTTCTTTTGAGCTTCATCTTTTTCTTTGTTTTGTTGCTTTAACTATTCTTACAGTGCTTCTATAGTCACTTCTTAATTAGAGCTTTCAGTTATAACCAAGACTTCTGTCAAAACATGATGATTCTTGTTTGAGAATCAGATCTATGCTCTAGATTGAGGCTAACTTCTCTCATCAGTTAAGTCATCTCATTTAAGTCTGCTCATGGAGTGGGTCACCACGCTTTCTCTTTGGCATGGTAGCAAGGATTGGTTCATAAGAGCCCTCTCTTCTTGGATTTCTTCATCAGTAAACCTCACTCAAGCAACCTCCTTTCGATGTGTAGCAAGCTGGGATATGGGCTCGCAGTCCCTCCCAAAGTCATAGTAGAAAATGACTCTGACAGTGCGGGTGGTCTCCCATTGTGAGTCCTTGTGTTGGGCTGTAGCTTTATGGTAACTCTTATACTTTTGTTTGAAGATTCACCCTTTTGCCACAGTTTTATGGGAAGACTGTGTCCCCTATAACTTACTCTTACCCTTCTCTAAATTGCTTAATGGAGTAAAGAAGTTGGAGGTAGGGATGGTAATGACTAACTTTGTTTGAGAGGAAGGCTTCCCAAATCGGGTAAAGTTTTTAGTAGCTTTTCCTTTAGTTGTGATAGTTAAGATGAGCTTTTCCTCATTGATGCTTGTATCTGAATTTGCTTTTGATTGCTCCCTGTGAGGAGCTAGGTGAAGGTGACTAAAGACTGAGCTTCGCTTTGGTCCTAACTTTTGGAAGACTGACATCCTTGTTGGCTTCTAGTTCTTTATCCAAATAGCACTTCTCATTGGGGATGATATTATTGAGCCTCCTTCCCCTTGATGGAAGGAGAGAAGTAAGCAGGTTTTGCATGTTAACCACTTCAGCTGGTGTAATGGTAGGTGCCATTTTTAACTGGACAATCTTAGAGATGATTTCAAACTTGATCTAAACTTTAGCTACTTCTGTAACAACCATTAATTAAGGTAATTGCACAACTAAATCTATCCCTAGGATGATGGTGTATCTTGGGGTGGAGATGTTCTTTGTTATTGCCATTTGATTCTTTCTTATGTAAAGGAGAACACAATTGATTAGTCTTCAATTGTAATTCTACCTTAATAGTATCTCTATTATATTAACTAGGTTTTAAACTTGAAGAAGAAGTCATATCCCACTAGGTGTGATAAAATATGTAGGATCGAAATTAACCATTCAAGATAGCAGAGACCCTGAGGCGTAATCTCGAATCACAAATCAAAATTTATTTTAATTAAAAATGCACTATCAGGTGTTGTGGGAATGACTTCTAATAATTGTAAGCCCCCATTGTTAATTATCCCGGTAATTGTCAGAAATCTCCTAAACTAAGAAACCTAATTAATAAAAATAGACATACAAAGGAGAAAAGAAGAAAGCACTTGATTAATTTTAAAAAGATGGTATATGACTTAAGTAAGGACATACCCTCACTTCACAATAAATTTTAATATAGAATTATAGAAAATATAAAACAAATAAAGAAAAAAAAGAGTGGAGAAGACGCTTTGATGTGTGCTGCTATTTACTCCCCCTTATGCTGGACCATGTGGTGTCTAAGCCGAACCGTAGAAGGAGATAGGATAAGTTTGAAGTGTTTCTAGTGGCTTTGAACATCGGCGATAACTTCATGATTTGAAGTATTTTCATTAGCCAATTAAATGTCAATAAATACTCCATTTGGGTTGGAGTGTTTCTATTAGCCGATAAGGCATTATTGATAACTCCATTATCCTTAAAATATTTTCATAGCTAAGAAGGCATAGGTGATAACTTCATTGGATTTTTTGAAGTGTTTCTATAGCCGATAAGGCATAGGTAATAATTTCTTTAGTTTTCAAAGTGTTTCTATAACTGATAAGGCATAGGTGATGATAAGGCATAGGTGATAACTTATTTAGTTTTGGGTAGCATCACCAACAACTTATAAGATTAGGTATAGCTTGAAGATGTGTCGTCAACTGCTTCAGAGGTTGACTAGCTTGAAGAGCATATCGCCAACTATTTCTAGGGTTGGCTAGCTTAGAGAATGCATCGCTAACTGCTTCTGGGGTTGGCTAGCTTGAAGAGTATGTCACCAACTACTTCTGAGATTGGCTAACTTGAAGTGCACATTGTCAACTACTTCTGAGATTGGCTAGCTTGAAGAGGTGTGTCATCAACTACTTCTGAGGCTAACAAGCTTGAAGGGCGCATCATCAACTACTTCTAGGGTTGACTAGCTTGAAGGGTGTGTCGTCAACTGCTTCTAAAGTTAACTAGCTTGAAGTGTAACCAACAACTTTATATGTATTGTTGGTTGACTTCATTGATTTGACATTATCACCAATAACTTATGGAGTTGAGTATAGCTTTGAAATGTGGTCAATAGCTTGGAGCGTATTGGCGATTAACTTTTTTGATTTGGCAGTATCACCAATAGCTAATAGAGTTAAGTATAGTTTTGAAGTATGGCCAATAGTTTTGAGCATATTGGCAATTAACTTCTTTACTTTGCAGCATCACCAATGGCTTATGAAGTTGGATATAGCTTGAAAGATGTATCATCAATATCTTTTGGGGTTGACTAGCTTCAAAGTGTGACCAACGCCATTAAGTGTGTTGGCAATTAACTTCTCTAATTTGATAGCATCACCAACGACTTAAAGTTAGGTATAGCTTTGAAGTATGACCAACATCTTGAAGTGTGTTGGTGATTAACTTCTTTCGAATAAGGCATTGTGGCTAACTGACTAAGCTAGTTCAAGCCTACCTTAGTTTGGTTTGATTTGAAGCATTGTCAATACTTTTGGGTTGGCTTAGCTTTGGCAGATGTATTGTCAATGACTTTTGGGGTTGATTAGCTTTGAAGTGTTTCTAAAGACTTTTGTAACACATCCAACAAGACTCAGTTTAACCTTATTTAGTTCTATTCGAACTAAATCTACTTCAAGTTAGGATGGTAATATCATTCATTTGTTCATAGTCTTGGAGTATTGTAGAAGATTTAACACACCCAATGGGAATCGGTTTGACCCTATTCAATTCATGTTCGAATTTGATTTTATTTAGCTTGAGTCAAGTTTGACCTTGTGTTGGACCTTCATCAAACTTGAGTCTACATCTTGATGAACTTTAGTTCGAGTTCAAATCAACTTAGTTTAACTTGATTTCAATTCAATGTTAGTCAGGCTTGATTCTGGTTTGATTTTGAGTTTGTCCTTCTAGTTTAGACTTGATTTAACCCAAATACAGTTTAACTTGAGGTTAATTTAGTCCTAATTGAATTTGATTTGAACTCAATTTTAAATTAACCCATTTCAAGTCTAATTGGGGTTGAATCTGAGTTTATTTAGTTAACTCAATTTGTATTTTCTGGAATTTAGTTCAATTTTAGTTTAGTCCATTTGTTTGACTAATTTACGTCCATTTGAGGCATCTTGATCTTTATCTATTTAGTTTAACTTTAATGTGACTGAGTTACTTTACATTAATCAATTTATTTGAGAGTCCTTGGCTATTTACGATAATTTTAGATAGACCCATAGCCTAGCTTCAAATATGCAAACTTGAAGGTTGGCTTAGTTCGCAAGCTTGAAAGCTAGCTTAGTGCGAGCTTGAGGGCTAGCTAAATGCGAGCTCGAAGGCTAGTTGAGCATGAGCCCAAAGGCTGCTAAGTGTGAGTCTGAAGGTAAGTTAAGATGCGAGCCCAAAGATTGACTTGGATGCGAACCTGAAGGCTAGCTAGTCGCGAGCCCAAAGGCTGACTAGGTGCAAACTCGAAGGATGGCTGAGCGCAAGCCTGAAAGCTAACTTGGATGTGAGCCCAAAGGCTGGCCTGGGTGCGAGCCTAAATGCTAGCTGAATGTAAGCCTAAATACTAGCTTAAATGTGAGCCCGAAAACTGGTTTAGTGCAAGTCTGAAGGCTGCCTTGAGTGTTAGCCCAAAATCTAGCTGAGCGCGAGCCCGAAGGTTGGCTAAAATGGAAGCCCGAAGGCTAGCTTGGATGTGAGCCCGAAGGATGGCTAAGTGTGAGCCCAAAGGTTGACCAAGTGTGAGCTCGAAGACTGACTTAGATGCAAGCCTAAAGGTAAACTAAATGTAAACCCGAAGGTTGGCCAGGTGCGAGCTTAAAGGCTAGTTAAGAATGAGCCCCAAGGCTGATTTGGTGCGAGCCCAAGGGCTGGCTGAGTGCAAGAAGGATTCACCGTCTTTGAGAGACTATGGGTAGCCATAGTGGAGTAATGGGTTCACCGTCTTCATCACCATCTTTGAGGGCCATGGGTGATTGTGAGCAGTGTCAAGAGTATGTCATCTCTATCATTATCTTTGAGGGGCTGTGGGTAGCTGTGGTGTTGTCAAGAGTTCATCATCGCGCTAAAGATCATGAGTGGTCGCGGTATTGAAAACTTTTTGTTGTTATTTTTTGCTGAATTTTATTTCTTTTTTTATTTTTTTTCCTTTTTTTAGTCACAACAACTATTTTCTTTTTTATATTTTTTCTTCTCCATTAAGTCCAAAACTTCACTCATTTATTTTGACCAAAATTTTTTGTTTTACATAGCAACCTTTTTAGTTTTTTTTCCTTTTTTTTTTATCTCTTCTCTTCTTCCTCCCATGTCCTATGCCTTGCTACCTCCTCTTTTTTTTGGTCTTCCCACAACCAGGCTGGGAGCGGCCTGGTTTCTCCTCCAGCCATCTCCTAGTAGGATCTGGCTGCTCTTTGCGACGAGGCAAGCTTCTCAGAGGGGCAGAGGAGCTGTTGGCCGGAGTAGCAAAAGAGAGGAGGTGGTGCTTGCAATAGCAGCTTCTTTTCAGTGAGGTAATGGCAATAATCTTGGCAACACAAGTGGTGGCTTGCAGCATGGCAGAGCTATTGTGGGAGGCTCAAGCCAACAAAGGGAAGATGGAGGTCCAGAGCATCGTCGAAGCGATGGGCTTCTCGAAAGAGAAATGGAGTTGCTTCTTAGTGGGTGCAGGTGGTAGTGAGGTTCGAAGCAAGTTGGTGCAGTGGCCGGCACGGAGGAGCTTAGGTGGAGCCTACAGATGGGAGGGTTGGATTGGAGGAGATCTGGTGGTGATGAGCTCAGCAATAGGAGCTCCGATATGGTGTGGCCACAATGGAAGAGGGGGTAGTGGGTTAGCACTAGAGCAGCAAGGGTTTGGGTCAGTGGCAAACAATGGTTGATTGAGATGAGCTTGCAATATTGGGGAGGAGGAGAGCAGAGAAACACAGGAAAGAAGGAAAATCAATACAATATAAGATTTGACAACCTTTTTCTTGTTATTGGCCTTGAATTCTCCTCCTACTTGGATGCTCCGAATATTAATCTTTCTTCCAATTTTCTTATCTATCCTCATCTATGATCACCTTCTATTTTTTATGATTTGCAAGTTCCATGGGTTTTTATAGGGTTTGAAAAGATAGAGTTGGGTTAGAAACAAATCTTTCTTTATTCAAATTTTAAATGAGGGATGTGGATGTAGAAAGATATAAATAGGGTGTATCTAGAATTTGAATGAACTTGTGAAGAGATATGTATAAATCTGTTTGTTGTGGATGATGATATCTTGAAAGTTGTACTTATCCTGAACATTAAAATTATAGAGGGGTTATTTACAATTTTTTTCTAAAAATTAGACTAAATTAAAATTTTATAATTTTTAGGGGGTCTTCTCTATAAAAAAACTTGTTTATAAAATTTTAAAACTACAAGGATCCTTTATGAATGAAATTTAGACTTATTTATAAATAAAAATTTTTGAGAAATTTATTTATAAAAAATTAAAATTCTAGGGGCTTATATGCAAATAAAAAAATTTTGGAAGGGTTTATTTATAAACAAAAAATTTTCGAGGAATTTATTCATAAATAAAAAATTTTGGGAGGTTTATTCGCAAACTCTAGATTTCATAGGGACCAAATCATAATTATCTATCATTTGAAAGATTTATTTACAAACTCTAAATTTTGCGGGATTAATTTATAATTTTAGAATTTATTAGATCTTTCTGCAAAATTTTTATTCCAGAAACCTACTTGTAAGAAAATTCGGCCAAGAATCCATTTATGAATATTTATTCAATCCAGGGCCTATTTGCAAATTTCTTATATTTTGTTAATTTGGCCCAAATTTTAGATGACTTTTGGGTTCAATTCAGGTCCAATTAGCTCATTTGGATTAGGCCAAAATTTTCAATGATTCAAGTTCAAATTGAGCTTAATTTTTGGTTAAACTCAAACGCGATTTACATCTGACTAAGACCCATATTTAAACCATAATTTAACAGCATATAATTCTCAATTTTAATCATATTTCAATTAAATTTGGTTATGGCAAAAATTATCTCAAACACTAGTCAATTCCTATCCTTCCATCTACTGTCGTTAGATTTCATTCAGCAATTACTTTGCATATTTCGCTGTGTTCTACACAATGCACTGTGAGCTGGTGTGAAATTTTGTAGAAAAGTGATCTCACATGAAGGATTGCAGGTTATTGACTTTCTTGATAGTACTTTCTACTTCTCAATGAAATTCTATTCTTGCGTGTTATGTGTTTGGATGATAGTTTGCCTCCTGTATAATAACAAAATTGTTCATGAGGATAAAAACATTGAGAAATCGAAACACACATAATTTGAAAAATTCTATGATTGGATTATGTTAGCTAACAAGAAATGATAACTAAAGTTTATTCCATAAGCTTGCATGTGTATGCGCATCTCTTGGACAAGTACAAAGATATGGAAATCAAATGTTGAAGTACATACACCAATAGAGAAATGATAAGAACATGAATTTGGTCTCAACAAATAAGAATCTACATTCATGTTCTCTGAAACAATGATCTAATGATGTAAATGCTCCTATGTAGATGTTCTGACTAGTTACTGAGAACCAAAAATCCTTAAACAACTTTCTATTACAGGACACATAGCTCGACTGATTAGAAGATGATAGCCATCGTGGCTCCATAACATTGCATGCACATTAGAAGTAGCCAACTCCAACTGGATCACAAATAATTGAAAATCCATTCTTATCGACACATGTTTTTAAGAAATGGATTTGAATGATGCTATGGCTATATGTATTCACATTCTTTTTGGGTTGTGGGATATCCTTTCATTATTGTGACTTCAAGGATTATGTGTTTGTATGATGTTGATATCTTTTATATTGTACTAGACTTATTACTAATATATGATAATGATTGATGGTATGTTTGGTTGTAGTTTTATCCTCTTCTAATTGTGGAATACCCTTTTCTTTGCCCTAAAATGATAGATTGTGTGTTTATTATTTAATACTACTTATATTTGTAGATGAGTTATTTTCCTTGTGCTATTTATTAATTCAGATATTATTTACTTCATGCAGGTATTTGAATAATGAAATACTATGTGGTATATTGTGGTAGTAGGAGATTGAGTTGATTTTAGCCAAAAATCAAATTTAATCGAAATTAAGTCAAAACATGAATATGAATCTCAATTGGACCTAAATCATGATCAAATTTGACCAAAAAATGAGTTCAATTTGAATCTAATTTATTAAAAAATTTGAGCTCAAATTAAAGTAAAAGGAGTGGGCTAAATATTTAGACCAAAATTGGGCCCAAAAGCTAAGCCAAGTAGCAATCAAACATCCAATATTGTCTGACTATGTAAGCATTGTGCTTTGTCGGACATTCGACTTCCAAGTAGATTTCGAGTTCAGTTGTGAATCTATAGAAATGGAAAGAAAATATCTCTCAAGATCCATAAAAAATCAATCTAATTTTTCAACACTGAAGGCGTAAACAAGGGATCGAAGAGATGTAAGATTTTATCCCTTAGTTTGTCTTTTCTTTCTTTATCCCTTCTTCTCTCCGTCCTTTGTGAGGTCTTTATTTTCTCGTACTTGTTGTTGCTGCTTCTCCCTCTTTCTCAAGACTTGCAAACACCCATGTCCTTGTTCTCTACCAACCACTGCACATTCTTAGCAATGCAAGTTTGGATGGTAGAATCTAAAAGAATCGGACATCTAAACCCCATCACAAGCCTTTCCTTTGTTTGTCAACATCGTAGCCATCCACAACTTCATGCTGAAGAATCTCTACCAACATCATAGCCATCCATGGTTATACATATCCTTGCGGATCTCCACCAATACCACAGTCATCCGCAACCATCTGTATGCCCTTCGTATGATGGTGAATCGCGTATAATAGCATATCTCCACTAATACCACGGTGCCCCACGGCCCTATCTCCATCCACACTATGGCCACTAATGGCCTATAATGCCGGAAAACTCCATCACCATTGCAGCTACATGCAGTCTCATTCATTACCATGGCGTCAAGCTAGAGAAGAATTGATGAGGAGAACCTCTTGGATTGACAACAAGAAGGAGAGCAAGAAGAAGAACAAGAACAAAATAAAACAACAAGAAAAAGAAAATATCTTAATAAAATATTTTAGGGCCAACCTACGGTCTCATTTGATAACTAATCCGATTTAGGACCAACCTACAGTCTCACCCTAAAGTCAAATAGGTTAGGACCAGCCTACAATCTCACCTGATAACTAATCTGATTTAGGGTTAGCCTATGGTCTTACCCAAAAGTCAAATGGTTTAGGGCCAGCCTATGGTCTCGCCTGACAATCAATTTGACTTATGACTAGCTTGCAATTTCATCCAAAAGTCAAACTGTTTAGGACCAGCCTATGGTAACGCCCAATAAATAGTCCAACTTAGGGCCAAACTATGGTCTTGCTCAAAAGTTAAACATTTTAGGATCATCCTGCAGTCTCGTCTGATGACCAATATGGCTTAAGGTCAACCTACAGTCTCACCCAAAAGTCAAATGGTTTATGATCGGCTTGCAATCTCATCCAACAATAAATTCGACTTAGGACCAGCCTATGGTCTCATCCAAAAGTCAAATAGTTTAGAGTCAACATGCGGCCTCGCACGTCAAGCAATCTAACTTAGGGCTAGCCTGTGGTCATGCTCATAAGTCAAATGGTTAATGGCCAGCTTTCAATCTTGTTCAACAACCAATCAACTTATGACTAGCTTGCAAGCTCGCTATAATGCCATTATGACTACTTGAGGGTCCTTGAACTGAATCGACTAACACAAATTGATTAAATTAAAGTAGCTTAAATTAAAGTTCAAATCAAACTCAAACTAAAATCAAGTTTTGAATAATGAATTAAATCAAACCAACCTTGACCCAAACCAAAGTATAAATATCAAATTGAATCAGACTGAACTTGATCTAAATCAAATTTTGAACATCAAATTAAATAAAATTAAACCTAAGTTTAGGTCAAATTCTAAATATTGAACTAAATCAGCCTTAAATTGAAACCAAGTCTGAATTTCAAATCGGGTAAATTGAACACAAGATCAGAATATCGAATTGAATCAAACCAGACTCGAATTAAAATCGAGCTCTAAATATTGAACTGAGCTTAAGCTCGACCTAGATTAGCACAAATGGAATTGGATAGGGTCAAACTGAGTCTCACGAGGTATGCTAAGCCTTCAACAACACTCCAAGGCAATGAACAATGGGCGATGTTATCATATCAACCTAAATCAAAGCTAGCCCAAATAGACCTATACTGGATCAAAATGGGTCCCATTAGGTGTGCTACAAGAGCCTCTGGAAGCATGCCAAAGTTTCACTCAATTCCACAAGTAGTGGAGAATGCCACTTCAAAATTAAAGAATTTAATTGCCAACACATTCAAAGCTATCGGTCACACTTCAAAACTGTACCCAACTCTATAAGTAGTTAGTAATGCTGCCAAATCAAAAAAACTTAATTGCCAATATGCCCAAAATTATTGGCAACGCTTCAAAGCTATACCCAACACCATAAATATTTATGTAGTAGGTGACGCTAGCAAATCAAAGATGTTAAACACCAATATACTCAAAGCCATTAGCCACACTTTAAAGCTAGTCAACCCCAGAAGAGTTGATGATATGACCATCAAGCTAGTTAATACTCATAAGTAGTTGATGACACACCCCTCAAGCTAGTCAACCCCAAAAGCAGCTGATGACACACCTCTTAAGCTAGTCAACCCCAGAAGCCATTGATGATGCACCCTTCAAGGTAGTCAACCTTAGAAGTGGTTGATGATGCACCATCAAGCTTGTCAACTCAAGAATCAGTTGATGTTACACCCCTCAAGCTAGTCAATCCCAAAAATAATTGATGATGCACCCCTCAAGGCAGTTAATCCGAAAAGCAGTTGATGATGCACTCCTCAAGCTAGTCAACCTTAAAAGTAATTGATGACGTACTCCTCAAGCTAATTGGCACTAGAAATAGTTGATAATGTGTCCCTCAAGCTAGTCAAAATCAAAAGTAGTGGATGGTGCACCCCTTGAACTTGTCAATCTCAAAAGCAGTTGATGATGCACTCTTTGAGGTAGTCAACTCTAGAAAAAGTTGATGATGCACTATTGGAGCTAATCAACCTTATAAGCAGTTGATAATGCACCCTTTGAGCTAGTCAACTTCAAAAATAGTTGATAATACATCATTCGAGCTAGTCAACCATAGAAGTAGTTCATGATGCACCTTTCGAGCTAGTCAATCCTAGAGGAACTTGATGACACATCCCTCAAGCAAGTCAATTCTAGAAATAGTTGATGATACACCCTTCAAGCTAGTCAATCGCAGAACCCATTGATGGAGTACTTTTGAAACTAGTCAATCCTAAAACTATTGATGATCACCTCTCAAACTAGTCAACCCCAAAAGCAGCTAATGATGCACCCATCAAGATAGTCAACCCAAGAAATAATTAATACTACATCCTTTAAGCTAGTCAACCCCAGAAGTCATTGATGATGCACTTCTTGAGCTAGTCAATCCTAAAAGCCATTGATGATGCACCTCTCAAGCCAGTCAACCCTCAAAAGTAGTTGATGACACACCCATCAAGCTAGTCAACACAAGAAGCAGTTGATGGCGTACTCCTCAAGCTAGTCAACTCCAAAAGGAGTTGATGATGCACCCTTTGAGCTAGTCAATCCTAGAAGCAGTTGATAATGCATCCTTTGAGCTAGTCAACCCTAAAAATAGTTGATGATGCACCTTTCAAGCTAATCAGCCCAGAAGCAGTTGATGGCACACCATTTAAACTAGTCAACCTTAGAAGTGGTTGATGGTGCACCCTTTGAGCTAGCCCTAAAAGTAGTTGATAATGAACCCTTTGAGCAAACCAACCCTAGAAGTAATTGATGACACTCTCCAGCTAATCAACCCCAAAAGAAGTTGCTAATGCACCCTTCAAGCTAGTTAACTCCAAAGGCACTTGATGACACATCCCTCAAGCTAGTCAACCCTAGAAATAGTTGGTGACACATCCTTCAAGCTAGTCAACCCTAAAAGCTATTAATGTCATACCTTTCAAGCTAATCAACTGCTGAAACCCTTGATGATGTACCTCTTAAGCTAGTCAACTCTCAGAAATAGTTGATAATGCACCCATCAAATTAGTCAATCTTAGAAGTAGTTGATGATGCACCCCTCAAGCTAGTAGATCCCAGAAGTACTTAACGGCATGCTCCTCAAGCTAGTGGACCAGAAGTAGTTGATGATGCACCGCTCAAGCTAGTAGACCCTAAAAGTAGTTAATAATGCATCCCTCAAGCTAGTCAATAGCATAAGTAGTTGATAATGCACTCGTTGAGCTATTCAACCCCAAAAATAGTTGATGATGCACCCCTCAAGCTAGTTCACTATAGAATTAGTGATGGCATACCCCTCAAGCTAGTTCACTGTAGAAGTAGTTGATGGCATACCCCTCAATCTAGTCAATCCCAGAAGTAGTTGATGACTCACCTATTGAGCATGTCAATCTCAGAAGTAGTTGATGATGCACCCTTCGAGCTAGTTAATCCAAGAAAGACTTGATACACCTTTTGAGTTAGTCAACCCTAGAAGCAGTTGATGACGCGCCCTTCAAGCTAGCCAATGCTAAAAGCAATTGATGATGAATCCTTCGAGCTAGTCAACCCTAAAAGTAGTTGATGATGTGCTCTTTAAACTAGTCAACCCTAGAAGTAGTTGATGATGCACCCTTCGAGCTAGTCAACCCCAAAAGTAGTTGATGATGCACCTTTTGAGCTAGTTAACCCGAGAAGCAATTGATGATGCACCTTTTGAGCTATTCACCCTAGAGTAACTTAATGACACATCCCTCAGGCTAGTCAATCCTAGAAACAGTCGATGATTTCAAGCAAGTTAACCCAAGAAGTCATTGATGACACACTTCTCAAGCTTAATCCCAAAAGCCATTAATGACACACCTCAAGCTAGTCAACCCCCAAAAGTAGTTGATGATGTATTTCTCAAGCTAGTCAACCTAAGAAGCAATTGATGGTGCACCCCTTAAGCTAGTCAACCATAGAAGCAATTGATAACACACCCCTCAAGTTAGTCAACCCCAAAAGTAGCTGATGATATACCCCTCAAGCTAGTTAACCCTAAAAGTAGTTAATAATATACTCGTCAAACTAGTCAACCTCAGAAGTAGTTGATGAAGTACCCTCAAGCTAATTAACTCCAGAAGCAATTGATGATGTACTCACCAAGCTAGTCAACCCCAAAAGCAGTTGATGATGCCTCCTTGAGCTTGTTAACCTTAGAAGTAGTTGATGATGCACTCTTTGAGCTAGTTAACCCTAGAAGTAGTTGATGATTCACCCTCAAGCTAGTCAATCCTAAAAGGAGTTGATGATGCACACTTCAAGCTAGGCAACCCTAGAAGCAATTGATGTCGCACCCTTCAAGCTAGTTAACCCTAGAAGCAATTGATGATGCACCTTTCGAGTTAGTAAACCCCAAAGGCACTTGATGATGCATACCTTAGGCTAGTCAACCCTAGAAGTAATTAATGACATGCTCTTCAAGCTAACCAACTCCAGAAGCCATTGGTGATGCACTTTCTGAGCTAGTCAATCCTAGAAGCCATTGAGGATGCACCTCTCAAGCTAGTCAACCCTAGAAGCCATTGACGATGTACCCTTTTAAGCTAAACTGCCACACACTCAAAGGCCGATGGTGATACTCTAAATTTGATTGACAACATTCCTATAAAGCCCTCAATTACCAGATTAGAAATAATTAGAGTAAACCTAAGGCTGCAAATTATTCTCTTAGATCAAACATCAAAAGAAGTAAATTAACAACAACTAAAAAGCCATCAATAACACTTCAAATCCTAATAGGATTAATTGACATAAGCCAAGGCAGTTAGCCTCACCCGTTAGCATGTTATCAACATCCGTCGAACACTGAGTCAAGACCCATTTGAGTCGAAAGTCACATGGTCCAGCCTAAGGGGGTGGGGTATTAATGCACATCAAAACGCCCTTTCTCACCCCTTTCTTAAGGCATGTATCATCTCTCTCAAATCAATCACATGATGCTTTCTTCTTTTTCTTGTGTCTATTTATTTGCTAGATTTCTTGCTTTAGGAGACTCATGACAATTATCAAGGTAATTAACAATAAGGGCTTGTGCCTATTGAAAGACAATATTCTTATAACACTTGATAGCACACTCAAACAAAATATATTTTGATTTGTATATTGAGATTACTCCCTGAGATCTTTACTGCTATGAGCCATTGAAGTGGATCCTACAAATCCTATAATGCCCAATGGGACTTGACTTCTCCTTTAAGTGGAGAAACCTAGTTAATATGGGTATATATCAAAAGAAAGAAAGCTGATGATTGATTTTCCATTGTAAGAAAAGGGTAAATGATATCATCAAGTTGTCCTCCTACTCTAACCTACATCTCATCCTCGATGAAAAGTTTACGATACACTTTGTCAACCAATAATCACCACAAGGGCAAGCGGCATTCACATAAACATGAGTCAATCCCTCATCTCCCATTCAGGGGACAATAACTTCCCATTCTTAGGGCAAAGGCCTTCTATCATGGGGGATAATATATACCATTGTGGGGGTAAAGACCTCCCATCTAGGAAACAAATGCCAAACCCATTCGAAGCGACTAAGGCCAAATGTCATTATGTCAAACCTCGATGGCAAAACAATGATCATTAAGGGGGAAATTGGAGTCTATATCAGCTATCAAGTTATGTTCTACTCCATTGAACTCATGCATAGTATTTTTGCTTTCACCAATAGCCTCACTATGCCTTGTATTGCTAATGCTATTTCCACTACCATTGATCCAACCTACTCCACCTGCTCAGTATGGATCAATTCCTCACCTCTCATTCAAGGGGCAGTGGTCTTCCACCTTGGGAGAAAAGACCAAGTCTACCCAAGGGACAAAGGTTGAGTTCATCCAAGGAGCAAAGACCAAAATTTATTATGTTAAACCTTAATGATGAAATAGAGTTTCATTGGTATCAACTAGGATATCGGTCTTCCAAAGACTTGACAAATAGGCAAAAGTCAATTTTTAACTGCCTATAACCTGTCCTACCATTGATCCAATTGCTGCATTTGTCCAATATGGATCAACCTCTCGCCTCCCACCCAGTGAGCAAAGGTCAAGTTCACCCAGGGGGTAAAAGACCAACTCCACCAAGGGTATAAAAACTAAATCTACCCAAAGGGCAAAGGCTGAGTTCACCCTGATAGTAAAGGCCTAAATTTTATTATGTTAAACCTCAATGATAAAGCGGAGGATCCATTGGCATAAACTTGGGTATCAATATTTTAAAGGCTAAGCAATAGGCAAAAGTTAATTTTTAACTATCTATAACTTGTCAAATGAAGGATCAATAGGGCATTTGGTCAACTTTGGAATGTCAGATCCTACTTGAAGCTAAATTCTACAAAAGGAGAATTGATGGAAGAACATGCATTCAACCTTCTTCAACTAAAAAAGGAGTCAAATCTGTACCGTTGAAGAGTCAAATGGTTGCATAAGCTTCAAAAGTACAAAACAAAAAAGTGTTTAGCCTATGACAGAATGTCTAGTCAAATCAAAATTAAATAGTTAAGTGAATTACCTTTTATTTTAGAGACAATATCTCTGAAAGTGAAAGGACAATGCTTGAAGGCAAGGATGATCAATGATGAAATATGGTAGAGTTGAAATCCCGACACTTCCCCCACCCACTAACACCCTAAATTAACTTCAAGAATGCAAGCCTGAAAATATCGTAATCAATCTACAAGTAGCTAGAATCCTATGAGAAAAATTATTTTAAAGACAAAAGTGCTAAAATTTAAAAATAACCTCTCGAGAATCTCCTCCTAGAGGCACAAGATCACCCCCAAATAAATAATGGGAAACAAAGTTCTAAATGGATAATTCTCATATGGAAAGTCAAACCAAAAGAGACAAACTCAAAGAGTAAGGATCAGTTGGCATCTGTGAGCTCGGAAACCTTAGATCTTCAAAGAGGAATGAGATAGCTAAGTTTAAAAAAAATTAGAAAAAAATAAAAAAGGGGGAGAAAATAAGATCACATGT
The DNA here is from genome assembly GCA_005019695.1 of Trichopus zeylanicus subsp. travancoricus. Lineage (NCBI taxonomy): Eukaryota > Viridiplantae > Streptophyta > Magnoliopsida > Dioscoreales > Dioscoreaceae > Trichopus > Trichopus zeylanicus. The sequence continues at coordinate 795,932 of RXID01022204.1, forward strand.
CAGAATTAGGAAGATCCCAAACTCAGCATTTTATTGACCAAGAAAGACCACCCAAAAAATAAATATCAGATGGCATCTACAGGTGCATAGACCTTGGAAATTAAGGTTAGAAGGCATTCAAAATCAAAGCCAAAGTCAAAGAAGCAACTAGCCAATAGGAATATGGTGATGGTAGTGAAATTGCCAAAAAAAAAAGTTCCTAAATAAAATATTACGTTAGAAAAAAGGTGTAAGAAAAGGTCCATTGATAACCTACCACATTTGAGATAAAATTATCCTTAGACTTCAATAGACTGAATCAAGTAGGATGCCTTAATTGAAGATAAAAAAAATATTACATTGGAGAAAAGGTGTAAGGAAAGGTCCATCTGTAACCTACCACATTTAAGATAAAATTATCCTTAAACTCCAATAGACTGAATCAAGTAGGAGGCCTTAATTGAAGATAAAAGAATATATCACTTGTCTAAAAGAAAAGATTTTCCTTCAAATAAGTACAAACATATATGCTTTGAATTTTTTGCTTCTTCTAGCATCATAATCAAAAAAAAAAAAAGAAAGAACATTTCTTCATAAAGTTACTTCTCTCAAAACTCATGCGCTAATTTGGCATTTTAGAAGATAAACTGTCATCTTAAATTACTATAGCTCAACTAGCATCAACCTGAGCATCTGCTTGCTAATTTAGCCGATTACTATAGAGTATCATGCTCGAATATGTTAATGAAGGGTTCTAAAGAATTGGGCTACATTGCTCCAAGTATCCATGTATGCCTCATGGTTACCATTGGACCATTGTTCGATAATTAGGATGATCAAACATCCTTAATATCTCCTGACACCCAGATCATGTCCATCAAGCCCACCACAGTACTCCATATATCACAAGAAAGTGAATTCCTTAGTAAAACTTCATCAAAACCTAAAGAGAGAGGGTATAACAAATGCACTTGAAGTCAAAAGAGGAATTCTCGCCAAGTCACATTCAATGGATGAACCACTTGGTAAAAAAAATCCTTGAACTAAAAGAAACTCCACCAAAACTCGAAGACTGGGGACAAGCAACAATCAATGAACTGATGAAAATCAACCTCGATTCAAGGGAAAGACCCATGCAACCGATCGACACCCAATCCTTGAAGAGGTATTATACCCAAGCCTCTAGGGGAAATAACAACAAAATAAATGTGTCTATGTTTGTTTATAATGAAACATCTAGCTTTCTCAAAAAACAATGCTCAGTCAAACATGTGCTCCATATTTCTCTAGGCAAAATATAAACAAAAAACTCCATCTATTTGTCTGGCAATCGAGTCCATGATCCTATGACAACTCAAGTCCACTCCTTGTGGCAAACTAAGTTCACTCCTGTGGCAAATTGAGTCCACTCCTATAACAAATTAAGTTCACTCCATATAACAACTCAAGTCCACTTCTTATGACAAGCCAAGTCCACTTCTTGTGATAAATAAAATCCATTTTTATGAAAAATTAAATCTACTCCTTATGGCAAATCAAGTCCACTCCTTGTATCAAGTCAAATTCACTTATTGTGAAAAATTATGTCCACTTCTTGTGGTAAATTAAGTCCACTTTTTGTGGAAAATTAAGCCTATTCATTGTGGCACATCAAGTCCATTCATTTTAGCAACTCAAGTTTACTTTCATATGGTAGATCAAGTCCACTCTCACATGATAAATCAAGCTCATTTTCATGTGACAAATTAGGTCTATATTTACATGGCAGTTCAAATTCACTCAAGATGATCATGCAAAGGGCAAACACCTAGGAATTTTTTTGTTCGCATCCACTCTTCTCGCTGAAAAAACTCACAAAGTGGATGTGAAGAGGGCATTTGTTTGAGTCAATTTTGGCCAAAAATCAAATTTAATCAAAATTTAGTAAAAATATAAGATTGAATGTCACTAGATTATGACCCAAATGTGGGTCTCAATCGAACCTAAGTCATGATCAAATTTAACCAAAAATTAAGTCAATTTGAACCTAAATTATTGAAAAATTTGAGCTTAAATTAAAGTGAAGTAAGTGGGCCAAATATTTGGCCAAAATTTGATCCAAAAGCTGAGCTAAGTAGCAATCAGATGCCCAGTTCTAATCGGACATCCGGTATTGTCTAACTATGTAGACCCTTGTTCACAATCAGATGTTCAATTTTAACCAAACATCCGGTACTATCTGATTGTGTGAGCACTGCTTCTTGTCAAATGTTTGGTTCCCAACCAAACATTCTTGACTGGATGTCCAATTCAGTGGCAAATCTACAGAAATAGAAACAAAATTTCTCTCAAAATCCATCAAAATCAATCCATTTTTCAACAAAAAAGGCATAACCTTGAAGAATATCGATTTGAGATTCAAATATAGGATTTATAGCAAGAGAATACTCATTAAATCTTCCAATCAAATCCCAATAACCAAAATGGGAGGTCCACTCAAACCCCTATAAGAAGAGGGCTAGGGCATATGAATTTTAGAAAAAACAGAGAGACAATTGTTAAGCAAATTTCGTATGAATTAAAGAAGAAATTTCGAGGAAGATCTCATCATCTAGCAGAAGATAAGAAGACATCAACAAGGGATCGAAAAGATGTAAGATTTTATCCCTTTCTTCATTTTTCTTTTATTATCTGCTCTTCTCTTCATTCCCTGTGAGGTCTTTATTTTCTCATGCTTGTTGCTACTACTTCCCCCTCTTTCTCAACGCTTGCAGCCATCCATGGCCTCATTTTCTATCAACCACTGCACATTCTTAGTAGCTCGAGTTTGAATGCTAGAATTTGAAAGAATCGAACATCTAAATCCCATCATGAGCCTTTCTTTTGTTTGTTAATACTACAATCACCTACAGCTTTGTGTCAGTAGATCTCTACCAATACCATGGCCATTCATAGCCATCCATGTGTTGATAAATCTCTACCAATATCGTGGCCATCCGAGGCCATCTATGTATTGACGGATCTCCACTAACATCATGGCCATTTGTAGCCCTCTGTATGATGATGAATCTCTAACAATGTTGCGGCCACTTGCAACGAGATCAATGGCCACTCGCAGCCCTCAAATGATGGTGAATCTCCACCAACACCATGACCACTCGTGGCCCTCCGTATGATGATGGATCTCTACTCATACTATGGTCACCTGTAGCCCTACGTATAATGATGGATTTCTATCAGTATCGTGGCCACCTACAACCCTCTGTATGATAATAAATCTCCACCCATACTATGGCCACCTGCGTTTTAGAATGTCAGTAAATCTCCATCACCATCACAACTACCCGTAGCCTCATTCATCACTATGGCATTATGCTAGAGAAGAATCGATGATGAGAACCTCTTAGATTGACAATGAAGAGGAGAGCAAGAACAAGAACAAGAACAAAATAACAAAAAAGTTATTTTAATAAAATAGATTATGGTTAGCCTGTGGTCTCATCTAACAACCAATCTAAGTTAGAGCCAACCTACAAGCTCGTCTGATAACCAATCTAACTTAGAGCCAGCCTATGGTCTTGCCTGACAATCAATCTAATTTAGGACTAGCCTGCGGTCTTGCTTGAAAGTCAAATGATTTAGGGCCAGCTAGTGATCTTGCCTAACAACCAATCTGACTTAGAGCTAACCTGCAGTCTCGCTCGAAAGTTAAGTAGTTTAGGGCCAGCTTATGGTCTCTCTCGATAAACAATTTAACTTAGGGTCAGCTTGAGATCTCGCTTAAAAGTCAAACTACTTAGAGTCAGTCTGCAATCTTGTCCAAAGACTAATCCGACTTAAGGCTAGCCTATAGTCTTGCCCAAAATTCAAATGATTTAGGATCGACTTATAATCTCATTTGACAATCAATCTAACTTAGAACCATCCTACAATCTCATCCGAAAGTCAAATAACTTAGGACCAGCCAGTGATCTCCCTTAACAAGCAATCTAACCTAGGGACAGCCTGTATTTTTGCTCAAAAGTCAAATGATTAAGGGCCAATTTGTGATCTTATCTAACAACTAATCAACTTATGATCAGCTGGGAGCTCACCATAATATCACTATGCTTGTCCAAGGGCCCTTGAACCAAATCAACTAATACAAATCAATTAAATTGAAGTGGCTCAAATTAAATTTCAAATCAAACTCAAACTAAAATCAAATTTTGAATATTAAATTGAATCAAATCAAACTTGATCCAAACCAAATTCTAAATGTCAAATTGAATTGGATCGAACTTGATTAAAATCAAGTTTTGAACATCAAATTGAATTAAATCAGACCTAAGTCTAGGTCAAATTCTAAATATTGAACTAAATCAGACATAAACCAAAAACAAGTCTAAATTTCAAATCGGGTAAAATTGAACTCAAGATTGGAATATCTCATCATCTTCTAGAAAGGAGTTAGCAAATCACAATTCAATTATGTTTTGAACATTGAATTAAATCAAATCAAACTTGAATTAAAATTGAGTTTTGAATGTTGAACTAAACTCGAGCCCGATTCAGAATAGCTTGGATGAAATTGGATAGGGTCAAACTGAATCTCATTGGGTGTGCTAAGCCTTCGGCAATACTCCAAGCCTATGAACAATAGGTGATGTTGTTATCCTAACCCGAATCAAAGTTCGCCCAAATGAAATTAGATTGATCAAACTAAGTTACATTGGGTGTGCTACAAGAGCTTCTAGTAGCACACCAAGGTTTCACTCAATTCCACAAGTAGTGGGGAATGCTACTTCAAAATCAAAGAAGTTAATCACTAATATGCTCAAAGCTATTGGCCACATTTTAAAATTATACCCAATCTTAAAAGTAGTTGGTGATGCTACCAAACAAAGAAATTAATCACCAATATGCTCAAGTTGTTGGTAGCACTTTAAAGCAATATCCAACCCTTTAAGAAGTAGGTGATTCTACCAAATCAAAGAAGTTAAATACCAATACGCTCAAAGTCGTTAGCCATACCTCGATACTATTCAACCTTCAAAGCAATTAATGGCATGCCCCTCAAGCTAGTCAATCCCAAAAGTAATTGATGATGTACCCCTCAAGCTAGCCAACCCCAAAAATAGTTAATAAAGCACCTCTCAATCTAGTTAACCTCATAATAGTTGATGATGCACCATCAAGCTAGTCAATTTCATAAATAGTTGATGTCATACCTCTCAAGGTAGTCAACCCTATAAGCAGTTGCTGATGTACTCCTTTAGGTAGTTAATCCTAGAAACAGTTGAGAATGTACCCCTTAAGTTAGTCAACCCCATAAGCAATTAATGATGCACTCCTCAAGATAGTTGACCCCCAAAGTAGTTAATGACGCATCCCTCAAGCTAGTCAACTAGAGAAGCAGTTAATGACACATCCCTTGAGTCTATCAATCTTAGAAATAGTTGATGACACACCCTTTGAGACAGTCAACCCTAGAAGTAGTTGATAATGCATCTTTGAGTTAGTCAATCTTAAAAGCAATTGATGATACACCCTTTGAGTTAGTTAATCTCAGAAGTAGTTAATGACATACCTTTCAAGTTAGTCAAGCCTATAAGCAATTGATGATGCATCCCTCAAAGTAGTTAATCTCAAAAGCAGTTGATGATGAACCCTTCAAGCATGTCAACCCTAGAGGCACTTAATGACACGTCCCTCAGACTAGTCAATCTTAAAAGCAATTAATAATACACTCTTCAAGGTAGTCAACCCCAGAAGCCATTGATGAAGCACTTTTTGAGTTAGTAAACCCCAGAAGCTCTTGACAATACACCTTTTTAAGCTAAGTCAATACACACTCAAAGGCCATTGGCGATACTCCAAATATGATTGACAACATGCCTAAAAGACTCTCGATTATCATATTAGAAATAATTAGAATAAAGTTAAGACCGCTACTCATTCTATTGGATAAACATAAAAAGATATCAACTGATAATAAGTAAAAAGTCGTCAATAACAATTTAAATCCTAACAGGGTTAACTGACGTAAGCCAAGGCAGTCAGCCTCACTCATCAGCACATTATCAATATCCACCGAACACCAAGTCAAAACCCATTCAAGTCAAGCATCACATAGTTTAGCACACAAGTAGGACAGCAATACACATTAAAGCCCCCTTTCTCACTCCTTATCTTTTCTTTTCTTTCATTATTCTCATATTTTTTATAATTTCATGTTGAAACTCATTGTAAAGTGAGGTATATCCTTACTTAAGTCATATACCATCTCTCTTAAATTAATCAAATGATTTTTTTTTCTCTATTTTATTAATTAGATTTTTTGTTTTAGAAGGTTTCTAACATTATCGAGGTAATTAACAATATAGGATTGTACTTATTGAAAGTTAATGCTCACAACACTTGATAACGCACTTTAAATTAAAACACACTTAGATTTGTGCACTGAAATTGCTCCCTGGGGTCTGCTACTCCCGAACCACCAAAATCGATCCCACAATAGGCCAGGTGTTTATACAACCTGGGATGAGTATCATGAGTAGGTGCATAGCTTTTCAAGAAACTATTACAAGTATTTTAAAATAAAGATTGCCGCATTATAGTCTTTTCTTCAGTATGAGTCATGGGTCGATGCAAGTGTTAAAAAAAATGATGACCCCCGAAAAAGCCAAATACAAAAAAATTATCAATTGTTGTACATTGTATTTTATTTTAGTTATCATTGTGCTTCTTAAGTTATTGTATTAGTGCATAACATGTGGATTGTATAATATCTCAACCAATGGTTTTATATTAAATACCTTATGCAAGTGGTGAATATTTAGTTACGAAAACATTTGCCTTGTATTATTTTTGAAGCTATTAAAGCCTTATTTATTATAATTTTTAATTTTGACTCAATTATAATATATCATGTTGCAAGCATATAAGGTCTCTCACATTTTTAACAAAAATGTCAATTTTTTAAAAAATTATTTAAATTATAATTGAATTATATACATACTATTCAAATAATATATTTGCATAGTATGCTTACTATAAATTTAATATAATTTATAAATTATAATTTTTAACTATAGTTTCTAAATTAAAATTTACAAATTATAATGCACAAATACTATATTATCTTCTAATATATTTACAATTTCAAAAAAATTAAACTTACAAATTATGAAGTGAGGACAATCTCACCTCAATTCACCACACCCCTTCATTATAAAATTGAAATGAAAAACTGTTGGAACTCACGAAATTCTAAAAATCCCAACTGAAACAAATACTCGAAGTGAAAAGCTGGATAACCTTCGCACTTTTATAAAAATACAATCAAATAACAAAACTCGTAAAACTCCAAATATCTCACTCTCCCAAACTCTAGAAATCCCTCACTTCTCCCACTTTCCCTACCCTTCAACGAACCAAACACACCCTAAGGCTACTTATTAGGAGAGCTTTTCTCTCGCTAAGCAAATAAGATTGAATAAACAAGCAAAGATTCTTCCAGAAATTGCTGTTCTTTTCTATGCACATGGCCAGGTACAAGTAACTCCAGAGGATTTGCATTTAAATTCTCAGAAAATTACACTGTTGTTTGGATTACAAAAGAATTCCTATCAGTCTTTTCATATGTAAATTGCTAGTTGTCAGAAGATTATACCATATGTGGAGAATAAAATGCAGTTGAACTTTTAGAAGCAATTCAAGGCAAATCAAGTCAGAAAAATAGTGCCAAAAAAAAAAAATCTGAAGCCATCACAGAACCATTCTGCCGCATATCAAATTTCGAAGCATTCCGTTGACTTTCTCAATACTGATGCTTGAACCCAAGAAATGGGAAAAAGAAGAAAGATAAAAACACAAGGCACATAAACCTCACAGATGCCACCAAGTATTATCACATAACAATTTGCTTAGAGTGTACAATAATGTAAGCAGGTGCCTGTGCCTCTAGCATTCTACATACAACTTATATTACTTCAAAAGATGTAGCTCTCTAACAACCCTATATTCCTGAAGCCAAATCAACAGACACATCAAAGGATGTGCATATCCTTTCACATATGCAACTGCAAGGAATTTGATGGATTGCAAATATCATGGATCCATGAAACTTAGTTATCCCTACAATAAATTTCGGCCAAGCCATAAAACTCCATCCATTCAAGCTTTAAACACAACACACAATGCCCATGGAATCCAGGGACTAGACAATCTGGAAATCATACTTTAGGTGTTGCTACTTAGTTATCCCCTACCAAGGCCTTGAGCCACGAGCAGTCCGCGGAAGTTGAGCTTCCTGGATTTCAGTAGGTCAGAAATCAATCAACATAAACCACAAACCAATGTTATTACCATTTAGTTGAAATATGAAAATAAAATAAAAGCAGAAAGTTTGAGAAAAAAAGTGGTACAACAACCTACCTGGGTTAATTGTTGAAAGCTCCAGTGAGGACCTGACTCATAGGTAACTGTATGTTGTTCAGTGGGGCCCTGCAAGATACAAATTATTTGGTAACTAAGGAGCATCAAACTATGTAGGGCAATGAAATGCATGACAGATGTCAGTTTATGAGCCAATATATTACCGTATGCTGGAAAAATTCAAACTGAGGGTAGTTTACGACCTCCCTAACTTGCATAGGGTTGTGTATTGCATAGTCTTCATTTCCCACATCTTCATTCCCATTAACAGCAATATCAACCATAGTGTGATTTGTTATACCTTCTGACAAGACAGGCTTCCTTTCTGCTTCTTTACCTGTTACATCATCTATGAGAAGTTTCTGAACAGCTTCATTGACCACTTTCAATGCAAACTCATACTTTTCTTCCGACATCAAACCAATCTCAGCTAGCTTAAGGCAATGCTTGTAGAAATGTTCATGCCTTCCCATTGGTGTATCAGGCATAGCATCATCAGAAAAGGAAGCCAAAGCATGCATACGCTTGAAGTCCTTTCTCCAGCGTTCAAGAATGTAATGAGGTGGAACCTCAACTAGATCTTGAAAGCTAAGCACAGACAGTGCATGCCTACAAAGGATTCCTTTGGATTGAAAAGAGCAGCAAATGCAACGTACTTCCAGCTCACTTTCATTGTACAGAACTTCATACATCTTTTGCTCCATGGCTTTACCATCTTTGCTTCGTATGCGTTCCTTCACTTCAAATGTATATATTGGACCATCCACTCTAACAATTGAAGAGACACACTGCACCAAGGCCTTTACCTCATCTTGGAACTTCTTGAAAATATCAGATGTATAAATTTTGGATAACTGCTCTTCCATGTACAGTCTTGTTACCAAGGGTGGACTCTTGTAGAGTGACTCAGCATCTGCACTGACTTCCTTTTCCCATTTACTTTGTACAACCATCTCATACTTACCAAGAAATTGCTGTAAAGAAAGCCTTGGGTAGATGTATCCATCATGGAAGGACTTCAAAATCTCACTTCTATTAGTAATATAGATTCCTGCCAAAAATATTTCTTTCACAAAAGCAGGAATCCAGAGATGCCGATCTTCATAGACCGAACTCAGCCATTCGTTACTGCTGAGCTCATATTTCTCAATCACCTTCTTCCATTCTCCCTCGAACTCATCTGCTGTTAAAGAATCATACACTACCTTTTTTATTGTTTTCTTAATCTCTTTATACTCAGCAAGCCCTTTCAAGTTTGCTCGAATATTTTTCATCATATACCATAACCCAAAACAGTGACGAGAATTTGGAAATACTGCAGTAATTGCTCCCAGTAAAGGTTTGGAATGGTCCGCGATAATGGAAACCGGATGGCGACCGAACATACAAGATAGCCATGCTTTGAACAACCAGATATATGTCTCAATTGTTTCATCTGAAAGCAAACCACAACCGAGCAGCACTAATTGGCCATGATGGTTCACCCCAAGAAATGAAACAAGTGGCAGATCATATTTTTCAGTCAAGCAAGTCGTATCCAAAAAAATGACATCACCAAAGTATTGGTAGGCTATCCTAGACCTGCCATCAGCCCAAAACACACTCTTCAAATAACCGTTCTCATTCAAATCCATCAAATGAAGGAAGTATGAATTCTTGGTTTGCATGTCAATAAGAAACCGATTAATAGCATCAACATCTCCTTTTTTGAGTTTCAGTTTCCTTACCCCTTCCATTTGCTCTCCACATTCTCGTTCTCTCGATGGCAAGTTCTCTTGTTCCTGAGCTTGCAGTACTTCCTGACTAGAACTGTCGAGTTGCATTCCTTCCTTGATATTATCATCTAGAAACTTTTTCCTCTTTTTCCTTAATGAACTGGATTGTGCTAACAATGGTGTAAGTTCGTGATTATGGTCATCCTTGAATTCCTTGACATGGACCAATCCATCAGCCCACTTAACCAGTTTAATCCTTGCTTGGCAGTCTGTTTTAACTGCTGGCCTTGACAAATGAAAATAGGGTGTCTTGTACTGTGTCTTACCACTCTTATTACATGCAACCATTATATGTCTGCATCGTCCATCCTTAAAGTAATTAGAATGTGCAATTCTTATGCCAAATCCTCTTCGGCGGGCATGCTGTTCGTAAAACTCGAAAGCTTCCTCAAATGATTTGAATGCCATAGTCTCCCGAGGAACACTACCATCCTCTGTAGGAGTCAGTTGCACAGATCCTGGCCCATTTCCAGCGTCAGCAGACTCATCAGCAGACACTACTTCCTTATCCTTCTTCATTGGCACCATTTTCATGGATTGATCATCTCCAAGTGATGTTTTGTGAAACAGTACTTGATCTTCTACAGCAACAGATGAATTCTCCGTAGATATCACCTCCATTCATTCAATGACCCTGTAGTTTAATATTTACACAACTTTTAAGATGAAGAAAACAAACAAAACTAGTTTCTGCTCTACCCTGACTTCTTCATTCAATTGAAAAATGGATAAGATAGAGAAAAATCCATGGACTATGGCTTCCTAGCAATAGGAAATCACCTGATTCCTCTAATTTAACATACAAACTCCTTTCTGATACACTTCACACTCTGCTCCCAACACCAAAACTACAAATGTATGGAATTGAAATACAAAATGAGTTACAAAATAGATCAGTTTGCAGTAAGAAATGAAACAAAAAACAACCTTCTTTGAGAAAAAAAGGGCAGATGGAAACTTAGGGATCTCAAAGCAATGATGTGATTTTTCTTATCGATAGCTACAAATACGACCATAAAACCGAAAAATTCGCTCAGATCTCACCAAAAAAACTCATAAAGAAAGCACCATCTTAAATCAATCTTGGCGTATTCATCTTTCCTCCGAGCTCAAAAACATTACACATTAAAAAGTAAAATCATAATCAAGTATCCCAATCAACCAATATAGGAAAATCTTCAGCAAATACCCCCAAAATGTCATCTTTATAATGCTACCAAATTTACTAGTATAACACGAATGCATCAGGAATCACGGCAAGATGATATCTTTTCACCTTAATCCTGCAAATCAGACCAAAACTCGAGATCCGCACAAAAATTTTCTTGCGAATACTCCAAAAACACCATCATTCGAGGCAAAATCTTCTCGGAAAGCTGATTACAAAGCGAAGCAGGATCCCGACAGGAATCCTCAGAAACTTGACGCAAACAACCAGCCGAGTGCATAGGATTGGAATTACCCGAGAAAAGGAAGAGGAAATCGAAAATGAAAATCCAGAAATTAAAGCGAAAAAGAAGGAAAGTGAGAAGTACCCGGAAATGGGGAGGGTTTGGGAACGAAGAGGGCTGGACGGAGCGGTCCGCTGCGGAGCTGTAAACGATGGATTCTGGGCCAATCTATGCGGGCTGACGGAGGCCCAGTAAGGGGATTATTGGGCTTTATAGGACCGTTAAAGAAAATGACACGAGTATGATTTGACCAATTCTATCGGGCTTTGGCTCACCTAAAAAGCATCCGCATCGTTAGTACTTGGGAATATTTGATCAAGAATTGAGATTTACCCAAATTCGAACGGCAAGCACATCACACGTTGCTGCCTTGCGCTGTTGTTTGTCCAATCAAATTTAATTTCAATTGACATAGCGAAACATTACTAAATTTGATTCCGATCATTGAACAAGCCAATAACTTCAAGAGGCACCCTCCTCATGTAGTGACAATGGATAAGTATCACTCTGTATTAAGAATTATATTTTCTTTTATGTGAATAATAAAAGGTTGGTAAGTTTGTTGTACTTCTCTTCTCCTCTATACTCTTGTGGTTTTATGCGAGTTTGGCGGACTGAGGTGGGTGGATCTTGGCGTCATCACGGGTAAAATTTCAAGATAGAAATTCGGCCGTCCGACGCGCATACTCTAGTTTTATAATTGCATTTGATCAACCAATATATGCGAAGCAGCTTTATTTTATTAATACAAATAAAAAATTTATCTAATCAGTTAATCAACAGTACAAAAAGGGATCATTACATAGAAATTTCACGAGGTTACGCACAAGTCCTCAACATCTTCAAAAATTGAAATCGTTTTCTAAGGGAACCGTGCTTACCGAGCAAAACAATGGTTTACAATTAATTGTGTGATTATTACCTGATACTCTCACTACTAACCGAGGCCATCCAGAAATTAAACCAAGTAAAGCACAAGTGTTTAATTCGGGAGATGGCAGTTAACACAACGGCGGACCAATGCCGACTGTCAAACTTGTTTTTCTCTCTCTACTTTCTCTCTCTAATGCCATATCTTCTGCGTTTTCTCTCTCCAGGACCATATATCTCGCCCCTCGTTTGTTCCTTTCCTCCCTGATTCGATTATATCGCCAGTTGCTCTGACGCTTCTCCCTCCCTCTCGCCCTTGATTCCTTCATTTCCGCTCCTTCCAAAGAAATGCTCCAGATTTCCAAGGTACGGCCCCTTACGGATTCACCCTTCTTCAGATAAAGTCATAATTTTCTGTTTTTTCCGCAATTTTTCGCGATTATGCGCTTCAAAGACGATTGCTTTCATCGTGTTTTGCAATGAGCGGTCGCTGTTTCCGGAGTTTTTGATGAATTTTCCGTCAAAATCCGATCTGTGTTGATTTTTCTCTGTAAAAATTGGATTTTTATGTCAATGGTTGAGAAATCCTTTGCTCGTAATGCTTCTTCTTCAATCCAAGATGCTTTTCTTGTATTTATTCCTGCTCTTTTTGGCCTGATTTGCTGCTTTTCCCATTTAAAGCAGTTCACCTGCAAAGCTTTACAGCTGAACATTTGCGCTGCCAATTCTGTCCCTCTTTTGTTTTTTTTATTCCAAAAGCGTTTCTTTTAATATGTGAATTCTTTTTTTGTTCTCTGTTGTACATTGAATGGTGTTGCTTTGATTTGCTGTTGTCTTTGAAGAACAGATTGAGAAAGAGTACAACAAAAACCAAAGGAGTTTTCTTCATTGAATTGAAGATCTGCTTTTTTATTGCTTGTTTGTGATCTGTTCCCTGTGGTGAAAAGGAGGTAATGGATGCCATGATATCCTCACAGAGTTTGTCTCTCATGCCTCTTAATGTCTGAACTAACTTCAATAGATCCTTTGTTTCATGAGCTTTTTGATTCCCCTTTTGCAGAGAGTGAGGTGATGGGCATCTATTTGTTTAATCTCATCTTTCTCAAACTTGGCATTCTTGTAGGCTTTCTAATGTGTTCCTTGATGGGAAAGGACAATCCCCACCAAACTCCCCTCCTCTTCCTTCCCTTCTAAAGAGCCATTTCCTCCTCCACTTTTTGGTTCTCTTCACAGTGATCTTTTTCGGTTTGGCTGCTAATGTGTTTGTGCTCTGTGATCATCAGTGGAAGCAACTCCATCTCCATTCATTGAGTTGTTTATCTTCTTGTTTTTATGATTCAGGACTGACTGGTTTTGAATCAAGGCTGAGAAGAGAGAAGAAAGAGGAGGGATGATGGAAGGGGACACGTTCTCAGGCAGAGGCAATGGTGCCCAAGTAGACAACAAGGTTCTTCAGACATTTCAGAAGAGCTTTGTGCAAGTTCAGAGCATTTTAGATCAAAACAGGCTGCTCATCAACGAGATCAATCAGAACCACGAGTCCCGAATCCCCGACAACCTCAACCGGAACGTCGGCCTGATCCGGGAGCTCAACAACAACATCCGCCGCGTCGTTGACCTTTATGCAGACCTCTCCACCTCCTTTACCAAATCCATAGATGCCTCGTCGGAAGGGGACTCCGCAGGAACCCTGCGATCGGACGGAAAAGCCGGCCAGAAGAGAGTCAGGCACGGTTAGGCGGTGACTGAGGTGGTGGTGGTGATCTTTCTAATTCTTTGACATCCACAATGTAGAGAGACAATGCCGAGCTTAATAGGTGACTTCCTTGTTTGTGATCTTCTTTCTCCTTAAGTACTTGCCCTTGCTTCTTGTTTAGATAATATGTGATTGAAATGGATATTTGCCTATTGTTCTAGTGTTTATTATTGTTGTATCAGTGTTTCTTGTATGTATTGCATCTGCACATGTTTGTTGATTGAATTGGATTGAGATCATCAGCAGGAGCAAACCATTTTTTTCTTGTAGAAAGCACCAAAGTTGGGTGATTTGGTTGTCTCCATGTCAGCGAGCCAATGTTGTTAAGAATTTTTATTTTCCATGTTACAAAATCTTGATTTGAATGTCTGCTAAGTTTGCAGAAAAATAGGTTTATGTGGGTCAGTCATTGGATGGCATCATCATCGCATGTGCACTATTTGCATGTATGCCCCTGAAAAAGACGTAATTGCAATGTACAACCCCAGAAATCTTTTGAACTCAAAGGATGGGGACAGTGTAAATGAGTACTTTCTGGCCCTTCCAAATATATTACCAACAGAACAGATGGAGATCCACAAAGGTTGAAGCCTATGCCTAGAAGAAGGAAGCCCTTTTCTGCAAACTTTTTTTTGGGCTGGAGGGACATGAGAGCAAAAAAGCAGCAGGCCATGGCTTTAAAATTTTTTTCCTGGCATGCAATCAATCATAGAGCACATTGCCCAGAATCTCAGACGAGAGCAGGAGAGCCTTTTTGACCACTGTCTTCTTCTAGCTAAATGCCATCCACTTCTTCTACAGAACAAAGGGATGATTCCGGATAAGCAAACCTCTTCAAATTAATCAACCATCATCTTATCTTTGTCTCCCCCTAAAGATGGATGATTTTCCCATCTAATCTTTGTTTTCTTCATTTTCTTTCATGGTATCCTAAATTTGTATAATTATACGCTCTGATGCGTAGCTAACCGGGAGTACTATGTCTAAAAGTTGAATTTTCATGGATACCTGCGAAATACAACTTTTGTAGATGTATATATATATATATATATATAATAGAGATATTTGTCAGTGTACACTTAGATTATGTCTCTCGAAAAATCGAAAATTCAATTTTCTTATAGAGATACTACTAGTATTAGTGTCTGTTAATGTCTGTAAGACAATTTTTTATCTTTTTTTTTTAAAATCATTAATTTTGAAGTGCCTATCCTTCCATTGCCTCATATTAGTTTTGCTCTAACCTAAAAAAGTTGAAATTTCACATATATGAAAGTAATTATAACTTTTCAAAGTGCATAGGTGCAATTTAGGTTTCTCTGTTGGGATATACAGCCAAAAATCCCTGCATATAAACACACAATAAAATCATAGATTAATTTGAAATTAGAGGATAATGTGGTATTAGAAAAGTTTCTTAAAGAGCCTACATGGAATTTGGGGATAAACAAGTGAGTTAGTGGGGGGAGCAAAGCAGCAGAGGGAGTCCAAAAGAAAGCACAAGAGTCCAATACACAGGTGATACCCAACAACTAGACAGAGGGGCCACCTTTTCCTTTGGAGACGGAAACAGGGGCAGTTCTTATCTCTTCTTTTAGTTAAGGCTCTTTCGTTTTCTTCTCCCAATATATGTGCAATAAATCCGCTTCATGGGAATCCCTCGCTATGAAACTGGTAGCTGTGGACCAGCCCGGGCTTCTTGTTTTTGGAAACAAAGACAGCTTGAGAAGGAGAGATCTTCAAGTGAAGTTAATGGAGTAATGTGGGTCTGTGTCTCTGGGTTGTGTGATGTGTGGTGGTAGAACTTGGTTGTTTCTCGGCCATTGAATTTCAGGGTTGGGTTTTCATTTCTCTATTTTGAGTAAACTTTAAAAATTAGACAAAGATCTTAACCAAGCTTCTTCTAAGAGCAGTCTCTGTCGTCCAGTTATCAATGAATTGATGATAAATTCAAGAAAGAATTGATTGTAGACATAACCAAATTGGAATCGAAGAGATGATGGAGAAAACATGTCTATTGTTGTACCAATTAATTTCCTATAATTGAAATAACTCATGAGCATGTGAAGAATGGATTTATGTAGCAATAAGTGGTTGAGCTTAACTAGCAATATTTAAATAATGGACAAGTTTTTCATAATTTTAATGAACATTATACGTATGACTAGGTGATATTTGACATGTCTCCTTCTCCAGCATCCAAACCTAGAATTCTCTTCAGATGTTTGAGTGCGTGATGCATAGAGGAAATGACAAAAAAAAAAAAAAAAATACAAATGAATCAAATTAGCTTATTTGACAGCCATAGCTAGCCTTAGATTAACAATTAACAAGTATATATAAGTTGATTAGGAGATCCTCTGGCATCATTAGCTCAAATGAATAGGCCTAATCGTTTTGTTAATAAATAGATTAATAAGAAGCAGATTGTTGAATGCGATAGTCACAACAGGATATGCGATTTATGTTAGATTGGATGGAAAATAATTAGGTCAAACCCTAAGGACTGGTCAGATTTCTAAGCCAAACGCATGCACTCACACGAACCCTGGGAGTCTGATATAAAAAATTTTTCCGATTTTGGGGGGCGGGTGTAATTTGGGGGAAAAAACAGGGGCAAAATGGGAAAAAGCGATTTGGTATTTCCGGGTGGGTTACGGTCACGTGTTCCGTAGGAATCTTTGCCTTAACTGGCTTCTCTCGGAGAAAGGACAGGGTTGCGAATGATGCGACGTGGCTTTTTTGGGGTTTTTTTAGTCGTTAGAGCGGTGAAGAAAAAGCGGAAGAATGGAAAGGATGTGATGCTTTTTGTGGGATGCCTTCATCTTGTTTATCTCCTCCTACTGCTTAGCTTGGAATCTCCCATCAACCCTACCCATGCAACACTATTTTTTCAATTAAATTTTTTTAAAAATAATATTAATCGTCAGCTCTCCATTTTTTTTTTTTTCTCTATTTAAGGACCAATACGACCGGTAAAAATTTTGTACAATATGAAAAAAATTCAGAAAATATGTCAAAACAATCTAGAAACATTTATGTCAGATTATTGAGAAAAATAAAGATCACGAAAGCGTACATGATTCCTTGGGTAGATTAAAGAAGACCGACACCTAATCAAGTCCACTGTGTTCCGGCGACCGGCAGCGGAGACGGCGGCGTGCGGTGCGGCGGCGTGCGGCGCAGGTTCGCGCAGGTGTCGTGTGCAGGCAGCACGGGACCCGGCGTCGACGCAATTTCAGCGCGAGGTACGGCGTCGGGAGCGGCCGGTGGCGCGCGCACGACTGCACAGGCCGGAGTCGGCCAGCATGCGGCTGCGCAAGCTGCTCGGGCTGCAGCGACGCCTGCTTCGGCCCGACGGCACGGGTTGACGACGATCGGAGGCGCACGAGAGCACGGATCTGACGACGCCGGACGGCGTGACGGCCTGGCAGTCGTGGCCCAGCGGAGACGACGGCGTAGCAGCGGGGCGGCCGGACGGCGTGACGGCCTGGCAGCCGTGATGGCCTGGCTGCGGAGGCGGCGGCGGCGGCGGCAGTAGAATTAGGGTTAGGGTTTTGGGGAGGAAGTCTTCTGATTATTTGAAATTTTTTACCACCGATGGATCTAGGGTTTCTTTTCCTTTTATATCAAATTCCACAATCAGGACCACACTCATAAATCTTAATGAGTTAATTGTTAATTAGTCCATCAATAATTAACAATTAAACCCCAGGAATTCTACACATTCACAATTTAGCCACCACACTTATATTTTAGATGACAAAGACCCTAAATTAAATAGATCACCTCAATTGGGTCCTTATACTATATAATAAAAATATATATATACAATAATTTCATACAATATATGTACGTCTACATGTCCTTATGCATAAATATACATGATTTATAGTCCAAATTCTAACACAATATTTTTCCGAAATTACGCTTATATCGATTTCGTATGAGCTAAACTAGAACTACTTAATTATAACAAATGATAAACATAATTATAATATAAAAATATACTAAATAAGTAAAATAAGTTTGAAATGGTAAACAACGTCCGCGGTGAGCAAATCAAACAACAGAGCAGCGACAGCGAGCGACATGAGCTTCTACGTCACAAAGCAAAAACGAAAGGGACAAATAATTCAAATTAAAAATAAGAGAAACAACGTATTGTTTGACTGTTAATTGGATTAGGAATGAGATGATTTCATTCCTAGCAAGATACTAAACGAGCCCCACAAGCTTATTATACATAATAATTTAGCAATTTTGATAATTTAAAGGAATTTTTTAGGTACAATGTTCTAAAATTTGTTATATTTATTAAAATCCTCCTAATTTTAGTATTTATTTACATTCTCTTTTTCTAAAATTAATTATCTACAACCTTTAATTGTTTATTTAATTAAAATTTTATCCAAAAATTTCACTTATATTTTTTATAATTTTACAATTTAATCTCTTAAAAATTATAAAATTATAAAAAATATAAATACAATTTTTAGATAAAATTTTGATTAAATAATAATTAAAAAATTATAGGTAATTAATTTTTTAAAAAAAGATGTAGATAAATATTGAAATTAAATAAATCTTAAAATATTGTAAGTAAAAAGCTCTAATTTAAATAAAGGAAAAATTTAACGATAGTCCAAAACATTGCTTGATGCTCGTTAACCATTGTTCAGTCTTCAGTAAATCTCAAAAGTTGATTTGTCATTATAATATTTGATTATTGCTGGCATTTGGTATATTTATTTAATCAATGATATCTGATTATTGTTCGCATTTGTTATAATTATTTAACCAATAACTAAGATTTATTAGAATCCGTCGGTGGTAAGAGATGGATAGCAGATTTTTTTTGCACCATTATTGTATTACAAGTGGTTCATTTTTTATTTGTTCTCATGGATAAATATGAAGTCGATTAATTTTCTAATTTATTGATGAATGATTTTTTATTTTTTTTATTTTCTTTGAGAGTGGAAAAACTCATAAAGATGCACATAATGGATTCGATATAATCTCACTGTCACACATACGAGATAAATAAAGACGCACCGAAATCTAAAGCTTAGAACTTGTTAAGTACGAAGCACGAATAATACTACGAAATGATAGATAAATTTATTTTTAATTTATTTCGGAATCAAATCTGCCCCATGGAGTTTCTCTACCAACATGGAGCAGGCGTGAAATGACTGCTCTTGTTTTTCAATTGTCTGCTGAAGAGAATTGGAATAACTTTATCACTTGGGACTTAATAATTCTTGATGCTCAACCCACTTGTTTTAAGTTTTCCCTGAATATTACTTGCTTTAGTCTTCTCCATTCTTATCCAACAAACAATTGCAACATTTTTCCTCCCCCCCCCAAAACAAATCCAGATTTATTCCTTAGCCAACCAAAAAAAATAAGAAATGAACAAATATTTGTACTCAAAGATTTTATTTATCAATTTACTCGTGCTATTATTTATCAATTTTTTTTTTTCAGAATTTCTTAAAGATTTGATGCATAATGGGATGCAATGCAGAAGATTCAATCAGAAATCTACTCTTCCAATCTGACTTGGGATGCTTTTGTAATGCTCTTGCTTCCTGTGGACAAATGGATTACCTAATCCTATATTGTGGTTCAGATTTAATGATTCAGGCAGAACTTTCAACGCTAAAAAACAAATAGACATCTAAAGATGGAGCCTGCTTGGTTGAAAGAAGGAGGACCAGGACAAAGAACGCCGAAGATTGCAACATGTCATTGGGATCTTAATGGCCTAGATTTTGATAATCAGATTTCTGAAATCTAGATCTTTTTTTTGTTGTCAGATTGAAAATAGAACTTGATCTGGAACATCATTTCACTTATAGCACCCTATAAATTGCAATAATTACATATAATCACCGACCAACCCTGAAATATTTTTTAAGGCTTAGCAAACGCCCCTTGGATAATTTTGCAGTGGTCAAAGGATCACCAAGAAAAATTAAAAATATAGCTTTGAAATTTTCACTACGGGGGACTTAATTTAGACTACTTGCCTATGATTTGCTTTAACCTTGCGTTATGGATGATCAACTGACAGTAAAAGCCACAAGCAAAGCATTGACTTGCTAATTATATCCACGTCTACTATGCCAGTCTTGAATATGAGATTTCAATACATCATATTTATTGTAAGTTCGCTGTCTCACTTTCTAAATTAAAATGAATTAAAATCTAGTTGAGTTTGCCCACTTATTGTAGAGAGCAAATTTAAACCAAAGCTACTACATAAATCTTGTGAATCCTGTTATTCTCACGGAAAGAAAAATGAATACTAAAAGCTTTTTCAGTAGAAGTCCTTTTCAGAACATTTTAGATATTTAGGGCTTGCATATAATTATCCCAATTTAGAGGGGTTAAATGCAAAACTTCCTTTATAATGACTATGCTTTGATTGTTAGTCTGCTTATTACACACAAGCCTTTTATTATTAGTCTAAACTCTTTAGGTCTCCTTTGATTTGAAATCAAAATCAAGATCAGTGTATTTCAAAATTAT
The DNA here is from genome assembly GCA_005019695.1 of Trichopus zeylanicus subsp. travancoricus. Lineage (NCBI taxonomy): Eukaryota > Viridiplantae > Streptophyta > Magnoliopsida > Dioscoreales > Dioscoreaceae > Trichopus > Trichopus zeylanicus. The sequence continues at coordinate 816,700 of RXID01022204.1, forward strand.
TTTTTTCTTTATAAAATTAATATTAAATTATTATAAAAAATTAAATAGTTTTTTCAAACTTTAAATTATTGAAGCGTTACTTTTAATAAAAATATATTAGTTTATAAAAATAGTTCACTAGGCTTGATTCTAATCCTGATTTTCAAATCTTAAAGTCCTGCTATCTTCATCAATGCCCGCGAAGGGACGAGCCCCAGTTTTGGATAGACCAAGATTTGCATGTGGATATGCCCGTCATAAATGATGGAGAAATCTGGACCATTCGTTCCATGGCCCTCACAGCTCTACTGCTGAAATTAGTGCAGAACATGACAACTGTAGGAATTATATGATCATAGTATTCAACAAATAGTTTTCTTAACCTGTGCAAATCTATGCAGAGACAATTATTGAAACTTGATTACAATTAAAACAAATGACAAACATTATTTTTAAACAATATCTGCAATGATAACATCATAGGTATATATGTGTATAACCTAAGAACGATTAAGAAAATGTCAATATGATAATAAATATGATAAAAACCTGATGTTTAAGAAAAAAAAAATCATACCTCAGGTGCAACTCCAACTCAATCCTGTTCCAAGTAAGGAGTTGAATTTATTGGATAACAACAATGTCCTCCAAGCAGTTGCCATTGAGTATCATAAACAAGATCCCACTTGCAGCATGATCTCTCCTCATCATCAATGGCAAATGCTAGTAAAATCAAAGGAGGAGGACCACATTAGCTCAGCCATGGGTCCCTGCACCTGATGCAAAGAAAGCAAAAGGAGATCTATGCCAAAGCCCTAAGGCAACATTCGACAAATGCCAATGCAATCCCATGTCTTAAAAACATGAGTGCTAAGTGTGCTGTCACAGCAACACCTTATCAGAATCCAATCAAATAATTATTGAATTAATTTGGGATTAGGTCATGGTCCCCCTCCAATAGTTTGCTGGCCATGCTCTTATGATAAGATAAACTTATTATCCATACTCACATTCACAAAGTTCCAGTGGTCCACATCACAGCAAATGAATCAGTTAAATATCAATGTTTTGTTTACTCAAAATCCTAATAGTTTATTTGTTGAATAAGACTTTAGGTAGCTTTGATTTGTTTAGCTTGGATTCGTTGCTGTGAGAGAGAGGGAAGATACAATTATAATAAGACTTTAGGTAGGTGTGATTTGTTTAGCTTGGATTTCATTGCTGTGAGAGAGATGCAAGATACAATTATTAATTTACTTTTCTTAGATCTAAAGATTCGGGTTTGGTGTATGAATGCAGAAGTTAGCATGTTTTTATCAAAGACAAGGTTGTTGGCCAAAGTCTAAAAGCATTTTAAGCATTGATTGTTAATTATAACTCGATAAAAATAGAGAAACTTTAATCACCTATTTGAGCATATACATTATGCTAGAGTTCACCATTCAGTATAAGGAAGCTAAGCTAAATTAATCAGATCAAACTTATAGTACAGAAGCATACAGAAAATAAAAGGGATTAAAGAATGCCTCACTGAAAACAGAAGACCCAGCTATACATGCCAACCAAGAAATCTGGACGCATTTATGGAATTGAAGATTCATGATGTGAAAGGCTTGATAAATGAGGATGCTGGCATGCATCGACAATTTAGGTATCCTGTAGCTATACCAGATAAAGATACCAACATTTTTTCCAAGAAAAAAACTAATAATTGGTTGTAAGTCAATTGTTGGATTGCCATGCATTAAACCCATGATCTGAACACTGGGATATATTAAATAAGCTCCTATGAAACTATAAGGAACATGTTGCGAATGTGGCCAAATCACGAGTGCCATAGTTGCTTACATATTGCTGTCACTGCCATCCGCATTATTGGGGAAATAAAATAGTCACAAAAAAGGGAGAAAATAGTCCTCTTGAAAATTTCCTGTCATTTCTATTCCTCTCCCATCTTAATTCTAACAGCCATGTGATCACAAGGAATGTCTGATAACCACAAAGTCATTACTCTTCAAATACATAATACACAAGTTATAGACTGAACATATGCAAATGCAACAGCTTCTAGTGCTCATATATTATAAAGAGGGATCAAATCATATGCCACGCAACCATTTCCTTCTTCCCATGCCTTAGGAATTGTCAAGAATCACATATACAAGTGAAACAAGATAAAAATGGGGTATATGGAAAATAATTACAAAAGGCGCACCAATCTGCCTTGCATACTGTGCAAACTATGACTTTTCTCACCTGTTAAGAGTTACGGACAATATCAAAGACAATACAAACCAGCCCAAGAAGAAATACCCTACCAGCCTTGTTGGTACCACATTTTCAGGTTCCTGAAGCACAATTTTTTAGTTTGATACTGTAAACCAAAAAGCATAAGAAAATGCTAATATGATGCTCTTTATCAAATGCATTAGGGTTTGATAGTATGCCTCTGTGTGTTCTATACCATGCTCTTTATACAGTGATATAATGTGATTGAATTAAGATTCTACATTTGGAGGTCCACTGCATGGCATTCAATAAAGAACTTAGCCATAGGTGTTTCTGCAATGAGTAGTCGAATCTCAGTTATGATTAATGATTCCTGCCAACAGTTGATTTACAAACACGAGATAGATTGAATTGAGTGCAAGAAAACCACCCAAATTAGAAGTGGGTAAAATGCAACTCCTAGTTAGGTTGGGTGGAAAGAAAGGCAAAAGGATGAGTGGGGAAGTTTTACTTTAGAGGAAGGTCATGAGGCTCCAAAATCATGTGGCCTTTGGATTCTATTGCACATCAGCCATAAAAAAATCAAGAAAACAATAAATCTATGTTGAGGAGGTTTGATGTCTAGATCAGGTTTTCCCACAAGAGAACTATAACGGATCTTGCTTTCATTCACTATTCTACTCTTCAATCTTATCCTAACTTTCGGCCGCCAATGCTAGATGGATCAATGAAACACAAGGCAAACATTTAAACACTAAGCTAGAGGTTTCTTATTCTTCTGTAGTACAATTTAAGCAAATAAGTTGTAGGAGTCAAAAAGACAAAATGTGAACAATATTGTGACACACATGCAAATAAACCTTTAATGGACGTGTTTCTAACTTTCCCCAATCCTTGGCTTAGCTTCTAAGAATAATAGATAAAAAATTGAACAGATGCAAAATATAGATACATACTGGTGGAGGAGGAGTTCCCCTTGGTGTTTGAGTTATATCAGCTTCAAAGGGCCAACTGTATCTCTCTGGTCTGTCACATCTAGCCAAACTCCAATCGTATAATCTTCTCTCTTCCTCTGATGAGAGTATAGCATACGATTCCTAAGAGCCAGCAAACACAAAAATTGCATCGGGATGGCATATGAAACTACAATTGCTAAATACTACTAAAGAATGAAAAATATAATGAACAAAACAAGAACCTTATAGCAGAAAGACAAACCTTCAGAAGTTCTAGCTCTCTGTTGACTTGTTCTTCATCTAGTCCTTGATTCATCAGTTCTTCACACTTATTTTTGTAAGCTACCTTAACCTGGTATACATCAAGTAAACTTTATTATGATAGCTGAGAGAAACAAGCAACACACATACCCTAGCGCTTTGTACCCACATCCTAATCGAAGAAGATCACTAATTTGTTGCGAAACAGTGTCACTAAACAAAAAACATACATACCCTAGCACTTTGTACCCACATCCTAACTGAAGAAGATCACTAATTTGTTGTGAAACAGTGTCACTAACCCAATATTGCAGGGGCCATAAAAAACATCAACAGAACTAAACAGCAGCAACACACAGCAATAACTCACATAGCCGAAACTAATGTCAATTAACTATTCCAATGATACATGTGTTACTGAGATCTGAAAGCAAAGAGTATAACGGGTTGATAGTCATTCTCAGCTATACTGCCATAATAACTCATGTGACAATATTTTTAGCATAAATTTTATTTATTTTTTCTGAATAACCAAAAAACGAAATTGTCTAGCATGTGGTTGTGGTTCCAATTACAGGGATACTGAAGCTGAAATAGTTACGGCAGTAATTATGATTTCAATTCATATGGTGGTCCATGGTTGCAATTTGAGAGACTAGATTCAATATCAGCTGCATCCTCCAAACTTGACATAACCTAATTATCCGAATGAAACTCTTCCAAAATAGTAAATCAATGCTCTATGAAAAAAAATTCCTCTAGATAATTTTCGAGTTAGCTTGGCAACCAAGTTGAGCACAATTCAAGCCAACCATAGGATCTACAAATGGGCAATTAAAAATAGAAAACCAAAAGCTGGGTTTAAGAATTTCAATACCTCATCATAGGAAGTACCCCTAGCAATACCAAGCCTTCCATAATGATCAACATCAGTTATGGCTGCACTCTAGAACACTAAAGACCCATCATTCAATCACAGTACAAAAAATTAAAACCAGTATAAGGAATTTAACATCTGCCTATAAAAGAAAATCAGCAACAAAATAAGTTGAAATTTTGAGCAGTATGACTCAATGGGTATTGGTTTAATTAGATCCCTAGATTACATTTTAAAACTAACATAATAAGAAAAAAAATCAGAAATATCACATTGAAAAGAAAAGGAAAATACAAGAAACTTCAGAATAAAAGACGGAAACCAATACAAGTTAGCAATTTTAGTCAGGAAATCTAAAAAAAAGGACTTTGGCCGGTTTGCTCTCAATTACGATCTCCCATTCCTTCACTTTCCTCAAATATCTTCCAAGAAAACGATCAAAAGAAGAAAGCCCCAAAATTTTCAAACTAGGGATTCCAATAGCTCTTATCCAATAAAAATACAAACCAACCAAAAACCAAGGAACATTCGCAACCAAGTTGAGATCTTTGGCCATTACCTATCCCTCGAAGCGCTTTCTGGACGTTAGCGGCGGAGATGAGAGAACCCAAGCGCTTCGTTTGCTCCACAGAATTTTCCGGAAGAGGAGGTGCCGCAGCGGCGGCGGCGGCGGCGGCGGCGGCGGCGCTCTCCTGGTCGTCGGAGCCCGGGGAGACCTCGCCAGAGCACCGGGTCCGGCAGGAGAGACGCTTCGGAAGCAGAAGAGAGGAGGAGCAGGGAAGCTGGAGGTGGCGGCACAGGTTCACCGGTGGCGACGGGAACCCAATGATGGCCATGGAGACGATTTGATTTTCCAAGATGGAGTTTGTATGGAGGGAAGAGGGATAAGGGGGGAGGGAGATAAAAGGCAGTGTAGGGGTGTGCATTCGGTTAAAACCGAACCAAACGAACCGAACTGGCCGAACCGAATTTTCCGAAATTTTCGAAAATCAAAACCGAACCGAACCGAACAGTAATAAAACCGAACCGAACCGAACCGATATTTCGGTTCGGTTCGGTTATAACCGAATTGCAAAACCGAAATTGATAGGGTTTGAATCTGTTCATTTGCATAAGGGATTAAAGGGGAAAAAAATTTAGTACAAGATATACAACAACAAAACAGCAGGAGCAACACAGCAACAGGCTAGGAGCAGCAGTAGCAGCAGCAGCAGCACTTGAAGTATAATATACATAATTGTCATATTTGCAAGAGCAGGCAGCAGCAGGAGCAACACAGCAGTAGCAGCAGGAGGCTAGGAGCAGCAGCAGCAGCCAGCAGGAGCAAGTGAGTAACACAGCAGGAGCAGCAGCAACAACAACACAGCAGGAGCAACACAGCAAGAGGCTAGGAGCAGCAGCAGCAGCCAGCAGGAGCAATACAGCAAGAGAAAGTGAGCAACACAGCAAGAGTAGCAGCAGCAACAACAACACAGCAGGAGCAACACAGCAGGAGGCTAGGAGCAGCACCTCTAGGAGCAACACAGCAGGAGTAAGGGAGCAACACAGCAGGAGCAGCAGGAGGCTAGGAGCAGCAGCAACAACAACAACACAGCAGGAGCAACACAGTAGGAGCAACACAGCAGGAGGCTAGGAGCAGCAGGAGCAGCAGGAGCAGGAGCAGGAGCAGGAGCAGGAGCAGGAGCAGCAGCAGCAGGAGCAACACAGCAGGAGCAAGTGAGCAACACAGCAGGAGCAGCAGCAGCAACAATAACACAGCAGGAGCAACACAGCAGGAGCTAGGAGCAGGAGGCTAGGAGCAGCAGGAGCAGCAGGAGCATAGGAGCAGGAGCAGGAGCAACACAGCAGGAGCAACAGGAGGCTAGGAGCAGCACCCCTAGGAGCAACACAGCAGGAGCAAGTGAGCAACACAGCAGGAGAAGCAGGAGGCTAGGAGCAGCAGCAACAACAACAACAGCAGGAGCAACACAGGAGCAACACAGCAGCAGCAGGAGCAACACAGCAGGAGCAACACAGCAGGAGCCAGGAGCAGCACAGCAGGAGGCTAGGAGAAGGCTGAGCAGTAACAGCAGGACAATGTATAGTTGCAGACTAGCAGTCTAGCAAAAGCGGGCAAGCTGCAAAACACTTCAACAGCTCAAATTCATGTAACAAGACAGTTCAAGACTTCAAGTCGCAGGAGCAGCAGTCAGCAGATCAGCAGGAGCAGCACAGCAGCAGGAGCATGTATATTGTATAGTATCAGAAGCTGGCAAGCTACACTGCTGCAGAACACTTCAACAGTTATGTGGTTTAGAATAAATATGATCAACTGTAATTATGTGGTTCAGAATAAATAACAGTAATTATGTGGTTCAAAATAAATATGATCAATTCAGTAATCAGTTAGCATTTTAACTTTGAAGGATTATATCATGCCAAATGATCCATTAAGAAAAAAGCTTGAGAAATCTCCTGTAGTCCTGTGTTCAGAAGTAACAAAACAGAAGCCAGAACTCAGAAGGCCTAGAACTAGAAGTTCCAACTTCCAAGCAGCATAACATTACTAGGGTAAAGCCAAAGAATGAGACAATCGTCCAATCAGTCACTTGCCCATATGCGAGCATAGCATATGGCAATGAGCCAATGATTCAACATCTTCATCGCCTCAAACAGCTTATGAAAAATTCAACAAATATCATTAAAAAAACCATAAAATAATTCCAAGAGGGTCATACTGTCATATTCCCTCTCTGGCTGTCCCCGTGAGCGAATGGTAGGTAGTGGTTGCCTTCACAGGCCATCCAAACAACCATGCCATTGCTACAAGTAGGGGTGTGCATTCGGTTAAAACCGAACCGAACCGAACCAGAGTAGGGGACCATTGGAACACCTCCGCATCAAAACACCAAAGACAAAAAAAACCTCAAATAAAAGCAAAAATTCAAGAGGCTCAGATGGCTTTAATGCATCATCAAAAACGAAGATGTCTCCCCTCAGGCATCAACCTGCTTGGCTGCTCCTGCAAAATAATAGTTGGATACATACCTGTCCCTCGATAGTTGGATCATACTGTTGAACCTAAAAAACATAGTAAAATATCATCACAGTAAAAGCAATTAAGAAAATATCAGGTGAGTAGGTAACTGGGTAAGGAACTAAGGACAGTAAGATTATAACTTCACACATGCACTGATGCTGTGATGCACATGAATGATAAGGATATATAAGAATGAATCTGCAAGAGATGACCATAGAAAGTTAGGAACATGAACAGAAATGCATAAAAAATAAGTAAACATATTCAAACCTTAAGATGACTTTTCAAAATTCAACGGTTGCGACATCCAATTTCATTTTTATCAACTCTGAAATAAAAAAATCAATCAATGATTATCTGATCATAATAAAGAAATATACAATACAATAATAAAAATATTAGCAATGCAAATCTTACCCTCTTGAATCTTTTCAAGTTCTTCCAAACTTTCCTCAACATTGATTTCTGTTTTTGAATTTTTAATCCAATCTTGAGTGCAAATGAGAGCTTGTACTAGTGTAGGAGTCAAAGAGCTACGAAAATGATCAAGTACGCGCCCTCCTGTACTAAAAGCTGATTCAGAGGCCACTGTAGAGATAGGTATAGCTAACATATCACGAGCCATGTGTGACAAAATAGGAAATCTGCAGCTATTCACTTTCCAGAAGCCCAGAACATCAAAGTTTGGCTCATTTTTTTTAAGATCCTCTGATAAATACTTGTCTATCTCAAATTTCATTTCATCACCCATGAAACTTTTCCTATGCTCAGCAAATAGACTGCTTAAGATGTACTTACCTGATTGCTTTCGCATACTTGATCCTTCACCAGATGGCATTCCTCCCGGCTGTAGTCGCATTCTGTACTCTCTAAAAAATCATATACAACTTCACGCAACTTTCTCCTCATTATAACATCTCTTTCACCTTCATACATTTTTTCAACTCCAAACTCAACATATTCTAACTTGCGTCTTGGATCAAAGACAACAGGAACAAAGAGAAGCATATTAATCTTCTCTAGCTCACCCCAATACTTGTCATATTTGTCTTTCATCACAGCAGCCATTTCTTGAATTTTTGTATCACTGCTGACCTTCCACAGATTCAAAAGAAGGTTAACTTGACAAATTTCATTAAAAAATAAATTACTTGTAACATACATAGAGCCAGAAACTCTAAGAGTCAACTCATAGAAATGCTCTAAGAATGTAATAAGTCGCCTGACATTCTCCCAGTCAAAAGATAGAGGAGTTCCATCTTCATCATTAAGCTCATGACGGAAATTGCTATCTTCCTCTTCAAATTTTTCAAAAGCCCTCTCAAAAGTTTGAGCTGCTTCAAGCATCATATAGGTGGAATTCCACCTTGTGGATACATCCAAACAAAGACATTTCCTGCTTTCAATTTTTTCAATTTCCACACATTCTTTGAACCTCTGCCATCTTGCTGAAGAATATCTCACATATTTAATAGCAGATCTAACCCGAGCAATGGAATCTGTCATCTCTTTCAAACCATCTTTCACCACAAGATTAATGATATGTGCTATGCAACGCATATGAATATATTTTCCTTGTGCCAAACAAGTGCCCCAATTCAAAAATTTTTTCTTCAAATAGGAAATAGCAGTATCATTTGAAGAGGCATTATCAACAGTAACAGTCAAAACACTATCAATTCCCCATTCAGAGAGGCATTTTTCAATTAGTTTTCCTATAACTTCACCCTTATGACTTGTAATCTTGCAAAAATTCAAAAGCTTTTTCTTCAAGTTCCAATCAATATCAATATAATGTGCTGTGATACACATATAGTTTATGTTTTGAATTGAGGTCCAAGTATCAGTGGTCAAACAAACTCTCTGTTTGGACTCTCTGAAATACTGTTTCAACTTTACCTTTTCATCATGGTAGAGTTGAAAACAGTCTCTAGTCATAGTCCAACGTGAAGACATTCGAAATCTAGGACAAGCTTGAGACATAAAGTATTGAAAGCCTTCATGTTGCACAAAGCTAAAAGGCAGTTCATCTACAACAATCATGTGTGCCAGTGCTTTTCTAATTTTTTCTTGATCAAACTTTCAGCTTGTTAGCACAGGCTCATTTGCTACTTCTTTCTGAATAGGTTGCATAGCAATTTGTGTTTGATGTGTATCAACATTATATGGATATCGCTTGCACTGATTCATGTGATGTCTAAGAGAAGAAGTACCATTTTTCTTTGAATCACACAAGAATTCATTACCACAGTAGTTGCATTTGGCTTTGGTTGACTTGCCCGGGTCTGTGAACTTTGTGTAATGCTCCCATACAGCTGATCGTGCTGCCATTCTTTTCCTCGGCATTGGAGGCTTTGTACTTCGATAGCCATAGACGTAGATACATTGCCCTCATTTGCAACTTCGATAGCCATAGGCGCAGAACTTTCCTGCGAGGCAGAAATTGGCATTGGACTTGGAATAACTGGATTTGTGCTTGAAAGCTACTGACTGTCATCCTGGTTCAACATCTGTCAATAGAAAAATACAGAATTACATATTAAATTGTATGAAATCAAAAAATCCTAATTTAATTTCACAAAATTCAACCCTAATCTTGCAATTTGATCCTGATGATGCCGTTGTAGAATCCTAATTTCACAAAACCCTAATTTAATTTCACAAAAAATCAACCCTAAATTTCATAATTTCCGAAATACTCTCAACTTGCAGCTTAATCCGTTGTAGAAAAATGAGAGATTGAAGCTCAGAGCGCGACCAGAGAGATATTGAGGGGTTGGGACTGAGAGTCAGAGCCTCAGAGGAGAGGAGGAGGGGGGTGGTCCGGGGGTGGACCGTGGACGAAAGGATTAACAATAAAATCGTATGAAATCAAAAAACCCTAATTTAATTTCACAAAAAATCAACCCTAAATACCCTCACCTTGCAGCTTAATCCGTCGTAGACTCGTAGAAAAATGAGAGATTGAAACTCAGAGCGTCGACCAGAGAGAGGCGTCGCCGCGTCGGGACTCAGAGCCTCAGTCCTCAGAGGAGGAGGGCCAGGGGCGTCCGGGGGTGGACGAAAGCTGGAGGGATGAAGGCGCAGCACCGCAGGTCCGCAGCGGTGAGAGCGAGAGAGGCGAGAGCGAGAGCGGCGAGAGCCAGAGCGAGAGCGGCGAGAGCGAGAGCAGCGAGAGCCAGAGCGGTGAGAGTGGCGAGAGCGAGAGCGAGAGCGCCGAGAGGGTTAGGGTTAGGGTTAGCAGAACAGCAGGCGTCTGAACCGCTCTGCTGAAAACGGAGATTATATAGGCGGTCCGGTTTGTTCGAGCAGATTAGACCAAAACCAAAACCAAAACCGCAGTATATAGATATATATATATAATTCGGTTCGGTTCGGTTTTTACGGTTTTCAAAAATCAGAAACCGAAATCGAACCGAAATTTTAAATTTTTTTTTTTCAAAACCGAAACCGAACCGAGAACCGAATAAACCGAACCGAATTGGTTATTCGGTTTCGGTCGGTCGGTTCAGTTCGGTTAAAACCGAATAGTGCACACCCCTAAGGCAGGGGCACTATGATCTGCTTTAAGAGTCGTGGCGGCATGCATATGATCATGGAGGTTCGATCCCGAGACTAGTTTGTCCAAATCCTACCATGGACTATTTTCGTTTGGAAACGGATTGAGTCGCTGCCCTGCCCAAAGATGGCACACAATTCTTCCACGATCCCAAAGTTTTATTAAATTATGAGATGTTTTTTTTAATAAGTTCATTAAAAGAATATAAGAACATTCAATATTTCTTATTTTTTAAATTAAAGTCTATATGCAAGTCTATTATGAATTGTCTTATCCCACCAATCATACTACAATAGATTATTGAATAGAAAATTGAGTTATATATTAATGATACATCATGTTAGAGTTACCAAACCAAAGAGTCAATGAAAATTGAATCGGAAGTAGAGTTGTGAACTAATGTCTTCGAGGTGAAACTCAGTTTGATGTCAAGCTATGAAAAACTCTCAATACCTTGTTTTAAAAGATCAAATTCATTTTTACACCGAGTTGTATGAACCTCAATATCCTTGGCTAGCGGAAAAACCCACTATGGCTCAGGGGGCCTATGAAAGAATTATGCGGAGTCTTTGAGCTCAGATGCCTCAATGAGATAAGGATAAAAATTGAATAATTATGAGATCCCCCTTGTCTTCATCCTTGAAAGTAAATCTCGAAAGATTTAGGATTCATAATCATTCATTATGAGAAATTTGATGAGATTGTGATGTCAAGAATCATGAGATTCTAATACGTTATATCACTTCACACTCTATAAATAGCATATTCTCCGATGAAGTAAGGACTAATGTTTAATTATTTACTCCACTCTGATGATTGAATATTGATTTGACTTGAGCATCAAAATGACTATTATGGAAGAGTTTCTGATGGTTTTCTCACAATTCTTCTCCATGCATATTGAAGAGAGGGAAACCTAGAGAATTGAGCTCTCGAGGAGCCTCTCGAACTAAAGTCAGTGGTGAACTAACTCTACCAACAATGGTACTTTTATTGAGATTCTGCTTTGCCACCCTCTTTCTACAATACATTCGGAGTCTTTTCGGCCATGCCTTCAATGATGAGGGCATCAACATCCAGAAACTAGCCTGGGAGGCAAATTGCTCCTATGTTGACGAAATTGCATAACTCCTCTAGTGAATCTGGTGGACTAACTCACTAAGTCAACTCAACCACTCTACCATCTCCACAACTAGAGCCTTGGGGAGCTCTTTTCAAACTATCTCTGAGGTACCAAAAGCTTCCTCTAACTCAATGAGTCAACAAGAGTTTCAAATATGGATTACTGCAGTTCAACAAATAATGCAATTGCTAGAAACCCAAGCATAAGCTATGCAAAATTTGTAGGTCCAATAATTATAAAATCAGGTGCAGATAATGCAAAATATCCAAGTTCACTACACCCTATTGAGTTTTTGGTGTCTCAAACTCATATTAGAGCTTATGTTAAAGTAGGAATCCAAAGTTAGATTTATACTTATGATTGATTTGTAATATTAGGAGTTGTAATTAGAGTAAAACTCAGACTCGATAAGGGTCTACAAATATACTATAATACATAGGGTTTAGGTGTGATATAGTATTGAGGTTGAACTAGAGAGAAATAGAGAGAGAGAGGAATAGAGAAATAGAGAGAAGAGAAAGAGAGAGAGTATCGTCTCTCGTGTGTGGGTTTTTCTAATACTTCTCGATGGTCTCTCGTGGTGGTTCCTCGTGCTGTTCTTTTAGAGATTCTCTTTGAAGGTAGAGGCATTGTTGAGGCTTAGTAAAGACTTTAGTTGAGTAAGAAAAAGTATAGTATTTTTATAAAGTCTTATAAAGTCTTTTAATAGTGGATCCCTCGCTGTCTTATCTTGTTATTTTTTTTGTCTTGCATTATTTCTTATTTCTTATGTTGTTTGACAATAAGGTTATTCGTAAATCTTCCACTATGAATCCCAATAATTGATATCATAGCTTAAGAGCAAACAACCATGATGGCAAAGTCCTTACTCGAGGTGAAAAAGTTCGATGGCAAGATAAATTTTGCCTTATGACAGAAAAAGATGAAGACAGTTTTTACTTATCAAGGTCTGCAAAAGACGTTATACGGTAAAGAAAAAAGACCGACCAAGATAAGTGATGAAGACTGGGAGGAGATAAATCAGAAGGCATTGAATTTAATTATTCTAAGTTTGACTTATAAAGTTTTGTATAATATCATTGGCGAAGGGACAACAATGGACATCTGGACAAAACTCGAGAAGTTGTACATATTAAAAAATCTTACGAACAAGTTCTATCTAAAATAACAGTTGTACAAACTGCGTATGAACGAAGGTACAACTATATTATATCACCTGAATGCCTTCAATAAGATTATTAATGATTTGCTAAAAATTGATGTAAAGTTTGAAGAGGACGATAAGGCGTTGATTCTCCCTATGTCTCTTCCTACTTCATATGATCATATTATGACCATAATTCTTTATGGTAAAAAAAATCTCAAGATAGAAGATGTGACAGCTAATCTTCTTTCTAATGAGAAAAGGAGAAATTCTAATATTAATATGGAGTTTGATGAATGATTGGTAGCTTACGAAAGAGAAAGATTAAGAGAACGTGAAGAATGCAAGCAATAGTTCAAATCAACACTGAAGGTGAAAGTACAATGTTATTCATATAAGAAGTATGACCACATTAGACAGTATTGTCTTAAACGTGAAAAGATAGAGTCCTCCAATATTGCGACAGTAATAGCGAATGATACTTCTGAGAATAGTGCAGATAGAGATGTTCTTGTAGTATCTGCAAAAATCGGTACTTCTGATAAATGAATTTTAGATTTCAGTAGTTCTTATCATATTTACTTCAAGAAGGATTGGTTTACTTCTTACGAGGAGAATAACAATAAAGATACTATTTGGTTGGACGATAATTCAGCCTATTAAATTGCCAGTGTGGGAACAGTCAAAATCCAAATGTTTGATGGAGCGATTTGTACTCTTACTGTGTGAGACATGTCTCTAAGATATGAAGAAATCTAATTTCACTTAGTATACTAGACTCAAAAGGCTGTAATTATTCAACAAAAGATGGAGTCATGAAGGTGACACACGGTATTAGAATCTTGATGAAAGGAGAGAAGTGTGGCAATGTTTATAGATTAGTAGGGAACACCATTGCAGGTGGAGTTCCAATGGCTACAGTAGTGAAGAGCAAGTATGATACTCGAAGTGATTTGATGGAAGATAAACATTCTTCTCCAATTACTTTTGTTATAGCAGTAGACACAGGTCATCTGAAAAGCTTCCAAAAGTATAAGGCTATAGGCATGAAGAGCGAATTCGAGGTTGGCTCGAGTTCACATCTTACGATTAATTGAATAAGTTAGTAGCCAAGGGGCAGGGGTTGGATGAGAGATGACGGCTGAAGCTTCATGATGGTGGCACACCTGAGTTCAAGCCAAGGTGGAAATTGTTGAGTTTTAGGTGTCTCAACCTCGAATTAGAGTTTGAGTTAAAGTAGGAATCCAAAGTTAGATTTAGACTTATGATTAATTTGTAATATTATGAGTTATAATTAGAGTAAAACTGAAGACTCGATAAGGGTCTATAAATATACTATAATACATAGGGCTTACATGTGATATAGTATTGAGTTTAAACTAGAGAGAAATAGAGAGAGAGGAATAGAGAGAATTGAGAGAAGAGAAAGAGAGAGAGTGTCGGCTCTCGTGTGTGAGTCTTTCTAGTGCTTCTCGGTGGTCTCTCATGATGTTCTCTTAAAGTCTAAAGGTGAAGGAGTTGTTGAGGCTTGGTAAAGAGTTTAGTTGAGTAAAAAAAAATAGTCTTTCTTGTAAACTCTTGTAAAGTCTTTTGATAGTGGATCATTCGCTGTCTTATCTTGTTATATTTTTTTGTCTTACATTACTTTTCATTTCTTGTGTTGTTTGAGAATAAAGTGATTTATGAACCTTGCGATATGAATCCCAACAACACCCAACATCAATGATAATTTTCAATTCAAGCTAAGGCTCTGAGCCAATACAATGAGCCACACCCACATATCATAAGTTAGTTGCATCTGAGCGAGCATCATCATTCAGGTTATCAGGACCCTTTAATGAGAGCATCACTTTAGTACCAAGCATTAGGTGGTTATGAAGAATATGATCCCACTTATGACTTAGCTAACGAGGATACATACTATACTTTTGAAAGATGAGCCTCAAATAGAGTCATTCAAGGCACCCAATGGGAGGATGCCTCACACAAAGCTTGGGGAATGTTTGGAGTACTAATTCATCCCAACCAAATAAGGTATGATATGCTCCTTATTCCCAAGATCATTTACTCTCAAGTATAGCTAAAGTTTCATCCACTGCCATATGAGGTATATAATGGCTCAAAGGATCTTGTCAACCATGTAAGTATATTCTAAAATACTATGATCCTCCAAGGCTCATGGGACTTTACCATGTGTAAGGCATTTTCAATGACACTATAAGACTCAGCTTGGCCTTGGTATGTTGAGCTCCCAAGGTATTCCATTACTTGCTTTGATGACCAGGCTAACATGTTCATTGAGCAATTCATTTCACTAGTACTTCGATGCAAGAACCCTTCCACACTCCTAACTATAAAGAAAAAAATAGGTGAGATCTTAAGGGAGTATTTGGCTTGGTTTAACAAGGCTCGATTGGAGGTTTCAAAGCTAGATAGCTCTATTGTTCTTGCTATGACAATTAATAGGATTAGGCAACCTCGGGTAGCCTACGAGATGGCTTGCAAACCTCCCAAGACCTTGGCAAAATTCATCTAGTTGGCTCAAGAATATATTGATGATGAAGAAATAATATCGGCAAAGAAAGAGTTTGATTGTAGCAGTAAGTTGAGGAAGGAGACTCGGAAGACCAAACAACCCGAGTTAAAGAAGCAAAAGACCGAGTGATGAGAGTATCGACAGGACTTTTGAGCCTATATCCCTTGAACCATTCAAGGTCAGAGGTGTTGGCTCAAATCAAGTATCGAGATTTCTTGAGAAAATCTCCACACATCGGTTTAAACAGGTGACATTTGGATAAGTCAAGATATTATCACTTCCACAAAGAATATGGTCATGATACCAAGGAATGCAGGCACCTAAAAGATGAGATTGAGAGGTTCATTAAGGACGATCGCCTCAAACACTTTATATGAGAGGTGAGGGGGCTGATGAAGTCTTGGCTTGGGAAGCTCATCTCTAAAGCTCTCCTTGGAGGAATCTGACCCCAAAATTGCAAAACCCACAAGTTAATGGTCACATAAATAAGATCCTAGAGAATCCACCAACTCAAAGTGAAGCCTCTGCACTAACTGGTGAACACCTAGCCATTATTGAGAGACAGGAGGAGAAAACCAAAAGATAGTATTGCAAACTTGAATATGGAGATTTAATCTTCTCAACAAAAGACTTGTAAGAAATTTTGACATCTCACAATGATGCTCTAGTAGTCTTGGTAATTCTAGATAGTTATTTCATACTGTGTATTATGGTAGATACAGAAAGCTCGACTAACATTTTATTTACTCGGGTGTATAATCAAATGAAGATTGAGTAGAAGAAAGAACTCTATATAGGGATATTGATTGAGTTTATGAGAGATTCAATCACCCTGCTCAGTATAATTGACCTACTTTTGACAATTAAGAAAAGCTCAAAGAGTACCATGATCAAATCAAAATTTATAGTAGTTCGAACTCCTTCAGCCTACAATATTATACTAGGTAATCCAATATTGAGTTAGCGTCAAGCAATAATCTCAACTTTTTATTTAGTTACGAGATTTCATATTAAACATGGTACAGGTAAAGCTTGGGGAGATTAAAGCTTTGCAAATAAGTGCAAGGTAGGATATTAGAGGAATAACCTTAGCCAAAAGGGAAAGAGCCCAGTTGTAGAAGTTAATAAGTTTACTGCCGACCCAACAAAGGTGTGCGTTGAACCTGTGGAACAACTTATCAACTTAGTTATTGATAAGAGTTTGGGAAGGACTTTGAAGCTTGGAGACAACCTCATAAAGCCCCTCCACACTGAAGTACGGGAGCTCTTACAAAGGAGTTAAGATCTTTTTGCATGGTCTCTCAAAGACTTGCCAAGCATCAGTCACTATTGGTCCCATATTGGCAAACTTTGAGGGGGAGAAAAAGAGGTTTTGTAAAATTAAAATTCTTTGGAAGATATTCAAAGCCAAATAACATTCACCAAGATAGATACTCATAAATTCAAACAAGTTTACTTAATTTTCAATCAACCACAAGTGCAATAAAATAAAAGACAAGTAAAGAAAGTGTACCATGATTTTTACATAGTTTAAATACTAATCACTCCTACTTTACAGTTCTTGTCTCGCTCTTGAGTACTTCAACTCTCCATTAAAGTATCGCTTTTTGAGATGAAGCCAAGCCTTTACAAACTCCAATCAGAGTGTCGCTTCCATAGGGTGAAGCCACGTCCAACACTTTTTTTGAGTGAAGCCACACCCGTACAACTCCTTTTGTACCAACCAACATGATGAACTCCATACCAGAGGTATTATACTCTCATATGTTATCCGTTATCATTTTGATAATGACCAAACCATATATTTAATGAATTCTTGACCATGTGTAGCTTGTAACCAAGCAAAGTTCTAAATGAAGATCAAGTCCATTTGGAATCCTCAAGTATGGATGGATATGAAAATAATATTGAAGATGAGGTGTGATAATAGACAACTGTAAAACTTGAAGATTTGAAGATGGCTTCAAGAAAACTCAAGATGTCAAAGTTAGCTTACTAGGTTTAGAATTTTCATTTGTTATTTGAGTCGAAGATATGATTTTTGAATACTTAGTTTGGAGCTTTGGCTAACACGCAAACTCATTTTGGAATATCTTCCCTAGCTTATTATTTATCCAAGATTAGTTTAAGAAGATTTCTAATATGAAATTAAAGTTATAATAAAATAATAGTTTTTCTATTAACTTCGAATACCCGAACTTCAAGGTTTAGATGATCGAATCTATTAAAAATAACTCTAAAACACTAACAGATTTGGATGCTCGAATCTCAGGATCGGATGCCCAAAGTTAACAAGTTGTAACTTTTGGATTTTTTATGTTTAGAGTTCAGATGTCTGATGTCTTGTTGAGATGTCTAACACTATAGCAATATTGTAACAACACTATAATTTTTGGCATCCAAGCTTATGATATTTTTATAATGGCTAGTTTATTTTTTACTATTGGGAGGTTCAAATTTCCAAACTCTATAGTGTTGGGCATCCGAACGTGATAGAGTTTAGCATGTAACGGCTAGCTCTCTCACCAACAAGCACATAAGGGCTTGGAGCTTATTTAGTTGAGAATGTTTACATCTCTGATTATTTCTAAGAGAAATAAATAAGTTCTCCCAAGCGTTTAACCTCCAATTTGCTTTAAACTTTGATCTTCAACTTTCATATCTTCTTACCCTTACACTCATCTTGAGAGGCTATTGTAGAGAGATAATTTATACTCCATTTTTATCCTTTTCATTTGTAAAATATTCCAAAGGTGTTTAGAGTATTTCAGAGATTAAATCTCTAGTGTAGGAGTTGACTCTTATCGGTTGGAGTAAGAATTGTGTGGGTGTAGCTTCACCTGAAGGAAGTGACATACCAGTTTGGAGTTTGATGTAAAGGCTTGACTTCATCTCAAGAAGTGACAACTCTAGTAAAGAGTTCAAGTTCTCAAGATCGAGGCAAGGGCCATGGAGTAGGTATAGTTAGTCACCGAACCGCATAAAAATTGTGATGCATTCTTCTCCTTATCTATTTACTTTATTACACTTGTGATTTAATTTCTTACTTATAGACATGTGGTTTGTCTTTGGATTGTGAATTGATTTTAATTATAAAAAACTATCATTATGCTTATTAAACCTAATTCACAACCCCCCCCCCCCCCCCCCCCCCTCTCTCTTCCCCCCTCCCCTTATGGCTAAGAATGCTCTAAACCTTTAATTTTAAAACAAATCTTCAATGCCCTTTGTTCTCCCTTGAGAACATTTTGTAGTGAGCTTAAACTTGTATCATTTTTGTAAAGTTATAAAACTTACTAAGAAAAGCCCAACTATGCCTATTTATAATCCTTAGAGTCAAAACTAGCCATTGGGGGTAATATCATGTAACTAGCTTCTCTTCAACAGTCAAAAAATAAGCTATTAGTCACGTAGAATCCATGAACTAGATGTCCGCTTGACTAATCGGATGTCCAATATAGAGAAAAATTAAAGACTAGTTTTCTCTATCGGTCATCCAGTTATTAATTGGGTGTCCAGTTTTGCTTAAACTCAGAAGTTTGAATCTTCTATTCTAGCATAACTGATTGTCTAGTTCCAAAGCAAATGTTCAATTCAGTTAGAAAAGCTTTGTTAAGAGCTTATTGTAGAACTCTACATGATAAAGAACTCCAAATAATTAATCTTAAATAAATCTTCAACATGACTAAAAAAAATAAAAATCTAAACTTAGTCCATGTCAACCTGATCTCTTGAGCTTTCTTTAAGTCATCTATAATTCTTCAAGTTCTATTCATTGACCTACTATCACACTTAACTTTAATATTTTCTTCATGTCCATCAACACTTGAGGTTCTTAACGGTCTTAATCTCTACTTCAAACTTGGTTTAGCTAATTATTACACATGTCTAAGATTGATTAAATGTGAAGTTTGTTTATTAATTAAACTACAAAAGCCAACATAGATCCTTCAGTCGTTCAATATGAACTAATAGTTGTAGAGAACCGTAAGCCAATTAAATAGAAGAAGAGGCATGTTGCCTTGAATGCCAAAAAGCTATTGCTGAAGAGATAAATAAACTCCTTAATGTAGATTTTATTAGGAAAGTCCACTATCCTAAATAGATAGCCAATGTAGTGATGGTGAAGGAGCTCAATGGCGAATGGAGAATGTGTGTAGACTTCACCGACCTAAATAAAGCTTACTCAAAGGATAGTTGCCCCCACTGAAGATAGAACAGCTCATTGATTTCACCTTTGGGCATCAACTCCTAAGCTTTTTGGAGACATTCTTAGGTTACTACCAAATCAGGATGCACTCCAAAGATAAAGAGAAGATAGTCTTCATTATTGACCAAGGGACCTTTTACTATATTGTAATGCCCTTTGGATTGAAAAACATCATAGCAATATATCAGAGAATGGTGAATAAGGTCTTTAAGAATCAGCTCAGGGGGAATGTAGAGGCATATGTTAACGACATGCTTGTGAAGAGCCTCCATGTCAGAGAACACAAAAAAGATCTTAAAGAGACCTTTGATATACTTTGGTAGTTGAATATGAGACTGAACATAGAAAAATGTGTCTTTAACGTAAGTTCGGGAAAATTTCTCTGATACCTCATTTTAGAATAAGGAATAGAAGCAAACTCTAAGAATATCAAAACTATTTTAGAGATAAAGTCACCCAGTTTCACTAAAGAGGTGTAAAGACTCATAGGTCGATTGACAGCACTCAACCATTTCTTATCCATGTTAAATGAGAAGTGTTTACTCCAAGGTTCTATGTTTTGATTTCAAGATCAGTTTTTGCACCTAGAGAAACTAATATATTTCAGTTGTTTTGATCGTTTCGGCCAAATTATATTTTATTTTTTTGACTAAACTTTGACTTTGAATTTAAGATATTTAAAAATATAAAAAAAATGTGAAAATAATTTATATACATATATTTTTTAAAAAATATTAAATAAAAAAAATTTTGATTGAAAAGATATTTTAAATATGGAAAAACAAAACTTGCAATCTATTAGGCTCGTACCCATGTCCTCTTAAAAAAAGATTAATACGTTAACTAACTAGACTAGACACAAGCTTTGATATAAAATTAATATAAAAAAATTAAACATTATACCTAAACTTAAACAGGACCAACACCAAAATCACTATCAAATAAATATTTCGGTATCGGCTGAAATTGAAATGTATCGGGCAAGATTTAAAAGCATGGTTTACCCTTCTTCAAAGCATTGAAGTGAAACTCTAGATTTGAGTGGATAGAAAAATGCAACCAAACCTTTTGAAAACTTGAAGAGGTACCTAGCCAAACCTCCTCTACTAGTAAGACTTGAGCGAAATGAGTTGTTATTTCTTTATTTGGCAGCTCAAATCAAGCTATAAGCTTAGTATTGGTAAGTGACCAAGCAAAAAACTAACACCTCATGTATTATACGAGTCATGTACTCACGGAAGCAGAGATTTGATTCCCCTATTAGAGAAGTTAGCCTATGTTGTGGTATTAGCACATCAAAAATTTTGCCTATACTTTCAAGCACATCCGATCACAGTACTTACCAATATTCCATTATGAAAAACTTTGCAAAAGTCGGAGACCTCAGGGAGATTGCTCAAATGGTCTGTTGAACTAAGCTAGTTTGAGGTGTCTTTTGAACCTCAAAAAGTTATTAAAGCTTAGGCCTTAGTGGACTTTTTGGTGAAAACCACCTCATATCCTATTGGACCAAAAATTAAGCCTTGGGAGGTTCAAGTAGATGGCTCTTTTTGTGAGTCAGGCTGCGAGATTGGCACTATTCTCTTAAGTGTAGACGGAAGAGAAACCAAATACCAACTCAATTGGAGTTTTAAGTGTCAAACAATGTCGCAGAATATAAAGCTTTCTTGCTTAGATTATGCATAGAAGTGGCAACTAAAGCCTAGAAACTAAAGATATTTAGTAACTCCAAACTCGTTTGCTTGCATGTTAATGGAGAATATGAGGTAAAAGATGAAATCATGACTCTATACATGATTGAAGTTTAGAAGTTCATCGTGAGGTTTGACTCGGTAGAGGTTTGTCAAGTATCAAGAAGCAACAACATAGAGGTAGATGCTTTGGCACAACTTGCCTTAGCTTCCTTAAGTATAAAACTAAGGTAAATCTTTGTGAAAAACTTACAATATCTGAGCTACTCACAACTGGGTGAGGTTGATGTAACTGAGGAGAAACTATACTAGATAGATCCTATCATTTCATACCTCGGATCTGGTCAACTTCCCAATGACCCAAAAAAAAAACTTGTAGTATAAGAAGGCTAGCCTCGAGTTTTGTTTGATAGATGAGTTGCTACACAAAAGGTCATTTCAAGATTATTGCTTTGGTGTTTAGGTTTAATTAAGGTAGAATATGCTCCTTGCGAGGTGTATAAAGGGATATGCAGGAGCATAGTGGGGGATGAGCTCTAACCCACAAACTCATCAAACAAAGCTACTACTCGGTTAATATGGTTAATGAGGCCACTGAATTCTTTTCAAAGTGTGAACAATGCTAAAGTCACATCTCAGTGTACCACAATCTTGCAGTTTAACTCCAGCAAACTCAAGTTGTTTAGCCTTTTGATCAATGGGGAATGGCCTCGAGGTAGAAAAGATTTTTAATAATTGTTATTGACTATTTCACTAAGTGGGTAAAAACCACTTGCCACCATCACTGAGAAGAAAGTCCAAGAGTTCCTCTAGCAAAATATAATATGTCGGTTCGAGTTATCTCGAGCTTTGATTGTCGACAATGGGAGATAATTTGATTGTATGAAGTTTAAGAAGTATTACAACATCCTTCATATTAAGCAAAAATTTACTTCAGTTGTACACCCATAGTCCAATGGTTTAGCTGAGGTAACAAATTGAACTCTCCTTGTAGGTATAAAGAACTACCTTGAAAGTGCCAAGAGCACCTAGGTTGAGAAGCTACCATACATATTGTGGTCATATCAAACCATGTCTCGATCAATAACTGACGAGTCACCATTTATGCTCGCTTATGGAGTTGAAATAGTTATCTCCATGAAATTAGCCTCACCCAACCATGGGTCAAGAGTTGTGATCTTGAAGTAAATAAAGCAAACATCTGGACTGAGAACGATCTTGCATGGAGGTTTGGGAAAAAGCTCGCAGAAGGATCGCATGTATCAACAAAGGGTGGCTCAATACTATAACACCTGAGTGTATAGTAGGGAGCTGCAACTAGGTGACTGGGTATTGTATCGAGCTGAACTCATCGACTGAGCTTTAGAAAAGCTATCAGCAAATTGGGTCAACCCTTTCAAGGTTACCCATGTTGTGGGACCAGGAGCCTTCAAACTTGATATCTAAGTGGTGAAGTACTTCTAAGGACATGACATATTGACAACCTCAGAAGGTTTTATCTTAGAATGAAATGTCTCTCATTTATCTTTTATGGAAAAATAAGATTTATGTTGCAAGTGTCAGTTTGGCAAACTTAAAGACCTCAAACTACCTGAGGTGCAAAGACCTCAGTCTACCCAAAACATAAAGATCTTAGTTCACCTGAGGCGAAAAGGCCTCAATTTGCTTAAGGCATAAAGACCTCAATCTACCTAAAGCAAAAGGAGCTTGGTTTACCAGAGGTATAAAAATCTCAGTCCATCTAAGCTGAAAAGACCTTGGTCTACCTGAGGCATAAAGACCTCAATTTATCTAAGGCTTAATGACCTCATTCTTCTTGAGGTATAAAAACCTCAGTCCACCTAAGGTGCAAGCACCTTGGTCTATCCAATGCACAAAAGAACTTGGTTTATAGAGCTATGATCCTCACTATCAAGGATGGGAGGCAATATCCAAATTTCGAGATTATCTAAACCATAAGGAATCACCCTTGAGTTAAAACACCTGTTAGGTCAACTTTGCTACTTACGCTAAGCTACCTGAGCTACATCTGGGCATACTGTGATAAGTTTGGGAAGGCTAAAGCTTATATACCTGACATACACTGAACCAAGCCTTAATGATTCTCGCGACTTGATAGACAAAAGTACGAGCTATACTCGAAGGTGAAGCTCACCCATATATGTGTGAGAACCGAAGTATTCAGCTCATAGTATTAAGACAAGCGTTCGGTCCTCACTTCATAGTAATACTATACCGAGTTAGCACTTGGAAGAAAAAAAATTTCATTGATACTAAAAACATAAGGTTAGTACCTTAAAGCTCCAAAAGTATAAGCATTACAATAAGACACTAAGGGATCACCCAAGTTTCCCTTCGGTGGGCTGGCTACATCCACTGACCCATCATTATCATCAGTGGACCCAAGAGAATAGTCAAAGCTAGAGTCCTTGACAACTACCTCGACTCGTTCTTTGGGAGGTGGGTCAGTGTTGATCACCTCACCATAGTCCTTGTGAAGACTCTCCACCTGATCCAAGTCATATTGCTTGATTCGGAGGGCATGAGGGTTGGAGATTGACCATGCCATGAGGGCGATCACCATGCCTTGGCATGTCAAGTAATTGTCCTCGAATGCCTCAGGTTCAACCTCGTGAGCTTCATTAGGTATTCTTCACTCTTCTTATACTCTTGGATTGCGAGTTTCTTGATGTCCTTGATGAGAAACTTGAGCTCATTGCTCTAGCGGAAGGTGGTGATGGTGTCCTCTTGAGCTTTAATGAGCTTGGCGGTGTGAAGTTTATGGAGCTTAGCCACATCTCGCTCCTCGGCCTTGATAAGCTTCTCCTTGGCATCTTCCCTCTCTTTTCAGCTGCCTTCTTAGCCTTCTCCTCAGCTCAATGTCAGACCGAACTATGGCCAAGTTGACCTGGAGCACTTCCATTTGAGCTTGAAGGGCTCCAAGTTTAGACTCTCTATGTCAAGCAGCCTTCTGGGCTTTGAGGAAATACCTCTCCATGTGGTGAAAATACTTTGCCATCTATAAACTAAGTTAAACGTTAGAAATAATAATCACTATGATTATAACTTGGTAATGACATATGAGTTAGCACTTACATTGCAAGAGGTATTCACCCTATTAAGGAATAACTTCTTAACAGGCATTTGGGCAATTCGGGAAGCCAGATCAAATGCTCCCCCTAAGCTGTCTTCTTCATCTACTATTTCCTTCTCATGATGCTAAGATGATCTCTGCAGGCTCGACGTAACCCATCTTGACTTGGGCCGGGGAGATGGTGGGGGAGAGAGATCCATAATTTCATGAGGAAAAGGGTATGGGCTCAGTTGGGATAGTCAAAGGGTTTGGGCTCCAACTCTTCTCCTTTTTCTTCTTCTTCTTTTCATTCCCCAACATGGCCAAGCTACTACCTTCCTCCCCAGAGGGTTGAAAATCTCTTTTTCTTCTATTTCCTCACTAAGTCAGTTGGCTCAAAAGGTTATTTAATCTCTCCTTCCTTCTTTTTTGACTTCCTTAGAGGTTGGGGTGGAGCAAATCAAGGTGCACTAGCTTGCGCTTGGAGGGCCTAGCTCATGAATGCCACTTGATTGAGTTTTGCAAACAAAACCGAGGTAATATTTGATTAGGCATTCATAAATGGTTTAACAAGTTTTGTTGAATTAGGAACTCTAGCCATTCCTATGTCCCTAGCTACTGAGAGCTTGAGTGAGTTGAGTCTTTTCTCACAAGTCCACTTTGGGGCGGATCTAGCTTTCCATTTGTCGGTAGCCCAGGCCACTAAGAGTTGATGGGCTTTCGGTGAGTTCTCAAGTGGTCTGTGGTGCTTGGACGATTTTCCCTAGTCACTCTAAAGTCCACTACTTTCTCAAGAAAAGACTCATACCACATCATCCTTCCAAAAATGAATTAAATAAGGGTTCACTCCGAACAATCAACATCCTCTCCTCGGCACAAGATACCACCGCCTATCAGCTCTCAAACTTCAGCCACCTTGAAATGTGTCTCAAAACATTTCGATAGATGGCTTGAAACCTTTTGCTATGGCTAAATCTTGGAACACTATGATGAACCTCATTGCATTAGGCACAAGCTGATCCGAGGCTAAGTCAAGATTGGCTAAAACACCTAAGGTGAACTCATCTATCGGGTATCTAAATTTGCCCTCAAACATTTTCCAGAATATCAAAAAGACATTCTCAAATTGATCCTTAAGTTTGGAATTGTCCTCTTCTGAATCCCTAGGTCAACCTTGACCTCATTTGAAAAATCAAAGATCTAAACCAAATCTTCACTTCTCTTTTTCTAAAAAGTTGATTTAGTTAACCAAACTTGGACAGAGAAGGAACTAGTGATGTCTATTGAAAGTAAAGGAAACCAAGTTAAATGAGCAAACTTTCTACTAATTAAGGAAGTACGGTTATTTGCCAAAACTTAGGCTATGCCCAAGTTCTAAAATAAGATATCCTCCAAACTACCATAGTTCAGTGTATTCTAGTTAGCCTAATATTTTTTTCTAAGACTACATCTACAAATCATGAGCAAGAATGAAAGGGAATTAGAGAAGCAAGGACCATACTTGAGTTGTGAGTTAGTGCGGTGCCAGTAGTCGGGGAAGTGGAGATGGTGGCTTGAACAGGCACTCTTTGAGCAGCACCGGCTGCCCTAGTGACTAGAACGGCCATAACAATTGTCCCAAGGGCCTATGTGGTCATCATCAAGGGAGAAATGGTGTTGCTAGTGGCATTTTTCCTATCTTGAGCCATCAAGATCATCTGAAGAGATCAGAGAAAATGAATGCTAGAGCTTGGATCAAAGAAGAAGGAGGCGAAAAAATGGGAACATTGGCTTAAACCCAACATTGGTAGCCCCTAAGAACCATCTGATGCTTGACGCATGGCGAGATCAGGGCTGCACAATTACCCACATTGTTTCAAACTAAGCTTTTGAATCTCAATGCACATGTGTCCAACATATGAACACTGCCATCGAATGGTTGGCCACCAATAAGAATAACAAAGACTTCAAAAACCTCATCTGATTCAAGGTCGTTTATACCGAGGTCTTTTGTATCTCATTTGATCCAAAGTCTTTTGTGCATGACATTTGGCCGAGATCTTATGGCTCGTTTGATCCAAGATCTTTGTGTCAGATATTAAATCAAGTTCTTTTGTGTTTCATTTGATCCAAAGTCTTTTGTCTCATTTGATTTGAGGTCTTTTGCCTGACATTGGACATAAGTTTTATGTTTCATCCGATTTGAGGTCTTTTTACTTGGTATTGGATTAAAGTCTTTTATGTCTGATTTGATTTGAGGTTTTTATGCCTTGTATTGAACTGAGGTCTTATATATCATTTAATCTAAGGCCTTTTATATTTCAAGTAAAATTAAGGTCTTATGTGTTCCAGTCAAATTGCTAGAGATGACAGTTGAGTTATTAGTGGGCAATGTTGGCCATACTTATTTATTTCTATCTTAAAAGATTAATCACTCTCTATAATATATTAAACATCAATAAAAACAAAATCAATCATTATAATATAACTAATACAAATATGAAAAAAAAAAAAAGAGAAACGAGCATATTTAAATTTATAAATTTATAACTTGTAGTGAGATACTGGATTCAGTCTTACTGATAGCCATCAATTTTCTTTTTTCTCTACTGCCATTATAGTCATTTACTAAATTATCTGACAACCTTGATAGGAGATGTCAATTTCTTTTTTTTTTTTTTCTAATTCCTTTCGTTTGGCTTTCTCGTGTGAAGCTCTTTCTTTTCATCTTTTTTTTCTTCAGGGCTGGCAACAACGAGCATGAACTTCTTTTTTTATCTTTTTAAGGCTACAAATCCTATCCCCACATAGCCTCTTTTGCTTTTTTTCGATCCTTCTTTTGGGTGCTTTCTTCTTACTCCCCAACGTGTATATTATTTTATTATTTTTATTTTTTAACTCACCGAATCCCACAACCCTTTTCTTCTTCTTCTTTTTTTTTAGTTGCTATTCATCTCTCTCTTCCCTTCAACGCTAGCCTGCTCCACTTTCTTCTCTGCAGCGGAAGTGAAGCGGCATGGACGTGGGTAGACAGCGGTGGAGCGATGGCTGCGTGGGGAGCAGCATGAATGCAGCCGGGTTGAGGCGCGGTAGAGGAGAGCGGCCGATGTGGAGAAGCAGGAGTTGAAGTAATAGCGGTGGAGCTTCAACAATCAGAGACGGATGTGGGCGAGAAGGTGGCAGCAACGGCCGTAATGGCAGAGACGAAGACCATAGATTGCTGATGGTGAAAGGTGTCGATGAGGCTCCTAATCTCGTTTAGATCCGCGCCAAAGACAAGGTAATCGAGCGTGGCGCACAGTTCGGCGGTGGTGTGGAGCTCACAAAGGGCACTTGGTCATGGTGGAGGCTGCATGAGCAATCTATGGTCACAAAGGGCAATCTATGGTGGAGGCTGCAAGAGCAAGGTTGGAGTGGCTCACAAAGGGCACTTAGTAGAAGTCTTATTAGAGTCAGTCTTCTACTTTGACTCAAAATCAATTAGACTACATCTATATATACCCTATTCATCTAAGGGTTTCAGAGAGTGAGATAGAGAGACATAGATCTAAATTCTCAAAATGTCTTATGACGGTTAGACTACTTAATCTCTTGTGAGAGTTGGTGATATTGGAGTTTCGCTTCCATTATTGTAATCTTCTCTTTCTTCCTCATCAATACAATATTCTTCAGATCGCTTTCGCTAGTGGAGTAGCTCGTAGACCAAACCACATAAATATCTTGTGTGCTATTTTTCTTCTTTTTTGTTCTTCCTCTCTACATCGTGAATTATGGTGGACATTGATATTTAGTGTAACAAACTAGCATCAGGTTCATTATGCCTACTACGAAGTTCGATATAGATAAATTCAATGGAAGACAAGGGTTTTTATTTGACAAGTAAGAGTTCGTACAATTCTTACTCAACAAGGGTTGAAAAACACATTGGAGGATGTCAAGCTTGAAAATGTCACCGAAAGTGCATGGAAAAATCAAAAGGCTAGTGCACATAGCACAATCATCCTCAATTTTACTGATGGGATACTCTATCCGTTTCTTAAAGAAGTATCACCTTCAGAGGTATGGAAAAAGTTGGAGAAATAATATATGAGTAAGTCTATTTCAAATCGAGTTTACTTAAATCAAAAGCTCTTCAATTTTTGAATGAGAGAAGGTATAGTTGATCATCTTAATACTTTCAATAAACTAGTCTTTCAATTATTAAGCATTGATGTCAAAATTGAAGATGAAGATAAGACAATTATTTTATTATCATCGTATCTCCTTTTCTTGAGAATTTGAAGACTACTCTCATGTATGGCAAATATTTGAAATTTGACGATATTTTTATTACCCTTCTATCTAATGAATCTTTATATTTAAAAAAGATTAAAGGGGATGTGTCACACTCAGAAGCATTGATTGCCAAAGGTTGTACCAAAGAAAGATCAAAGATAGGTCGTTCTAGATCCAAATCCAAAGAAATAAACTATAGGTATTGTAAGAAGAAGAGACATGTAATTAAAGAGTGTTAGAAGCTCAAAACAAAGAAAGAAAAAGAATCTCAGTCTATAGAGCAAGCCAAAGAACAAATATCAGTTGTTGAAGGGAGTTCTGATGATGATTATGATAATGTTCCCTCTATTAGTTCTAATTTTGATCGTTACCATGATACTTGGATTCTTGATTCTGATTGTTCGTACCATATGTGTCCTAATAAGGATTGGTTTAAAGACTATAAGTCTTATAATGGTGGTTTAATTTGGATGGGTAATAATAATCCATGCAAAAATGTTGGAATTGGAACAATCAAAATTAAGATATTTGATAATATTATTAGAACTCTTACTGACGTTAGACATGTTTCTGATTTAAAAAAGAATTTGATCTCTTTGATTGCTTTTGATTCTATTGATTATAAGTATTCTCCTAAAGGTGGAGTTCTTAAGGTTGCTAAAGGCTCAATAATAGTAATGAAGGGCCTAAAACATGGAAATTTGTATGAGTTAGTAGGGAAAACCATTGAAGATGGAGTAGCAATTTCTCAGACTTCTTCTGATATGATCCACTTATGATATATGCGTCTCGGTCATATGAGTGAGCAAGCTTTAACGAGCTTAATAAAAGAAAATTACTGAAAGGCCTCAATTCATGCAAATTGGATTTCTACGAGCATTGTCTTTATGGTAAACAGTCCAAAGTAAAGTTTAATACTAGTATTCATTACACTAAAGACTTAATTAATTATATTCATTCTGATGTATGGTGCTCTCCTATTCCATCAAAATCTGGTGCTCGTTATTTTGTCAGTTTTATTGATGATTTTTTCAAAAAAGTATAGATTTAATTTTTGCATCACAAAGTCGAAGTATTTTTTTATTTTTAAATAGTGGAAAACTCAATTGAAAAAAGAACTGAGAGAAAAATCAAATACCTTAGAAGTAATAATAGTGGAGAGTATAAATCAACAGAGTTTCTCAAATTCTGTGAAGATGAAGACATAGAACACCACTTGACAATTCTAGGAAATCTCAACAAAATAGTGTGGTTGAAAGGATGAACAAAATTTTATTAGAGAAAACACATAATATGCTCAATATACCTAATCTTGACAAAGATTTTTGGGCAGAAGTAGTCAATACAACATGTTTCATTGTGAGTCACTCTTCTCAGACAACCATTAATTATAATACTCCTGAAGAGGTATGGACTGGTCAACCTGCAAATTATTCTTCTTTAAAGATTTTTGGTTGCCTTGTTTTTATGCATGTCGTCAAGGATAAGTTAGGTGCACATTCCAAAAAGTGTATTTTCTTGGGTTATGCTAAAAGTATTAAGGGCTATTGTTTGTGAGATTCTACTATTTCTAATATAATTATTGAGAGAGACGTAGTATTTGATGAAAGTGTTATGTTAAAATATCTCAAAAAAGATCCCAGTGATATAATACAAATGGAGGTGGAGCATATATCTCCTTCAAAAGAAGATATTCAGAATATGCCAAACTCTCAAGAAAACTCTAAGAATCAAATTTCTAAGAAGACTCTAGTTTAAAGATCTTAAAGAAACATAAAGTCACCTGAAAGGTATGATTTTGAAGATATGGTAGGTTTTGCTTTAGTTACTAACAATGGTAATCCTTCTTCCTTTAAAAAAATAGTGCAGGATAAGAATTCTTCTCAGTGGCAAGCTGCTATGAATGAAGAGATGGATTCCCTTTAAAAGAACCATACTTGAGATCTGGTGAAACTACCAAAAGATAAAAGAGCAATTGGTTACAAGTGGGTATTTCGAAAAAAAGAGAATTTCTTTGAAATAGATTGTGTTAAATTCAAGATCGGTTTAGTTGCAAAAGGGTATTTACAAAAGGAGGGTGTTGACTTTAATGAAATTTTCTCTCCTATGGTTAAACACACATCTATTCATTTTCTACTTGCTTTAGTTATTTTTCATAATCTTGAGTTAGAACAGCTTGATGTCAAAATTGTCTTTCTACATGAAAAATTAGAAGAGCAAATTGTTATGCAACAACCTGAAGAGTTCATCCAAGAAGACAAGACAAATTTTATCTGCAAGTTAAACAAATCACTTTATGGTTTGAAACAGTCTCCAAGGCAATGGGTTAAAAGGTTTGACACTTTTATGCTGAGACAAGATTTCATCCATTGTAAACATGATTATTGTGTCTATTTTAAAGAACATGCCAATAACTCATTTATTATATTACTTATTTATGTTGATGATATGTTTATCGCTACTTAAGACATGTCTCTACTTAATGATCTAAAGTTTAGAATGAAAAAGAAATTTGAGATGGAAGATTTAGGTGTTGCAAGGAAGATTCTCGGTATGGAGATTGATTGAGATTGAAAGCATGACAAGTTATGGATCAAACAGAGCAAGTATCTCGAGAAGATTATTTCTCATTTTTGCATGCAGAATTCAAAATCTGTCAGTACTCCTTTGACATCCCACTTCAAGCTTTTAGATCAATTATGTCTTTCTACAAATGAGGAGAATGCATACATGAAGAACATCCCATTCTCAAGTGCAGTTGGAAGTCTATTGTATGCTATGGTATGCACAAGACTTGATATTGCACAAGCAATCAGCGTTGTCAGTTGTTACATGACAAATTTAGAAAAAGAGCATTGATAAGCTATGAAGTAGTTATTAAGATATATTAAAGGTATTCTTAATATTGGCTTATGTTTCAATAGAAATATAATTCAAGAGGTCAAAATTATTGGCTACGTTAATTCAGATTATGTTGGAGACCTTGATCGACGACGATCCCTCACTAGTTATTTTTTCACCCTTTGTGATGGACCTATTAGTTGAAGGTGTACCTTACAGTCAACTATGATATTATCTATAATAGAGTCCGAGTATATGGCAGCTACAAAAGCAGTCAAAGAAGCTCTATGGCTAAAAGGATTAGCAAGTGAAGTTGATTTTTTTTTAATATGTTCTTTCTATTTTTTGCGATAGTCAGAGTGCCATACACCTTATGAAGAACCAAATTACCACTCCAGATCAAAACACATAGATGTCTAATTTTACTTTATTCGGGACATTATTGAAGATGATGAGATTTCTTTATAAAAGATTCATACTTCAAGAAATCCTATAGATATATTGACGAAGGTGATTCTGATTGATAGGTTTAAGCTCTATTTGGACTTGATCAATATTCAAGGTCGTTGACCTATGAGGCAAAACAAAGACATCTGTTGAAGATTTAAATTCAAAGAAGAAGAGAATTCAAGCCAAGGTAGAGATTGCTGACTTAGTGGTGTCTTGAATCCGGATTTTCCCAAGAGTTAATTAAATTAAAATTTATATTAGGAAGTAACTTAGTGAGCCTAATCCTTCTCTGTATTTATCTTCTAATAGAAGAGTTGGATTAGTAGAAGTCTTATTTAAGTCGGTCTTCTACTTTGACTCAAACTCAGTTAAGCCACATCTATATATATTCTATTCATCTAAGGGTTTCAGAGAGTAAGATAGAGAGACATAGATCTAGACTCTCAAAACATATTATGACGGGTAGACTACTTAGTCTCTTGTGAGAGTTGGTGATATTAAAGTTTCGCCTCCATAATTGTAATCTCCTCTTTCTTTCTCAATAATATAATATCCTCCGGATCGTCTTCGCCAGTGGAGTAGGTTGTAGACCAAACCACATAAATATCTTGTGTGGTATTTTTCTTCTATTTTGTTTTTCTTTTGCATCATAAATTGTGGTAGATATAGATATTTAGCACAACAGTGTACCACACTAGTCTCAATCCCACTCGTTTGGATCCAACAGTTCTCGTACATGGGTTGAAAGTTGCAGCCTAACCTATAGATTATGCGGCATTTCCAAAATATTTTATTGGGATCCTCTTTATTAAGCGCAGGGTATCTTCGTCCTAGTGGTTTTTGACTTATTGTCTTGAATACCTACAAGAAAAGAACAACTCCATAAAGTTTTAGGTGTAAAATCGTATTAGTATAATGAATGAAAGTCTCTCCCTAACACATTTAGGTTGTCCAAAGGTGAAGAACTATATAATAGAGATGATAATAATTTTTAAACCATGAATCTAACTTACATATAAAATAAAATGAAATTAAAAAGGAAAAAAAAGGATGAGACTGGTGACACCAGCGTGATCCTTTACTTTCTTGAAAATCAATTGTAGAGTGCTTTTGTCAGACTCCAGGAATTCAGAGAGAATAATGGTTGAGGAACCTTGAGAATTAGGGACCAGTGGATGAAGAATTCTAAAATAGTTTTGAGGTTTCGAGATGGTTTGTGAATAATTTTGGTTCTCTTGAATCAGTGAAAATGGGTTTTTTTATAGACTGAGGGGATAATAAGAGTTGACTAATGTCGGGACTAGCTAGTGCTAGCTAGTAGGATTCTCTTTCATAACATGCAACCATATGTGGGTGCCCATGGAGAACAAGTGCTAGTAGGTTGACACTCTTTTCTTTATGGGCGCCCGTGGTGGGACGGATGATAATTGGCACCCTTCACTATCTAGTCGGTAGCATATGCACTCAAGTTAGAAGGGTACTAGCACCCTAGCACGCTAGATTGCTAGTGCTAGCAAGCTGGCATGTAGAGTTCATAGTTCTTGCCCATTAGATTTCTTAAAAGCATAATTTCTTTTGGTCTAATTTTCAGCCCAATGCTCTATAAATTTTTAATCAAAATTTTCCTCTAAATATTACCCGATTATTATAGAAAAGTCCAATACTTTTTACAATTAGAGATTAGCACTAATGCATTATTAGCAAATATTTGTGATTCAATCCACACAATTTTTCAATAAACACCCTTCAATGTTTTTAGAAAATAGAAGGAATTTTAAATTTTGATTTTAAATAAATAGATTCCTAAAGCTTTTAGTTTTGTAAAAAGATATGTACAAACTATGAAGTCACAGCTAGAATTGAGTAATGGTTTGGACATAAAAATGGGCTAACTGAATCGGTTTGGGGGTCACACAATGAGTTTTTTTTTTTTTTTTTTGAGGTCACGAAAATATAGGTCTCTACAATCACCTCTCACTTGGTGAGTTGTCAAAAAAATAAAATATGAGTCAATGGTAAAATGATAACTGTATTTAAGAATTGGCTTGATAAGTTTTTTTTTAGCTAGCTTGTTGGCTTCAAATAGATTGAGATGTTGAATAATCAATGTTGGAGTTGTAGATCAATTAAGGGGTTTGTCAGTTTGCCTGTAATCAATTCGAGAGGTAAGAAATTATAGGAATGTATCAAAAATTTTGTGCTCTCTCATATTTCAAGGTTAGCTTTAAGGGTATTTGGTAGAACTTTTTCCGCCTTCCTTGAGGGGTAATTTAGATAAAATCAAAAGAGATTAATGAGGACATAACAAGGCTGATATGTTTTTTCGTGATTCCAAAATAGTTTTGAGGGCTTTTGGTGGGATCTTCTTGCCACTGTTCCCATGAGGGGGTATTACATTTTGAAATTGTTAAGGCAATTAAAGTCAAAAAATCAAGTAATTGAGTCCTATTTATTTCTTTTAGAATGTCTAAGAATCATAAAGGGAAATACATGCTGGGATAATTCAAATGTGATAGAGACTCTAAACATGTAAAATGATATCATCTGTTGGTTGGGTTACAAGGATCTTTTTGATAAAAAGGGTTGTAGACAACCTTGAATATCGCATATAGAGGTTTTAAATTATGTTCTAAGTGAAATATAATTTGTATCACTTTTACAATGATTAAATTTGTCTATGGATACTAGGACTTGGAATAGTGTTTGCTCTGATTGAACAAAAAGTTATGAGAGGATGGTTTTACTAACGAAATGACAACTCTAGTAGAGTAGAAAATTTTCAATATAGGGAGCTCAAGATCATGAAGTAGATGTGATTAGTTACTGAATCACGTAGTTATTATGATACACTATCATGGAGTAGGTGTGATTTGTGTAAAAATTTTTAATTGTGAAAATCTTCAAATAACCCAACTTATCTCCCATTCACACACTCTCTCCTCCCCCCTCCTCTTTTCTTTTTGCCACCTATGAGAGGGTGCTTTCTCACATATTTGGATTAAGCTTCTCAAGATTTTTCGATATGATTTTCATACCAAACTTCTTTGCCCTCCATTTTTTGATTGAAGTGATTTCTTATATTAGAGATATTGTATTATATTTTTTATTAATGCAATAAATATTAATTTGGTGTGTTATTGAACATGAGTATGTCTTAACCAAATAAAGTAGTTGATGGTGTTAAAGTATCAAAGCCCACTAGTGAGATGAATAATAGGAAAAAATAATCATAATAGATCAATGCCTGAACCATCAATATTTTTCTTTATTCTCTATCTTAAAGTGAATTTTCTCATATTATTGGATGTGATATAACTCATAAGATTTGGCAAACCCGTCTAGTTACTCATGAGGGAACTACTCAACTTAAAGAGTCAAAAATGAATATCTTAGTTTACAAATATGAGTTATTTAAAATACTTTCAAATTAATCCATTAATATGATACTTATTCATTTTACTACTCTTGTTAATAATTTGTAATCTCCTAGTAAAGTCTATAATAACTCAAAAATTATGAAAAAGGTTCTTCATTGTCTTCCTAGATCTTGGGAGTTAAAAGTGACTGCCATTTAAGAAGCCAAAAAATCTTATAATTCTACCATTGGAACAACTAATGAAATTTCTCTTAACACATGAGATAATTATAATAGGAAGGTTTGATGAAGGTGATAATGACAACAAGAAAAAAATATTATGCTAAATGCTAAAGAAAATAGTGATGATGAGGAAAAACAAATGATTAAAAATTACATAATTCCCATTACTAGAAGATTTACTAAGTTTTTTAAAAAACACATATCAAACATGATGAAGGAAGACAAGAAGGATCAATTGATGGTAAGATTGTGTACTTCAAGTGCAAGAAGCTGGGCCATTTTAGAAATGATTGTCCATTTCTTGTCCAAGAAAAAAAGTATGAGGCTAAAAATAAGAAGACAATAGTTGCTACTTGGGATGACTATGAAAAGGAGTGATGAAGATTCACCAGATGATGAATTGGTGAACTTTTGCCTTATGGTTATGGAGGATGATATATGTGATTTGATATTTGATGAATTATAAAATACTTTTAAAGATTTATATTCTATACATGAAAAATTATTTCTCAAGCATAATTCTTTGAAAAATAAAATAATTTCTCTTGAAAATGATTTTGATGTTTTGAAATTTTTAAAATTCTCGTGTCATTATAAAAAAAATATCAATATCCTTAAAAAGAACTTGGATTTAAATAGGTTTTTGGAGAATTTTGTGAGTGATAGTAAGACCTTAAATATAATCTTGAAAATGAAAGAAATGTGCTTAAAAGAATCTAAACTTGGATTTATTTCTTCTTCGAGATTAAAGGTATAAAATCCACCTTTGGACATGCTCCAAATCTAAGGTCTTTACATCTCAAATGTGATTATTATACCAAACATGAACCTATCTGTACTATTTGTCCAATCGAAAAAATAAGCTCTTTAAATAAATTGGGGCACCTAAAGGATTTATTTCTAAAGAAAAGGAATTCAAAGTAATTTGGATTCGCAAATTTATATCAATATGAGCTTTTATGATTAGATAAGAATGGTGTTTTATTCACTTGTTCAATCACCATATTCTAGCTAAATTAATCTAGGTAGGTATTTTCTATTATACCAAGGTTTTAAATTTCAGTCTAAGTCAAAATATTTCAGTTAAAATGTATCAATTTAAACCCTCATATTGGAAGGAATTTTGATCTTAATGCATGTGGATGGGCCTAAGGCATGGACATTTTTGATCTCACAGAATGGAAAAAGAAGGGTATCACTGGGATTTACCACAAGTGGCAGAGCATGGTAAGTGTATACTTTTGAAATTGTGTTGGTAATAATCTCTTTAATGTTGAATATAGGCTTGGTCAATAATATCGACCACCCGAATATGTTGCACCATCATAGCTACCTGGGTTCTATGATATATGGCTGGAAACCCTGGCTGGCAGTCCCAAATTATAGTTCACCCAAGCTTGGGCCTGGACTACCCTGGGAAATGAATAGCCCTGAGCCTGACAATTCCCGAAAATTGGTTGGCTCAGTTTTGCTGGATCATGATTGGTTTGAGAGCAAACATACTAGGCCACGACTTGGGCTGTTCTCATCTTCCATTTTCATGTTAACTAGCACACTGACTATTTTTAAATTTAATATAAATTTGATTATTATTTTTATGGAATTATAAATCATTAGTACATCTTAAAATTAATAATCCAAAGTTCTAAAATATGGAAGATTCTGTATATTTATGAATAATTTTCATGTGCATTGCACATGTGATTCGTGTTTTTATTAAAGTATGGGTTGACGGATTATTTATTATTGTGAATATTTTTTTCAAATATTAAAAAACTTAGTCAATATATTAATATAAATTATTAGCTAGGGATAGTTTTGTTTAGAGAAATGTGATAGGCTAAAGTTGTGCTTCTATTATTAGTATATATTAATTAGTTTTCAATGCAATATGCCTTAAAACTTGATGTTTATTATGGATTACTAGTAGCATCATTGTATAAGTTAATTTCATTTTTTTTCAGCCTTTTGTGACCTTTGATTCATGACGAGGGCATAGCAAGTTCCTGCTGGGCCATTTCTCTTTCCCTTGGTTCTTCATTTCTCATTGGTATTTCATCTATCTGGCCAACATAAGTTTCAATGTCTTCCTGCTATATCCCTTGAGGCTTAAATTTTACTTGGCATTGTATTTTATGTAACAATCAAGCATTCATTTCATATATTTTAAATTCTTCTTCATGATGCTTGCAAACTAACAAAAGGCCTTTGACAGAAATACCTCAATATGTCCAGTTGATTATGCATCTGATTTTACATGCTATTGTACAGATTGTGTAATTATAAACTTCTTCTATATAAGTTTCAAGTTCGGCTTGTCTTCTCTCTTTACTTTTAAGTAGCTAAAATTTTCTCTCTTTTTTTCACATCAGAATGAGGACCGAGTGCTGTGGAAATTGGGAACACTGCCTCCTGGACTGCTAACATTCTACAAGCTCACTCATCCACTTGACGAGCCGTGGCATGTTCTTGGTTTGGATTACAATCCAACCATTGAAAGGTCTGAAATCGATAATGCTGCTGTTATCCACTACAACGGGAACATGAAGCGTTGGCTGGAGTTGGCAATGACCAGGTACGAGCACTACTGGACCAAGTACATCAAGTACGACCACCCTTATGTTTGGCATTGCAACCTAAGTAACTAATCTCCGGGTATGACAAGTTCTCCTTAGTGTCATCATTGTTGTAAAGTCAGTTAGATTGGCACCCTATAGATAAATTGAATATTTCCTTATATTTTTCTTCGCATTTGATCCTTTTTTCTTCAAAGTTCTGCTCAGTTTTAAGTGCATTCTTTATTTATTTATTTTTTGCTTGGAGAAGCTGCATTTTGTAACAATGTAACAGAATATGTTTGGAACTGTGCAAGACCTATTTCCTACTTGGAGGAAATTGTATTTGAAATGCTGTAACTTCATAGCTTTACAGTATTGTTTTGTCGTGTGGTCTCTGAAGGACATGATACGCTTTGAATTTGATGCTGCTTGTGACTGTGGATTAGCTTTGTTTCATTCTGGGGCTGTTTGATTGCGGGATTTCCTGGGTATTTTTGGATGTTTGGGATGCGATATCTCCACTTCTGTGGGGGGAACTGGAAATCTCGTTACCTTGACTAATAAAATATATGCGCATATATAAAGAAAGATATTTAAAAATAGATAATATCTCAATGAAATAAAGCCCGCAAACTAAAATGATAAAAACCATGAAATCAGTAGCTACTAAAATTACGCATTCTGGCAGTCAAAGATTGTTTTGCCCATATTGGCATCTCTGACTTGAATAAAACAGAGAAAAATTGTTATACATATATCGTGTATTTTATGTATATTTTTCTTTATTAGTTATTATGAAAACATACTGCTACGTAATAATGAAAGGAGTTATTGCATACAACTTGCTAAGATTTACCATTTTTGCTAACAATTCTCTATTTTAAAAATAAATTACTGATAATTTACTGAGCTTGTCAAGCCATTTTGGCCCTAAATGATTTAGCGAAATATAATTAAATTAAGATGTAAAAAATCTTTGTCTTTTTTCATTTTCTGATCCAATGAAATTGAATATAGTAAATACAATTACAAAAAGCCTTGTTAAAATCATGATTCTATTTGTTACATTAAAATTCATTAAATAAAAAAAAAAAAAAACAAAGGAAGATGGTATAGAAATCTGTTTATATTTTAACTAAATCGTATTTCATCAAAATAACTCAAGGGAGTTGCTAACAAAAATAATAGGTTTCGAGGGCTGGTATTTGATAATCTCTTGATTTTTTTAAAATCGTTACAAAGGGCCTTCGGGTAGTGCATCTCGATATATACCTTTCTTTCAACCATAGCAAACTTCTGTTTTACTGTAAAGTGATATTGCAATGCTGGCAGTGGAAGTTCTCCCTATCCTAAGCTGCTAAAGTGATATTGCAATGTTTTTAGCCCGCTGGGAAGCAATTTTAGATTACTTCCAACGCTACATGTCTGTCTCATGCATGCTGGGGGATCTTTTACCATTTACTCCAACTGTCATTCTGGCCCTGTTTTAATATCATATATAGAAATAAAAATTGCATTCATGACCCATACATCATAATAATCGTCCAGTCCAATGACAAAATTAATTATTTATGTTGATAATCATTTCATTGTTTCCTGATGTAAATAGCATCAGAGTTAAAAGCTTTTTGTTAGTGATATGCATTAGAAAAACATAGATCACTGTTTTCTGAAAGGTGGTTTATTATCTGACTATGATTCTCTGATCGACTATTTTCATGAGTTCATAGAAAGTATTGATGGAGTCAGTCAATCGGCACTCCACTTTATTACTGCCATTTTTACTTTTGTTATTGTTTTTCTTTAAAATACCATATCCTTAAAAGTAAAAAAAGAGATATTTACTGATTAAGAAGAGATTCCTGCATGTTTGTTAGATTTAATATATTTTACATAGTAATCCTTAGTAAACACAATTGAATCTCATATGAAGTTACTGCTTCCATATTTGTACATTAGTGCAAATGGAGTCTATCCTATTGGAGTGTGGATAGATGTGTGGTAAACCTATAAAGCCATCCAATTGGTTTTCCTATAAGTTTCTACCATTTTCTTAATGTTTTTATTAGTGTCTTGTTAGTTGGTTCAACAGGGCCATTGCCATGGGATAGTAGGCTAATGAGTGATGCAATTCAATTAAAATTACTTACAAAGGTCTCATGTATGTTGGGATAAGTAATGTGACCCATTATCCATTATGATCATCTTGGGGACTTTGAACTGTGCTAGTATTGTGGAGTTGTGATCAACCATCTGTGATAGCTAAAAAAATCCTAAGAAACAATATCGAAATAACAAATAAAATTTGAATTATTTTAGTATGTTATTAAATATTATGGAAATATAACTTTTAATAGGCATAAACTCCTGTTGTTAATTACCTTAACAATCATTAGGAACATCCTAAAATAAGAAACCTAATTAATAAAATAGAGACAAAGAAAAATGACATGATTACTTTAAGAAAAGGTTACATGGATTAAGTAGAAGTATACCATTACTTTACATTTTAAGGAATTTAAATTCATAACATGAAAGAGTATAAAATAAGAAAAAGATTGTGAAAGACTTGATGCTCGCTGTTGTCCCACTCTCGTACACTTGATCGAGTATAACTTATTTGGATAGGTGCTTAATTTGATCTTTGATGAGTATTGATAACTTTACTTGATTTTAAGGTGTGACTGATTGTCTTAACCTGTGTTAGTTGATGCTATTAGAATTTAAAGTATCACTGATGATTTTCTGCTTATTGTCAGTTAACTTCTTTTGATCTTTGGCTTAAGAGAATAGTTAATGGCCTTAGCTTATGTTAATTATCCTTAATTTGATAATTGATGGTTTTCAGCTTATAGTTGATTAGATTTGAAGCACCCTCAATGACTTTATACTTGTGTTGGTGAAATTTGAAGTATTATTGACAATTTTTATGCTTGTATCGGTTAACTTCTTTCGAACATAATACTTGTCTGATTGACTAAGAGAGTTCAAGCTTGCCTTAATTGATTTGATTTGAGAGAATGATTAATGGTATTGGCTTATACTAATTATTCTCGATTTGATTATCAACAACTTTTGAGCTTATGGTTGATTAAGTTTTAAGTATTACCGATAGCTTTGTGCTTGTGTTGGTAAGTTTGAAATATTACTGATGGCATTTATGCTTATGTCTGCTAACTTCTTTTAAACATAACACTTGTTTTATTAACTAAGTGAGTTTAAGTCTATCTTAGTTTAGTTTGATTTGAGAGAATGATTAGTAGTTTTAGTTTATATTAATTATTCTCGATTTAATATTGACGATCTCTTTGGCTTATTGTCAATTAAGTTTGAAGCGTCACCAATAGTTTCTATACTTATGTTGGTTGAGCTTGAACTGTTATCAATGGCTTCATTCTTGTTGTTAGTTGGCTTCTTTCAAATATAACATTTGGCTGATTGACTAAGCAAGTTCAAAACTATCTTAGTTTAGTTTGATTTGAGAGAATGATTAGGGCTTTGGCTTATTCTAATTATTCTTAATTTGATAATTGATAACTTTTTTGGCTTATTATCAATTATGTTTGAAGTGTTACCAATACCTTTTATGCTTGTCTTGGTTGAGCTTGAAGTGTTATTGATAACTTTATGCTTATTTTCGGTTGACTTTCTTTGAACATGGTGTTTGGTTGATTGACTAAACGAGTTCAAGCTTATCTTAGTTAAGTTTGATTTGAGAGAATGATTAACGACTTTAGCTTATACTAACCATTGCCTGTCTTAGTTCAATTTGATTTGAGATAATGATTATTGATTTTAATTTATACTAATCATTCTTGATTTGATAATTGATGACCATTTTGGCCTGCTGTTGATTAGGTTTGAAGTATGACCAATGGCTTTTATGCTTTTGTTGGTTGAGTTTAAAGTGTTATTAATGATTTTATGCTTGTTGTTGGTTGACTTCATTCAAATATGATGTTTGGTTGATTGACTAAATGAGTTTAAACTTGCTTTAGTTTACTTTGAATTGAGAGAATGATTTGCAGCTTTGACTCATGCTAATCATTCTTAACTTGATAATTGATGACCTTTTTGGCTTATTATCAATTAGGTTTGAATTGTTATTGATGATTTTATACTTATGTTGATTAATATTTTTCAAATATGTCATTTGGTTGATTGACTAAATGAGTTCAAGCTTACCTTAATTCAATTTAATTTGAGAGAATAATTAGCAGACTTAGCTTATGCTAATCATTTTTGATTTACTAATTGATGACTTTTTTGGTTTGTGTTAATTAAATTTGAAGCATCACTGATGACTTTATGCCTGTGTTAGTAAACTTTCTTTAAACATGACACTTGGCTGACTGACTAAGTAAGTTTAAGCCTACCTTTTTTTTATTTGAAATGGTTACCAGCCTTGGCTTATGCTAACCATTTCTGATTTAACAATATATGATGTTTTAAATTCTTATGGATCCATAATGGATCTTAAATCTAAATCTTATTGGGTTCTTATTGGATTCTTAATAGATCTTAAATCCAATTCTTATTAGGTTCTTATTAGATCTTTAATAAAACTTAGATCCAACATTTGTTAGGTTCTTATTAGATTATTAATGGATCTTGGATCCAACCCTTATTGGATTTTTATTGAATCTTTAATAGATCTTTGATTCAACCCTTAATGGGTTCCTATTGAATCTTCAATGAATCTTGGATTTAACCTTTAATGAGTTCTTATTACATCTTTAATGGATCTTGGATTCAACCTCTGTTAGATTTTTATTGGACCTTAGATCCAACTCTTAATAGATTCTTATTGGACTCTTAATGAATCTTGGATCTAACTTTTAATAGAT
Source organism: Trichopus zeylanicus subsp. travancoricus (assembly GCA_005019695.1). Lineage (NCBI taxonomy): Eukaryota > Viridiplantae > Streptophyta > Magnoliopsida > Dioscoreales > Dioscoreaceae > Trichopus > Trichopus zeylanicus. The sequence goes on from RXID01022204.1 coordinate 859,905, forward strand.
TCTTATTGAATCCTTAATAGATCTTAGATCTAACTTTTATTGGGTTTGAGTTTGAACCATGTTGGATCCTTATTGGATTTGAATTGGTTCGACCCATGTTAGACCCTTATTGGGTTTGGGTTTAATTAATGTTAGACTCTTATTGGATTTAGGTTTAACCTCTGTTGAACTCTTAATGGGTTTGGGTTTGATCCATGTTGGACCTTTAATGAGTTTAAATTTGACCTATGTTGGACCCTTATTGGGTTTGAGTTTGATCTATGTCGGTCCCTTAATAGGTTTGTGTTTGACCCATGTTAGACTCTCAATGGGTTTGAATTCGGCCCATGTTAGATTCTTAATCGATTTGGGTTTGACCCATGTTGGGTCCTTATTGGGTTTGAGTTTGAACCAAATTAGATCCTTATTAGGTTTGTGTTCAAACCAGTTGGCTTGAGTTTAACCATCTTGGACCCAATTTTATTTCATGATTTGGATTTGACTTGATCCTGAATTGGGTTTAGGCTCAGACCTGATTTGATTTTGGTTTAGGTTTGGGCCTGATTTGCTTCTTGTTTAGGTATGGACCTAATTTAATTTTGGTTCAAGTATAGACCTGATTTAATTTTGGTTCATAATTGGACATAATTTTGTTTTGATTTTGTTTTAGGTTTGGGCTTGATTTTGGTTTAGTTCAAACTTGATTTGACTCGATTAAGATTTAGTTCAAACTTAGTTACACTTGATTAGGATTTGGTTCGAACTCGATTTAACCCAATTAAGGTTGATTTGAACTCAGTTTAACTTGATTAGAGTTTGAGTTTGAGTTTGGTTTGATCCGATTAGGGCTCGAGTCTAAATTAATTTGATTTGGATGGACTTGATTTGAACATGATTGGAGTTGGGTCTAAATCAATTAGTCATGATTAGGGCTCGAGTTTAAGTCTATTTGATTTGGATTGATCTAATTAGGGTTAGGTCTAAACTAATTGGACCTGATTTGGTTTAGGTTGACCTAATTTGGATTTCGGTCCATTTGGGTCCATTTTGACTCGAATTTGGTGCATGAGTTTTATTCGATCAATTTCAAGTCTATTTGATGGTTCATTTGAATCAAATCGGTTTAGCTTAATCAGTTTACTGAATTTGGTCAAATCAACTTAACTTTAATATGGTTAAGTTAATTATTTTAATCGATTTATTTTAATCGATTTTATTTAATTGTTTAGAGAGCTCTTAGGATATTTGTTGATTGAATAAAATTTGGGCAAGTCGGGGAGCTGGGGCTTGAGTTAATTTGACTTTCAAACGAGCCTATAAGCTAATTTTGAGTCTATTGGACTTTCAAGCGAGGTCGTAAGTTAGCTTTTAATTGATTTGACTTTTACGTAAATATGCAAGTTGGCATTTAGTTAATTTGACTTTCAGACAAATTTGTATGTTAGTTTTGAGTCGATTTGACTTTCAAGTAAGTCTGCAAATTGACCTTAGTCAGTTTAATTTTCAGGAGAATCTGTAAGCTAGTCTTTAGTTGATTTAACTTTTAGGCTAGCTCACAAACTAATCTTGAGGTGATTTGACTTTTAGGCGAGCTTGTAAGTTGATTTTTAATTGATTTGACTTTCAAGCAAGGCCATCGACTAGCTTTAGGTAGAATGATATTCGGGAGCCCACAAGCTGATCTTAGGTTGGATGATATTCGGGCTGCCCGTAAGCTAGCTCTAGGTTGGTTGACGAAGGCATGTAAATCAACGTGAGAAAAAGTATTATTTTTTCATTTTTTTTCCTTTTTTTTCATTTGTTTCTTAAGTTGCAATAACTTTTTCCTTCCCTCCCCATAGCTAGTGACCATCTTCTTATATTATTATTATTATTATTATTATTTTATTCCTCTCTTCTTTCCTATATTTCTTCCTCCTCACTTCTTCTTTCCATCTTCCTTTTCCCCACCGTGCCAACCAACCTCCTCCTTACTCTTCATGGGATGATTTGGCCGAACATGGCTAAACCTGACCTCTAGTATCAGACGATGAAAAGTAGTGGTACAAGGAGGTGGCATGGACAAAGAGACCACCTCTCTAATAGCTTGGATGTGGTCCAAGCAAGGAGATCACACTTCCAAGTAGTGAGGCTGCACTTCTCTAGCTCAGAGGCGTATGCGGCTAGCTACCCTTGTTATCTTGGAGGCCCCATGGGTGGCGAGCCACCTCTCTCCAATGCTTTTGAAGTGGTGTAGGTGGTGAGTAGCTTGGCGGTGAAGGGAGGCGTGCAGGTGAGTATTTGAGTTAATTTTAGCCAAAAATCAAACTTAATTAAAATTTAGTCAGAATATGGAGTTGAATATTATTGGATTATGGCTTGAATGCGGATCTCAATGACCTAAATCATGGTCAAATTCGATAAAAAATTGAGTTCAATTTGAATTTGAATCATTGAAAAATTTGGGCTTGAACTAAAGTGGATTGAGTAGGCCAGATATTTGAACTCAAAATTTATCAAATATCTGGATAAAAAAAAATAAAACATCTTTATAAATAAGTTACTAAACTAAATATTTTGCAAATGGTTTCTGATCGGACTTTTCTTATGAATAAGTCTTTGAAATAGAAATTTTGCAAAGAAGTCCTTGAAAGTTCTAAAATTTCAAATCAATCCGCGCAAAATATAGGATTTACGAATAAGCTCTTAAAACTTTATATTCATAAATAAATTTTTGAATTTTCTAATTTTTATAAATAAATCAGTCGAAAATTTTTATTTGTAAATAAATCTAAATTTTATTCAAAAAAGAACTTGAATGTTTTAAAATTTTATAAATTGATCTTGTTTTATAAAAGACGGCTGAAATTCATAAAATTATATTTCAATTCAAAATTTTCTGAAAATTAATAAATATCCCCTCTGAAAATTCAACATTCAAAAATTATACATATTATGAATTTCTTTATTAAAAAATAAACCTCAATTAATGGATTACATGACATATCAAAATATAATCCATCATATATCATAATTCTACAATAATTTGAAATCAATTAATTAAATATTTAATCTTAAATTTTTTTAAGTCCTATAAATTAATGGAGATATTACAAGTAAATAGACAGAGAGAATGAAGGGGATCTGAAAGTCGTCGTCAGGAAAAAAAAAATCATCGAGAAGAAATCAGGGGCCAGAGCAGAAGAAAAATTTGGGTAATTCGCCACCCTTTCCTTTTCTTCTTAATTCTTTTCTTCTTCGTCGCCGACCTTCCCTGGCAAAGTTCTCCTCCACTATCTTCCTTTGCGCCCTGTTCCGTGCCGGTGCCTTGTGCCATTGCCGCATCACCTCTTCGAGCAATCCCTCCAGCCATCCACATCCATCAAAGCTAGGACCTTGCCATCACCACCCGTGAGCTCCGGCCTTCACCCCGCTGCAGTCGCCTCTAGACTTGCCGCGACCCTGCTTCGTGCCGTATAGGTCACCTCCATTGTCGGTCGGCTGGGCTCTGGTGTAGCACCACTGCCATACCCCTGCATAGGCAGACTTCTCGCCGACCTGAACGCCGGAGGCCACTTGCAACCGATTCCCTACGGACGATATGGCCACACGGACCCTGACAGTTGGCTCGCCTGTGCCCCAACTACATTGAGGACCCCCTAGCCAAAGAAGAAGTCGCGTCAGTCCCTCTTGATGCCCTATCCGGCTGGCCTGTACTAGAGTTTGCGTTGCTTCACCGACCTCTTTCCTTGCACCTCGGAGCCAACCGTCACCTTGTGAGCCGCCTCCACCGGGAACCGGCCCCCCTCCCATGCGGCCTCACGCTAATCGTGCTTGCAAGCTGCCTCCACCCTGAATCGGATGTTTTTCCCTTGTAGCCATTGACCCGACCTCGCCAGGCATTGCTCGAGCCGCTTCTGCCATGGATTGGCTACTGTCGGCCCTCCTCCACGGCCGTCCCGTCGGAGAAAGAAAGAGGCCAGATCCGGCCATGTTGAGAGAAGAGAGAGGCGGGGCCCGAGCTTCTCCCAACGCTACCATCGCTGGAGAGAGAGGCCAGATTTTGGCTGGGTTTAGCCAGATCCAGTCGCAAGGGATGGAAGAGGAGCTCGGAGATGAGGACCAAGTAAAAAGAAAAAAAATCAGGAGGGAGGAGAAGAATAGGGCAAGGGAGGAGAAACAGAGAAATAGAAGAAAAGAAAAGTAAAAAAAGATTATTGGACCAAAAACATTCGGCCAAGAATGAGAAAAGAATTTTTTTGTCTCAATTTTTATGTCATTACTATCACTATTATCTTTGGTTTTCGATTCATTGATGAAATTTAATTAACACTGCGGTCACTGATGGTCTTTTGTGCATTAACAGGTTCCATCACTATCGCAGTCACTGAAGACTTTATGCATTAGCGAAATTCCACTAATATTGCGGCCACCTACGATCTCCTGTGTATTGACGAACTATCATCACCACCTACCTAGAGTCAATCCTGAGTTTGTCCAAAAGTCAATTTTAGACTATGTCTATCTTGTGAGCTTGCTGAACGTCTATTTGGACTAAACCTAGTTTGCAAGATTATTAAACGTTTGTTCGGACTAAGGTCAGCTTGCGAACTGGCTGAATGTTTATTTAGACTAAGGTTAGCTTGCGGACTCGCTGAATATCTATTCAAAATAAGGTCAACTTGAGAATTTGCCGAAAGTCTATTTAAAATAAAGCCAACTTGTGAGCTCGCCGAATATCAAATAGGACTAAGGTTAGCTCATGAGATCGTCGAATATCTATTTAGAGTAAGGTCAACTTGTGAGTTTATCAAATGTCTACTTAGATTAAGAGCAGCTTGTGAACTCACCGAACGTTTAATCAGACTAAGGCTAACTTGCGAGCTTGCCAAATGTCTATTCAGATTAAGCCCGACTTGTGAACTCGCCAAATATTTAATTGGATTAAAGCTAGCCCACATCTTTATCGAATTTCTATTCAAAGTAAGACTAGCTTGTAAGCTTACTGGATGTCTAATTGGACTAAAGCTAGCCCATGGACTGACTGAATATTTATTTGGACTATGACTAGCTTGTGCTGAGCATCAATTCAGACTAAGGCTAGCTTGCGAGCTCGCTGGACATCTAATCTGATTAAGGCCAGTCTGCGGGCTCACTGAATGTCTATTCAGACTAAGCGTAACTTGTAAGCTCATCGAAGGACTATTCAGAATAAGGCCAGCTTGCAAGCTCATTGAACATTTATTCAAACTAAGGCCAACCCATGAGCTTGTTGAACGTCTAATAAGATTAAGGCTAGTTTGTAAGCTTATCAAATATCTATTTGGACTAAGACCAGGTTGTTGGCTCGTTGAATGCCTATTCAAACCAAGGCCAATCCGTGGGCTAGTCCAAAATTATCATAACAGCTCGAGGACTCTCAAACTAAATCAATTAATACGAATTGAATACATGAAGGTGATTCAATCATATTAAACACAAGTGGACTCAGCTAGAAGAAATAAATAGAGCTAAATTGACTTAAATGGACCTAAATTGATCAAATAGATGGACTAGAATCTAAATTAATTTAATTGAAACTAAATTAGCTCAGACTTAATTATAATTGGGTTCAGATCAGGTTAATTCAGAATCAAGTGAAGTTTAAATCAAATCCTATTTAGGTCGAACTAAGCTCGAATCAAACCCTAATGGGATCAAATCAAGTTCAAATCAAAAGTTGATTGGGTCAAATTAAACTCAAAGTCAAACTAGAACTAGGTCAAACTTGAACTAAAATTAAGCTAAACTAAATAAACTTGAATTTGAACCAAATTCCATTAAGATGTAAACCTAAGCCCAATAAAGATTTAATATGAGTTGAACCCAAATCCATCAATGGGTTGGAACAAAATTCATCAAGGGTTGGGTCTAACATCCACTAAGGATCCAATAAGAATCCGTTCAGGGTCAAACCTAAGAAGAGTCCATCAAGAACTTATCAATCCAAGGTCTATTAAAGGTACAATAAGAACTTGCAAAGGGTTTGGATCTAAGATTCATTAAGGATCCATTAACAAACTGATAAGGGTCTAAAATAAGGCCGAACTTGACTTGAACCAAATGAAACCAGACTCGAGTTAAAATTAAGTTTTGAACATTGAACTAAATTCAAAATCAAACTTGATCGAAACTAGTATTGCTCCAACTAAAGGTAATGATTAGCATTTGATAAATGTTCTTTTGAAAATCAAAGCCAAGCTTGGCAAATTGAATTCGTACATTACTATCAATACTAATAATGATTTTATGAAAGGATATTTCATATGATTCCCTTGGTTAGTCTCATGTCCCTCTATGGCTGTGGTAGTGTGCTCATGACAATGACATTTGATTTTATAGAGTATTAGAGTGAACTCAATCACCAAAGGTTCTAGGAAGAAAAAATTAGAACATATCATTATCTTCCGAGAAGGAGTTATTGAATTATAATTCAATCAAGTTTTGAACATTGAATTAAATAAAATTAGACTCAAATTGAAATCGGGTTCTGAATATTAAATTGAACTTGAACTTAAGTCATATTAGTTTGCATGGAACTAGACAAGGTCAAACTGAATCCCATTGGGTGTGCTAAACCTTCGCTAACACTTCAAGGCTATGAACAATTAGTAATATTACTATCCTGACCCAAACCATAGCTAGTCCAAATAGAACTAAACTGGGTAAAATTGATTCCTACTCGGTGTACTACAAAAGTTCTTGGTGGTACTCTGAGGCTATGCCCAACTCCATGAGAACTGGGTAATGCTACTTTCAAACTTATGAAGTTATCGCTTATACCTCATTAGCAATGAAAACACTTCAAAACAAAAGAATATGTCACCTATGTCTCATTGGCCATGGAAATACTTTAAAATTAAAGATGTTATCATTGATGTCTCATCAGCTATGAAAACACTTCAAACTCATGAAGTTATCGCTTACGCCTTATTAGGTAAAAAAATACTTTAGACTCATGAAGTTATCATCTACACCTAATTGGCTATGAAAATACTTCAAACTCATAAAGTTATCATCTATGCCTCATTGAATATGAAAATACTTCAAACTCATAAAGTTATCGCTTACACCTAATTGGTTATAAAAATACTTTAAACTCATGAAGTTATCACTTATGTCTCATTGGCCATAAAAATACTTCAAACCAAATGAAGTTATTGCTTATGTCTCATTGGCTATGGAAATATTTCAAATCAAATGAAGTTATTGTTTATACCTCGTTAACTATGAAAATACTTCAAATCAAATAAAGTTATCACCACTGCTTTATTAGTTATGAAAATACTTCAAATAAAATAAAGTTATCACCAATGTCTCATTGGCTAATGGAAATACTTTAAATCAAATAAAGTTATCACCTACACTTCATTGGTTATGAAAAAACCTTCAAACCCATGAAACTATCACCTACGCCTTATTAGTTATGAAAGTACTTCAAACTTATGAGGTTTTCACTTACATCTTATTGGCTATAAACATTTTAAACTCATGAAGTTATCATCTATACCTAATTGGTTATGAAAATACTTCAAATCAAATGAAGTTATTACCTACACTTTATTGGCTAATGAAAACTCTTCAAATCAAATGAGGTTATTGTCAACGTTCAACGCTATTGGAAATACTTCGAACTTCTCTCATTTTCTTCCTTGTTTTATCGGACTACACCACTAATATCTATCGAGGATCAAGTCAAGACCCATTCGGGTTAGACTCCATGTGGTCCAACATAAGAAAGTGGGACAATAGCACACATCAAAGCTTCATTTTTTACTTTTACTTTTTCTTTATTTCTTTCATATTTTTATAATTTTATATTAAAATTTGTTGTGAAGTGAGGGTATTCTTGCTTAAGTCATGTACTATTTCCTAAAATCAATTGAATACTTTTATTTTATTTTTATGTCTCTATTTTATTAGGTAGGTTTCTTGCTTTAGAAGGGTTTTGATAATTGTCGGGGTAATTAATAACAGGGGCTTGCATCTATTGAAAGTCAATATTTTTACAATATCTGATAGCATATTTTAAATTAATACACTTTGATTTATACATTGTAATCACTCTTGGGGGTCTCTACTATTTCAGATTGTTGAAACAAATCTCACAGTAAACAAGGTAGAGGCTGGTGGAGGCAGTAGGTCAAACTATGAGCAGGAGCAATATGGGTACAATGGTGGGGTTCTAGCCAGATGTTTCAACTAGGAGCTCTAGATGTGATCATATGTGGCTTAGTCAAAATAGTTTGTGCATAAGGTGATAATGATCAGAGGTTCAGGTGGAGATGGTGGCAGGCCAGTGAGTTATTCTTGATGGTGTCAACCTTCCTCTACTAGGTTGCCATGATGAGATCAAGGGGTTATTGTTGTTATCATCTCCGAGCATATTGAAGGGGTTCACTATGGCCATATTCATTGATACAGGGCTTAGATCTTAGTTGGAGGGGACTAGATGAAATCCTTGCTTCAAGATATCATCCTTCACGGATCAATCACCATAAAACCCTAGATTGGAGGTAGAGCGAAAGTAGGAGCTTGTAACATGGTTCAGGTGACCGCACCTTGCCTAAACTTGGGTAGTTGGCTACAAGCAAAGGCAAGTGAGGTCACAGGTGGCTGCTGTTTTGGCCGATTTTGGCTATACCTAAACTTAATCAAAGTTTAGTCAGAATATAGAGTTGAATGCCATTGATCAAATTAGACTTAAATCATGGCCAAATTTGATAAAAAATTAAGCTTCATTTGGACTCAAATTATTGAAAAATTCAGACTAAAACTAAATTAAGCCAGTGGGCTAAGTGAGTTAAATATTTGGATTAAAGTTGAGCCCAAAATTCATCAAAAGTTTGAGCTGAAAATGGAAAATATATAATTTTTACAAATGAATTTTTGGATTGGATAAATTTTTGTAAATAATTCCCTGGCCAAATTTTTCTTATGAATAGGTCCCTAAGATGGAAATTTTTGGAAGAAAATCCCTAAAATCTCAAAATTATAAATTGATCCCTACAAAATCTAGGATTTGTGAATTAATTTTCAAAATTTCATATCCATAAATAAAACTTTAAAATTTCTATTTTTTACAATAAATTCCCTAAAATTTATAAAATTATAATTTAGTTTAAATTTTTTGAAAAACTTATAAATAATTTTCTTATAAATTTAATATGACAAGTGGATATGATTTTTTAATTTTCTTTCTCATCCACAATAAAAAAAATTGCATTTATCTATATCCAAATCAAAACAACAAATTCACATCCATAACTAATTAAAAAAACAAATTCTCATCCATAACTAATTCAATAAAAAAATCCTTATTCATATCCACGATTCAAATTTTAGAATGAAGATTGATTTGATCTTCTCGACACCTATAAAGCCCCTTCCAAACGTGCAAAATAGAAGGAGGCAAAAAAAGAAAGGTGATGGAAAGAAGGTGGGTGAATTTGGGACTACAATAGAGAAGTCAAAAATTAAATACAATCTGGTGAGTTTTTGTTAGTTAGCTTTCTTCTTTGTCTCATCCTTCTCTATATGCTTCTACCCTTCCTTTATTTTCCTTGAGGTACTTGCTGCCTTGCCCTGCTATGAGCCTACCCACATCTTATGCATGAAGCAGTTTCGGCTGGAGTCCCTTGCTAGAACATTTGGATGGCCTCCTCCCCACTTGTAGTTGCGCCATGGCTTTCTTTATGCTAGTATACCAATGGAAGCCGCATACGCGCTCACTATCATCCTACTGCCATGGCCCCAAGTAACTCACCGATGCAGTTCTTGCCACCTTGAGCCTGACTGGTTATGGCCTACCACCCTCTCCTTGCTCCGGACATCACTATAGCACCACACGCTCACCATCCATCTCTTCATGGCTGATCATCGTGAGGAAAGCCCAGCTCTAGCTATCACCATGTTCTTCGTCGTTCACTGTAGAGAGAGAGCAGGATCCAACTTGATTCAATCATATTCGGTCGGGAGGTGGTAAGGCCCTTACTTTCATTCCTTGGTCCTTTGGTGAAGGGCCAAAAAAAAAAGGAGATGGAGTTTAAGAAGAGGATAAGATGATACTTGAGAAGAAGATCCAACAAGAAAAAAGGAGGAAAAGTAGGAAAGAGAAAATAAAAAAAAAGAAAAAAAATGTGTCCTATTGGTTGTCAGTTGTAGGGAAAATAGGGAAAGAGAAAAAAGAGAACAATTTGTGGCAAAAAAAGGTTGTAGCAAGAAAAGTATAAAAAAATTCTCCTCATTTCGATTCATCCCCACTAACCTAGGACTGACCTGTAAGGTCACATAAAAGTTAATTCAACTAAAGGCCAATTTGCAAATATGTCTAAAAGTCAATTCTGACTAAGGATTAGTTTACAGACTCATCTGAAAGTTAATTCAACTAAGGGCTAGCTCATGGGCTCACTTAAAAATTAATTTTGACCAAGGGCTAGCTTGCAGATTTATTTAAAAGTTGATTCTAACTTAAAGCTAGTATGTAGGCTTGTCCAAAAGTTAATCAGCTTAGGGCTTGTTCATGGACTAGCCCAAAAGCTAATTTTGACTCAAGACCAGCTTGTAGGCTCACCTAAAAGTCAATCAATTTAGGGATAGCCCGTAGGCTCATTGAAAAATCAATTCAAACTCAAGGCTAGCTCACAAGCTTGCCTAAAAATCTAATCGATTCAAGACCAATTTTCATGTTCGTTGAAAAATTAAATTGCAAATTGACTAAAAATCAACTTGTGAACTTGTCTAAAAGTCAAATCGACTCAGGGTTAGCCTGTGAGCTTATCCAAAATCATTATAACTAATCGATAGCTTGAGGGCTCTCTAATCAAATTGATCGAATTAATTAACAAAAATTGATTAAATGATTGACTTGATTTAAACCAAGTCGATTCGACCAAATTAAGTAAACGGATCAAATTAAATCAATCCGACTCAAACAGACCACCAAGTGGACCTAAATTAATTAAATAAATAGAGCTCGTTCAAATTGGATTAGACCTAAACCTAATATGGTGTTGATTTGCTCAATCCAAATCAAGTTGGTTTAGACCCAACCCTAATTAGTTTTAAGTTGGGTCAACCTAAATCAAATTAGCCTAGACCCAACTCCAATTAGGTTCAGATCATGTCAATCTAAACTCAAGCCAAGTTTGAACCAAACTTTAATTGGGTCAAACCAAGTTAAACCTAATCAAGTTAAACCAAATTCAAACCAAACTCGACTTGGGTCAACCAAATTTAAACCAAAGTCTAATTGGGTTAAGCCATGTTTGAATCAAACCCCAATTTGGTTAACTAAATTCAAATCAAACTCTAATTGGATTGAATTAAGTTTGAACCAAACCCTAATTGGGTCAAACCAAACTCAAACTCAAACCCTAATCATGTCAAACTTGAATCAAAATCAAATCAAATCTGAACCAAAATCAAGTCAAACCTAAACTAGAACTAGGTTAAACTTGGACCATAACCAAGTTGAATCTAAATCTAAATCAAAACCAACTTGAACTTGAATCCAAGTCCATTAAGTTTTGAACTCGAACCCAATAAGGATTCATTTGGTAATGGGTTAAGGTTAAGGTCAAGCCTAATATTAGTAAACCATTTTTGTAAACTATTATTTTTTTTCTAAATTAGCCCTACAATAATTTAAATTTTAAAAAATTAATTATTTTTTAATAATAATTTAATTTAATAGTAGTGTAAAATGATTAATATTAATTTTCTTAGAAAAATTTAAATAATTGCTAGCCTTGACCTTGACCGCTTTCCAAACAAGGGTTAGATCTAATATTCATTAAGGATCCAATAAGAACCAAAATAGGGTTAGATCTATGATCCATTAAGGATCTAATAAGAACATAATAAGGGTTGGATCTAAGATCCATTAAGGATCTAATAAAAACTAGGTTAGGATTGGATTCAAGATCCATTAAGGATCCAATAAAAAACTCATTAATGATCAAATTTAAGATCTATTAAGGATCCAATAAGAATCCATTAAGGGTTGGATTCAAGATCTATTAAGGATCCAATAAGAACTCATCAAGGGTTAGATCCAAAATCATTTAAAGATCTAATAAGAATCCGATCAGTATTGGATCTAAGATCCATCAAGAATACATCAAGAACCCAATAAGGGTCCAACACAAGGTCGAACTTGACTTAAATTTAATCAAATCAAACTTGATTGAAACCAAGTTTTAAAGATTGAACTGAATCAAATTAGACTTAATTAAAATCAAGTTTTAAACATTGAATTAAATCAAATTAGACTTGATCAAAATCAAGGTTTAAATGTCAAATTGAATCAAACTAGACTTGATTGAAATCAAGTTTTGAACATTGAATTGAATCAAATCAGACTTGAAATTAGGTTCTGAACATTGGACTAAATTAAATCAGACTTAAATCAGAATCAAGTTCTGAATATTGAACTGAACAAAATCATATTTAAACCAAAATTAAATTTGAACTTCAAACTGAAATGAAGTTAGGGTCAATTCAATTTCAAATCAATTATGGTTAGTTGACAGCAAGCTCAAAGTTATCAACAATACTTTAAAATCCTAATCGATACAAGTCAAGAACGACTGTCAATTATCAAATTGAGGATTATTAGCATAAGCTCGAGTCAGTTAGTTAGCCAAATGCTTTATTTGAAGAAAGTCGACTGGCAATATGCATAAAAGTTATTAATTGCATTTCAAGATCAACCAACACAAGCTTAAAAGCTATTGGTGATATTTGAAAATTTAATTGACAATACACTAGTGAGACTATCAATTATCAAATCAGAAATTGTTAGCATAAGTCAAATCTACTTACCATTTTAAACTAAACTAAGGGAGGTTTAAACTCACTTAGTCAGTTAACCAAATTTCTTGTTCAAAAAAGTCAAATAATAATAAGTATAAAGCTATTGGTGATGTTTTAAATCTAATCGATAATAGCTAATAGGCTATCGATTATCAAATTAAAAATAATTGGCATAAACTAAGATTGCTAATCATTCTCTCAAATCAAAGATCAAAAGAAGTCAACTAATAGTAAGTAGAAAGTCATCAATAATACTTTAGATCTTAATAGGACCAATTGACACAACTCAAGATAGTAAGCCATAGCTTGAAATCTAGCAAAATTATTAGTATTAGCTAAGCATCAAACTAAGGCCCATTTGAGTCAAATTTCACTCGGTCAAGTACACAGCAGGCAACAGTGGTGAACATCAAGCCTTTTCCCACTTTCTTTCCCATTTCATGCTCTTTAAGATTATGAACTTAAATTTGTTAAATTGTAAAGTAATGATATATCCTTACTTAAGCCATGTAATTCCTTTCTTAAATCAATCAAAACAATGTCTTTTCTTTGTGGGATTAAAATTGACCAACAAGGATAGTGAAAGGCCCAAAAGAGTAATCTAGAAATAATAAAATAAAAATATGAGTGGTTTGAATGTGCAATCAGACGTTGTAGGAATATGACTTCTAATAAGTGCATGCTACTCTTGTTAATTATCCCGAAAATTCTCCAGAACCTCATATAGTGAGAAACATAACTAATAAAATAGAGACACAAAGAAGAGAAAATATAATTTGATTGATTTAAGAAAGGGATTACATGGCTTAAGTAAGGACACACCCTCACTTTATAATTTAAAGAATTTAAATGCATGAATGACATAAAATAAGAAAGGGAATGAGAAGAGCTCGATGTTTGCTATTGGCTCATCCTCGTATACTAGACAAAGTAGAATTTGACTTGGATGGGTCTTGATTTGATCTTTGGTAAATGCTAATTCCCTGATTTGATGGCATCGTTTGATGGGGATATGGAAGGAGATGAGAATAGGAGAGTCTTGAAGTGTGGCTGACAGCTTTGAGCATACTGGCAATTAACTTTCTTTGATAGCATCACTTATGGTGTATCAGGTTTATCTCAAAGTGTTACCGATAGTTTTGAGAGTTGGCAATTAACTTCTTTTGATTTGAAGTTTTTCTAATAGCCTTGGGCATTGGCAATAACTTCTCTTGCTTTCAAGTGTTTCCATTAGCCAATAAGGAATTAGCGATAACTTTCTTTGTCTTGAAGCATTTCTATTAGCTAATGAGGCATTGGTGTTAACTTTATTTAACTTGAATTATTTTCATTAACTGATGAGGTATTGACGATAATTTCATTTGGTTTGAAGTATTTCCGTTAGCCAAGAGACATTGGCTATAACTTTATTTAATTTGAAGTGTTTGGAGCATTACTAATGCTTTTGGGTTGGCTTAGCTTGAAAGATGTATAATCATCCACTCCTGGGTTGACTAGCTTCAAAGTGTGACCAATGACTATAAGAATATTATTAATTAACTTTGATCAAACAAGATATTTGGTTGACTAAATAAGTGAGTTCAAGCCTTTCTTTAGTTCAATTTGAAATAGTAATTGATGGCCTCTAAGGTGTGTTGTCAATTGAATTTGAGGTGTTATTGATAGCTTTGAGCTTTTTGTTGACTAACCTTGACTTGATTTTGATTGAGTCTAATTCAGTTTTTTTGAAGTTCAAACTTAATTTTGGTTTAAGTCTAATTTGATTCGGCTCAATATTCAAAATTTGACTGAATTACGATTCACTAACCACATCCTGAGGGATAATGATATGTTTTGATTTTCCTCTTCCTTGAACCTTTGGTAATTGGGTTTGCATTTATGATTTATAGCATAACTAGGGGAACCATATAAAATATCCATTCCCAAAATCACTATTGGCATTGATGGTGAATGTTTAATTTGTAATAGCAAATTAATTTGATTCACCAAGCTTGGCATTAATTTTCAGTAGAACATTTGCCAAATCTAAAAGGAGCAACATTAATTTTTGATCCGAGTTTGATTCAATTCAATATTCAAAACACAATTTTGGCTTGAGTCTGATTCATTCAATTCAGATCGAGTTTGATCTTATATTGGGCTCTTATCAGATTCAGGTTTGCATCTTAATGGACTTTGGTTCAAGTCCAAATCAATTTAGGTTTAACTTGGTTTTGGTTCGGGCTCAGCTTGGTTTAGGTTCAAGTTTGACCTGGTTTTGATTCAGGTATGACTTGGCTTTGGTTTGAATTAAACTTGAGTTTGATTTAGTCAATTAAAGTTAGTTTGAACTTGATTTTACCCATTTAGAGTTTGGCTTGAACTTAATTCAACTCAATTAGGGTTTGATTTTAAACTTGATTTAACCCATTTAGGGTTTGATTCTAGCTGGTTCAACTAAACTAGGGTTCGATTCAAATTTGGTTTGACCAAATTAGTCCTTAGTTTAAATTTATTTTGACCAAACTAGGGTTTGATTTAAACTTAATTTGCTTTTAGATTAACTCGATTTGAGTTATTTTGGGTTCTTTGGATTTGGGTCCAATTTAATTTGAGTTTTAGTTCATGAACTTGATTAACTTAGGTCTATTTAATAATTCATTTGAGTCAATATGACTTTATTTATTCATGTGATTGAATCACTTTAATTTACTCAATTCATATTGATCGATTTTGTTCAAGGGCCCTCAGGCTTCATAATGATGTTACAATAAACCTACAAGCTGGCCATAAGTTGATTGATTGTCGGATGAGAATATACATTGGCCCAAAATTATTTAACTTTTGAGTAAAACCGCAGGCTGGCCCTAAGTTAATTGATTTTTGACAAGATCGTAGGCTGGTCTTAAACCATTTGACTTTTAAACGAGATCGTAGGCTAACCCTAAGTCGATTAGTTGTCAAATGAGATCACAAGCTGACCCTAAAGTATTTGACTTTTGGACGAGGCCATAGGCTGACCTTAAATTATTTAACTTTTATATGAGACCATAGGCTGACCCTAAGTCAAATTGTTGGGCGAGACTACAAACTGACCCTAAACTGTTTAATTTTCAAACAAGACCGTCTATTGGCTCTAAGTTGGTTGGTTGTCGGACTTGACTGCAGGCTAATCCTAAATTATTTTGACTTTCGGGTGAGACCATAGGTTAGCTCTAAATCCATTGGTTATCGGGTTAGACTGTAGTTTGACTCTAAACTATTTGACTTTCAGGTGAGATCGCAGGTTGACCCTAAGTCGATTAGTTGTCAGATGAGAATACAAACTAACCCTATGTATTGTCAAGTGAGACTATAGACTAGCCCTAAATAGTTTCGACTCTTGGGTGAGACCACAGATTAGTTCTAAGTTAATTAGTTGTCAGATGAGATGACATGCTGATTCTAAATTGTTTGGGTGAGATCACAAGATGGTCCTAAACTATTTGACTTTTAAATGAGACCATAGATTGATTCTAAGTCAAAAATTAATTTTTGGATAAGCCCGTAGGCTACTCTTAGACCGTTGGTATAGACAAGCAATTCGAGCCCAAATTTCTTTTTTTTTTTGTTTTGCTATTAGCCAATGTTTCCCTGTTTTTAAGGTCAATAAAACTCCCTTTTTCTTTTCTATTTCTTCTTCCTCCATCTTCAATCCCAAAATCCTAGCTCCTCTTCTTTTCTTCCATTTTCTTCATAGAGCTAGCCCCTCCCCTCTTTCTTGATCTTCATCTCCACTAATTCTAGGTTGGGTCTAGTCAGATCTTGGTCGGATCTAATTGCAAACATTGGTGAATGAAGGCTACGTGCGTGGAGCTCAGGGAGCCAGCAAGCGGAACCATAGAGTGGGCTAGAGTGGCTGATGGCGGCTGTGCTCATGCTGGTGAGAGGCGAGGTTAGTGGAGCTTTACAATGATTGTAGAGGTGAAGGATGGCAGGTAGGCAGGCACGAAACAGGGCTAGCGTGCATGAATTTTGGTAGGGTGACGTGACGAAATAGGGAGTTTGGCACGGTTGTGGTGGAGGGTGGCATTCTTGATGGAGCAAGGGGGAACAGTGAGAGGGCGTTGAGCTCGAGTTAGTATGGTGGAGTTCAGAGGTGTGAGATGGTAGAGGAGAGATGAGGTAGTTGATAAGTATCAAGAATATGAGATTAGAGTGACAGGGTCATTGAGGGAGTTCAAGGTTGCATGACACTATCGGGACATGGCCATGTTCAAGTAGATCTAGTCTGTTATAATGTCAGGTGTGATGAATTAGTCCCACATCTGATATTGGATAGAGTCCAATATATATAATGAAAAAGGTCCATATCCCATGAGCTTAAACTTTTGGGATGATTTGATGTCCTACTTACTATATTGATCTGGTTTGACACTCTTTTGACTCCCCAATAAATGGAATTAGAGCTTCAGGTTCAATATGTCTACTATGAAGTTTGATGCAGAGAAATTCAATGAAAAATAAGGATTTCCTATTTGGCAAGCAAGAGTTTATGTAATTCTTACTCAACAGGAGTTGAGAAACACATTGGAGGACGTCAAGTCTGAAGATGTAATAGAAAGTGTCTGGAAAAATCAGAAGGCTAGTGCACATAGCACAATCATTCTCAGTCTCACTGATGAGATACTCTATCTATTTCTTGATGAAACATCACCTTCAGAGCTATGAAAAAAGCTAGAGAAATAATATATGAGTAAGTATATTTCAAATCAAGTATATGTAAAGTAGAAGCTCTTCAATTTTTAAATGAGAGAAGGTATGAATATAGTTGATCATCTTAATGCTTTTAATAAACTAGTCTCTCAATTGTTAAGCATTGATATTAAAATTAAAGATGAAGATAAGACAATTATTTTATTATTGTCTTTACCTCCTCCTCTTGAGAATCTGAAGACAACTCTCATGTATGGTAAGGATTTAAAATTTAATGATATTTCTGCTACCCTTCTATCTAATGAATATTTAAAAAAGATTGAAGGGCATATGTCATATTCAGAAGCATTAATTGCTAGAGGTCGTACTAAAGAAACATCAAAGACGGGTCATTCTAGATCCAAATCCAAAGAAATAAATTGCAGGTATTGTAAGAAGATAAGGCATATAATTAAAGAGTGTTGGAAGCTCAAAGTAAAAAAAGAAAGAGAATCTTAGTTTAAAGAGCAAGCCAAAGAACAAGTGTTAGTTACTGAAGGGAATTCTGATAATGATTATGGTAATGTTCTCTCTATTAGTTCTGATTTTGATCATTACCATGATACTTAGATTCTCCATTCTGGTTGTTCTTACCACATGTGTCCCAATAAAGATTGACTTGAAGACTACAAGTCTTATGATAGTGGATTAGTTTTGATGGGTAATAACAATCCATGCAAAATTGTTGGAATTGAAATAATGAAAATTAAGATATTTGATAATATTATTAGAACTCTTACTGATGTTAGACATGTTCCTGATTTGAAAAATAATTTGATCTCTTTGGGTGCTTTGGATTCTACTGGTTATAAGTATTCTACTAAAGGTGACGTTTTTAAGGTTGCTAAAGGCTCATTGATAGTGATGAAGGGCCTAAAGCATAGAAATTTGTATGAGTTAGTAGGAAAAACTATTGGAGGTAGAGTAGCAATTTCTCAGGCTTCTTCTTCTGATATGACTCACTTATGGCATATGTGTCTCGGTCATATAAGTGAGTAAGGTTTAACTGAGCTCAAAAAAAAATTACTGAAAGGTCTCAACTCATGCAAATTAGATTTCTGCGAGCATTGTCTCTATGTTAAACAATCTAAGATAAAATTTAATACCAGTACTCATTGCACTAAAGGCTTAATTGATTATATTCATTCTGATGTGTGGTGCTCTTCTATTCCATCAAAATTTGGTGCTCATTATTTTGTTAGTTTTATTGATGATTTTTCTAGAGTGTGGATTTATTTTTTGCATCACAAAGCTGAAGTATTTTTCTATTTTCAAATAGTAAAAAACTTTAGTTGAAAAAAGGACTGATAAAAAAATCAAATACCTCAGAAGTGATAATGGCAAAGTGTACAAATCAACAGAGTTTCTCAAATTCTTTGAAAATCAAAGCATCAAACGCCACTTTACCATCCCAAGAAAACCTCAATGAAATGGTGTGGCTGAAAAGATGAATAGAACTTTGTTAGAGAAAGCACGTAGTATGCTCAGTATAGCTAATCTTGACAAGGATTTTTGGGCACAAGCAGTCAATATAGCATGCTTCATTGTAAATCGCTCTCCTTAGACAATCATTAATTACAAAACTTCTGAAGAGGTATGGGCTAGTAAACCTAGAAATTATTCTTCTTTAAAGATTTTTGGTTGCCCTGCTTATGTGCATGTCGTCAAGGATAAGTTAGATGCGCATTACAAAAAGTATACCTTCCTTAGTTATGCCAAAGGTGTTAAGGGTTATTGTTTGTGAGATCCAACTATTTCTAATGTAATTATTGAAAAGATGTAGTGTTTGATGAAAGTGTTATGTTAAAATCTCTCAAGAAAGGTCTCAATGATAAAATGCAAGTGGAGGTGGAGCATGTAGTTTCTTCGGAAGAAGATGCTCAGAGTGTGTCAAACTCTCAAGAAAATTCTAAGAATCAAATTTTTGAGGGGTCTCCATTTCGAAGATCCCAAAGAAACATAAAGCCACCCGAAAGGTATGATTTTGAAGATATGGTAGCCTTTGTTTTAGTTACTGATAATGACGATTCTTCTTCCTATAAAGAAGTAGTGTAGGATAAGAATTTTTTAGTGATAAGCTCTTATGAATGAAGAGATGAATTCCCTTCAAAAGAACTATACTTGGGACTTGGTGAAATTATCTGAAGGTAAAAGAGCAATTGGTTGCAAGTGAGTATTTCAAAAGAAAAAGGATTCCTCTGAGATAGATGGTGTTAAATTCAAGGCCCGTTTAGTTACAAAAGGGTATTCAAAAAAGGAGAGTATTAGCTTTAATAAAATTTTCTCTCTTGTAGTTAAACACACATCTATTCATTTTCTACTTGCTTTAGTAACTTTTCATAATCTTGAGTTAGAACAGTGTGATGTCAAAATTGCCTTTCTATATGGAGAATTAAAAGAGCAGATTTTTATTCAACAGCTTAAAAGATTTATCCAAGAAGGCAAAAAAAATTTTGTTTGCAAGTTGAACAAATCACTTTATGATTTGAAACAGTCTCCAAGGTAATGGTATAAAAGGTTTGATAGTTTTATGCTGGGATAAGATTTCATCCATTACAAACATGATTGCTGTGTCTATTTTAAGATGCATGCTAATAACTCATTTATTATATTGCTTCTTTATGTTGATGATATGCTTATCGTTACTCAAGACATATCTCTACTTAATAATCTAAAATTTAAAATGAAAAATGAATTTGAGATAAAAGATTTAGGTGCTATAAGGAAGAGTCTCGATATGGAGATTGATCAAGATTGAAAGCATGGCAAATTATGGCTCAAACAGAGCAAGTATCTCAAGAAGATTATTTCTCATTCTCACATGCAGAATTCAAAATCTGTCAGTACTCCTTGACATCTCACTTCAAGCTTTTAGCTCAACTATGTCCTTCTACAGATGAGAAGTATGCATACATGGAGAACATCCCATTCTCAAGTGCTGTTGGAAGTCTAATGTATTCTATGGTATGCACAAGACTTGATATTGCACAAGTAGTTAGCGTTGTGAGTCGTTATATGACAAATCTAGGAAAAGAGTATTGGCAGATTGTGAAGTGACTATCAAGATATATCAAAGGTACTCTTAATATTGATTTATGTTTTGATAGGAACACAGTTGAAGAGACCAAAATTATTGGCTACGTCGATTCAAACTATGCTGGAGACCTTGATCGACGATGATCTCTCATTGGTTATCTTTTCACTCTTTGTAGAGGACCTATTAGTTAGAGGTATAACTTATAGTCAATTGTGGCATTATCTACAACAGAGTCTGAGTATATGGCAGTTACGAAAACCGTCAAAGAAACTTTATGGCTAAAAGGATTGGTAAGTAAAGTTGGTTTTTCTCAAAATATTTTTCCTATCTTTTGCGATAGTTGGAGCACCATACACCTTGCGAAGAACCAAATGTACCACACCAGATCAACGCATATAGGTGTCCAATTTTATTTTATTCGGGATATTATTGAAGACGGTGAGATTTCTTTACAAAAGATTCATACTTTAAAAAATCCTGCAGATATGTTGATGAAAGTGATTCTGATTGACAAGTTTAAACTCTATTTGGACTTGATCAATGTTCAAGGTTGTTGATCCTGCCCCATGAGGTAATGACAAAGACATCTATTGAAGATTCAAATTCAAAGAATAAGAGGATTCGAGCCAAGGTAGAGATTGTTGGCTTAATCATGTCTCGAATCTGGATTTTTCATAGAGTCTTAATTATATTAGGAAGTAATTTAGTGGGCCGAATCCTTATCTGTATTTATCTTCTACTAGAAGACTTGAATTAGTAGAAATCTTATTTGAGTCAGTCTTCTACTTTGACTCAAACTCAGTTAGACTACATCTATAAATACCCTATTCATGTAAGGGTTTCATATAGAGAGTGAGAGAGAGATATAGATCAATACTCTCAAAATATCTTATGATGACTAAGCTACTTAGTCCCTTGTGAGAGTGGGTGATATTGGAGTTTCATCTCCATCGTTGTAATTTTCTCTTTCTTTTCTCATCAATATAATATCCTCTGGATCATCTTTACCACATAAATCTCTTATGTGATATTTTTTTTCTTCTCTGTTCTTCTTCTACATCGTGAATTATGGTGAACATCGATATTTAGTGTAATAAATGGTGTCAGAGCTTCAAGTTCAAAGCTATGCAAACTCTTAAGACCAAAATTACCTTGATGATGCGACTGAATTGAGTGATATGTTAGTTTTTCTCCGTTAGTATGGATCAGATGGTGAAAATGGTCGAGTAAAAGAGTTTTTGATTAAAAGTATTAAATTGATGTGGTCAAATAACATCTAAAGAGAAAGATTGTTATAATTTTAAGTGTGATGAATTATTCTCACATCGGATATTGGATAGATAGAGTCCAATATATATCGTGAGAAAATCCCATATCCCATGATCTTAAGCTTTTGGGATGACTTGATGTCCGGCTCACTATATTGATCTGGTTTGACAGTATTTCGACTCCCCAACACTAGTCCACAACAGTAGGTGGCTCATTGCAGGGCTAAAGCGTGGCTACACAGGCATGGAATAGAAAAAAAAAGAGAAGAAAGATAGAAAGGTGGAAGAGAAGAAAATAGAATGGAGATAAGAACTTAACTTTTTTTTCCCTATGTTTGTTTCTTTTTTCTTATAGTTTACTTGTAATTGATCACTTTTCCTCCCTTTCTCTAGCCTTTGATCACTCTACTTTGTAGGTTAAAGGAGCTTCCTTTTTATAGGCAACCAGGAGATCTAGTTGAATTGGAATGGACTTCTTCAAATTTTTGAATCAAGATCTTATTGATCCTTTCTCCTTTATCTTGAATAAGTTTTGTTTGGATTAAATAATTGTGGATGTGTTTGTGTGAAATTGGATAAGCTTGTGGAGGAATATAGATGAGTTTGTTTGTTGTAGATGATGAAAATTTGAAAGTTGTATAAACAATGAATTTTGAATTTATAAGGGGGCTATTTACAAATTTTTTCAAAAAAGATTTGGACCAAATTATAATTTTATAAATTTTAGGGGATTTATTATAAAAAATTATTAAAAAAATTTTAGAACTTTCAAAGTCTTTTTTTAATACAATTTGAATTTATTTACAAAAAAAATTTTTGAGGGTCTTATTTGTAAAAAAAATAAAATTTTAGGAATTTATTTGTGAATATAAAATTTTTAAGGAATTTATTCATAAACCCTTGATTTCATAAGGATCAAATTATAATTATCAATCTTTTGAGAGATTCATTTATAAATCCTAAATTTTGTACAAACTTATATGTAATTTTAGGGTTTTTATCGAGCTTTTTCATAAATTTCTTGTCTTAGGGACATATTTGTAAGAAAAATCTTGTTAAATATTTTTTATAAGAATTTATTTGATCTAGGGATCTATCTATAAAATACTTATATTTTTTATTTTAACTCACATTTTGGATGAATTTTGGGCCGATTTTGGCCCAAATATTTGATCCACTCAATCAACTTTTGCTTGAGCATAAATTCCTTAAAAATTCAGGTTCAAATTAAGTTCAATTTTCAATCAAATTTAACCATGATTTAGATTTAATTGAGACCCACACTTCAACCATAATTTAGTAGCATACAAGTTTCAATTTTGATCATATTTCAATTAAATTTGATTGTGGCAAAAATTATCTTAAACAAATTGCCCCCTTTACATCCTCTTCTCAAGTTTTGATAAGAGGAGAGGGTACAAATAATTTTCAAATACCTGACCCTTGTGTCAATGTTCTAGGAATTGACTATATATGTTTGACACGTAAAAGTGAATTTGACTTGCCGTGTGGCCATAAACTTAATTTGTCATGTGAAAGGAGACCTAGTAGAGATGTATTTGGTTTCTATATAGTTATAGATGTAAATCACCACAAAGATGGACTTAATTTGTCACATAAAGGTAGACTTAGTTTGTCATATATATGCAAGCTTGACTGTCATACAATATGGATTTTGTTTGTTATGTGAAAATGGACTTGAGTTATCACGTGGAAGTGGACTTGAGTTGGTATATGAAAGTGGACTTAATTTACCACGTGAAAGTAGACTTAATTTGTTACATGGAAATAAACTTGATTTGTCATATGAAAATGGACTTGAGTTATCATATGAAAGTGGGCTAATTTGCCATGTTAAAGTGGACTTAATTTGTTACGTGAAAGTGAACTTGGTTTACCACGTAGAAGTAAACTTAAGTTATCACATAGAAGTGGACTTGAGTTGCTACATAAAAGTGAATTCGATATTGCCAATGGGAGTGGACTTAGCATGTTATGGGAATGTAGATTCGACTGTCACACCAAAATAAATTGGGTTTTATGTCCAAGTTTTTCCTCAAAAAACATAGAATGCATATTTGACCAAGTGTTTTTTTTAAGAAAGTTAGATGTTCCATCATAGAAAAACATAGATATTTATATTTTATTATTATTACCCCCAAAGGCTTATGCATAGTACCTCTTCAAGAATCAGGTGTTGATCGGTGACATAAGACTTTCGCCTTTCTCATTAATCAATAGGTAGAATCCTATTGTGAGATCGATTTTGGTGATCCAAGATAGTGAAGACCTCGAGGAGTTATCTTAAATCACAAATCAAATTTTTTTAATTTTAAATATAATATCAGGTATTATGGGAATATTGACTTTCAATAGGTGTAAACTCTGTTATTAATTATTCTGACAATCATTAAGAACATCCTAAAATGAGAAACCTAACTAATAAAATAGAAACATAAAAAAAAGAAAAGAAGAGAGAATTATTAATTGATTAAATTAAAAAAAATGATACATGACTTAAGTAAGAGTATACCCTCACTTTACAATGAAGTTCAACATAGACTTATAAAAAATATAAAAAAATGAAAAAAGCAAAAGAGAGGAGAAGAAGCTTTGATATGTGTTGCCACCCCACTCCCCCTGCACTAAACCACATGGCATCCAACCCTAATCGTGGAAGGGAATGGAAAAAATTTGAAGTGTTTCGAATAGTTTTGAGCATTGATAATAACTTTATGATTTGAAGTGTTTTCAATAGCCAATATGGCATTGACGATGATTTTCTTGGTTTTTTTTTGAAGTATTTTCATAGCTAATAAGGTGTGGACGATAACTTCCTTGGTTTTAAAGTATTTTCAAAGCCGATAAGATGTATCGATAACTTTCTTGATTTTGAAGTATTTTCATAGCCGATAAGGCATAAGCATAGACAATAACTTCTTTAATTTTTTAAAGTATTTTCATAGCTAATAAGATGTAGGAGATAACTTCATTGATTTTTAAATTATTTTTATAGCCGAAGAGATGTAGGCGATAACCTCATTAGTTTGGTAGCATCATGAATAACTTATATACTTGGGTATAGCTTGTAGAGGCGCAACATCAACTTCTTATGAGAGTGACTAGCTTGAAGAGTGGATCATCAACTACTTGTTGGGTTGACTAGCTTGAAGTGCACATCGTCAACTGCTTGTAAGGTTGACTAACTTGAAGGATGTGTCATCAACTACTTGTGAGATTGACTAACTTAAAGGGTGCATCATCAACTACTTCTGTGGTTGATTAGCTTGAAGGATAAGTCATCAATTGCTTATGGGGTTGACTAGCTTGAAGGATGCATCATCAATTTCTTGTGGGGTTAACTAGCTTCGAAGTATGACTAATGACTTTAAGTGTGTTGTTAGTTGACTTCATTCACTTGATAGCATGACCAATAATTTAGGGGAGCTAGGTATAGCTTTGAAGTGTGGCCAACAACTTGGAGGGTAGTATCGATTGACTTTGTTTGAACTAAGTGTTGTGGCTGATTGACTAAGCGAGTTCAAGTCTACCTTAGTTTAGTTTGATTTGAAGTATTGCCAATGCTTTTGGATTGGCTTAGCTTAGAAGATGCATTGTTGATGACTTCTGGGGTTGACTAGCTTGAGGAGTACATCATTAACTACTTGTGGGGTTTGACTAGCTTGAAGGGTGCATCATCAACTGCTTGCGGGGTTGACTAGCTTGAAAAGAGTGTATCATCAACTACTTATGGGCTTGACTGGCTAATAGCTTTGAGCATATTGGTGGTTGATTTCATTAATTTAGGAGCATCACCAACGACTTAGGGAGTCGGGTATAGCTTTGAAGCGTGGCCGATAGCTTTGAGCGTGTTGGTAATTAACTTCTTTGATTTGACAGTATTACTAATGGCTTATGGAGTTGGTATAGCTGACAGCTTTGAGAATGTCGGCGATTTGGTTTGAGAGCATCACTAATGACTTAAAGAGTTGGGTATAACTTTAAAGTATTATTGAAGGCTTTTGTAGCACACCTAACGAGGCTCCGTTTGACCTTATTTAGTTCCATTCGAACTAATTCAGGTTCAGGTCAGGGGGTGACATCACCCTTTGTTCATAGTTTTGGAGTATTATTGAAGTTTCAACTCTCCCAGTGACACTCAATTTGACCTTATTTAGTTTCATCAAGACTAAATAGTTTGAGTCTGAGTTTGATTTCATTTAGCTTGAGTCAAGCTTGACCTTATGTTAGATTTTTATAGAGTCCCGGTCTGTTGGACTTCGGTTCAAGTTCAAGTCAATTTAATTTAACTTAGTTTCAGTTCAAGATCAACCTAACATGATTCTGGTTTGACTTTAAGTTTATCCTTTTAGTTTAAATTTGATTTAATCCAGTCAAGGTTTGATTTGAACTTAGTTCGATTCAGATTTAACTTAATTTTGAATTAACCCAACTTGAACCTAATTAGATTTCGAGTCCAATTCAATTTGGATTTTAGTCCATTTGTTAAATCAATTCAAATCCGTTTGAGCCAACTCGGCCTTTGTACATTTATTTGAGCTGAGTTCAATTTTAATACGATTGAGTTAGTTTATATTAAATAGTTGATTTGAGAATCCGTGGTTGTTTGTGATGATTTTAGGTGGACTCATAGTCTGACTTAAAATATGCGAATTTGAAGGTTGGCTTAGTTCACTAGCTCAAAAATTAGCTTAGTACGAGCTTGAGAGTTGACTGGGTATAAGTCTAAAGAATGGTTGAAACGCGAACCCGAAAGCTGGCTTAGATGCGAGTGTGAAGGTTGGCTTGAATGAGAGC
Organism: Trichopus zeylanicus subsp. travancoricus; assembly: GCA_005019695.1. Lineage (NCBI taxonomy): Eukaryota > Viridiplantae > Streptophyta > Magnoliopsida > Dioscoreales > Dioscoreaceae > Trichopus > Trichopus zeylanicus. Next base: position 886,554 of record RXID01022204.1, read on the forward strand.
CTAAAGGCTGGCTTAGATGTGAGCTCAACGGCTAGTTTGGATGAGAGCTTGAAGGCTGGTTAAGTGCGAGTTTGAAGGTTAGCTAAGTAAAAGCTCGAGGGCTGGCTTAGGTGCAAGCTCAAAGCCTAGCTAAGTGCAAGGCCGAAGGCCAGCTTGAATGTGAGCTTGAAGACTGGTTAAGTGCAAGCTCAAATGTTGGCTAAGTGCAAACTCAAGGGCTCTCTTAGATGTAAACCCGAAGGTTAGCTTAAGTACAAACCCGAAGGCTAGCTAAGTGCAAGCTCGAGGGCTGACTTAGGTGCAAGCCCAAAGCCTAGCTAAGTGCAAAGCCGAAGGCCAGCTTGAATGTGAGCTTAAAGACTGGTTAAGTGCAAGCTCAAATGTTGGCTAAGTGCGAACTCAAGGGCTCGCTTAGATGTAAACTCGAAAGTTAGCTTAAGTACAAACCCGAAGGCTAGCTAAGTGCAAGGTTGAAGACTGACTTGGATGCAAGCTTGAAGGCTGGTTAAGTGCAAGCCTGAAGATTGACTAAGTGCGAGCCTGATGGCTGGTCAAGTGTGAGCTCGAAAGCTAGTTAAGTGTAAGCTTAATGGCTAGCAGATTGCAAGTCCAGAGGCTGGCTTGAATGCGAGCTTGAAGATTGGTTAAGTGCGAGCACAGAGGTTGGCTTGATTGTGAGCCCAGGGGTTGGCTTAGTGCAAATCCGAATGTTGACTTGAATGCGAATTCGAAAGCTGACTAAGTGTGAGCCTGATGACTAACTTGGATATGAGCCCAAAGACTGACTAAGTGTAAATCCCAAGGTTGGCTTGAGTGTGAACCTGAGGGTTGGATTGAATGCGAGCTCGAAGACTGGATTCTATGTAATGAGAATTCGTTATCTTCATCGCCATATTCGAGGGACTGCGGGTGGCTATAGTAAGGTCACGGAGTTTAACGTCTTCACTGTTACCTTCGAGGAATCGTGGATGACCGCAACAAAATTACAGAGTCTATCATCTTTACCATCATCTTCGAGAGATTATATGTAGTCACAATAAGATCACAGAGTTTACCGTCTTCAATGCTATCTTTGAGAAATTATGGATATCCACGGTGAGATCACCACGCAAAAGAGAAAAAAATAGAAACAAAAAATCTCTCTTTGTTTTGGTGCCAATCTTCTTTTTTTCCCTCAAACTCATATCTCCCTCTTCTTACGTGGGTTGTCATCCAGTTCTTCTTCCATTCTTTTTTTTTAAGGCAACCTTTTTTTTCATCATTTTTCGCTTGTTTCCCTTTCCTCCCCACCAGGTATGCCCTATCTTGTGTTGTTCCTCCCATGGCTGGGCCTCCCGACCATGTCTTCTTCTCCGGCGAGACGGCTGGATCTGGCTGGTTGTGGCTGCGACGGGGTGGGAGGCGCCTTGCCGTATCCTCTTTTATTTAGATCCGGCCGCTTTCTGGCCAGATCTAGCCTTTCTCGTCTGGTGGTGCCGCGGAGGAGCAAGCCTGCCCTTCCTTCCATGGTCAGATCCGGCCAGAGCTGGCGGGATCCGGTCGCGATCAGCCAATCGTCATGGTGGAGCCATTTCCATAGGCTGAGGAGCTCTCTCTGGTGGTTGGTGTAGGTCTGAGCCCTAGGCGATGGATCGGACCGCTTCGGTGGGATCGCGACTGCTGCCTTTGGCATGCAGGCGAAGCTTTGATGGGCGTTGATGGCTAGCGGGCTGAAGGGAGTTCAGAGCAAGTAGGTGAGACGGGCGGCGTGCGGGCGAAGCTTAGTGCGGGGCATTTGGGTGGGCGGTGCATGGGGTTTGAGCAAGGTAATAGCTTGAGTTGCAGGGGAGCTAATGGTCGTTGGTGTGGCTATGGCAGAGTGCTGCCACCGGGAATTCATCGAGCTTGGATTCGGCACAGTGTTCTCGGCAGCAGGGCTGAGGAGTAAGGAACGAAGCAGAGCAAGTCATGAAAAAAGAGTTAGACAGAGGTAAAAGATTACCTATTATTTTCAATTTCTGACTTCTTCTCCTAGCTTCTATATGGCCTCTAATCCTCTCCATTTTGATCCCTTTTTTTGTTCATTTGTTTTATAGGTTTTTTTTTAAGGCTCTAAAGAAAATTTTGAAGTCAAATAGATGAGTTATGATGAGTATAATTAAATCCTGAATGATTGATTTCATTTTGAAAATAACTAAGATTTGGTTTGGGGTGAATTTTGTATGCTAAAATTATATAATTGATTGAAATTTGTTTTCTAAAAGAAAAATTCAGTTTTTGTATCATTTTGGCATGATGAATTTTCAGAGAAATTATTTACAAAATTTTCTGAAAAATTGGACCAAATTATAATTTCATAAATTTTAGGGATTTTTTTGTAAAAATAACATATTCTGAATTTTTAGAATTTTTAAAATAAAATTTGGACTTATATATAATAAAAATTTTGAAAGTTTATTCACAAAATTTTCCAAAAATTGGTTCAAAAATATAATTTCATCAGTTTTAGGGGTCTTTTTACAAAAAAAATGTATTTGTAAAAGTTTTAAAATTTTTAGGATCTTTTTTGAATAAAATTTGGACTTATTTGTAAATCAAGATTTTTGAGGGGCTTGTTTGTAAATTTTAAAATTTTCAGAAATTTATTTGCTAAAGTTCCCAAGAAAGTAGACCAAAAATCTTTACAAATTTCAAGAGTCTTTTTACAAAAAATACATATTTGTAAAATTCTAGAATTTTTAAGGTCTTTTTTTAAATAAAATTTGGGTCATTTGCAAATAAAAATTTTGAGGGGTTTATTTACAAATTTTCAGACCAAAATGTGATTTTGTACGTTTTAGGGATCTTTTTGCAAAAAAGATATATTTGTAAAAGTTCTGAAATTTTCAGGGTATTTTTTTTGAATAAAATTTGGGATTTATTTGTAAATATAAATTTTTAGGAGTTTATTTGCAAGTATTAATTTGGTCCAAATCTCACTTTAGCCTTTGATCCTAATTTTGGCTCAGATCTAATATTTAAATTTGACTTATCAGAAATTTAACTTTAATTTGGAGTAGGAATTTAATGTCTACTTCAACAAAGTACCTCTTTCGTACACACTTCATGAGATTTCTTGCGAAGAGAGTGGATACGAAAAGAAGAGTAAGCGTATTGCTTTCCATTGTTGCTCCTGCGAGTGCTTGATTAGGAAGCTTGCATATTTATTCCTCGCAATAGTGTCTCTTTTTTTCTTTGCCTCTCCTTTGATATTTGCCTGGTTCACATTTTTTTTTTTAAAGTACCATAGAATCCTTTGTGATTGAGATGATTGGGGAGGAAGGTAGTTTGATTTTACATCATTTCCTCATGGTCTTTGGGGCCAATGCAGAAGTGGCCATTGCATACCAACCCTATGAACATTAAAAGTAGCTGTGCTTTGATAATTATCATCCCTTAGCCCGCTTTTTGAAGGAGGGGACGTTGTGTGCTGATGGGACAGGTAGTTACTTCTTACTGAAACCAATTGGGCAATTTAGACAACAATAATCTTCAGAGACTTTGGGGTTTCACATTCTTAATGGTCACCCGCTTATTTGGGGATGATTATTCCGCTTGCTAATATAGTGCCAATTCTATAGGGTCATTCAGAGGGGGTTGGTGATGTGGTATCTCAGTTCTTAGCCTAGCTTGCGGAACTCGGCATCATAGGAAGAGTTATAGCTTCTAAGGGACAATATGCTAGAGACTTGAGGATTTTGCATGGCATGATCGAGATGTGGAATCATGCCACTAACACCTTCCATACTCCATATGGTGAGGTCTGTATTTCTTTATGGGACATAAGGTAACTAACTGGCATTCCTGTCCTTGGGGATTCTATGATGAGAACATCCCTACTGGCCATCATGCAAACCTTGACTTTGGTTATTCTTTGTGCGATCTCCTTGGAGTTTATGAGTGGTTGGTGGTGCACTTTCCAAACAATCAGAAGAGGGTATATTTCAATTGTTGGATTGAGATCTTTTACAAGAAAAGTCTGATAGGTGAGCCAACCAAATTTGATTAGATTATGTGTGACACGAGAGACATCCTTCCAGAGTTCGATCTTGAGACCTATTCTACTACCTTTATCAGTCTATGACTTTGCCACTTTGTCATGCCACACAACAGACAGTATATCCATCCTGAGACATTTGCGATGACTTATAAGATGGTGCATAAGCAAAAGGTTGCTTTGGCCCCTACAGTGCTAGGTTCGACATATGTTGGTCTAAGAGCGATGGTGGATAGTCCCATAGGACCAGGTGATTCTTTGGCTTGGTTCCCCATTTATTTTCTCTATGCTTGGATTTATACCTACTTTAAGAGAACATATATTGAATTGGAGCCTAGTGATGAAATCAAAAGGTTATTTTAGTCACATTCGGTTTCCATCTCCGAGATGATTTAGATCATAGGTACAACCACCTCTACTTTCTCCCCCAGAGAGGCTAGGATGCATGTGCGAGACCCCTAAAATTTTGAGTGGTAAACTTTTCTCTTTACTCTTTATGATTCTAATATGTTAGCGAATGTGGCTCATCTCCCCTTATCTTCAAAGGCTTATGAGTATATCATCTCTTTGAGGCATGACATGCTTCCACTTTGTTCTAGAGAGCATTTAATTGTGGGGTCTTATAATCCTCATCGATTTGGTCGGCAATTTAGGTTTGATCATAGTTTTCTTGAGAATGTTCCTGCTCTTGGTCAACTAGCAGGCTATTGGCTACACCTCACTTGTATCTAGGATAATTTAGAGTATTATATTTCCGACATTGAGCATGAAGCGAAGGTACTTCATTCCTATGCCATAATGTGGTTTGACAGTATGGGTGCATATTATCACATTGATCCTGAGTTTCTGTTCCAAAATGAGCCTAGTTCACACAATAAGGAAAAGCAAGCAGCAAGCAAGAAAGGGTTGAAATGATAGAGGACTCAAGAGGAACAAAAGAGCCGAGCTCGCAAATTTGCTCACTTTGGATCTAGTAGAGAGAGATCCATCCCTTCTTATAAAGTCAATGATGGCCGTTTTAGGGATAATGTAGTTCCCAAATTGAGCCTGATGCAGGAGGCGTCTTGACCTATATATGACACTCATGTGACTGATGCTCCGAGGCACCCGATAACACATGCAGGCTTGCCTGTAGGTGGGAGCGTAGGGGTAGGTTTGCATATACTATCTTGGGACTCGACTTCCTCATTTCCTGTTATTGTCATGGATGCAAGTCTAGGAGTGACCCTTCCTTCACTGATGCTAGTAAGCTAGTCTCTTAATATGGATTTGGATAGAGCAGTCTGATCGGCTCCTCCATCACCTGCATCGATTGGCCATTCATCAGATGTGAGTATCTTTAAGTGCCAATAACTTTATTTTCTTTTCTCTTCTCTTTTGGCTGAAAACCACTCTTTTCTTAGGTGGATGATGATTTTGGAGACCTCCCGGATGATATTTTAGATTTTGATGGTAAGGGACATCTGAACTTTGCCAAGCTTTACATTGTGCATGTACTAATCTTGCCCTTGATGCAAATGTGGTTCCCATGTCATGCTTTAGTCGAGGGATATTCGCATCCATGTGTATCTGTCCACCACCAACAGTATCAGGTAATGACCCATTATTTTCTTATTTTCTTGAAAATCCTCCTAGCTTCTAATGCATCATTTGCCCTTTCAGGTGACAATGGAGAGGTGTGGGGATTGACTATTGAGTTGTTGTGATTATCAGGAGCACCATTTAGGCTTTATGTATGTTAGGATTATCCTTATCCTCTTTATGTAGAGCCTCCACTTGTTTTGGTCCTAGAAATATTATTATTGCTTTAAGGCATTTTTTTGCTTTGCATCAAATTTGACCTTGCAACTTTATGTGTCCCCTTTTCCTTTGCTTTTGTACCCCAGCTATGCGAATGAGTTCTAATTTCTTTGCCTGTGATGATGTAGTTATGTTGTCACAATGAGTGGGTTTACTTTGCTATGTAGAATTTGCCATGTGGGAGTAGACTTGGTTTGCTACATAGAGTGAACTTGGGTTGTCACATGGAAGTGAATTTAACTTGCCATGTAAAAATGGACTTAGCTTACCACATAGAAGTGGGCTAGGTTGTCATGTAGAAGTGGACTTGGGTTGCCACATGAAAGTAGGCTTGGATTATCATGTGAAGTGGACTTGGGTTGCCACATGATGTGGACTTGGGTTATCATGTAGAAGTTGACTTGGCTTGCCATAAGGAAGTAGACTTCGGTTGCCACATGGAAGTGAACTTAGGTTGCCACGTGAAGTGCACTTGGGTTGTCACGTGAAAGTGGACTCAATCTGATACGTGAAAGTTGACTTAGTTGTTACGAGAAGTGGACTTGGATTCCCACGTGAAAGTGGACTTATATTACTATAATAAGTAGGCTTTTAAGAGATATGGATTTAACCATTACACAAATTGGGCGAAATTTTTTGTCTATGTTTTACCTTGAAAAACATAGAGTGCATATTTGACTGAGAATTCCTTTTTCAGGAAGTTGGACATTCCATCATAGACAAAATATAGATATTTTTGGTTGTGATTGTTGTTGCCGTTAGGGATTAGGCATAATATGTTTTGAGGTGAATGGTGCCATAGGCCTTTCCCCCTCTCATTGATCAGTTAGTAGGATCCTCCTTCAAATATTAGTTTGACAATATAGGGGTCTTCCTAATTAGGCTTGAACTTGGCTTTCTTGTTTCGATTTGGGATTATAGGTTTCTTCAAGACTAAGATCATTTCTCCCTTCTAGAAAGACCTAAGTTGAGTCATCTTGTTGTAGGCCCTAGATATTTGTGCTTGATATATTTTCAGATTTTGTTGGGCTATGAGCCTTCTTTCGTCTAAGGAGTCTAACTTATCCAGGCAAAGATGAACGTTGTCCTCTCTCATGATTTCTTCTTGTAAGGTAACCCTCAAAGAGGGGATTTGCATTTCTAGTGGCAAGACTGCCTCAGTCTTGAACACCAATGCATATGTCATCAATTGGGTAGGAGTTCAATATGTGGTATAATAGACCCATAGTGCCTCAACAAGCTTCTAGTGCCAGTCTTTCTTATTTCTAGTAACAACTTTCTTCAATATTTTGGAAAAGGTGTTATTAAATGCTTCAGTGAGCCCATTGGCTCTGGTGCTACAGATGGATAAATATCTTCAATCTATCTTATGATGATGTGTGAAGTGCCCTATCTTGAAGCTTTTGAAGAATATTCCATTATTAAAAATAGTCCTTCAAGGGACACCGAATTGGTACAAGATATTTTCTTGAAAGAAGTAGATACAATATCCACTTTTACCTTTCTTAATGGAATCACTTCAGTCCATCGAAAAAAATAATCGGTTACTGTCAGTATGAAGCGGTGGCCTCTAGAAGAAGATGATTTGATTGGGCCAATGATGTCTATACTCCATACCTCAAATGTCCATGAGGACACCATTGGATGTGAAGGATTTGGGTGTTGATGGATGAAGTTGCCATGAATTTAGCATAAGTCACATCTCTTCAAATGTTCAATGCAATCTTCCACCATCATGGGCCAATAATAAACTATATGCTTAATCTTTATCATCATTTTTGGACACGACTGATGAGCCCCGTAGACTCTAAAATGCACTTCATATATAACTTCCTCAGTCTATTTGTCTGAGAGACATCGTAGAAGTAGTTGATCAAAAGACCTTTTATAAAGAGTTTCATTGATAAGAAAAAAGCGCGTGGCTCTTTTTTTGAGGTGCATCTGTGTAGATTTATCTTCTGGGAGTTCTCCACTTTTAAGGTAATTAGTGAATAGTATTCTCCAATCTGTGGCCTCTTCTATTAGTTTAGATTCAGTCCTCTCATGCTTGATGTTGAAGACTGAGTTCATCACTTATCTACCATGAATTATGATTAAAATTTCTCCTTGATCAGGATCAGCCAATGCCTTGGCTAGTTTGGCTAAGGAGTCAGCTTCTGAATTAACGAATCGAGGAACTCTAGTTATTTGAATATGTGGAGTTTGCCTTATGGGCTCTTGAGCCTTTTTATGATATTTCAGAAGCTTAGATTTGTGCTCTTTATATTCACCTTAGACTTGGTTGATAACTAGTTGTGAATCACCGAAAATATATAGGCATTATATTTCATATTAAGGGTCATTTTTAGTCCTGCAATTAGGGTCTCATATTCAATTTCATTGTTTATATATTATTTTGAGAGAAAATAAGAGTATCATAAAATACCCCCATGCAGAGTAACATAAATGAGTCCAATACCTGCTTTGATTTACGAAAGCTTTGGTTTGATCTCTGGCTTGATGGATGATACTTCATCAAAATATAACTTCCAATAAGGTTCTTTTTCTTTGACCAAAAGGATTTCTTCATCAAGGAGTTTACAACTAGATGAGCTATGAGAAAATCGACAAGGGTTTGCCTTTTAATCGCCTGTTGAGGAGTGAACTTGACATCATATTTTATAACAATTAAAGCCCTCTTTGCTAGCCTCCTATTGAGTACAGGCCTAGTCATTAGGTATTTTATGGGATCAATCTTTGATATTAAAATGACTTGGTGAGAAAGCAAATAATATCTCAACTTCTTGACCATGAATATGAGTGCCAGATAATATTTTCAATAGGGGAGTAGTAACTTTCTACCCCTGCTAGCATTCTACTTAGATAGTAGAGTGCGTTTTCTTTACCTTCTTCATTATTCTGAGCAAAAAGTGCCTCCAAGGATCCTTCCATTGTTGTCGTGTAGAGAATTAAGGGCTTATCAGGTTAGGGGTGTTGCCAAGACTGCTAACTTTAGGAGATACTACTATTTGATCTCTTCAAAGGCCTATCAGCAATCTTGATCTCAAATGAATGCAGTATTCTTCTTTATCAACTTAGAAATAGACTTACATTTTACAGAGAAGTTTGAAATGAATCTCTTTATGCATGCAAGTCAGTCTTGGAATGACCTCAACTATTTTAAATTGCTGGGTGGTAGCATATCCAAGATAGTTTTGATATTAGATGGATCGATTTCAATCCCTCAATATCTGACAATAAAGATGAGGAATTTTCTAGATGATACCTCGAATACACACTTCATAGGATTCATCCTTAAGTTATATTTTCTAAGGCAATCGAATACCACTCTTAGGTCTTGGGCGTGTCTATCTTTGGACTTAGTTTTGCCCACCAAGTGATCCAAATAACATTTCACTAACTAGTGTATGCGATCATCAAAGATTTGAGTCATGGCCCCTTAATAAGTAGAGCTTGCATTCTTGAGCCTGAAGGGTATCATCTTGTAGCAATAGATGCCAATTAGTGTCCTAAAAGCTCTATATTTCTCATCATTAGGATATATCTTGATTTAATTATATTCTAAAAAATCATCCATGAAAGAGAATATTTTGAAGTCAGCCATGTTGTCAATCATGATTTCCATTATTGCTAATGGAAAATCTTCTTTTGGATATGCTTTATTCAAACCCTTGTAGTCCACACAAATATGAATTTGGCCATTCTTCTTCTTGACAGACATGATGCTTGCCACCCAATCCAGGTATTTTTTTCTTTCTAATGAAGCCTGTTTCGATCAATTTCTTTATTTCTGCTATCACTTTTTGTTCTAGGTCAAGTTTCATCTTCTTAGGTGCTTGTTTGATAGGTGAAAGCTCGAGATTGATAGCCAGCTTATTGATTGTAATTCAGGATCTAGTCTAGGCATTTCCTTATAGCTCCATGCAAAGTAGTCAATGTACTCTTGGAGCATTGCTTTGAGCTAGGTTTGGCTTTCCTTTGAAAGTTGAGTACTGATGAAAGTTGGCTTGGGGTCTTTCTCTAAGCCTAGGTTGATCTCCATCAGTTCATCGACTGTGGCTTTCCTCCTATCCTCAAGTTCTGGTGGAGCTTCTTTTGGTTTAAGGATTATTTCTTCACCAAGTGATTTATTATGTTGAGTGATGTTTGGTGAAGGTTTGTCTGAAGGCATCTCGGTTGCAGCATGCCCCTTGCTTTTGGTTTTGATGAAATTCCATCGAGGATGTCACTTTCTTGTGATGCCTGAAAAGTTGTGGCCATGTCAGTGCATGTGTTAAGGGGTATTGATGTCATTTGGTCATCTCGAATATTGGAGAAGGGTCCAATTGTGACCATAAGACATGTGTGGGCATTTGGGATAATATAGCCTAGCCCTTTGGTATTTTTGCTTCCTCTTCCAGGAATGTAGGCACATCCTTAGGGTGAATCCTATAGATTTTCAAAGAATTTTGTGGACGTCTACAGCTAGATTTGTTAATTATTTGGTGAAGCTGATATGAGAAATATTTAGGCATGAGTACCGGTTGATAATTATCATTATCCGCTAGATCTTCAGTTCCTAGAGTTTCATGTATGCTCGATGCACAAGAGATTACCTTGTAAAATAGTATTTTATTTTCTCCTTTGTATCATAGAGGAATATAGAAAGTCATCAGTTCTTCCACGATATTAATGCTTAGCTCATCTAATGGCTTAATTATGCTTTTTAGAGCTTCAGTAACAAGGAGAGTATTTTCTATTTAACCTCTATCGTCATCTTCGTCAGAAGTATAACCACCTAGGCAAACTTGCGAGGCTTCTTTATATGAAGAGGCTGGGTTAGAATCGCCTCCTAAATAAGGAGGAATAAAGTCCAAGCTAGTAATCTTTTGCTTTACTTGATTGATGGAAATAAACCCTTATCAGCGTCGGAATACGGATAATATTTTGCATCATCATAATGCATCTCATGAATATAAAAAAAGTGTACATGGAATTATAGAAAACATAAAAGAAATAAAGAAAGCAAAAGAGAGGAGAAGAAGCTTTGATATACATTACCACCTCGCTCCCCCTGCTCTATACCATGTGGCGTCCTACCCTAATCATGGAAGAGAATAGAAAAAGTTTGAAGTGTTTCCAATAGCTTTGAGCATTAGTGATAACTTTGTAATTTGAAGTATTTTCGTTAGACAATAAGATGTCGATGATAATTTTCTTTTTTTTTTTCGATGTATTTTCATAGCCGATAAGGCGTGGGCAATAATGCCTTTGTTTTTGAAGTGTTTCCATAGTTGATAAGATGTAGGTGATAACTTCTTTAATTTTGAAGTATTTTCATAGCCGATAAGGAGTAGGCGATAACTTCTTTAATTTTTTGAAGTATTTTCATAGCTAATAAGGCATAGGTGATAACTTCATTGATTTTTAAAGTGTTTCCATAGTCAACGAGGTATGCGCGATAATCTTATTGGTTTGGTAGAGTCACCAATAGCTTATATGGTTGAGTATAGCCTAAAGAGGTGCATCGTCAACTTCTTATGGGAGTGACTTGCTTGAAGAATGTGTCATCAATTACTTACGAGTTTAACTAGCTTGAAGGGTGCATTGTCAACTACTTGTAGGGTTGATGAGCTTGAAGGATGCGCCATCAGCCACTTTTGGGGTTGACTAGATTGAACGATCTGTCATCAACTGCTTGTGGGGTTGACTATCTTGAAGGGTGTGTCACTATCTACTTTATGTTAAATAGTTTGATTTGAGGGTCTTTGGTTATTTATGATGATTTTAGGCATACTTGTAGTTTGACTTAAAATATGTGAACTCAAAGGTTGACTTAGTTCATGACATCAAAAGCTGACTTAGTGAAAGCTCAAGGGCTGACTAGGTGTGCATCCAAAGACTGGTTTAGATGTGAGGCCAAAGGTTGGCTTGGATATGAGCCCGAAGACTAACTAAATGTAACCCCGAAGGCTGGCTTAGATTTTACATCGAGGTCATGGAGTTTGCTATCTTCAATGCCATCTTCGAAGGCCGTTGGCAGTCACAGTGAGGTCACTATGTCGAAGAGTAAAAAAAATGAGACAAAGAAAGTCCCTTTTGTTTTTTGACAACAACCTTCTTTTTTTTTTCCCTCAAACTCATGTCTCTCTCCTCCTCACATGGGTTGCCATCCCACTTCTTTTTTTTAGGCAACCTTTTTTTTTCCTTTTATTTCCCTTTCCTCCCCACTAGTTGTGCCCTTTCTTATGTTCGTCCTCCCATGGCCATGCCTCGCAGCTCAGTCCTCTTCTTCGGCCAAATCTGGTCAGTCACGGTTGTGGTAGGGTAGGAGGTGCCCTGTTGTGAGCTCTTTTGGATGGATCCGATTGCCTCTTGGCTGGATCTGCCTTTCTCGTCTAGCAGTGTCGTAGTGGGACAAGCTTATCCCTCCTTCCATGGCCAAATCCAGCTAGATTTGGTAGAATTCGGTCTCGATCGGCCATGTAGCATGGTGGAGCTATTTCCATAGGCTGAGGAGCTCTCTTTGATGGCTAGCACACGTCAGAGCCCTAGACAATAGATTGGACTACTTCATCGGGGTTGCGGCTATTGCCTTTAGTATGCGGGCAAAAGTTTGATGGGCATTGATGGTTGACAAGCTGAAGGGAGTTCAAAGCAGGTAGATTAGATGGGCGACGCATGGGCGAAGCTTAGTGCGAGGCCATAAGCAGTGCATGGGGTTTCAATAAGGTAGTAGCTTGAGTTGCAGGGGAGCTAATGGTCGTCAATGTGGCTGTGGGAGAGTGTTGCCACCGAGAATTTGTTGAGCTTGGATTCGACACGTGTTCTTGGCAGTAGGGTTCGAGAGCAAGGAATGAAGCAGAGCAAGTCAAGAAAAAGGAAGTAGATAGAGGTAAGAGATTACCTATTATTTTCAATTCTTGACTTTTTCTCCTAGCTTCTATGATGGCCTCTAATCCTTTTTTTTTATTCCTCTTTTTTTTCATTTCTTTTATACATTTTTCATCCTTCTTATAGGCTTTGAAGAAGATTTCAAAGTCAAATTGAGAAGATATAATGAGTATCATTGGATCTTGAATAATTGATTTTATTTTGGAAATGAATAATATTTGATTGAGGGTTAATTTTGTATGCTAAAATTATGCAACTGATTGGGATTTGTTTTCCGATGAGAAAATCTAGTTTTTGTACTATTTTCGGGTGATGAATTCTCAGAGGGTTATTTGCAAAAGTTTTTGAAAATTTAGACCAAAGTGTAATTTCATAAATTTTAGGGACCTTTTCATAAAAATGACATATTCTAAAATTTTCAGGATTCTTTTTGAATAAAATTTAGACTTATTTGTAATAAAAATTTTCGAGCGACTTATTTACAAATTTTAAAAATTTTAGGAATTTATTTGCAAAAGTTTTTAAGAAATTAGACCAAAAAAAAACTTCGCAAATTTCAGGGGTTTTCTTTACAAAAAAGACATATTTGTAAATTTTTGAAATTTTTAGTATCCTTTTTCTGAATAAAATTTGGGCTCATTTGTAAATAAAAGTTTTAAGGGGTTTATTTATAAATTTTTTAATCAAAATGTGATTTTGTAAGTTTCAGGGACTTTTTTGAAAAATGAACACACGTGTAAAAATTTTAAAATTTTCAAGTTTCTTTTATTTTAATAAAATTTGGGATTCATTTGTAAATATAAATTTTTAGAAGTTCATTTGCAAATCCCAATTTGGTCCAAATCTCACTTTAGCATTTGATTCTAATTTGGGCTCAGATCCATTGTCTAAATTTAGCTCACTAGGAATCCAACTCTAATTCAGAGTATGATTTCAAAGTCTAGTTAAATATCTCCTTTAATTATCTTTTCAACTATATAAGGGTCTTCCCAATTAGGCTCAAATTTGCCTTTCTTATTTCAGTTTGGGATTATGGGTCTTCTCAATATTAAGACCATCTCTCCCTTCTGGAAATATTTGAGCCAGATGATCTTGTTGTAACATTTGGATATTTGTGCTTGATACATTTTCAAATTTTGTTGGGCTGCAAGCCTATTTCATCTAAGGAATCTAATTCATTTAGACGAAAATGAACATTATCTTCTTTTGTAATTTCCTCTTGTAAAGTAATCCTTAGAGAAGAAATTTGTACCTGTAATAGTAAGACTACCTTAGTCCCAAATACCAATACAATTAGTGTTAATTAGGTGGCAATTCGATATATGGTGCTATAAGCCCATAGTGCTTCAAAAAATTTTTGGTGCTAGTCTTATTTGTTTCTAGCAATGAATTTCTTTAATATCTTGGAGAGGCTCTTATTGAATGCCTCAACGAGGCCATTTACCCTTACATTATAAATGGATGAATATCTTCAATCTATTTTGTGATGATGTGCGAATCATCTCACCTTGAAACTTTTGAAGGATGGTTTATTGTTAGAAATAATTTTTTGAGGAACACCAAATTGGTATGAAATATTTTCTTAAAAGAAATGAATAATTGTATCTACTTTTACTTATCTTAGTGAAATCGTTTCTGCCCACAAGAGAAGTAATTAGTCACTGCTAATATAAAGCAGTAACCTTTAAAAAAGGATGACTCAATTGGGTCAATTATGTCGATACCCCATACCTCAAATGGCCATGAGGATATTGTTGGGTATAAAGGATTTGGGTGTTGATGGATGAAGTCACTATGAACTTGGCATAAGTGATATTTTCTTGTATATTCAATGCAATCTCTCACTATCTGGGTCAACAGTATCCCATGTGCTTAATTTCCATCATTATTTTTGAATCTAATTGATGAGCTCCACAAACTCCAAAGTATCCTTCATACATGACTTCTTTAGGTTCTTCGTCTGAAAGGCAGTATGGAAGTAGTTGATCAAAAGATCTCCAATAAAGAGTGATATTGATGAATAGGAAGTGTGCAGCTCCCTTTTTGAGCTGCATTTGCACTGATTTATTCTTTGAAAGTTCTCTATTTTTGAGATAGTGATGAATGGTATTCTCCAATCTGTTTCTTCCTTTATTAATTTAGATTTAGTCCTCTCATGTTTGATGTTAAAGACTAAGCTTATCACTTATCTACTATAAATTGCGATTAAAATTTCTTCTTGAACAGGATTAGCCAGTGTCTTAGTTAACTTAGCTAGAAATTAGCTTTTGCATTGATAGACCAAAAAACTTTAATTATTTGACATGTGAGATTTGCCTCATGAGTTTTTAAGCCTTTTCATGGTATTTCAGTAATTCAAACTTATGAATTTTATATCCACCTCCCACTTGACTGATAGCTAGTTGTGAATCACAAAAAACATGTAGGTGTGATATTCCCATATTGAGGGCTATTTCTAGCCCTGTAGTTAGGGCCTTGTACTCGGTCTCATTGTTGGTACACAATTTGAGAGGGAATAGGAGTATTATAAAATGCCCCCATTTGGAGTGATAAAAAAAAGCCCAATGCCTACTTTGATTTGTAGAAGTTTCAGCCTAATTCATGGTCAAATGGATGATGCTCCATTAAAATATAGCTTTTAGTAATGTTCCCCTTCCTTGACAAAAAGGATTTTTTCATTAGGGAGTTCACAACTCAATGGAGAGTTGTTTGATATTGGATGAGCCACGAGAAAATCAGCAAGAGCTTGTCTTTTAATTACCTTTTGGGAAGTGAACTTAATATCTACTCTATGAGGATTAAAGCCCATTTTATTAGTCTTCTAGTGAGTACAAGTTTGGTCATCAAGTATTTTATAGGATTAACCATTAATACTAAAATAACCTAATAAGGGAGTAGATAATGTCTGAGCTTTTTAATTGTAAATATGAGTGCCAAACAATGTTTTTCAATGGAGAGTAATTGCTCTCTGCCTCCACTAACATTCTACTTAAATAGTAAAGTGTATTTTCTTTTTTTCTTCATTATTCTAGGCAACAAGTGCCTCACAGACCCTTCCATTGTAGTCGTATAGAGGATTAAGAGTATA
Source organism: Trichopus zeylanicus subsp. travancoricus (assembly GCA_005019695.1). Lineage (NCBI taxonomy): Eukaryota > Viridiplantae > Streptophyta > Magnoliopsida > Dioscoreales > Dioscoreaceae > Trichopus > Trichopus zeylanicus. Next base: position 902,330 of record RXID01022204.1, read on the forward strand.
CTAGGTATGGGTTTTGCCAAGACTGGTGGCTTTAAGAGATATTGCTTCTTTAAATACTTTTTAGTATTCTTAATCCCAAATGAATGGAGCATCCTTCTTTATTAGTTTAGAAAAAGGGTTGCATCTTCCAGAGTAATTTGAGATGAATCTTCTTATGTATGCAAGTCAACTTTGAAATGACCTCAACTATTTCAAGTTATTAGACTGTGGTATATCCGAGATGGCTTTGATTTTAGAAGGATTGATTTCAATTCCTTGATGTCTAATAATAAATCCAATGAACTTCCCCAATGATACCCCAAAGAGAACATTTTATAGGATTCATCTTCAAGTTATATGTTCTAAAGTGGTCAAAAATCACTTTTAGGTTTTGGATGTGCTTGTCTTTGAACTTCATTTTGTCTACCAAGTCATCTACAAAACACTTGACCAACTAATGTATAAGATCATTAAAAATTTGGGTCATGGCCTTTGATAAATGGCGCTCACATTCTTAAGCCTAAAGGCATTATCTTGTAACAATAAATGCCAATTAGAGTTCGAAAGACCATATGCTTTTCATCATCAAGATTTATCTTGATTTCGTTGTACCTTGAAAAATCATCCATAAAAGAGAATAGTTCAAAATTATCCATATCATCGATTATGATTTCCATTATAAGTAATGAAAAATCATCTTTGGGATATGCTTTATTCAAGTCTCTATAGTCTACACAAATGCAAATTTGGCCATTCTTTTTGATTGGCACAATGCTTGCTACCTAATTTGGGTATTTCTCTTTCCTAATGAAGCTTGTTTCTATTTGTTACTTTATTTCTTTTATCACCTTTTGTTCTAGGTCAAGTTTCATCTTCCTAGGTGGCCGTTTGACAAGTGAAAGTTTAGGATTAATAGCCAGCTTGTGGATTGTGACTTTAGGATCAAGCTAGGCATCTCCCTATAACTCCATGCAAAGCAGTCAATGTACTCTTTAAGCATTGCTTCAATTTGGATTTGGCTCTCCTCTCCTCTGAGAGTTGTGTACTAATAAAGGTTGGCTTGGGTTCTTCCTCTGAACCTAGGTTGATTTTCATCAATTTATCAATTGTGGTTTGCTCCCCGTCCTCATGTTTTGGTGGGGTTTCTTTTAGTTTGAGGATTACGTCTCCACCAAGTGATTCATCATGCTAATTGGGACCTAATAAGAGTTCTTCTCTTGGTTTTAAGAGCATTTTGGCTGCATCATGCCCCATTTCTTTACATTTTGATAAAATTTTATTAAGGACTACATCTTCATGTGATGTCTAGAGACTTGTGGCTGGCTCGATGCATGTGATTTGTGTGTCAGAAGGCATTGAAGGTATTTGATTAGCCTCACTATCAGACAAAGGTCCAATGATAACCATAAGGTATGTATGAACATTTGAAGTGATATAGCCCAGTCCTTTAGAATTCTTATTCCCTCTTCTAAGAATAAAAACATGCCCTTGAGGTGGATCCCACAGATTTTTGAAAAATGACTTTCTTCCTTTATTTGTTGATGCTTACAACCGGATCTCTTGACTATTTGATGAAGAGTATTTAGAAAATATTTAGGTATGACCATTGACTGATAGTTGCCATCATCTTCTGAATCCTCAGTTTTCAAGATCTTATGCATGCTTGGGATATAGGGGATTGCCTTATAAAATAATATCTCCTTTTCTCACTTATGTCATGGGGGAATATAAAAGATTATTAATTCGTCCACAACATTAGTACTTGTTCATATAATGACTTTAGTAAGCCCTTTGGGACTTTGGTAACAAGGAGAGTACTTTTTATTTGACCTCTATTATCATCTTTATCAGAAGAATAGCCACCCAAGTATACTTATGAGATTTCTTCATTTGAAGAGTCTGTGTCACTCCCTATATGAGGATGAGCGAAGATTATACTCATAATCCTCTTCTTTATTGACTAATGGAAGTATATCCTCTATCACTATAGGATTTTTGATAGTATTTTGCATCATCGTCATGTACCTTGTGAACATGAAATGAATGTACATCTCCATCAATTTGGCATTCTTTACCATCCTCGAAGTATTTGAGACATTAATACAGAGTTGATGGCATCACTTTATTTTCATGTAATCATGATTTTTCTAATAGTGCTTTGTATGATGCATTGGTATCAATGACATAGAACTTAATATTAGTCATTAATTTACCTATTTTCAAAGATATGATTATAACTCCAAGAGCTATTTGGCTATTTTGATTAAACTCTTGGATGATTAAAATTTCAAATGATATATAGCACATATCCAAAGCTAGAACTCTAGATGTATAGAGAGTCATCAAATTAACTAAAAAGCCTGGATCAATGGGAACGCGATTGATTTTGAACTCATCACTATTCCCAATAACATATAATGGCATGTTATGTTTTGTTGTCCTTGGTAGCGAATTGTCATTTGTGAAAGTATGGTAAGAGTCTGACGAGCGTACAAAGACTCCTTTATTTTTCTTTAGCAAAGTATGCTTGGTAATCAATTAGGTTTGCAAGATATGCACCAACGTGTCCTTGAGTTCTTGTGACATCATTAGGGTATCAAAGACACTTAGCATGGTAGGGATCTTTTTGAGATGAGCTACTATATTATATTCCACCTTTTTGGGTACAGGTTCAGCTTGTGAAGTTTCGATGTCTTCGTTTATCTAAATTTCTTTGCCCTTGTCTCTAGGGATGTTCTTATCGCTAGGTACTGAAACTTGTCTTGGGGTAGCACTTTACCACCTTTAAGTTATACTTTGTTGCATTCCTTAGTTGAATTCTAGCATCATGAGGCCAATAAGGCTCTTCTTTAGAGTTACTACTAATGTTGATCATGTGACACGAGGTAGTGGATCCTTGCTCTCAGTGGTAGTTTTTGAGATATCTTTGGAAGATGTAACTGGATGGTAATCATTTCATTCAACATCAGAGTTAGGCATATGTGGCCTTCTTATAGAGAGATCTTCAGAGACTCTTTGAATAAACCCTTCTATTTCATCAACTAACATGACCTTCTTTAGCACTTTGTATTTAGAGCATTTCTTTTATGGATGTTTGGATTGGCTTGACGCAGGACTTGAGTGGGCTCCAACATTAGCTTGCTTAATCCTTTTCTGAAATGTCTGCTTCTTCTTTTAGCATTTATTGATGTAGGGCCTCCCAAAGTGGTCATAGAGTTATTCTAATTCATACATAGAGTCATATTCATCATTTGTATCTTGTATATATAATTCCTCTAAAGTTGGTAGAATACATCTTTCCACAGGCTTTAGAACTGGGACTTCATCAAACCTAACGAGTTGGCCATCTGCTACTAGATCACTTGACTGTAATTAGGATAGCTGCTCATTAGTGTTTGCTTCGGATGTGTGTCACCGTGTGATAAGAGGCGGTAAACACAAATAATTATCTTTAATAGTGTCTCGCTTTCTTAAATCATCTTTGGAGTAGGTAGCATGAGTGACCATTTTGATTCTAGGGAAGCATGGTAGGTGATTCTCTGCCACCCTTGTAGGGTCTTTTGCGTGGTTTTGCCTTGTTTGTTAGCACCTTTTCCATCCTCTCAATTTCTTCATAGAGCATGGTAGTTGTACTTAACATGCTCTTTATGTGGGAAGCCATAGCTTGCATGCGTTCATTCAATACTTGATTTTGCCCCTAACCAATATCATATTAGTTACGACAATGTCTTTTATAGTACCTAGCTATAGTTTGAGCATACCATAATCACATTCCTCCAAGGCATTGATGCATTCTTGGATTGTTGATTTCTTGATGTTATATTCATCAAGTTGAACCAATTTTTTTTCTTATTTTTGTTCTTTTTTTGATGTTTTGAGTAGGTGGAGAAGCTTGTTTTGACGAAGCTTTTCTTATCATCATCCCAGGATTTTTAGGATTTTTAGCTATCCTTTGTATCAACTTCTTCGGTCTTTTAGAGACATAGATCTCCCACAAGTGCTCCTGTTTGGATATATGTTGTGCTTCTTCTCTGAAAGAGAGTATGACAAGTGGTTCATGTGTCTCAAACAAAGTCATATGATTGATATATTTGGTGGGTATTTCAAGTAATGCTAACTTCGAAAGAGTCAATTTGCCCTCTCGATATTGCCTCTCGATCCAATCCTTAAACACATAGCGATCTTCATTAGTATGACCCAAGATTTTATGGTAAGACCAGTAGTTTGGGTGATCCTTTTTATTGGTTTCATTTGGCCTTTTCCATTTTGGCAATTGGAGGTTGAGCTATTGAGCATCCTGAAAGATCTTATCCACTCTTTCTCTTTTAAAAAAGTATTTCTTTTTGAGCTTCTATTAGAAATCATTGGATGTTTCTACTTTCTCATCTCCTCCAAGAGTTGGTAATTTCTGAGGGTTACTTGTACTCATAGTGGGGTTTGTAGGATTTTTCTATTCATTCATTGTGAATGCTACTCTCATAACTTTGGAGGGCTCCCCTTGCTTTGTTTTATCTTTTCTACTTTGGAGTTTTGTGAACTAGCTAAGGTTGAGAGACCAATCCCCTCCAACTTCTTGGCAAGTACAATGAGGTCTTGAAAAGTATGGACAGAAGAATCGCTTAGGTATGGTGTCATCTAGTTCTTCCCTATGTTCCCAAGGACTAGATTTATAGCTTCAAATTGACTTATATGTTGTTCATACCTAATGCTACGGTTTCTCCAGTGTGTGATGTAATCCAAGACTGATTCATTATCACACTTTGATGTTGAAATGAAGTCTACAATGGTCACCTTGTTGTTGATCCCTCCAAACCTAATTTGAAAGACTTCTTTCATTTGTGACCAAGTTTGTATGGATTCTAGTTGTAGACTGGCATATCACTCAAATGCTATCCTACTTAAGCTTGCTGAAAATTGGCAGAGTAATAATAAGGGGTTATTACTTGAATCCTCACATAAAGCCACAAAATGAGCTATGTGTTGTTCAGGGTTACCAACACCATTAAAATATTAGAACTTAGCCACTATATAGCTTTTAAGATATAATTTATCTGCATCATTTATCATACCCGTGTCACTTTCTTATCTTAGTTGTGTAGCCACTATTTATTGAACTTGCTGTTATATGTATGCAGGCAGTTCCATGTTATTGGGAATCCCTAAAATCAGAGATTGGGTATCTTTTGCTAGTGGAGGAGGGGCTTGTGAAGGGCCTACATTTTCATAGATCTCATCTACAAGGGGTGTGTCTTTTGCCACCTTTATAGCTTCTTGAGATGATTGTTGAGATCGCTTCAACTTATCGAGCTCTTATCTTATTTGTAGCATCATCTCCATAAACTATTCTTGCAATGCTTCTACGATTATTTCCTCAGTAGAACTTTTATTTATACCTAAGGCTTTTATTAGAACATAATAATTCGTGTCTTGAGAATCAGGTCTTAGCGTCGTATGTTTTGGGTCAAGGCTAACTTCCCCCATCAGTTGGGTTACCTCATTCAGGAGTTTGGAACAAGTAATTACACCTTCTCTCTTGCATGATAGAAAGGATTGGCTCACAAGGGTCCTTTTTCTCTAAACCTCCTTATTTGTAAGTTGTGTTCATGTAGCCTTCTTTTAGCATTTGGCTTGTTGAGGTGTGGGTTCGTGGTCCTTTCTAGAGTCATAATGAGAAATGACTCTGACGGCATGGATGGTCTCCCTTTTAAGAGTCTCATGCTGCATTATAGCCTTTATAGTGGCTCTTGTTGTTTGGCTTAGTTATTCATCTCTTAGCTACAATTTTGAGATGAGGCTGTGCCCCCTTTGACTTACTTTTACTCTTCTATAAGCCACTTAATGGGGTAAAAGAGTTAGAGGTGGGAATGGTAATGACTATTTTCATTCGAGGGGTGGGTGTTTGAAGCCGGCTGAAAATTCTAGCAGCCTTCCCTTTGCTTATGATAGTTAGGATAAGTTCTTCTTCAACCATGCACATATTTGGACTTGCTTTTGGTTGCCTGTTGTTAGGAGTCAGGTGAAGATGATTGAAGACCGAGCTTTGGTTTGGGCCTAGTCTCTGGAAGAGTGATGCCCTTGCTGGTTGAGGCATGACTTCTATCTCTTCATCCGAATGACCCCTCTCATTTTGGAATGATGACATTGGGCATTTTTCCCCTTGATGGAAGATGAGGAGTAGGCTAGTCTTCCATGATTGCAACTTCAATCAATGTGGTAGTAGGTGCTCTCTTAAACTGAACAATCTTGGAAATGGTTTTGAACTCGATTTGAACTTTAGCTACCTTTGTAGCAATCATCAACTAAGGTAGATGCATAGCAATTCCTACCCCTAGGATGATGGTATACTTTGGGGTTGGAAAGTTCTTTATTGATGCAATTGGATGCTTTTTTTTGTAAGAAGGAATATAATTAGTTGGTTTTCAATTGTAATTCTATCTCATTAATGTCTCTATTATATTAGCTAGATTTGTACACTTTGAGAAAAAAGTTATGTTCCACCGAGTGTGCTAGAATTTATAGGATTGAAATTAACCAATCGAAATAGCGAAAGGCCTGGAGGAGTAATCTCGAAATAATAAAATAAAAATGTGGTTGATTTGAATATGCAATCAAGTGTTATAGAAATATGACTTTTAATAGGCACAAGCTCCTATTGTTAATTACCCCAATAATTCTTATGAACTTTCTAAAGTGAAAAATCTAACTAATAAAATAGAGACACAAAGAGGATAAAGAATAATTTGATTGATTTAAAAAAAATATATGACTTAAGAAAGGGCATATCCTCACTTTACAATTTAAAGAATTTGATTTCATGAATGACATGAAATGAGAAAGGGAATGGAAAGAGCTTGATATTTGCTCCTGCCCCATCCCCATGTTTTGAATTGAGTAGAATTTGACTTGGATGGGTATTGACTTGATACCCAACGAATGCTAATAACCTGGCTTGATGGTATTATCTGTGGGGATATGAAAGGAAATAAGAAGTAGGAGAATCTTGAAGGATGGCCAACAGTTTTGAGTGTGCTGGTGATTAACTTCCTTTGATAGCATCATTGATGGCATGCTGGATTTAGTTCGAAGTGTTCCTGTTAGTTTTGAACATTGGCAATTAACTTCTTTTTATTTGAAGTATTTTTAATAGTCTTGGGCATTGGTGATAACTTCTCTTGGTTTAAAGTATTTTCGTTAACTAATAAGGTATTGACAATAACTTTCTTTATCTTAAAGTGTTTCCATTAGTCGATGAAGCATTAATAATAACTTTATTTAACTTGAAGTATTTTCATTAGCTAATGAGGCATTGCCAATAACTTCATTTGGATTGAAGTGTTTCTATTAGCCTAGTGACATTGGCAATAACTTCACTCAGTATGAAGTATTTCTATTAGCTAATGAGGTGTTAACTGTAACTTTATTTGATTTGAAGTATTTTCGTTAGCTAATAAGGCGTTGGAAATAACTTCATTTGGTTTAAAGTATTTTCATTAGCCAATAAGGTATTAACGATAACTTTTTTTAAATAAGGCATTTGGTTAATTGATTAAGTAAGTTCAAGCCTACCTTTAGTTTGACTTATAGGATTTGAAGTATTTGCATTAGTCAATGAAGTATTGACGATAACTTCATGGGAGCAATATTGATTTCAATCCAAGTCTAATTTAATTTAATATTTAAAATTTGATTTTAGCTTGAGTTTGATTATTCAATTCAGATTGAGTTTGGCCTTGTGTTGGGCTCTTATCATGTTTGGGTTTACATCTTAACAGACTTTAGTTCAAGTCCAAATCGATTTAGGTTCAATTTAGTTTTGGTTTAGACTCAACTTGGTGCTGGTTCAGGTTTGATCTAGTTCTGATTCAAGTATGGCTTGGCTTTGGTTTGAATTAAAGTTGAGTTTGATTTATTCAATTAGGGTTCAGTTTGAACTTAATTAAACCTAATTAGGATTTGACTTGAACTTAATTCAACTCAAGGAGGGTGGGTTTGATTTCGAACTTTATTTTACCCACTCAGGGTTTGATTCCAACTAGTCCAAGCAAACTAGGGTTTGACTTGAATTTAGTTTGACCTAATCAGGGCTTGATTTAAATTTGGTTTGCTTTCAAAATAACTCGATTTATCCTGTTTGAGGTTAAGTCTGAACTAATTTAGTCTAGATTAATTCAATTTGGATTTGGGTTCGATTTGATATGAGTTTTAGTCCATTAACTTGATTTACTTAGGCCCATTTAGTGATTTATTCAAGTTAATATGACGTTATTTGTTCAATATTATTGAATTACTTTAGTTTAATTAATTCATATTGATTGATTTGGTTTGAGGGCTATTGGACTATCATAATGACATCACAATGAGCTCGCAAGCTAGCTATAAGTCAATTAGTTATTGGGTGAGACCATAGGTTGACCCTAAATCATTTGACTTTCGAGCGAGACCGCAAGCTGATCCTAAATCAATTGATTGTCAGACAAGACTATAGGCTTACCCTAAACTATTTTGACTTTTGGGTGAAGCCATAAGTTGACCATAAGTTAATTGGCTATTAGATGAGATCGCATGCTAGCCCTAAATAATTTAACTTTTGGATAAGACCACAAGTTGGCCCTAAGTCAATTGATTATCAAACAGGACCACAAGTTGACTCTAAATCATTTGATTTTTAGATGAGATCGTAGGCTGATCTTACGTCAATTAGTTGTTGGGTAGGACCACAGACTGGTTCTAAATCATTCTACTTTTGGATAAGACCGTATATTAGTTCTAAGTTGATTGATTGTCGAATGAGACCGTACGCTGATCCTAAACTATTTGGACTTTCAAGTAAGACCTGAAACTGGTACTAAGTCAGATTGATTATCAAATGAGACTGTATGTTGATCCTAGGTCAGTTGGTTATCAAGTGAGACTACAGACTGATCCTAAACAATTTCGACTTTTAGGCGAGACCACCGACTAACCCTAAGTCGATTGGTTATACCATATGATAACCCTAAACCATTTAAATTTTGGGCGAGACTGCTAGCTGACCCTAAGCTATTTAATTTTTAAACAAGACAATATATTAACCTTAAGTCAAAAATTAATTTTTGAACAAGTCCATCAACTGGCCCTAAATCATTGGCATAGACACACAAATCAAAACCAATTTTCGTTTTTTTTAATTTCTACTAGCCGAATTTTTTTCCCTTTTTAAGGTCAATAAACCTTTTTTCTTCTTCTTTCTTCTTCCTCCATCTTCAAGCTTGAAACCCTAGTCCCTCTTCTTTTGTTCCTTCGTCTTTATGGAGCTAGCCCCTCCCCTCTTTCTTGGTCTTCATCTCCACCAAATTCGAGCCGGGTCTGGCCGGATCTTGGCCAGATCTGGTCGTAGACACCAGGGAATGAAGGCTGCACGGGCGGAGCTGAGGGAGCCAGTGGGCAGAGTGCCGGAGCAGGCTAGAGCAGTGGATGGTGGCTGCACTCATGCTGGTGGAGCGATCTGGTGAAGCATTACAGCAGTTGTCGAGGTGAAGCTTGGGAGGAGCTTGTAGAGGAAAAGGCTGGTGGGTAAGCGGGCATGGACAGGGCCTACATGCGGGAATTTTGGCAGGGCAGCATGATGGGAGAGGGAGTCCGGCGTGGCTACGGTGGCAGGCAACGGTCTCGACGGAGCAAGGGGGCAATGGTGAGAAGGCGGTGAGCTCGAGTTGGTACGGTGGAGTTCAGAGGTGTGAGATGGCGGAGGAGAGAGGAGGCAACCAGTAAGTATCACGTTTGTGAGATCGGAGCGACATGATCAATGAGGGAGTTCAGGGTTGCATGGCACTACCGGGACACGACCATATCTGAGTAGATCTAGTCCATAGTAGCGGGCGGCTTGATGTAGGGCTAAAGTGTGGCTACACGAGCATGGAATAGAAAAAAATAGAAGAAAGATAGAAGGGTGGAAGAGAAGAAAATAGAACATAGATAAGAGCCTAACCTTTTTTTTCCTATGTTCGTTTCCTTTTTCTTGTAGTTGACTTGTAATTGATCTCTTTTCTTTCCTTTCTCCAGCCTCTGATCTCTCTCCTTTGTAGGTTAAAGGAACTTTCTTTTTATAGGTGACCAGGAAATCTAGTTGGATTGGAATGGACTTTTTCAAATTTTCGAATCAAGATCTTATCAACTCTTTCATTTATCTTGAATGAGTTTTGTTTGAATTGGATAGTTGTGGATGTGTTTATTTGAAATTGAATAAGACTCTCGAGGAATATAGATGAGTTTATTTATTGTAGATGATGAAAGTTGGAAAGTTATATTCACCATGGATATTAGATTTTGGATTTATAAGGGGCTATTTATCATTTCTTTTCGAAAAAAATTTAAACCAAATTGCAATTTTATAAATTTTAGGGGCTTTATTGTAAAAAATTTATTTGAAACTTTTTGAAAATTTTAGGATTTTTTGAATAAGATTTGAATTTATTTACCAATAAATTTTTTAAAAAATTTTATTTATGAAAAATTAGAATTTTAGGGGTTTATTTGTGAAAATAAAATTTTAAGGGGTTTATTCACAAATTCTAGATTTCGTAAGGATTAAATTATAATTATCAATCTTTGGAGAGGTTCATTTACAAGCCTTAACTTTTGTGAAGATCAATTTGTAATTTTAGGATTTTTATTGGGCATTTTTCCAAACTTTTTATCCCAATAACTTATTTATAAGAAAAATCCAGCTAGAGACCTTTTTAGAAGAATTTATTTGGTTCAGGGATCTTGCTATAAAATACTTATATTTTTTATTTTAATCCTGATTTTGGATAAATTTTGGCCCAAATATTTAGCACACTTAGTTCACTTTAACTTAAGCTTGAATTCCTTAAGAATTTAGGTTCGAATTGAGCTCAAGATTTGGTCAAATTTGATCATAATTTAGATTTAATTGATACCCATACTTGAATTATAATTTAGTGATATAAAAGTTTCAATTTTAATCATATTTTAATCAAATTTGATTATAGCAAAAATCACCTCAATCATTCTTTTTTTATGTCTCTATCTTATTACTTAGGTTTTTCACTTTAGGAGTTTTCTGATAATTGTCAAGGTAATTAACAACATAAACTTATGCCTATTAGAAGTGATATTCTCATCATTCCTAATTGTGCACTCAAACTACTCTTAAATTTTTATTTGTTATTTTAAAATTACTTTTTGGAGTCTCTACCTATCTCAGGTGATTAATTTTGAATCCATAGGCACCAACATGGAGAAGAGCTAACTAGATTCAGGTGCTTGGCAAAGAAGCAATGGAGGTGGAGTCCTTGTAAGAACATAAGGAAGAGAAGGAGAAGAAAAGCAAAAAAGAAACCAAAGATGAACAGTTATCCTATTCTTTCTTTTTGTTTATGTTCAATTGATCTCAATTTGTCTCTAATTTCTTTTGAATCCTTTTTTTTTTCTCTCCCTTTTGTATCAGATTCTTTGGGTTTTATAAGCATCAAGAAGATCAAATTTTTTGCTCAAAATTCAATTTGGGAATAACCTTAATCCTTGTTTTAAAATTTTGAAGGATTCAGGTTGTTGTAATTTTGTGGAGATTCAAAAATATATGGATGATGATATCCATTTGAATTTCAAATTGTTGTGGATACAATAGGTATTTGATCTATTACAAATGCTAGATATAGCGAAATTCAAAATTTGTACTCATTTATAAAATCATAAAATATGAGCGGCTATTTATAAAAAAGTTTATATTAGGGACTGATTTAAAATTTTAAAAAATTGGGGACTTATTTGTAAGAATGACCTTAAGGACTTATTTGTATAATTTTAAAACCTTTTAAGTTCTCTTTTGTAAGATTTTATTTGTAAAATAATGAATTTTGAACTTGTTTACAAAATTTTTTTCAAGGGTCTATTTATAATTTTATAAATATTATTTTATAATTTAATATTTCATGAAGGATTTATTTGCAAAAGATGAAAATTCTAGAGATTTATATGCAAATATAAAATTTTGAAAGATTTATTTGAAAGATTAATTTGTAATTATTAATTTTTGAGGAGTTTATTTGTAAGCTCTAAATTTTGAGGAATTAATTTATACTTTGCAGAGTTTTATGGACTTTTTTGTAAAAATTTTCATCTCGAGAACTGATTTATAAGAAAAATCAATTAAGGACTTATTTCTAAAAGTTTATTTGGCCGAGAGACCTATTTGTAAAATATTTTTTTCATTTCAGCCTAAATTATTGATGAACTTTGGGTCCAATCTTAATCGAAATACCTAATTCACTCAACCCATTTGGGTTGAATTTAGTTTGAGGCTGAATTTCATAACAATTAAAGCTCGAATTGAGTTCAATTTCAAGTCAAATTTGATCGCAATTTAAGTTTAACTGAGACTCATATTTGGGCTATAAACTAGTGGCACTCGATTTTTGATTTTGGTCAAATTCCTATCGAATTTAATTTTGACAAAAATCACCTAAACATATATATTATGCTTGATAAATCACACTACACTTGCTACCTTGAGTTGTTTAAGACAATTAATTTTAACTCATTTAGTGAAATATTCAATAGTAGTTAGTGCAAAACCTTTTATATTGTTGGTGGTTGTTTCTAAGAAAAATTCAACGTCTATATCCCACATGAAAAATGAACATGGTATAGATAAAGAATAGAGAGAGGATGCAAGAACGTGAATCTTGTTAGTCTAAAACTAATAGTCCTTGCAATAGCCTAGTTTTGGCAAGAGCTCTAGAGATATGGAAGGAATTATGGTAAAATGAAAAAGTTGAGGCTAAAGGGTTTATATACTAAAGAAGTCAATACCAAAATAATTTTGATCCGACCTCTAGATTCGCACTTCAGCTCAATAGAACTTCACTAAGCTTCCAACAACCCAAACATGTTACATCATACCTTGGGATCCGCTTCCCACTAAAGAACAATCTTATTAGTTTCAAAAATAAACCTCCAATACATGTGGCATAATATTGTTCGATCATAGGGGACATGTGGTGTGATCTGAATCTATCAAACAATGGCCAAGTTGAGTTAGCAATGGGCCACTATCCCATAACTCAAATAAAGTGAGTGTAAGTTCAAGTATGTCTTTCCCAATCGTTGAAGCTCAGGCAAAATAGACTTGGGGGTATTGATGTGCATATCAACACCCAATCAATACGAACTGAATTACCACAGCTCTAATAGAGTTCAGTTGAAGCCTAGGTTCACTTTTGGTTATACAACCTAAAGCGAACACCTGGGAGACTCCTAGGTTATTCCTCGTCTTACCCTAGGAAGAATGCCCAAAGAGATCCATACTATAATTCAGAGCTACTAGAGTGCAGCAGAGCTTCTCTCGGCTCAACCTCCAAAGCTCATAATCTTAGGCACACAAGATGTCATGTGAATAGAAGATCCTAATTAAGCTTCCGAAATAGTGTCTAGTTTTGAAACTCGAGGGGTAGGGCATACTTGTTTCCTCACATTCGCTTCATCATATAAGAACCATAGCAAACCAAGTTGCGCCCCTAGAGCCTGAGCCTCCAAAGCTTGACCAAGTAGAGCTGGGATCAAATAATATTTCAACCACTCTACAACATTGGTGTCCCAACTAAGTTCCTATAACTTGATTCCCATGGCAAACCACCTCAAGCCTTTGAAAAGGTGGTCCCTAGGAGTGTCTCTAATGGGTTCCTGCTCCGCTTTTTGCCACACAACAGGCGGGAGGGATTATGTGATATAATCATCAGGGCAAAGTGACCAAATTGTCCTAGAATCTTCATCGAGTTACAGATCAATCTAGGGGTATAAAAGCCATTATCTCCCCCGATTTGGTACGATCTTTATCCAGTGGACTACCATCGGTGGATAGGTTAATTTATTTTCTAGGTCTTGCAATGTTTTTAGAGTTTGAAAAAGATTGATATATCCGAAGCTTGGCATCTGTAGCTCCCTAGACCTATCTATGTTACAACAAATAGTTTATCACATTGCTTTGGAAGAGCTAATTGAAAATCAAGTCCATATTTGAAATTCCCTCAAGTTTTTACCCAATTTGGTGTTATTGGCATGAGCTTTATGTAATCTAAGTACTTTTCAACATACACAAAAGTTAAATCATATACATATATGCTTCAAAATAAAGCATTTATTAAAAAGAGTGAAGGTTAGTGGCATTTCATGGGCCCCTGGTTCAAATAAAATTGTAAAATACATTTTCAAAATTTAAGTCAGATACATATATGTGCAATAGTATTTTTGTAAGGATTTATTTATAAAATTTCATATTTCAAACTATTTTCTTCAAAAAAAATTTAATTTGCTATCAGTTTGTTCTAAATTTAGAAGTTCTATGGATTTTTCTGTACATTTCAAAAAACTAGGGATTTATTTTTTGAAATTACAGAGAGATAGATTTATTCAAATACCTGATTGAGAGATTAAACAACCTCATGAATCTCAGAACTTTTCTAATCATTGATTTTCCTTTTAAACCAAAATATAATTTCAAAAATTTTTTTAACTTTTTTAATAAAAATTCCTAAAATCTCCCATCTCCAAAGGGTTGAATGCTAGGCATCCATCCTAGCCGAATACTTGGTTGCTTGCGTTTATATTGGACTAGACAGTAGGTCCTTGGCATTTGCTTCCTAGAAGATATTAGGTTACCCTCCCTTTTCTCCTACTTATACCCTAACTCTTAGCGATTTCCAGATGTGTAGAATTTATCAAGAGTTATTACAAATTTCTATGTAATTTTTAGAGGACTTCGATAGCAAATTTTTGTTAGAGTCTCAAGTAAAAAATCAAGGAATCCTCTCTTAGTGTTTTATTAGCTTGGAGCTTAGAATTCTTGAAGATTTTCATCATGGTTTATTTTTCAATGAGATTTTTCGAAAGTCAAGGGTTGCACAAGTTTTGACATGAATTTTATTTTCCTCACTCTTTCCCTTTCATCGCATCATCATCATTTTAAATTTTAAATTATTTTCTCTAAAACTAGTTTAGAATTTTTGCTTACAAACTCTAAAAATCACCACATATATTTTGTCTGATCTTTAGACAAATCTATGTGGGATTAGAGAGGGGTTCTTTTAAATACTTTTAATTAGATTCTATATACAATAATTTTATGGGATCTTATTATGTCATTTGTAGGTGCATATGGATAAATCACCAACGTGATTATATCTCAGGTTTAGTAAAGGGAAGAAGTCTTACAACCTTTCTAAAGATATCATGTGTTTTGTGGGCTAGACATGCAAATCTCAAGCATGTGCGAGCCTTATGGAGCTCTGAAATAACATGATTAAGACCAACACATCACAATACATACTATAAAATTTCAGAAAGGCCTACAATGAAGTCCAAATTGGTGAAACTATCTTATAGCAAAAGTAAAGATCAAATTGAAGACTTATTTACAAAGGCATTGAAGATGAAAGCATTTTTGTAAAGATGCAAAAAACGCTTTGGGATCTGTTCATCAAATAACTTGAGTTAAGAGAGACAGTTGGAGATAACTCAAGTTTGTAGAAACTTATTTTGATAAATCTAAGTTTAGGTAATTTTATCTTGAAGTCTAAATTTGTTTGATTTGAATTATTTAGATAATATTTCGTTAGATGAGAACTATCAAATTTTATGTTTTAAATCATGCTTATTTGTAAGTTATGTCTATCAGTTCATCCCTACGGGCATACAAATAGGGTACATCACTAGAGTTCTGTGCGGTGAATTCTCGTTTAATAAATTATCTTTTCTCCGTCTAATCGCTCAACCACTCCGTCAATTCTAACAACCACAAGCAAATTGGATCCAAACCCTAAATTATAGCTTCAACTCGTGAAACATTTTAACTGGTAAACAACTAAGACCATTTCTACGCCTGCAAAAATATTTTTAGCTGATGACAAAAAGATTGTGTACATTAACACATCATGCTTTTAAAAGGAAAGCATCAAAATTACCGGTGGGTCACTTCTAACCAATGATTTTTTACCATCCAATTATTTAAGTTAATCTCACATGTAAAATAACTTCATCTTGTTGGTGGGTTTAGTTCTTTGCCGGCTTAATCTGGTTGATTTTTTTTATATTTTAGTGGCTTCATTTTTGTTTATTAAATGTAGTTTTGATCTTAGCCTCTATTCTCGCTTTGAATTTCGCTAAGCGGCTGCCGACCAAAAATTTTTAGTGATTTCCTTCTCCTTTTTCTATTCTGCATATCATGACACAAATAGATTCAATATATTCGGATTTTAAGGAGTCAATCAGACTCCATCAACGCATCTAATTTTGTCTTGAGAAAATACATTTTTTTTTCACGTAAATGTGTTGAAAAAGAAGCGATTATTAGTTATTAACTAGGGCCGAAAAATACATTGGAAGGGAGATGCCTATAAAACGTCATAAAAACTTATTCCGGTGTTATACAAAAATTCTTCACAAAGCAAGTAATATAATCTACGGATAAAACCCTACCTACGCTCAATCCTTCTTATTCGTGTGAAAACAAAATAAAGCCAATCAACATTCCTCGAACCCTAACGGTGAAAAACAACAGCATTGCCTCTTCCCTAGCACAGAAGTGCAATACACACGAGGAGTACACCGGAGAACAGTGCACCCATGCTGTAGGAGCCCGTACTCAGAGCTCCGCCGCTAGGAGATGGTGGTGTTTGACCGGAGGATCCACCACTTGGGGACGTGGGCGGAGAGGCTGAACTTCCGGAGTTGGGCGGAGGGGCAGTCGAACCACCTGGAGCGGGCGTTGTGGGGCTGCCAGAGCCAGAGCCAGAGACAGTGACTGCCAATTTCATCCCGTCGCTGCAGTGGGAGGGGAATCCACAGATGAAATATCGGGTCCCGGCGGCGTTCAGGGCAATGGTCGTGTTTCCGGTTGAGTCGGTGCGGATGACGTTGCTTGACGAGCAGCTTGTATAGTCGGATTGCCTCACTTCCTCCACATCATGACGAGTTTTGTCGTACACAAACACTGTTGCAAAGAAGTGGTTTATGCATTTTTGATCCATAATTTATACATTACCACATTACCAATAGTGAGACTAGAAATTAAATAGTTAAGGCTTTGAAAGAAAGACAATATTCTTGTTTGAAGTCATTGATTATGGTATATATTAGAACGATAGAGTCGAAAAATAACTCTACATTCATTAACTACAAGCATATAGCTGTACTAGCACACATCTTAAAGTACAAGCAACGATTCAAAAGGTCTACAAACAATTTAATCTGCTACAGCCCAAATCATTGCTAAACTATGGCAAATATGGAAAAAAATGTTTCCACATAAAAGCGAAAGAAAATAACAAAATTTATGACTTAAAAAATAAAATTTTTATCATGATTGTGTTCATCTCTCTTGTATACGAAACCAAATAAAAATAAATAAATACTTACACAGAGTATCCCCGACGGCAAAGGTCTTTCCAGAGGCCCAACTAGTGTAGTTCACCGAGAAGCCCCAACCCTGGTTATCACCCACGTTGTAATTGGTAGCATGGACCGGAGCAGCAGCAAGGACCAAGGTCAAAACTGCAACGAGGGCGGCCATAATGGTGAGCTGTTGTGTTGGCGATGAAATGGAGCTGTGCCGGAATGGGGGTGATATATAGCCCGCCTAAGGCTTATAGTTTTTGTATTGTTTTTATGTTTTAATGGTTGACTAGTCAGCGGCGGCTTATCCCAAGGTATGGAAACTGTGAACAAGTTAAAAACTGCGACTTCGTTTTCCACACCTAACCCAGCGATAACGAAATTTCGCAGGGAAGCCAACGGGCCGGCCGGCCTGATTAAGTCGGATACCAAATTGGCAATTTGATGTGATGCTTCCCGTAATTTTAAGCAATAGTTTTCACCCGAGAAGGTACATGTCAACCTATTTATTTATAATTAATCCTATATTCCAATTTTTCAGATTCGGGCTTTTGGGCAACTAAGGGATTAACGGGCTGGGGCTCGGGCTCAACTTTGTCAAATGAAAATCCTATTTAATTAGGCGCTTCGGAGACTGCATGGGAGGAGAATAATTACTTAACTTGAGGGAGGAGTCCATTCTAGAAATAAACGACTTTGAAGTGGAGTTGTTAAGCCTTTTTCTTTTTCATTTTTTAAATTTTTTTGTGATAATATTAAGTCTTTTTCGCTTGCGATAATCATTGTTACAATAATGTGGTTTACCTTGTCTTTTGATTGGATTTAGTTGGTAGGATGTTGATTGGGCCAATTAACTTATTGAAAATTAAGTGGACTTTTATTGTATGTACATTGCTGTCGTGAATATTTGCAAATACAATGCTTTGAGAAGTGTATGTCTTGAGAAGAAGTTTAAAATTTATAATATTTTTTAATTTCATAATGAGGAAATGAACATTTCATCCGAAACTCAGTAACCATCACTGTGTAATGAAATTCAGAAACGTTAATTATTCTTGTGATGAACCAAAATATAAGAACTCATAAAACTGTGAAATTCATAGTTTTATACTTTTGCAGATTTGGTCAACTTTATATTATCAAATAGGTCCATAGTGCAAAAAAAGCTTTCACATTGATTTTCGTATTCTCAACACTATCTTGAAAGGGCCAAATGCGCGCAAAAGTTGGCGTACGTTGGTGTAGATTCTGGTAGCCGACTCCTTATTTGTGGTACATCTAGGTAAATATCGAACTTTTCAGGGTGTTTTGTGTTAATGCCTGGTTTCCCTGGTCAATTCCGTGTCTGTTATGTTTTGCGCGGCAAACGACGCGGTCTTAGAATGGAAAATTTAGCTTTCGAAATCGCGTGAAATGACCAACTGCGCCATACTTGGACTCCGTAATATTGTTATATATTTGTATGTATACTGCGCCTGTTTACCCGAGACGAATGTTTCAGTTCTCAGCCATAGCTGGAACGCTTCGGCATTAAATATCACCAAGTTTTAGATCTCTGTTTAAACTGAAACATTGACGGTTCTCCGATACGATTTCCTTCCTCTCTCGGTCTGCGGCACCTGACCACAGTCCTCTCTCCGTCGTTTCAAGGGGTGTTTGCCTTAGCTTACCCTTGCCTCCACGTCCTCCTCCTTCTCGTGTATATACTGCTTGCTGGGCTCTCTGCCTCGTCTTCTCCTTCTTCTTTTTCACTAAAACATAATCACAGCAATACTCTTTTCAGCACTTATGACAACAGCAACAAAACCCCTACATATAAACCATGAAGGAGGCAAACCATTACAGCTAAGCCAAATTACTTACAAATCTCTCCTCACTGGCCAAGTACCTCGCGATCGGCTTCAATGACTCATCCTGCTACAGTGCAAGAGCCGTCCTTTGAGTTGGTTCCAGATCAAGCATTTATTTTTTACATCATTGATCTCTCATATTTGTCATTGCGCTCTGACCAAATTGTCTCACACACAGCATAATGATGAAGGCCAATTCACCGGCCCTTCCCATAAGGATTTGATGAGATTCTGTCCCATAGTATGACGTTAGAAATGGAACAAAACATGTCGCCAAATGGACATGGCATATGGGCAGAGACGGAGTAAAATGTAAAATTTCAGCACTGGGATTATTTTGTTAAATTTTCAGAATAAAATTTAAATCTTTATTCTTTTATCTAAAAAAAATTCTTTTATCCCTCTATTTTTTTGTTCAAATTTGATTTATAAATTTTATTTTTAAAAAATGTTCACAAAAGAATTTGAATTTTTGCTAAAATAATTTATTTTTAATTTTGTAGATTTTTTTTAGACCTTTTCCTGAATTTTTTTAAAAAATATAAGATTTTATTTGAAAGATTACAGAGAGATGCTCAACTCTTAAAGCAGCTTTAGCTGTGAATATGTTTTCCTAAATTAAAAAATATTTTATATTTTTTTAGATTTTTCTATAAAATTACTTTTTGAAAGTTTCTCAAAAACTGATATTGCAAACCCCATGTGTTGGGAGACTACATGAAGTAGACTCCACATGCCAAGAGCCTAGCATCTGCTAGCTATGGATGCTTGGATCCCAGGCATCTACTCTGGGCAGCACCATATTCCAAGTATTCACTGACCCACGATGTCCTGTTCCACTCATATTCTTCACGTATTCCGACTCTCAGCACCTATATAAACACTCTTTTTTTATGGTTTTCAACATCAAGTCTTTAGATTAGAAGTTCTTAGTAGTAGCCAACTTACATTAAGAATTTCTTTGAACTTCTTTGTGATTTTTAGAGAATTTTGGTGATGTTTTCTCTTTTTTTTTTCAAGCGAGAATTTCTAGAATCTTTACATAGTAGAGCCAAAGTCTTGATGTTTGGCTTTTCGATTTTCAGTTAGGCTTTCAAGGAGTTGAAGGGTTGCATGGGCATCACAAGATACTTCTTTTCATCTTTCTTTTTTTTTTTATTTTTTTCATTGTATTATCATTATCTTCATTACTCCTGCATGTAATGTAGACTACTTAACCTTTTGGCAAACCTAGAGGAGGTTAGGGAGGGATCTTCAAGCCCTCTCTCATTGGTGTAGCAAGTAAGTCCTTTCTAATATATTATTATTATTTTTGTTACTTAGAATTAAACTCTACACATAAACCCTTATAAAGGTTATTTTCATTATATTTTAGGTAATACATGAAAACAAGCCATATGATGCTAAGATGGGTATAATCTATGCTCGGTGAAGGAGAATTGCAAACAACACAAAAAACACATGCGATTTGTAAGCTGGACACACAAATCTTAAAGTATGTGAACATATTTTGGTTTAAATTATGCAATTTGTTATTTTGTCAAGTCATAACTATTTGTGAGATAATCTAAGGACAAGCTACATCAATCAAGTGGATACCTCACAAGCACCTTATTTCCAAATACTGAATCCCATAGAAAATGATATCTTAGAAACATGATAGGGCTTGGATATACAACTACTTGGCTAAAACTCTATAACTCCCATATCAAAAGAGGGTAAGCTATGTCTCATATTCTCTTAAAGAGGATAAGGAATTATACTCTACTAGATTTGATCGTTAGACTAAGGGACTAGTAGTTCACCAAATATCCCCTATAGTCTAGTGTTGATTCAAAGGTGCACCTAGAATTGGAACATGGTTGTTTGAGTGGGATGCTCACCATAGGAAAGTTCTACATGTGTCACAAGGAACGCAACCCACGATTAGTTGTACCACTTTTTTTTTGGAGGAATCATGTGTGAAGTCTATTATAGTTTTACAAATAAGAAAGTGTCATGTATTGTGCAAGCTACTGAGTTTTTTGAAATTATGAATATGGTTATTTAGATGTGGAAATTAGATAAATTAGTGGAGTTTCTTGTAGAGAAGCAACAAACCACTAAGAGGCCATCTTTCTTGCCCTTGGATCTAGTAGTGTTCCTATAAACTAGATGTATACAATAACCTCATCAAGTAGACCAATAACGATTCGTCATGAAGTGGAGAATGTACATGTCGGAGGAGAGGATAATACAATGGTCTTCTACTTTATTCTTGCAATTTGTTTCCTTGGGGGGATGTGTTCTTCACTAGGGGTGGAATGAGCTGATACCCCTTCCTCTATAGTGAAAATGACCGAAAAGTGATCTTAATGATCCTGAGTTGTCTTTGTCTTTGGGATTGGTATGGCAAAAGCTTATGCAAAAGAAGGAAGAATTCACTAGTTGAACTAGACGAGGAACATATGTCATAGTTTGTCATAAAGCTTCTTTCACAAAAATCTCCACACATTACTACTTCGATAGTTACTAATATCTAATTCCTTAAAGTGTTTTTCCTTTTTGGCTTCAAGGCACGAAATTTCATCACTATGAAAGGACAAAATATCATAACCATCACAAAATCGGCCTTCTATTTGATGTATAGACTTACAAGGGCAAGTATCCATTGATAATCCATTTATTTCAGAAGTCATTAAGCCCGGACCTCATTTAGCTAGTTCATCAAAATCTCCTACATGAGAAGTTGTAATCTTTAGAGGCTGTCTTTGATGTGTTTCAACAACAATACATCAATAAGGTGCTCATACACAACACATCTTTGAGCTCACAATTGAAAAGATGCGAATAGTAGAGCATCAACAATCCCAACATTGGAAGGAGAAAGCCATGCACTCGTAGATTTTGCTGACAGAAAAAGAATAAATTAGCTTGGTCATTGAAAATTCTCTTCCATATATTAAATCTACTTTACTTTTTGTTGATATTTATTAGTATGAAATTTGTACTAGAAAGCACATGTGTGGGAGAAGTTCAAAAAAAAAAAAAAGATCAATGCAGGTAATTCTCAAAGCTCATGGTAGCTTATGGTCTTATTCACCTCCAACCCATGTGTTTGAGATAATTTTTTCTACAATCAAATTTGATTGAAATATGATTACAATTGAAATATATCATTGAATTATGGCTCAAATGTGAGCTCAGTCAGACTTAAATTGTGTGTGAATCTGACTAAAAATTGAGCTAAATTTAAAGCTATACTCTTAAGAAATTTGGGCTCAAACCAAATAAGTTCTTTTTACAAAAAAGTCCTCTAAACATTATAGAATTATAATTGAATCTAATTTTTCAAAAAATATTATAAATAACCCCTATATAAATTCAATATTTGGGATGAATACAACTTTCAAATTATCATCATTTACATCAAATAGATTTATCTATATCTCTTCACAAGCTCATCCTGACTCAAGATAAGCCATATCTATATCTATTTACATCCATATTTATCATTCAAAAATTCAAATAAAAGGAGATTATTTCTAGCCTACCTTCATCTCTTCTAACTCTATATAAACCCTATTAACATCCAAAAAAAAGAAAAGAAAATTAGGAAATGTGGAGAAGGACTAATAGGCCATCGTGGAGAAGAAAACAGAGAAGAGAAGATTTGCCAAGATGTAAGCCCTCACCTTTTCTTTTGCTTTCCTCCATTCTTCTCTTTGGTTTTCCTCATAGGGACCAAACTACTACTTCACCCATCTCCTCATGTGCACATGGTCACCCACCTCTATTGCTCTCGCACTATCGGTTACCTGGAGCTCTGTCTGCGCTTGAACTCCATCAAAGTCATTGAGCCTGAACCCTAAGTTAGTCTCCTCACCCTAAACAAGTCACTCTGTCATTGACCTTGCATTGTTGACCATTGTGCCTAGATCAAGACTTCATAAGGAAGCAACCTACTCTGAGTCTCCTTGCACCAACCCACACCCTGTCGGAGCTTCACTGGCTCCACTTGCCTCCGCGACCCCAAGTTTGGCCTCTCACCTTGTTGGAGTTGTATTTCACCTCTAGCTCAAGTCGTGCCTTACTCACCATCGAACTACCCCTGAGCCTCTCTTCTAACCATTTCCTGCTGGCCCTTCAGTGCCCTTAGGCTCCACTGCGGGCTGCCTTCCCTAGATTAGCCTCCCAACACACTTGCACCGCCACCACCTCCATGAGCCATTTGCTGGCCAAGCCACCACCATCGTTGACTCCCTAGTGTGCAACATGCACCTCTGCTCCATCTCTAATTCTCGCCCACTATATGTTGTTGACTCAAGAGACCAAATCTAGCCATGGAAATGGAGAAGCTTAAAACTCCTTGCTCTGATTTGAAGAAAAAAAGGAAGGGGGTAAAGCCTGGCTTGAGGAAGAAGATGAGAAGAAGAGGAAAAAAATATATAAAAGCACTTGTTGGCCCAAAGAAAAAAGGGAAAATCTAGCCAGAAAAAGAAAAAGGAGAAAAAAAAGTTAAAGAAAAAAAAAGTTGCTACAAAAGAAAAGAAATTTGGTTGGCAACATTTTATCTCAATTTCTAGGCCACCACACCACAGCTACCCGCGGTCCATGGCATGTCGATGAACTTCATCAGCATTATAGCCACTCATGGTCCATGGCACAAAAGTGGATCTCCCTTAACACCATGATTGCTTGTGGCCCCCTTGAAGATGGCGAACCTATGACATCGCTATGGTCACCCACAGTCTCTCAAAGATGATGAGCCTTTGATGCTACTACAGTCACTAGTTGCCTCTCAAAAATGGTGAATCCTTAATGTATCTAAGCCAACCTTCAAGCTTACATCCAAGCTTGCCTTCGGTCTCATACCTTGCAAGCCTTTAAACTTGTACTTATCTAGCCTTCGAGCTCACACTTAGCTAGCCTTTAGATTCGCACTCAACTAGCCTTCGATCTATCATCCAAACTATTCTTTAGGCTCACACTTAGTTAGCCTTTGGGCTCACGCTCAATCAATCTTCAGGCTCACTCCCAGCCAGCCTCTAGGTTCACATCCAAACCAAGCTTTGGGCTTGCATTTAACTGCACTCAACTAGCCTTCGGGCTCATACCTTACACTTAGTCAACCTTCGAGCTTGCACTTAGCTAGCCTTCAGGCTTGCACTTGGCCAACCTTTAGGCTCACATCTAGCCAACCTTCGGGCTTGTGCTTAGTTAGCCTTCAAGCTTACATCCAGCTAGCTTTTGGGTTTGCAGTTAGTTAGACTTCAAGCTTACACTCAGCTAGCCTTTAGATTCACATCCTATCTAACCTTTCAGGTCACACTTAACCAAGCTTCAGGCTCATATTCAACTAACCTTTGAGCTCATTCCAAGCCAGCCTTCAAGTTCACACCCTAGCCAGCTTTCGAGCTTGAGAGTTAAGCCTCCTTTAAGTTTGTACATCTAAGATTGGGCTATGGATCCACCTAAAATTATCATAAATAGCCAATGATTCTCAAATCAACCTGCTTAATGTAAAGTAACTTAATCACATTGAAATTAAACTCAGTCAAAATAAATTGACAAAGGCCAAGTTGACTCAAATTGAACTAAATTGATCAAATAAATGGACTAAAATCCAAATCAAGCTAAACTCTAAAAAATCTAAATTAATTAAATCAAATAACCTCATACTCAACCCTAATTAGACTCTAGATGCATTAATTTAAAATCAAGTTGAGTTTAAATCAAATCCAATCTAGATTGAACTGGTTAAATCAAATCCTAATTGGGTTAAATCAAATTCAAACTGAAAGGGCAGACTTAAAAGTTGAACCAAAACTAAGTTAGGCTGAGCCTGAATTGAAACCAAGTTAAACTAAATTGACTTAAACTTGAACTGAAGTCCATCAAGATGTAGACCCGTACTCGATAAAGGTCCAACACAAGGTCAAACTGGACAAAATCAAACTTGGATCTGAACTATATTAGTCCTGACAAAACTAAATAGGATTAAACTGAGTCCCACTGGGTGTGCTAAACCTTCGATAATATTTTGAGATTATGAATAAAGGGTGATGTTACCATTCTTACCTAAACCAAAAATTAGTTCAAATAGAATTAAATAAGATCAAACTGGGTCTCACTGGGTGTGCTATAAAAGTATTTAGCAACACTTCAAAGCTATACCCAACCCCATAAGCCGTTGTGGTACTATCAAACCAAAAAAGTTAACCACCAATATGCTTAAAGCTGTTGGCCACACTTCAAAGCTATACCCAATCCCATATGTTGGTGATGCTATGAAATAAAAAAAAGTTAATTGCCTACACACTCAAGTCGTTGGCTATACTTTGAAGCTAGTCAACCCATAAGCCATTGATGATGCACTTTTTGAGGTAAACCAACTAGAAAGCATTAGCAACACTCCAAATTTAATCGACAATAGGCCTAAGAGGCCATTGATTATTAATTCAAACTAAATTAAGATAGGCTTGAACTTGCTTAGTTACAACCATAATGCCTTATTTAAATGAAGTCAACTAACAACATGCTCAAATATGTTGGCTACACTTCAAGCTAGTCAACATTAAAAGTCATTGATGATGCGCCTCTTCAAGATAGTCAACCCCAAAAGCCATTGACAATGTGCTCTTTAAGCTAGTCAAATCTAAAAGCAATTGACGATGTACTTCTCAAGCTAGTCACCCCAAAAGTAGTTCACAACATAGTTTTCAAAGCTATACTGAATGTTGTAAGCTATTGGTGATGCCACTAAATGAAATGAAATTATTGCTAACACTCAAAGATATCGAAAACACTTCAAACTTTTTCCATTCCCTTTTATATCTCATCGGATGATGCCATCAACACCTATCAAAGACCTAGTCGATTTGGATTAGATACCACATGGTCCAGCACAAGAGGAGTGAGACAGCAACACACATCAAAACTTCTCCTTTACTCTTTCTCTTTTTCTTTCTTTATTTCTTTTATATTTTTTATAATTTTATGTTAAAATTCATTGTAAAGTAGGGACATACTCTTAGTTAAGTTATGTATTATTTTTTAAAATTAATTAAATGCTTTCTTCTTTTATTTTTTTTATGTCTTTATTTTATTAGGTAGATTTTTTATTATAGAGGTTCCTGAAAATCGTCGAGGTAATGAAAAATAGGGGCTTACACTTATTGAAAGTCATATTGTCACAACACTTGATAGTGCACTTCAAATTAAAATAAATTTTGATTTATAATTTGAGATTACTTCCGGGGTTTTCACTATCCCAGGTGGTCAATTTTGTTCCCACAAATTCTGACATGCTCATGGGACTATGTCTGACTTAGTCTCAATCTTGGAACTTTTCTTTGATTTATGGCAGACTTGTGTACTGTGAAAGCTAACACATTATAGCACGGGTTGGCTACAAATTTTGGCACGTTCAGTGGGACTTGACTTCTCGTCCAAGTGTAGAAACCTAATTAATATGATAGAGACACTGATAAAGTAAAATTATAATTGAAGACTGATCAATTATGTTCTCCTTTGTAGAAAAAAGAATCAAATGACAATAATGAAGAACATCTCCACCCTAAGCTACACCATCATCCTTGGGGAAGGATCAGTTATGCATTTACCTTAGTCAATGGTTATTACAGAAGTAGCAAAAGTTTAGATCAAGTTTGGGACCCTCTCTGAGGTCATTTAGCTCAAGAAGGCACATGCTACTGCACTGACTGAGGTTGTTGTCATGGAAAACTAGCCTATTTCTCGACTTCCATCAAGGGGAAGGAGGCCTATTGTCATCATCTCTTTAGATAAAGAGCTAGAAGTCATACCTCAACCAAAGCGGATATTAGTCTTCCAAAGACTAGGACCAAAATAAAACTTAGTTTTTGGCCACCTTCACCCAACTCCTCAAAAGGTTAATCAAAAGTAAATCAGGATATAGGCATTGATGAAGAAAATCTCATCCTGGTTGTCACAATTAAAGAAAAAGCTATTGAAATTTTTAGCTGACTTGGAAAATTTATCCTTCAAATAAAGTCGATCATTACCATTCTTACTTTTAACTCCTTTGCTTCATTAAGCAATTTAGAGAAGTGTAGGAGCAAATCACAGGGAGTACAATCTTGTCTTAAAATTGTGGCAAAGGGGTAAATCACTAACAAAATCACAAGATTCACCATAACGCTACAACCCAACATGAGGTTTTGCCAAAGGAGACCGCCCACATTGTGAAAGTCATTTCTCATCATGACTTTGGGAGGGACTGTGAGCTCATACCCTAGTTGGCCAAATGCCAAAAGAAGGCTACTCAAGTGAGACTTACAGATGAAGAAATCCAAGAGGAGAGGGCCCTTATGAACTAATCTTTGCTACCATGCTAAAGGAAAGGTATAGCAACCTGCTTCATGAGTAGACTCTTGAATGAGATGACTCGACTGATAGAAGAAGTTAACCTCCACCCAGAGCCTAGACTTGATTCTCAATACATAGACCATCATGTTCTAATGAAGGCCTTGGTTATAATTAAAAGCTCCAATCAAGAAGCGACCATAGAAGCATTGCAAGAATAGTTACGATAGCAAAGAAAAGAGAAAGATGAAGCTCAAAAAAAGGTCATAGAGTTGATGGTGATGATGCTACAAATGACCCAGAAGCTTAATAAGTTAGAATGATCTTAACAGCTATCTCAAGAGTAGAGGTGACAGAAGGTGCATCTCCTAAAGATGAGATCCATAAAAACGTAGGCCCTTCACAAGAATCTCCTCCAGTAAGGAATATCCATTCCCTAATTTTAAGGGTTTTTGACAATATGGAACTCCCAGCATATATACAACAGTAGGTACAATGAATGATAGCTGCATAGTCAAGTAAAGAAATTGAGATGGCTAGAGTAAATAATGTTGACAAACCATACCCTAGCCATCACAACTAAGTGTCATATCCCGGAGGCTATACAGTGTCTAGTTTCAAATAGTTTAATGGCATAGGCAATGCTAAATAGTACATATCTCATTTTATGATTTTGTGTGGAGATTCAAGTAATAATCCCTTGTTGTTACTCCATCAATTTTCAAAATGCTTAACAAGAATAGCATTCGAGTGGTATGCTAGTTTGCAATCGGAATCCATACAAACTTGGGCACAAATAAAAGAGGCTTTCCAAATTAAGTTTGTAGGAGTCAGTGATAAAGTGACCATTGTAAACGTTGTCTCAACACCAAAATGTGACAATGAATTAATTCTAGATTATATCACATGGTGGAGAAATCTCAACATTAAGTGTGAATAACCCATGAGCCAATTTGAGGTAGTGACCTAGTACTTGATAACATAAGGGGAGAATGGATGACACCTTATAGGAGTACCTCTTCTATCCATACCTTCTAAGACCTCATTATGCAAGTCAATAAGTTGGAAAGAATTGTCTCATCAACCTTATCTAGTTCACAAATTTTTAAGTCAAAAAATAACAAGGTAAGATGTGGAGAGCCTTCCAAAAATATGAGGGATGCATTCACAATAATTGAGTAAAAGAAACCTCCAAACCCCACCATGAACAAGAGTAATTCATAGAAGCCACCAACTTTTAGAGGAGATGGAGAAGTGGAATAATCTAATGATTTCCAACAAAGGCTCAGAAAGAAATATCCTTTCAAAAGAGAGAGTCGGTAAAATCTTCTAGCATGCCCTGAAGTTAGGCCTCCAATTGCCAAAATCCAAAAGGTCAGGTAAGTCCAATAAAATATATCACCCAAACTATTATCCTTACCATAGAGTTTTGGAGCATACCATTGGAGATTGTTATGTGTTCAAGGATTGGGTTGAGAAGCAATATCGAAAAGGCAAGCTAACTCTCTTGAAAGCAACCTTATTGGAAATAGCCACCAAACATATCAATTATATCACTGTGTTCAAGAATCATGAACCACTTGCTAAAATCCTCTTTGGGAAAGAAGCATAATGTATCCCTGAACAAGGGCACATGTAGAACATCTATATTTTAAAAAGACTAAATAAATTGATGAAGAAAATAACTAGAAGCCCTAAAAAACTTGGGCTAGTAATAAATAATTCCTCATCAGAGCAAATTAGCTAACCTGCTCGAAGCATAAAGAAGAGAAAGAATAGAAGCAAGAAGAAGAAGTTGATTCAAGTAGATGAATACAATGTCAAGAAATCAGCCATCCAAGAATACATAAATGCTCTAGATTAATATATTTAGGGAGAAAGAAGCCAAGTAACTCTTGAAAAATTCTTCTCTACAAACTCAAAGCTTTACTAGAGGACCATGATGTGTGAAATGAAGAAAGTGAACTTTCGGTGGCAATATGCTCTGGCATATTTACCATCGGAGATTTACAACCAAGCCAATCCCCCCCCCAAGAAGAAGCAAATAGATTCATTGGAGATGAATCTATTTTAGAGAATGGTTTATCCATAAGTACAACTATGGCATGCTCAAACTATAGCTAGATATTGTGAAAGAGCTAGCTACAACTAACATAGGATTTTTCGGGGGCAATCACAAATGCCAAACGAGCATATCAAGGCTATGGCTGTCCACATGGAAAGTATCACAAATATGACTACCATACTCTATAAAGAAGTCAATATAATGAAGAAGGTTCTAGAAAAAAAGATAAAGCCATACAAAAGACCTCATAGGGGTGGTGAGAAATCACTTATTGACCCTCCTTGGGATCAAAATGACCACTTACACTAGAGATAATTTAAGAAAGATTAACGCTATTGAAGAGAGTTATCTAAGTCTATGACCTTCCATCACACGGTGACTTATATGCCCAAGGTGAACACCAGTAAGCTACTATCCTGGCCTCCATTAGGCAATCTAGCAACAAATGCTCAATCTGTTAGGTTTGGTAAGATCTCAGTCTTAGAACCCGTGGAAGGATGCGCTTTGCCAACTTTAGAGAAATTATGCATACAAGGCATAAATGATGAATACGGCTCTATGTTAGAGTCAGAGTAACTTTATGACCACTTCGGAAGGCCCTACACCAGTAAGAACCAAAGGAAAAGGCAGATATTTTGGGAGAGGTTCAAATGAGCTAATGCTAAGCTCATTCTTCTCCTCATTAAGCTAATCTAAATATCTACAGTCAAGGCAGTCTAGATATCGATAGAAGAAATATTCTAAATACAAAATCTTGAAGAAGGTTATGCCAACAGATGAAATAGAAGGGTTTATCTAGAGAGTCTCTAAAGACCTCTCCACAAGGAAATCCCATGTGCCTAATTTGATATTGAATGGGATGATTATCAGTTAGTCACCTTCTCTAAGGACAATCAAGGAACTATTGATTGGGGGCAAGAGTTCACTATCTCCTATCGCATGATTAGCCTCAGAAGTGATTCTGAAAATGAAACTTATTAGTCTCATGATACTAGATTTCAACTAAGGAGAATAAACTAAATACAACTCTGAGCAGGGAAGGCACTATCTCTGAAACAAGCTCCAATGCCTAGGGATAAGAACATCCCCAAGGACAAGACAAAGTAAATTCAGATGAGCCTTCATATGTTGAACTTGGACCCAAAAGGTAGAATACAACATAGCAACCAACCTCAAGAAGATCTCTACTATGCTGAGTGTTTGATGCCTTAATGATGTCATAAGAACTCAAGAATACACTAGTGTATATCTTGTAGAATCCAGGTAACTACCAAGCATACTTTGCTGAGGAGAAGATGAAGGAATCTTTGTGTGTACGCCAAAATTCTATCATCACCTTCACAAATGATAACCTGCAATCTTGAACAATAGATCATAATAGACCATTGTATATCACAGGGAATAGCTATGGGATAAAGATCAATCACATCCTAATTGACCTAGGTTCCTCAATCAATTTTATGACTCTCCAAACTCTAAGAGCTCTAACTTTCAATTGTGTCACCTATCGTCTAAGATTATAACCATACAAGGGTTTAATCAAAACAACCAAAGACCTTTGGGAGTGATAACTATTCCTCTGAAAGTAGGTGAAATGATGGAAAACTCCAAGTTTTATGTGATCAATGCTGATGTGTTATACAAAGTGCTATTAGGGAGGCTGTGTATAGACTTTGGGATATGGCACTCAATTGTGATGGGTAAGGTATGTTTTGTTAGTATCATTTACCCTACCTGTCTTACTTTTTTATCTCAACTGTTTAACTACCATTCGTTATACCTGTTGTTGTATGTATTCTAAGAGTTTCATATTATTAGGGATTCCTAAGATTGAGGATTGGGTATCCCTTACTGGAGGAGGTGCTTGTGAAGAGCCCACATTTTCATGGATCTCATCGATAGGAGATGCACCTTCCATCACTTTTGCTGTTTGGGATAGCTATTGAGATTGTTCCAATTTATCGAGCTTCTAGCTAATTTGTAACATCATCTCCATCAACTCCATAACCTTTGTTTGGGCTAATCTTTCTCTTTGTCTTGTTATTTCAGCTATTCTTGTAGTGCTTCTATCGTTGCTTCTTGATTGAACCTTTTAGTTATGATAAGGCTTTTATCAAAACATGATGGTCCATATTTGAGAATTAGATTTGGGCTTTGGTTGAGGCTAACCTCTCCCTTCAGTCGAGTTGTCTCATTCAAAAGTCTACTCATGAATAGGTTACCACACCCTCTCTTTGGCATTATAGCAATGAATGGTCCAAAAGGGTCCTCTCCTCTTGAATTTATTTATTCGTAAGCCTCACCCAGACAACCTTCTTTTGGTATTTAGCCAGTTGGGGTACAAGCTCACTGTCCCTCCCAAAGTCATGATGAGAAATGACTTTGATAATGTGGTTCATCTCTTTTGGCATAATAGCAATGAATGGTCCAAAAGGGTCCTCTCCTCTTGGATTTCTTTATTCATAAGCCTCACCTAGACAACCTTCTTTTGGTATTTAGCTAGTTGGGGTACAGGCTCACTGTCTCTCCCAAAGTCATGATGAGAAATGACTTTGACAGTATGGTTCGTCTCTTTTGGCAAACCCTTATGTTGGGTTGTAATTTTACGATGACCCTCGGAGTTTTATTTGGTGATTCACTCATTAGCTATAGTCTTAAGAAAAGACTATGTCCCCTATAATTTGCTCTTACTCTTCTCCAAATTGCTTAATGGAGTGAAGGAGTTAGAGATAGGGATGGTAATGATCGACTGTGTTCAAGGGGTAGGCTTCCCAAGTCAATTGAAGATTCCAACAACTTTTCCTTTATTTGTCACAATCAAGATGAACTCTTCCTCATTGATGCTTGTGTCTAGATTTGCTTTTGATTGCCCTCTATAAGAAACTAGGTGAAGGCAGTTGAAGACTAAGCTTTGTTTCATTCCTAACCTCTAAAAGGCTGATATCCTTTTTGGTTGAGGTGTGGCTTCTAGCTCTTCATTCAAACAATCTTTCTCATTAGGGATAACAACATTGGGCTTTCTTCCCCTTCATAGAAGGTGAGAAATAGGTTGATTTTACATGTCAACAACTTCAGTTAGTGTAATAGTAGGTACCTTCTTGAACTGCATGACCTTAGAGATGGTCCCAAATTTGATCTGAGCTTCAATTGCTTTTATAACAACCATTGACTAGGGAAAGATGCACAAGTGATCTTGCCCCAAAGATGATAGTGTATCTTGGGATGGAGATGTTCTTCATTGTTGCCATTTGATGGTGTATCTTCGGACAAAGATATTCTTCATTATTGTCATTTGATTCTTTCTTCTAAAAAGGAGAATACAATTTATCAGTCTTCAATCATAATTCTACCTTATCACTGTCTCTATCATATTAACTAAGTTTATACACTTGGAGGAGAAGTTAGTCCTACTAGGTGTGCCAAAATTTATGGAATTGATTTCAATAGTTCGGGATAGCGAAAACCCTAGGAGCGACCTCGAATCACAAATCAAAATTTATTTTAATGTGAAGTGCATTATTAGGTATTGTGGAAATATTGACTTCTAATAGGTGCAAGCCCCTATTGTTAATTATCCTGACAACTGTTAAAAATCTCCTAAAGTTAGAAAGCTAATAAAATAGAGACATAAAAAAGTAGAAAGCATTTAATTGATTTTAAGAAATAATACATGGCTTAAGTGGGGGTATACCCTCACTTTATAATAAAAATTAATATGTAATTATAGAAAATATGAAAAATGTAAAGAAAAAGAATAGATTTGAGAAGAAACTTTGATGTGTTTTGTTGCCCTGCTCCCCCTGCACTTGACCATATGGCATCTGACTCAAATCAACTCAATCTTTGGCAGGTGTTGATGGCATCGTCTGATGAGACATGAAAAGGAATGGGAGAAGTTTGAAGTATTTCTGATAGCTTTGAGCTTCACTAATAACTTCATGATTTGAAATATTTCATTAGTCAATAAGGCATTGGTGATAACTCCATTTGATTTTTTTTGTGTTACCATAGCCAACAAGCTATAGATGATAACTTCTTTGGTTTTTGAAGTATTTTTATAGTTGACAAGGCATAGGTGATAACTTCTTTAATTTTTAAAGTATTTCCATAGCTATCAAGGAGTAGGGGATAACTTCTTTGGTTTTAAAAATATTTTCATAATCAATAAGGCATAGGTGATAATGTTTTTAATTTTTGAAGTGTTTCCATAGTCGATAAGGTGTAGGCAATAACTTCTTTGGCTTTTGACATGTTTCCATAGCCAACAAGCATAGGTGATAACTTCTTTGGCTTTTGAGGTGTTTCCATAGCCAACAAGGCATAGATGATAACTTCTTTGTTTGAGTAGCATCACCAATGGTTTAGGGAGTTAGGTATAGCTTTGAGAATCACATCATCAACTACTTTTGGGGTTGACTAGCTTGAAGAGTGCATGTCAACTACTTTTGGGGTTAACGAGATTGAAGGACGCATTGTCAATTGCTTGTGGGGTTGACTAGCTTATAGGACATGTTGTCAACTGCTTGTGGGATTGACTAGCTTGTACACATTACTAACTGCTTCTGGGGTTGACTAGCTTGAAGTGTGGCTAATAACTTTGAGTGTATTATTGATTGGCTTCATTGATTTGGTAGCATCACCAATCTCTTAGGGGGTTGAATATAGTTTTGAAATATGGCTAATAGCTTTGAGCCCATTGGCGATTAACTTTCTTGGATTGATAGCTTCACCAACAGCTTGTGGGGGTTGGATATAGCTTTGAAGTGTTATTAATATCTTGGAGCATGTTAGCAATTAACGTCTCTGGTTTAGTAGTGTCACCAATGACTTATAGAGTTTGGTATAGCTTTGAAATATTGCTAAAGGCTTTTGTAGCACTCCTAGTGAGACTTTGTTTTAACCTTATTTAGTTTTGTTTGAACTAATTCAGGTTTAGATGAGAGTGGTGACATCACCCTTTGTTTATAGCCTTGGAGTATTGCTTAACTTTCGGCACTCCTAGTGGGATTCAAGTTGACCCTAATTAGTTCCATCTAAAGTAATATGGTTCGGGTTTGAGTTTGAGTTCATTTAGTTTAAATCGAGTTTGACCTTGTATTGGACCTTTATAGAGTTTGGATCTATTGCTCAAGTTCAAGTTAATTTAATTTTACTTAGTTTCAGTTCAGGCTTAGTCTACCCTAGTTCTAGTTTGACTTTGAGTTTGTCCTTTTACTTTGGACTTGATTTAATCCAATTAGGATTTCATCTAAGCTTAGTTTAATCTAGACCCAACTTGAATTTGAATTTGGATTTTTTAAAAAAATCTAGTTCGATTCAGGTTTGATTTATTTTTATCTATTTGTTTGATTAATTTAAGTTCACTTGAGTTAGCTTGACCTTGGTCCATTTATTGTGATTGAGTCACTTCACATTAATTCCTTGGCTATTTATGATGATTTTAGACAGACCCATAGTCCAACTTCAAATGTGCAAACTTGAAGGTTGGCTTAGTTCGTGAGCTCAAAAACCAGCTTAGTACAAGCTCGAGAGTTGATTTGGTATGAGTCCAAAGACAAGCATAGATGCGAGCTCGAAGACTGGCTGAGGTGTAAGTCCAAAGACTGGTTGGTATGAGCTTGACGGCTACCTTAGATACAAGCCCAAAGGTTAGCTTAGTGTGAGCTCAAAGACTGATCAGGTGCAAGTCTGAAGATTGGCTTGGATATGAGCTCAAAGGTTGGCTAAGGTGTGAGCTCAAAGGTTGGTTGAGTACGAGCCCCCAAAGGCTAGCTTGGATGTGAGCCTAAAGGTTGGCTTAGTGTGAGCCCAAAGGCTGACTTAAATGTGAACCTGAAGGCTAGCTGAGTATGGGCCCAAAGGTTGGCTTAGATGTGAGACCGAAGGCTAGCTAACTATGAGCCCAAAGGCTAACTTGGATGTGAGCCTGAAGGCTGGCTAAGTGTGAGTTTGAAGGCTAGTTGAATGTGAGCTCAAAAGCTAGTTGAGTGTGACCTCAACGGTTGGCTCAATGTGAGCTCAAAGGCTAGCTGAGTGCAAGTCCAAAGGCTAACTAAGTGTGAGCCTAAAGGCTAGCTTGGATGCAAGTCTGAAGGGTGGCTGAGTGCGAGCCTAAAGGCTAGCTCAGATGTGAGCCCAAAGGCTAACCAAGTGTGACCTCGAAGAATAGCTTAGTGCGAACTTGGAGGCTGGCTTAGATGTTGTGCTGACCATATGCCTAGATCAAGATCGCACAAGGAGGTAGCCTACCCTGGTTCTCCTTGCACCAACCTGAACCCTGCTGGAGCTTCACCGACCCTACCCGCCTCCATGAACCCAAGCCTGGCATCTCACCTTGTCAGAGCTGAGTTTCTCCTCCAATCTGAGTCATGCCTTCCTCACCATCGGCTTACACCTGAGCCTCACTTCTGACTATTTCCTACTAGCCCACAGATGCCCTCAGGCTCCACTGTAGGCTGCCTTCCCTGAATCAATCTCCTAGCACACTTGCACCACCACCACCTCTGCAAGCTGTTCGTCTTTCAAGCCATCACCATCACCATCACTAGTGCCCTAGCACACAACGTGCACCTCCACCCAATCTCTGACTCTTTCTCGCTCTCCATTGTCAACTCAGGAGACAAATCCACCAAGATTTGGCCAGATTCAACTATGGAAATGGAGGAGCTTAGAGCTCCTTACTCTTGTTTGAATAAAAAAAAGGGGGTGAAGCTCGGCTTGAGGAAGAAGATGAGAAAAAAATATATAAAAAATATATAAAAAACTTGTTGGCTTAAAAAAAGGAAAAATCTAGTCAAAAAAGGAGGATAAAAGAAAGTTAAAGAATAGAGAAGTTGCTACAAAAAAACAAAAATTTGGCTGGCAGCGTTTTTGTCTTGATTTTTTAGCCACAACAACATGGCCACTCATAGTCCATGGCATATGGACGAACTTTATTAACACTGCGGCTACCCGTGGTCCATGGTGTGACAACAAATCTATCTTAACATTTTGGCCACCCACGGCCCCTTGAAGATGGTGAACCTTTGATATTACTGCAGCCACCCATGACCCCTCAAAGATGGTGAACATTTAATATTACTGCAGCCACCAACTATCCCTCGAAGACGGTCAACCTTTGACATTACTATAGCCACCGGCCACACCTAAGCTAGCCTTTGTGCTCACATCCAACCAACCTTTGGGCTCGCACTCAGCCAGTTTTCAAGCTCGCAACTAGCCATCCTTCGGGCTCACATGTAGCCAGATTTTTGGCTCATACTTACATAGACTTTAGGTTGGCACTTAGCCAGCCTTCGGACTCACATTCAAGCTAGCTTTTGGGCTCACCTTAGCCAGCATTTGGGCTCGCACCCAACCAGCCTTCTGGCTCGCATCCAAGCTAGCCCTCGAGCTCCCATCCAAGTCAACCTTTAAGCCCACATTCAACTAGCCTTTGGGTTTGTACTCAGTCAGCCTTTAGGTTCGCATCTAAGCTAGCCTTCAAACTCACACTCAGTCAGTATTTGGACTCGCACCTAGCTAGTCTTCGAACTCACATCCAAGCTAGCCTTTAGGCTCACACTTATCCAATCTTCACGCTCACATCCAACTAACTTTTGGGCTAATACTTAGGTAGCCTTCTACTCACACTTAGTTAGTCTTAGGGCTCGCACTCAACCAGTCTTTGAGCTCACATCCTAGCTAGCCTTCGGGCGCACACTTAGCTAGTCTTTAGGTTCAGACTCAGCTAGCATTTAAGCTTGCATCTAAGCCAACCTTCGGGCTCACACTTAGCAAACCTTCGGGCTCACACTTAGCTAACCTTCAAGCTCACACCAAGACAACCTTAAAGCTCACACTCAGCTAGCCTTCGGACTCGCATCCAAGCTAGTCTTTAGGTCTGCACCTCAACTAACCTTCAGACTTGCATCCTAGCTAACTTTTGAGCTTGCAAGCTAAGCCTCCTTCGGGTTGGCACATCTAAGGCTGGGCCACGGGTCCACATTAAATTATCATAAATAGCCAAAGATCCTTAAATCAAACTGCTTTACATAAAGTAACTCAATAGCATTGAAATTAAACTTAGCCAAAATAACTAGACAAAGGCCAAGTTAACTCAAATGGATCTAAATTGATCAAAAAAATTGACTAAAACCCAAATTGACCTAAACTCCAAAAAATCCAGATTGAGTAAACCAAATAACCTCAGACTCAACCCTAATCAGACTTGAGATGAGTTAATTCAAATCAAATCCAATCTAGATTGAACTAAG
Organism: Trichopus zeylanicus subsp. travancoricus; assembly: GCA_005019695.1. Lineage (NCBI taxonomy): Eukaryota > Viridiplantae > Streptophyta > Magnoliopsida > Dioscoreales > Dioscoreaceae > Trichopus > Trichopus zeylanicus. Next base: position 940,192 of record RXID01022204.1, read on the forward strand.
CTAAAATTAAACTCTAATTGGGTTAAACTAAATCCAAACTAAAAGGGCAAATTCAAAGTCAAACCAGAACCAAACTAGGCTGAGCCTGAACTAAAATCAAGTTGAACTAAATTGACTTAAACTTGAACCAAAGTCCATCAAGATGCAAACTAGGACTCAATAAAAGTCCAGCATTAGGTCAAACTCGAATCAATCTAAATGCAACCAAACTTGGACCTGAATTATATTAGCCTTGATGAAACTAAATAGGGTCAAATCGAGTTCCATTGGGTGTGCTAAATCTTTAGCAATAATTTGAAGTTATGACTAAAGGGTGATGTTACCATCCTGACCTAAAATAAAAACTAATTTCAATAAAACTAAATAAGATCTAACTGAGTCTCGTTAGATGTGCTACAAAAGTCTTTAGCAATACTTCAAAACTATACCTAATCTCATAAGCCATTAGTGATGCTACCAAACCAAAAATGTTAATCGCAAACATGCTCAAGGCTATTGGACTTTAAAGCTATACCTAACCTCATATATTGGTGATGGTACCAATAAAAAAAATTAATTACCAACAAACTCGAAGCCATTGGCCACACATTGAAGCTAGTCAACCTAGACACCATTGATGATATACTTTTTGAGCTAAGCCAACCGAAAAATGTTGGCAACACTCCAAATTTAATAGACAATATGCCTAGAAGTCGTTAATTATCAATTTGAACTGAACTATGATAAGTTTGAACTTATTTAGTCAGTCAACCACAATACCTTGTCCAAATAAAGTCAACTAATAATACAACTCAAAGCCATTAGCTATACTTAAAGCTACTCAACGCTAAAAGTTGTTGATGACACATCCCTTCAAGCTAGTCCAATCTAAATGTAGTTGACAATGCACTTCTTAAGCTAGTCAACCCCACAAGCTATTGATAATGCACCAATCAAATTAGTCAATCTCAAAAATAGTTGATAATACAATTTTCAAAGCTATACCCAACCTTGAAAGCTATTTGTAATACCACTAAATGAAATGAAGTTATCACCAATACTCAAAACTATTGAAAATACTTTGAACTTCTCTCATTCCCTTTCATGTCCTATTAGACGATACCATTAGCATCTACCAAAGGCCTAGTCGATTTGGGCAAATACCATGTGGTCCAGCATAGGAGGAGCAAGATAGTAGCACATATCAAAGCTTCTTCTCTACTCTTTCTCTTTTCCTTTCTTCATTTTTTATGTTTTCTATAATTCCATGTTGAAATTCATTATAAAGTGAGGGCATGCTCTTACTTAAGCCATGTATCATTTCTTAAAATCAATCAAATGCTTTCTTCTTTTCTTTTTCTTATTTCTCTATTTTATTAGCTAAGTTTATTATTTTAGGAGATTCCTGACAATCATCGTATAATTAACAATAAAGGCTTGCACCTATTAAAAGTCATATTTCCACAACACTTGATAGCACACTTCAAATTAAAATAAATTTTGATTTGTGATTCGAGATCACTCTTGGGGTCTCCGCTATCTTGGGTGGTAATTTCAATTCCACATCATCACTTGTTGGGGTTAGTATAACCAAACTCAAAAGATCGGATGTTTGAACCACATCACAAAAACCCATCAATGTTGTGTCCACCCATGTCTTCATTAAGCGAGTCACCAGGCCCCTAAGTTTGGACCACTGAAGGTGAAGAGATCAGATGGCCAAATCTTATAGTAGACACCTACCAACACTATGGTGTGTTAGTCACCCCCAACAACACTGTGGCCACCAGCAACTCCTTAAGTAGCAAAAAGTCTCTATCACCACTGTAGTCACTTGCAGCCCCTTATGCATTGAGAATACCCCCAACGCTGCGGCCACCTATGCCCCCTTTTGCATGATGGTGAAACTCCACCAACATTGCAGCCACCCATGGCCCTCCATATAATGGTGAAATTCCACCAACACCGCAGCTACTCATGACTCCTAATATCATGGAAGATCATAACCAACACTATAGCCACCTGCAGTCTCGAACATTAATAAGCCTCTATCACCACCACAGCCACTCACAACTACTCGCATTTAGATGATCAAACATAAGAAGATCAGACACCCAAACTCTCATAGAATGAGAACAAAATAAAATAAAATAAAACAAAACAAAAATAATATCTTAATAAATAATCTAATGCTAGCCTATGGTCTCGCTCAATAACTAATTTGACTTAGGGCTAGCCTGTAGTCTCGCCTAACAATCAATCGACTTAGAACTAGCCTGTAGTCTCAGTGACTTATGAAAATTTTGCTCCTAAAACTTATAACTTAGTCACCTAAGCACTGTGAAGTTTTATTTAAAATGTTTAAAGAAACAAAACTCAAGGATAACATCCCCCTACAAAGATTAGCCACCATTGGCAAAGGTCTACTTCAAAACTTTGCAATCACTTTAACTGACTAGGATCTACCAGAATAAGAGATTAGAGACAAACCTTTGCATGTCCCAATTAAAATTGAAAACACTATAGTTGGCTCGGTGCTTGTAAATATAGGAATTTCAATAAAACATTTGTAGCCTGTCAACCCTAAAGGCTCTAAATATTCCCAAGTTCAAATGATGAAAATAAACACTAGAATCACAATAATTCCTCAAGAAAGTGTGGAGCAAGGATTTTCCTACTCATCGCCTATGAGCCCATGACTATCTAGATAAAGTTCTATGTTATTGACATGCCTTCCTACTACAAATTGGTCTTCAGAAGAAGGTGTCTTAGAGATATAACAACAGTTTCATCCACTTGCCACCCATGCCTGAAGTTCCCTCACAATTGTATAATTGTCAATATCCTATGAGATCTTACCATTCAAGACTAGGATTGTCAAAATGTTAGGAAGGGGCCCAATGAAGCTCCACTAAAAACCTCCCCACCAACCTCTAAGAAATGTCCTCCTTTCCAAGCTAGCCATAAACCACTTGATCTAAAACCAATGTTTGTGAACCTCACCTCATCCTCTCATAAACCAACTCTTGTCTGTGTAGCCTCCTTGATTCCTCCTCCCATAACCCACAATTACACTCCCTGAATAGAAAATCACATCGAGTATGAGCCACCTCCTAATGAAAAAGATAAACAGGTTTCTCTAACATTAGGTGCAACAAGGATAGATGCCCAATTTTCCATCTGCTACTATGAATAATGAAGGCCATCTGAGCTGAATATAGATTTCTACTCTAAGTGAGCAAGTGGCATAATAAGAATCTTTTCATTGCAGGACACAAAGGATGAAGAACGGAAGGCTATTACTATAGCCAACCATTTGGCAGCAAATAAAATTGAAAAAGCCAAAGTTTCATATAATTCACACTCCATGCCCACACAAAGTGGCATCCATGCGATCAATAATGGAGGTGGAGGATAATTGAAGTATTCAAAGATAAGGATCTTGAACAATAAAGAAAGAGGCTATGGAGTTGAAATCAACCACTTGGGATATCTAGGATCCCAAGGAGTAATCTTGAAATAACAAATAAAAATTGTAGGTGATTTGAGTGTGCAATTGGAAACTATGGGAACATGACTTTTGTTAGGCAAATGCCTCTATTGTTAATTATCCTAACGATTATTAGAAATCTCCTAAAATAAGAAACCTAACTAATAAAATAGAGACACAAAGAAAGAAAAGCATGATTTGATTGACTTTAAGAAACGGATATATGGTTTAAGTAAAGATAAACTCTCACTTTATAATTTAAAATAATTTAAATTTATAATCATGGATGATATGAAATAAGAAAGGGGAGAAAAAGGCTTGATGCTCACTACTGCCCTACTCCCATATGCTCGACCAAGTGGAATTTGACTATGATGGGCCTTAGTTTGATCCTTAGCAAATGCTAACAACTTCACTAGATTTTAGGATGTGATTGACTGTATTACCTTGTAAAGTTGACCCTATAAGGTTTGAAGTATCGCTGACAGTTTTTTATCTATTATCAGTTAACTTCTTTTGATTTTTGATTTAAGAGAACGATCAGCAGCCTTAGTTTATGCTAATCATTTTTAATTTAATAATCAATGACCTCTTGGCTTATTTTCAATTTGATTTGAAGCATTATCATGACTTTAAGCTTGTGTTGATTAAGCTTGAAGTGTAGTCGATGACTTTATGCTTCTTGTCAGTTGACTTCTTTCAAAGACAGCATTTGACTGACCAACTAAGTGAGTTCAAGTCTATCTTTAGTTTGATTTGAAATGGTTAGTAGCCTTGACTTATGCTGATCATTTCTAATTTGATAATTGATAGTTTCTTTTGCTTGTCATTGATTATGTTTGAAGTATCACCAACAGCTTTTAAGCTTGTGTTAGCTGAGTTTGAAGTATAATCAATGGCTTTATATATATTATTAGTTGACTTCCTTCGAATATTGTATTTAGTTGACTAACTAAGCGAGTTCAAGTTGGTCCTTAACTTCCTTTGAAAGAATAATTAGAAGCTTAGACTTATACTGATCATCCTCAATTTGATAACTGATGACCTCTCTTGACTTATGTTGATTAAGTTTTGAGGTATTGTCGACGGGTTTGACCTTATGTTGAATTCTCATCGAGCCTCACACTTGGTCCTTAATTGGTTTTAGATCCACCTCTTGTTGGGTTCTTACTGGACCCTTAATGGGTCTTGGGTCTGACTCTGATTGGGTTCTTATTGGATCCTTAATGGATCTTGTATCCAATTCTTGATGGGTGCTTATTAGATCCATAATGGATCTTGGATCCAATCTTTATTGGGTTTTATTGGATCCTTAATGGATCTTGGATGTAAACCTTAATGGGTTCTTATTGGATCCTTAATGGATCTTGGATCAAACTTTTAATGGGTTATTATTGGATCCTTAATGGATCATGGATGTAACTCTTGATAGGTTCTTATTGGATCCCTCATAGATCTTGGATCCAACCCTTGTTGGATTCTTATTGGACCCTTAATAGATCTTGGATATGACCTTAATTAGGTTCTTATTGGATCCTTAATATATCTAGGATCCAAACCTTAATGGGTCCTTATTGGAACCTTAATGAATCTTGACCAAGTTTGGGTTCGATCCCTTATTGGGCTTAGGTTCAATCCCTTACTAGGCTTGGGTTCAATCCCTTAATGGATTCAGGTTCAACCTTTGTTGGACTCTTATTGGGATTGAGTTCAACTCCTTAATGGACTTGGGCTCAAGTTCATGTTGATTTTGGTTTAGGTTCAACTTGGTTTAAGTTCAAGTTTGATCTGGTTTTGATTCAAGTTTGACTCGATTTTGGTTCAAGTTTGACCTAGTTTTGGTTTATTTGAGTGGTTCAATTTAGGTTCAACCTAGTTTTGGTTCAAGTTTGAACTGGTTCTGCTTTAGGTTTGACCTAGTTTTGGTTTTGATCTAGGGTCGTGCTTGATTTAAGTTTTAGTTTGAGTTTTATTTGACCGAATTAGGGTTGATTTAAACTTAGTTTAAGCTAATTAAGGTTTGATTTGAACTTGATTTGACCCAATTAGAATTTGGTTTGAACTTATTTTGATCCAACTAGGGTTTGATTCAAACTTGGCTTGATTTGATTTGGGTCGGCTCGATTTGAACCCGATTGGGATTGGATCTTACTGATTTGATTTGGATTGACCCAATCACGAACGAATTAGTTTTGGGTCTAATTCGATTTGAGCCAAGTTAACTCAATTTGAACCTAACTAAGGTTGGGTTTAAACTTGATTTGATTTGGATGACCTGACTTGAACCTAATTGGGATTAAACCAATTTGATTTGGATCGACCTAATCAGGACCAAACTAGGTTTGGGATTGAACTGACATGAGTTAAATTAACTCTATTTGAACCCAATTAGGATTGGGTCTAGACTGATTTGATTTGGATTAACCTAATTTAGATTTAGGCCCCATTCAATTTGAGTTTTAATCTATTTATTTGATGAATTCAGGTCCATTTGATGGTCCATTAGAGTCAAATTAGTTTAGCTTAATCAATTTACTTAATTTAGCTAAATCTACTTAGTTTAAATCTAATTACGTCAATTGTTATATTTAATTTATGTTAATCAATTTGATTAATTAATTGGAGAGCTCTCGGGCTGTCAATTGATCAGAATGATTTTAGGTGAGTTCATGAGCTGATCTTGAATCAATTTGACTTTCAAGTGAATCTGTAAGCTAGCCTTTAGTAGATTTGACTTTTAAATAAGTCTGTAGGCTAGTCTTTAGTTAGTTTGACTTTTGAACAACCTTGCGAGCTAGCCTTAAGTCTAAATTGACTTTCAGATAAGCCTACAAACTGGCGCTAAATTGGATTAATTTTCAGGTGAGTCCGCTGGTTAGTTCTAAACGGAATTGACTTTTAGGTTAGCCAATAGGCTAGCCTTGACTCTAAATTAACTTTTGTGTAAGCCTACAAGCTGGACTTAAATCAAATTGACTTTCAGATGAGGCCACAAATTGGTCTTTAATCAGTTTGACTTTCATACAAACTCATAGACTAACCTTGAATCTAGATTGACTTTCAAGCAAATTCATGGTTAACCTTAAACTAAATTGACTTTCAGGTAAGCCCACAGGCTAATTTTAGATCTAAATTAGCTTTCAGGTGAACTTATAATTAGTCTTGAGCTAAAATTGACTTTCGGGTGAATCTACATATTAGCTTAATCATGTCTCAAATCCAAATTTTCTAGAGAGTCTTAATTATATTAGGAAGTAATTTAGTGGACCTAAACCTTATCTGGATTTATCTCTACTAGAAGACTTAAATTAGTAGAAGTCTTATTTGAGTCAGTCTTCTACTTTGACTCAAACACAGTTAGGCCATATCTATAAATACTCTATTAATGTAAAGGTTTCCATATAGAGTGAGAAAGAGAGACATATATCAATACTCTCAAGACGTCTTGTCATGGCTAGGCTACTTAGTCTCTTGTGAGAGTTGATGATATTGGAGTTTTACCTCCATTATTGTAATATTCTCTTCCTCTTCTCATCAATACAAGATCCTCTAGATCATCTTCGCCACATAAATATCTTGTCTACTATTTTTCTTCTTTTTTGTTCTTCTTCTACATCATGAATTGTGATGGATATCAATATTTAGTGCTACAAGTGGTATCAGAGCTTAGTTCAACATGTCTACTATGAAGTTCGATATAGAGAAATTCAATGAAAAGCAAGGATTTCCTATTTGAAAAGCAAGAGTTCGTGCAATTCTTACTCAACAAGAGTTGAGAAACACATTGGAAGATGTTAAGCTTGTTGATATCACCGAAAGTGTCTGGAAAAAGCAGAAGGCTAGTGCACATAGTATAATCATCCTCAGTCTCACCGATGAGATACTCTATCCGTTTCTTGATGAAACATTACCTTCAGAGCTATGGAAAGAACTAGAGAAATAATATATGAGTAAGTTTATCTCAAATCAAGTTTACTTAAAGCAGAAGTTCTTCAATTTTCAAATGAGAGAAGGTACAAATATAGTTGATCATCTTAATACTTTCAATAAACTAGTCTCTCGATTGTTAAGCATTGATGTTAAAATTGAAGATGAAAACTAGGCAATTATTTTATTATCGTCTTTACCTCCTTCTCTTGAGAATCTGAAGACTACCCTCATATATGGTAAGGATTTAAAATTTGACGATATTTCTACTGCCCTTCTATCTAATGAATATTTTAAAAAAAATTGAAGAGGATGTATCACACTTAGAAGCATTGATTGTCAGAGGTAGTACCAAAGAAAGATCAAAGACAAGTCGTTCTAGATCCAAATCCAAAGAAGTAAACTGTAGGTATTGTAAGAAGATGGGACATATAATTAAAGAGTGTTGGAAGCTCAAAGCAAAGAAAGAAAGAGAATCTCAATCTAATGAGTAAGCCAAAGAACAAGTGTCAGTTGTTGAAGGGAGTTCTGATGATGATTTTGATAATGTTCTCTCTATTAGTTCTAATTATGATCATTATCATGATACTTGGATTCTTGATTCTGTTTGTTCTTACCACATGTGTCCTAATAAGGATTGATTTGAAGACTACAAATCCTATGATGGTGGTTTAGTTTTGATGGATAATAACAATCCATGCAAAACAGTTGGAATTAGAACAATCAAAATTAAGACGTTTGATAATATTATTAGAACTCTTACTGACGTTAGATATGTTCCTAATTTGAAAAAGAATTTGATCTCTTTGGGTGCTTTGGATTCTGCTGGTTATAAGTATTCTACTAAAGGTGGAGTTTTTAAAGTTGCAAAAGGCTCATTGATAGTGATAAAGGGCCTAAAGCATGGAAATTTGTATAAGTAGGAAAAATAGTTGAAGGTGGAATAACAATTTCTCAAGATTCTTCTTCTGATATGACCCACTTATAGCATATGCGTCTTGATCATATGAGTGAGGAAGGTTTAAGTGAGCTCAACAAAAGAAAATTACTAAAAGGCTTCAACTCATGCAAATTGAATTTCTATGAACATTGTCTCGATGGTAAAAAATCCAAGGTAAAGTTTAACACCAGTATTCATTGCACTAAAGGCTTAATTGATGATAGTCATTCTGATGTATGGTGCTCTCTTATTCCATCAAAATCTAGTGCTCGTTATTTTGTCAGTTTTATTGATGATTTTTCCAAAAAAGTGTGGCTTTATTTTTTGCATCACAAAGCTGAAGTGTTTTTTATTTTCAAACGGTGAAAAACTTCAGTTGAAAAAAGAACTGGTAGAAAAATCAAATATCTTAGAAGTGATAATGGCAGAGAGTACAAATCAACAGAATTACTCAAATTCTATGAAGATGAAGGCATCAAATGCCACTTTACCATCCCAGAAAAACCTCAACAAAATGGTGTGGCTAAAAGAATGAACAGAACCTTGTTGGAGAAAACACGTAGTATGCTCAGTACAACTAATCTTGATAAAATTTTTGGATAGAAGCAGTCAATACAGCATATTTCATTGTAAATCGCTCTCCTCAAATAGCCATTAATTACAAGACTCCTGAAGAGGTATGGACTGGTCAACCTGCAAATTATTCTTCTTTAAAGATTTTTGGTTGCCCTGCTTATATGCATGTTTTCAAGAATAAGTTAGATGCACGTCCCAAAAATTATATTTTCCTGGGTTATGCCAAAGGTGTTAAGGTCTATCGTTTGTGGAATCCTACTACTTCAAATATAATTATTGAAAGAGACATATTATTTGATGAAAGTGTTATGTTAAAATCTCTCAAGAAAGATTCTAGTGATATAATGCAAGTGGAGGTGGAGCATGTAGTTCCTTCAAAAGAAGATATTCAGGGTATGCCCAACTCTCAAGAAAATTCTAAGAATCAAATTTCTAAGAAGACTCCACTTCGAAGATCTCAAAGAAACATAAAGTCACCTGAAAGGTATGATTTTGAAGATATAATAACTTTTGCTTTAATTACTAACAATGGTGATCCTTCTTCGTATAAAGAAGTAGTGTGGGACAAGAATTCTTCTTAGTGGCAAGATGCTATGAATGAAGAGATGAATTCCCTTCAAAAAAACCATACTTGGGATCTGGTGAAATTACGAGAAGGTAAAAGAGCAATTGATTGCAAGTGAGTATTTCGAAAGAAAGAGGATTTCTCTGAGATAGATGGTGTTAAATTCAAGATTCGTTTAGTTGCAAATGAGTATTCACAAAAGCAGGGTGTTGAGTTTAATGAAATTTTCTCTCCTATGGTTAAACACACATCTATTTATTTTCTACTTGTTTTAGTTATTTTTCATAATCTCGAGTTAGAGCAGCTTGATGTCAAAATTTCCTTTCTGCATGGAGAATTAGAAGAACAAATTTTTATACAATAGCCTGAAGGGTTCATCCAAGAAGGCAAGAAAAATTTTGTCTACAAGTTGAACAAATCACTTTATGGTTTGAAACAGTCTCCAAGACAATTGTATAAAAGGTTTGACAGTTTTATACTGGGACAGATTTTGTCCATTGCAAACATGATTGTTGTGTCTATTTTAAGATGCATGCCAATAGCTCATTTATTATATTGCTTCTTTATGTTGATGATATGCTTATCGCTACTCAAGACATATCTCTACTTAATGATCTAAAGTTTAAAATAAAAAAAGAATTTGAGATGAGAGATTTAGGTACTGCAAGAAAGATTCTCAGTATGGAGATTGATCAAGATCGAAATCATGACAAATTATGGCTCAAATAGAGCAAGTATCTACAGAAGATTATTTCTCATTTTCACATGCAGAATTCAAAACCTGTCAATACTCCTTTGGCATCTCACTTCAAGCTTTCAGCTCATCTATGTCCTTCTACAAATGAGGGGTATGCATACATGGAGAATATCCCATTTTCAAGTGTTGTTGAAAGTCTAATGTATGCTATGGTAAGCATAAGACCTAATATTGCACAAGCAATCAGCGTTGTTAGTTGTTGCATGGCAAATCCAGGAAAAAATCATTGATAGACTGTGAAATGACTATTAAGATATATCAAAGGTACTCTTAATATTGGCTTATGTTTTGACAGGAACACAGTTCAAGAGGCCAAAATTATTGGCTATGTCGATTCAGACTATACTAGAGATCATGATCAACGACGATCCCTCACTGATTATCTTTTCACTCTTTGTGGAGGACCTATTAGTTGGAGGTGTACCTTACAGTCAACTGTGACATTATCTACAACAAAGTCTAAGTATATCAGCTACAGAAGCCATCAAAGAAGCTCTATGGCTAAAAAAATTGGCAAGTAAAATTGATTTTTCTCAAAATGTTCTTCCTATTTTTTGTGAAAGTCAGAGCGTCATACACCTTGCAAAGAACCAAATGTACCATGCCAAATCAAAGCATATAGATGTCCAATTTCACTTTATTCAGGATATTATTGAAGACAGTGAGATTTCTTTATAAAAAATTCATACTTCAATAAATCCTACCGATATGTTGACGAAGGTGATTCCGATTAACAAATTCAAGCTCAGTTTGGACTTGATCAATGTTCAAGGTCGTTGATCTTGCCCCATGAGGTAATGACAAAAACATCTATTAAGATTCAAAGAATAAGAGGATTCGAGCCAAGGTGAAGATTGTGGCTTAATCGTGTCTTGAATCCGAATTTTCTGGAGAGTCTTAATTATATTAGGAAGTAATTTAGTGGGTCTAATCTTTATCTAAATTTATCTTCTACCAAAAGACTTAAATTAGTAGAAGTCTTATTTGAGTCAGTCTTCTACCCCTACTCAAACACAATTAGGCCACATCTATAAATACTCTATTAATATAAGGGTTTCTATATAGAGTGAGAAAGAGAGACATAGATCAATACTCTCAAGACGTCTTGTGACAGTTAGGCTACTTAGTCTCTTGTGAGAGTTGATGATATTGGAGTTTTACCTTCATCGTTGTAATCTTCTCTTCCTCTTCTCATCAATACAATATCCTCTGGATCGTTTTTGCCATATAAATCTCTTGTCTGTTATTTTTCTTCTTTTCTGTTTTTTTCTACATTGTGAATTGTGGTGGACATCGATATTTAATACTACATTTACAAATTAATATTAAATCAAATTAATTTTTAAATGAGCCCACTAATTGATCCAAAATCACTTGAAAAGAGCACAAAAAGTGAGATAATATAACTCTTTCTATTTTATTTTTAAGAAATATATTATATTTTCTTGACAGTTGGCCCAAATGTTTCCCATTTTTTGCAGGCCAAAAATCCTTTTTTTTTTATTTTCTTTCTTTTTCTTCGTCTTCCTAAGTGGAGCCTCCTACTCCTCCCTCAACCATAGCCTACTTCTCCATCTCAGTTGAGCCTCTCCCTCCATCAAATCTCAGTCAGCACCGGCAAGCTGGGAGAGGTTCAAGGCTAGATCCAGCTAGATCTAATTGGATCTAGCTAGGTTCAACTGTGAATAGGTGACGACGGTATCCACAACAGTGACGAGGCTTAGTGGTGATGAGTCAAGAACCAGATACATTCAAGACTAAATCCAACCTTGATTAGAGGCAATGGATGGCCGGAAGTGGTGCCAGAGGTGGTGGCATGTTGGGATTCACAGCGGAAGGTTTACGAATCACCTTATTTTCAAACAACACAAGAAACGAGAAGTAATACAAGATAAAAAAAAAATAACAAGATAAGGTAGCGAGATATCCACTATAAAAAAAACTTTTACAAGAGTCTATAAGAACGATTTCACCCTTTTTTACTCAACTAAACTCTTTCACCAAGTCTCGGCAACGTCTCCACCTTCAAAGAGAATCTCCAAGAGAGCACCACGAGGAACAACCACGAGAGACCACCGAGAAGTACTAGAAAGACCCACACACGAGAGCCAACACACTCTCTCTTTCTCTTCTCTCTATTTTCTCTATTCCTCTCTCTCTCTATTTCTCTCTAGTTCAACCTCAATATTGTGCCACACCTAAGCCCTATGTATTGTAACATATTTATAGACTCTTATTGGGTCTGAGTTTTATTCTAATTACAACTCCTAATATTACAAATCAATCATAAATTTAAATCCAACTTTGGATTCTTACTTTAACTCAAACTCTAATTCAAGTTCGAGACACCTAAAACTCAATAGTGGCAGACGCAAGTGAGGGCAAAATGGTGACGACCTGGGGAGAGATGGCTTGAGTGGCACACAGGTGAGGCTGAGGCACTGTCACATGGGATGATGGCCAGTCCTTAGGAAGGCAGGTTAGCCAGTGCATGGGCAAGGCCAGAGAGACTTGGGGGCCAGGTTGTGGGCTATTGCCTCGAGTGTAAAGGGCAGGCACGGGATCCGACGCGGTGAGACAAGCGGGTGTGGTACGGGGAGCTCTGGAGGTTGTATGAGATGGGATTTGGGCAACTGGGTGAAGCTAGAGGCTGCACAGGCGATCGAGGCATCAACAGCAAGGGAGGAGATTGGAGGGCCCGGGCTTGGGCGACTCGTAGGTTGGCTTTCGGTTTGGCATCCAGGTTTGGGTGGTGATGCGTAGCTATGGCAATGTACAAGGGAACCTCACAAGGGGAGAGGGGACGAGAAGGCAGAGGAGCACGAGAGTGAAGAACAAAATTAGATTCAAATGAAAAAAACTTAGTGTTTCTTGTCTTTAGGGCTTCCTCTTTGATCTCTGTGCTGTTTTTTTTTATTCTTTGATTTTGATTTCTTTTCCCTTTTATTTTGCAGGTTTGAGGGGTTTTTATAGGATCATCAAGATTGAGTTTTGATTCAAAATTTGATTTGAGGATAAGCCTAATTCTCAATTCATTTTTTCTTTTTGAAAAGAATCATGTAATCAAAAAGTTGTTGTGATCTTCTTGCTTTGTTATGGATGAGATTGGGTTATTTGAGTTGATTTGGATATATGATTGCATTACTTTGTAGAATCATGAAATTCAAGGATGTTATTTGTAATTTTTTTCTAAAAATTTAGATTAAATTATAATTTTATAAAGTTTAGGATTTTTTATAAGAAAATCTATTTGTAAAGTTTTAAAATTTTTAAGGTACTTGTTGTGAGATTTCATTTATAAAATAATAAAATTTAGACCTAAAAATTATTGAGAGATTTATTTGCAAAAAGTTGAAATTATAAGAGTTTATTTACAAATATAGAATTTTTGAGAGATTTATTTGTAAATCCTAAATTTTTCAAGGACTAATTTATAATATCTGGATTTAATGGATTTTTCACAAAAATTTTCATTTTATGGACTATTCGTAAGAAAGTTTTGGTTGGAGATCTTTTTGTAGTGATTTATTCGATTCGAGAACTTATTTATAAAATTTTATATTTTCATTTTAGTCTAATTTTGATAAAATTTTGGACGTAATTTTAATCTAAATATCTAGCCCACTCAACCTATTTGGGCTTCCCTTGATATTTTTTGTGTAACTTCTAATTTTTATGAAAAAGAGATTAAAGAACTTTTAAATCTTTAGCCTTCAAATCACTCTAAACTTTCCAATTTCTAACAAATTTTCATTGTCTTTTTACTCAATGTTGAGAGATCTTTGTGTGAGTTTAATTTATATAATTTTTTCTTCTAATGTTCAGTTGTAATCCACTCCAAGATTGTTTAGAGTAGTTGAGAGACTCAAGTCCCAAATTGAAATTTATCTTGCCAATTGATGCAAGAGGAAGTGTATGGATTGGTTTTATCGACGGAACGACACTCTAGTGAAGAGTTGAAGTTCTCAAGAATGAAGCAAGGGCTGTGAAGTAGGAGTGGTTAGTCTCTAAATTATATTATATTGTGGTGTATACTTTGTCTACTCTATTTACATAATTGCATTTGTAATTAATTGAAATTCGCTTGAAATCATTTTGGTGGATTGAATTGGTTTTGATTTCATCGAGAAGTGCCTTTTTTTCTCAAAAACTTAATTCAACCCCTTCCCTCTCCCATCTCCAAGTGGTTTTTGTATTTTCAAATCAAAACAAATTTAAGTTCGAACCTAAACCAAAAACAAATCAGGTCTAAACTTGAACCAAAATCATATTAAGTTAAAACCTGGACCAAAACAAAATTAGACTCGAACCTAAACCAAAATTAAATCAGGTCCAAGCCTAAACCTAAACTAGGATCAGGTCAAACCTAAATCATGAGCTAAAATTGTGTCCAAGATTGGTTAAACCTGAACCAACTTGGTTTTGATCCCAAACCCATTAAGGATCTAGCATGATCCAAGCCCAAATTCATCAAGGAATCAAACTCAAGCCCAATAATAATTCATTAAGAATCAAACCCAGATTCAGTAAAAGATGAATCCAAGATCCATTAACGATCTAATAAGAACCTAATAAGGGTTTGATCCAAGATTCATTAAGAATCCAATAAGAACCCAATAAGAGTTGGATATAAGATCCATTAAGGGTCCAATAAGAACCCAATAAGGGTTGGATTTAAGATTCATTAAGGATCTAATAATAAGCCAATAAAGGTTAGATCTAAAATCCATTAAGGATTTAATGAGAACCTAATAAGGGTTAGATCTAAGATTCAATAAAGATCCAATAAGAATCCATTAATGATCCAAAATCCATTAAGGATCCAATATGAACCCAATAAGAGTTGGATTCATGATCCATTAAAGATCTAATTAAAACCCAATAAGAGTTGAATCCAAGATCCAATAAAGATATAATAAGAACCCAACATTGATTCAAGATCTATCAAGGATCCAATAAGAACCAAATAAGAGTTGGATCCAAGATCCATCAAAGACCCAATAAAAGCCTATTAAGAGTTAGATCCAAGAACCATTAAGGATCTAATAAGAGCCTATTAAGGGTTAGATCTAAAATCCATTAAGGATTCAATAAGAACCCAATAACAGTTAGATCAAAGATCAATTAAGGATGCAATAAGAACCCTATAAGGGTTGGATCTAAGATCCAGCAAAGATCCAATAAGAGCCCATTAAGGATTGGATCCAAGATCTATTAAGAATCCAATAAGAACCCAATAAGATTTGGATCCAAGGCCTATTAAGGATCCAATAAGAACCTAATAAAGGTTGAATCTAAGATCAACTAAGGACTAAATAAGAGCTCAATAAGGATTGGATCCAAATTCATTAAGGATCTAAAAAGATCCAATAAGGACTAATCCAAAATCCATTAAAGATCCATTGAGGATCAAGTCCAAGATCCACTAAGGATTTGAGATCCATTAAGTGTCAAGCCCAAAACCTGAAAAGGATCTAATGTAGGATTAATTCTGATCCTAATTAAATTAAATCAAGTCTAAACATCAAATTGAATCAAATTAAACTTGAACCAAAGCAAGGCAGAACATCAAATTGACTCAAACCAAACTCAAACTAAAATCAAGTTTGAGTTAAATCAAACCCAAATCAAATACGGTTAGTCGACAATAAGCATAAAGTCATCAACAACACCTCAAGACCAATCAATAACAAACTAGAAAGGTCATCGATTGTTAAGTCAAAGATGATCAACATAAGCCAAAGTTACTAATCATTATCTTAAATCAAATCAAACTAAGATACACTTGAACTCACTTAGTTAGTCAAGCAAGTGCCATGTTCAATGAAAGTCAATTGATAATAGAAATCCATCGGTAACACTTGAAGCTCAATCCACACAAGTATAAAGCCATTGCTGACACTTTAAACCTAATCAATAACCGGCCAAAAAGGCCATGATTATTAAATTAGAAATTATTAGCATAAGCTAAGGTAGCTAACATTATTTAATATCAAATCTAATTAAGACAAGTTTAAACTCTCTTGGTTAGTTATCCAAGCATCATGTTCGAAGAAAGTCAATCGACACAAGCATAAAGTCATTGGTGACACTACAAACTCAACTTACACAAGTATAAATACATTGGTGTCGCTTCAAATTTAATCAACAATAATCTGGAAGAGACTATTGATTATCAAATTGAGAGCAGTTAGCATAAATGCTAACTGAAGTAAGGCATGCTTGAACTCACTTAGTTAATTAGCCAAATGCTAGATTTGAAGGAAGTTAACTAACATAAGTAGAAAGCCATCGACGACACTTCAAATTCAATTAACAATAAGCTCAAAAGCCATCAATTATCAAATCAAGGATGGTTAGCATAAGCCAAGGTCGCTAACCATCTTCCTCAAGTCAAAATCAAAATAAGTCAACTAAGAATAAGTAAAAAGCCATCGATGATACTTTAAAGCCTAATGGGATCAACTGACACAAGCCAAAATAGCTAGCTATACCCTAAAATCAAGCAAAGTGATCAGCATTCTCTAAGGACTAAACCAATCATCTATTCGAGTTAAGTTCCACTCCATCAACCCTTTCCTTTCTCTTTTTCACTCGCTTCCTTATTCCATGTCATTTATGATTATAAATTTAAATTCTTTAAATTATAAAGTGAGAGTATGCTCTTACTTGAATCATATTTTTTTTCTTGAATTAATCAAATTATGTTTTATTTTTTTGTATCTCTATTTTATTAGTTAAGTTTCTTAGTTTAGGAAGTTCCTAAAAATTATTAGGATAATTAACAATATGGACTTAGGCTTATTGGAAGTCATGTTCCTATAATTCTTGATTGCATATTCAAATCCAATCAAAATTTATTTATTATTTCAAGATTATTTTTGGGGATCTTCTAGCTATCCCTGGTGGTCAATCACAGCTCCACAAATTTTGGCATGCCTAGTGTGACCTTTTCTTTGATTTGTGGTAGACATGTGTGACATGTAAACAAAATACCATATAGCACTGGTCAGGCACAAATTCTGGCATGCTAGATGGGACTTTTTCTTTGATTTGTGACAAACATGTGTGTTGTATAAACTAAACACCTTACAGCACCAGTAGGGCACAAATTCAAGCATGCTCAATAGGACTTTTTCTTTGATTTGTAGCTAATATGTCTGTTGTGTAAACTAAATACTTTTTAGTACTGGTCAACCACAAATTTTGCCATACCTAGTGAGACATGACTTCACCTCTAAGTGTAAAAACCTAGATAATACGATAGAGACACTGGTAAGATAAAATTACAATTGAAAAATAATCAATTGCATTCCCTTTTGTTGAAGAAAGAATCAAATGACACCAATAAAAAACATCCTCATTCCCATATACACCATTATCTTGGGAGAAGGATCAGTTGTTCATCCACCTTAATCAATGATCACGACAGAAGTAGTTGAAGCTCAAATCAAGTTTGGGACCATCTTCAACATCATCCAATTCAATAGTGCACCTACTAACTCACCAATTAATGTTGCAATCACACAAGATAAACCCACTCCTCACCTTCCATCAAAAGTAAAGAGACCCAACATCATCATTTTTAACGTGAAGGGTCAACCAAATGTAGAGTTAGAAGTTACACCTCAACTATCAAGGGCATTTGTCTTTTAGGAAAAAAGTGAAGCTCAGTGTTTGATTGCTTTTGCCCCACTCCAAAGGAAGAGCAATATAAAACAAGTCCAAAAACAATCATGGATGAAGAAGAGCCTATGCTAACCATCACAAGCAAAGGAAAGACTATTAGGGATTTCAGTTAGCTTGTGAAGCCCACCTCCAAATGAAGTCAATTATCATCATTCCTATCTCTAATTTATTTGCTCCATTGAATGTTCTAGAGAAGGGTAAAAATAAATTAAAAGGAACACAGTCTTATCTTAAGACTGTAGCTAAAGGGAGAATAACTAAACAAAATAGGAAGAACCATCATAAGATTACAACCAAGTATGAAGTCTCACAAAGGAAAATAATTCATACTATCAGAGTCATTTCTCATTATGACTCTAGTAAGAACTATGAACCCACTCCTCATTGGGCCAAATGCCAAAAGTAGGCCATACAAATGATGCTTGCAGACAAGGAGGTTTAAGAAGAAAGGACCCTTGTTAGCCATTCCTTATTATCACGCTAGAGAGAAGGCATAGCTACTTGCTTTATGAGTAGACTCCTAAACAAAGCAACCCAACTGATTGGAGAAGTTAGCTTGAATCCAAAACACATAAGACCAAGACTGAATTCTTGAGACATAAAACACATAATCAAATGCTCCACTAGAGAAATGACTATAGTGGCATTTTGATAATAGTTGAGATAACAAGAGAAAGAGAAGGATGAAGCTTAGAAGAAAACCATGGAGTTGATGGAGATGATGATACAAATGAGACAAAAGCTTGACAAGTTGGCATAGTTGTAATAGTTATCTCAGGATGCTGTGGGGGTGAAAAAAAACACATCTCTTGTGGATGAGGTCCATGAAGATGTAGACTCTTCACAAGTACCTCCTCCACTAGCAAGGGATTCCCAATTACTAATCTCAAGAAATCCTACCCACATGGAGCTATGAGCATACATACAGCAACAAGTACAATGAATGGTGGTATTTCAACTAAGATAGAAAAGTGACACAAATAGAATAAATAATGTAGACAAATGATACTCAAGTCATCACGACCAAGTACCATATCCTAAGGGTTATATAGTGCTTAAATTCAAATAATTTAATGGCATTGGCAACCTTAAACAACATATAGCTTACTTTGTGATCTTCTGTAGAGATTCAAGTAATAACCCCTCACTGTTACTCCAATTCTCAACAAGCCTAAATGGAGTATCATTTGATGGTATGTTATTTTACAATTAGAATTGATACAAACCTAATCACAAATGAAAGAAGTCCTTCAGATTAGGTTTGGAGTAGTTAGCGATAAGGTAACTATTACAAACCTCATCTCAACACCAAAGCACAATAACGAATCAGTATTAGATTATATCACACAATACAGAAACCTCAACATCAGATGTAAGAAATCCATAAACCAATTTGAGGCTATAAATCTAGTCCTTGCTAACATAAGGAAGGGTTGGATGGTACAAAAACTTTCTGGGACCTGATTGAATAGGTTAAAAAGTTAGAGAAGATTGGTCCACCAACCTTAGCTAGTTTGTAGAACTTCAAATTGGAAAAAGATAAGACAAAGTAAGGGGTGTCCCCTAAAAATATGAGGATAACATTCACAATAAGTCAACAAAAAAGCCTACAAATGCTCATAAAGAAATACTATTTTACCAGAAAAGGAATAGGTAAAATCTTCCAAAATATCCTAAAATTAGATCTCTAATTGTTAGAATACAAAAGGTCAAATGAAGCTAATAAAAAGGATCATCCAAATTATTATCCTTATCATAGAGTCTTGGGTCATACTATTGAAGACTACTATGAATTCAAGGACTAGATTGAAAAGTAATATTGAGAGGGCAAGTAAACTCCCTCGAAGTTAGCCTTATTTGATGCACCCACCAAACACATTAATTATATCATTGTGTTTGAGACACATAAGCAACTTGTTGGACTCCTTTTCTGGGAGGAAAACTACGTATTCTCAAACAAGTGTACTTGTGGGAAATCTACATCTCTAAAATGTTGAAGAAGCTAACAAAGAAGATGACTAAAAATTCTAAAGATTCTGGGATTCATTAGAAGAAGCTTTTCCATCTACTCAAAACATCAAAAAGAAAAAGTGCAAGAATAAGAAGAAGAAGTTAGTTCAACTAAAGGGATACACGATTAAGAAATTGGTCATCCAAGAGTATATTGATGCCTTGGAAGAATATGTCGAAGGAGAAAGAAATCAAATAACTCTCAAAGAATTCCTTTCTAATAAACTTAAAATTTTACTCGAGGGTTCTGACACTGAGAATGGGGAAGAAGAACCCTAGTGGCAATGTGTACTACTTTTATTATTGTTGAAAGCTCATAGCTAAGCAAATTACTGTAGACGCCTCATCATTCTAATAATGATGAGGAAGTCCAAAGTGCAAGGCAGGAAGAAGAAAATGAATTTGTCGAGTATATTACTAATGAAATGAATATTTCTATAAGTATTTCAGCAAATTTCTACCAAAATGACTATGTCATTGAGTGGTTCATCCATGAATACAACTATGACATGATCAAAATATAGCTAAACACTATAGAGGACCTAATTATAAGTGATATAAAGTATGTTAGTGCACAAATACAAGTGAAACATAACTACCATGCTTTGCCAACAAATTGAGAAGATGAAAGGATGGTAGAAGAGAAGACAAAAGCACACAAAAGGCCCTGCATAAATGGTGAAAAGCTACTTGTTAACCCTCCTAGAGATGGAGATGATCATCCACTCTAGAAGCGGATTAAATAAGATAAACAATCTCAACGACAACCATTTAGGTCTATTGCCTCTTGTTGCATTATGACTCATACAAGTGCTCCAGACATTGATAATCAACCAGCCCAATCTCCATCAAATAACCAAATGGTAAATGACCAACCTATTAGGTTTGGTGAAGTCCCACTTCTAAAGCTTGTGGAAGGATGCCCTCTGCCCAATTTGGTAGAGTTATACATACAAGACATGAACAATGAATATGACTGTACATTTGAGTCAAAATAACTCTATGAGTGCTTTGGGATGCCCTACACTAGTAAGCTCCAATAGAAGAAGCAGATAGTTTAGGAAAGGATCAATCAAGATAATATTGAAGTTCATCCAACTCCTATGTCAAGCTAATCTAGACATCTACAAAAGAAATGCCCCATACACAAAATTCTAAGGAAGGCCATATTGGTCGATAAAATAGAAGGGTTTATCCAAATAGTATCTAAGGATCTAGGAAACCTCATGGCCTAATTCTAATCTTGAGTGGGATGGTTATCAACCAACCACATTCTCTAAAGGCATCTAGAAAACTACCAACAGGAGGTAAGGACCCACTATTTCCTACCATATGATCAACCTTGGTAGTGACTCTAAAGAAGAGCCCTATTGGTCTCAAAATGCTAAAAGCCAATTGAGGAATGCAAATCACTTACAACTTAGGAATGAGAAAGTATCAATCCCCAGGCAAGTTCCAATGCCTAGAGGCAAGAATATCTCCAAGGACAAGGATGAAGAAGAAGAAATCTAGATAAATGAGGATGCAAAGTCTTTGCATGTTGAATCTGCATTTAAGAATGTCAAGTACAACATAGCTGCTCACCTCAAGAAAATTCCTACCTTGTTAAGTGTGTTTGGTATCCTAATTAAGTCACAAGAACTTAGGGATATGTTAGTGCACATATTGTAAAATACAACTAATTATCAAGTATACCTTACTGAGGAAAATATGAAGGAGTCATTATATGCTTGTTGAACTCTGACAATCACTTTCACAAATAATGATTTACTACAGGGGATAACAAACCACAACAAGTTATTATATATCACTAGAAATAATAATGGGATTAAAATTAATCATATCCTCATCAACCCAGGCTCCTTGGTCAATTTGATTACTCTCCATACTATGTGGGCTTTAGCATTGGATGTGTCGCCTATCATCCAAAATTATAACTATACAAGGGTTTAATCAAATAGCCAAAGAGCTCTTGGAGTCATCACCATACATCTAAAGATAGGAAAATTAATGATTGATGTTAAGTTCTACATGATCAATACTAACGCATCATATAAAGCACTAATAGGGAGATCGTGGCTACATGAAAACAAAGTAGGGTCATCAACCTTACACCAATACCTCAAATACTTCAATGATGATGAAGAATGTTGGATTCATGGGGATGTACATCCTTTTGAGTTGGTGATAACTCTATAAATTTGAAGTATTTCCGTTAGCTAATAAAGTATTAGTAATGACTCTATAAATTTGAAGTATCTCCATTGGCCAATAAGATATTGGAGATACCCTCATTTAGGTTAGAGTATTTTCATTAGCTAATGAGGTATTAGCAATAACTATATGAATTTGAAGTATTTTTTTTAGCCAATAAGGTATTATTGATAACTTCATTTGGGTTGGAGTATTTCTATTAGCCGATAAGGTATTGATGATAACTCCATGAATTTGAAGCATTTCTATTAGTCAATAATGCATTAGAGATAAGTTTATTTAGGTTGAAGTGCTTCTATTAGCCTATAATACATTGGTGGTTAAAGTATTTTCATACCCAATAAGATGTAAGAGATAACTTTATTTGAGTTAGAGTATTTCTATTAGCCAATAAGGCATTAGCGATTACTCCATTAATTTGAAGCATTTTCTTGGCCAATAAGGCATGGTTGATAACTTTATTGATTTTGAATTATTTTCATAGCTAATAATGCATATGTAATAACTTCATTAATTTTGAAGTATTTTCATACACAGTAAGACATCGGCAATAACTTTATTAATTTTGAAATATTTTCATATTTATTGGAAGTGTTTCCATAGTCAATGAGGCATAGGTGATAAATTTATTTGTTTGAAGTATTTCCATAGTCAATGAGGTGTAAATAATAACTTTATTAATTTTGAAATATTTTCATAATGATGAGGTATAGGTGATAACTTCTTTGATTTTCAAGTGTTTTTATAGCCAATGAGGCGTAGATAATAACTTCTTTATTTTTGAAGTGCTTGCATAGCCAATGAGCCATAGGTGATAACTTCTTCGATTTTAAAGTATTTTCATAGCCAATGAGGCGTAGGTAGTAACTTTGTTGATTTAAAGTATTTTTATATCTAACGAGTCATAGATGATAACTTCTTTGATTTGAAGTATTTCTATAGCCAATGAGCCCTAGGTGATAAATTTATTGATTTAAAGTATTTTCGTAGCCAATGAGGCATAACGATCAATTCTTTGATATTGAAGAGTTAGAAAAAGACATCTTGGCTAGCTAACTAAGTGAGTTTGAACCTACCTTAGTTCAGTCCAATCTAAAGGAAGGGTTAGCATCCTTGGCGTGTGCTAATTGTCTTTGTTTGATAATTGATGATCTTTCTTGGCTTATTATTGATTAGGATTTAGGGTCTTATTGATGGCTCTGAGCTTATTGTTGACTAACCTAATTAATTTGAAATTGACTCTTGATCTTAGTCCAAGTCTGATTTGATTCAATTTATTATTCAGAACTCAACTTTGATTTGAGTATAATTGAATTAATTTGATATTCAAAACTTGATTTAGATCAAGTTTGATTTCATTTAATTCAATGTTCAGAACTCCACTTCAATTCGAGTCTGATTTGATTCAATTCGATGTTTAAAACTTGATTTAGTTCAATTAGGCCTTGCTTTAGTTTAGACTTGAACTTGGGGTTCAATTTGACCCAACTAGGTTTTGTTCAAACTCGACTTGACCGAATTAGGTATGGATTTGAGTTCAATTTGATTCAATTAGAGTTTGTTTGAACTTGTTTTAACCTGAGTGAAGCTGGTCTTAACCCAATTTGGCTTTGGCTCAAACTTAATTTAACCCAATTGGGGTTTGGTTTGAATTTTGGTCTAATTTTGGGTTGACCTAATTTAAATTCGATTAGGGTTGAGTCTAAACCGATTTGACCTGGATTAACTCAATGTGGATTTAGAACCAATTTAATTTGAGCTTTAAACCATTTAGTTTAGGTCCATTTGATGGTTTGTTCTGTCAATTTAGTTTTATTTATATACTTAAGTCAAATCTATTTGAGCTTAATGTGATCAAGTCATTTAACTTAATTGATTTGTGTCAATTGATTGATTAGTTTGGTTCTAGAGCTCTCATATTGTCATAATCATTTTAGGTGGACTCACGAACTGACCCTAAGTTGCTTTAACTTTCAGGTGAGTCTACAAGTTGATCTTAGTCCGAATAGATGTTGGTTTTAGTCCGATTAATTGGCTAAACTTTTTTTGAATAGATATACGGTGAGCTCAAAGGCTAACCTTAGTTCCAATAAGCTTTTAATGAGTTTGCAAGCTAACCTTAGTCTGAATAGACGTTCAACAAACCCATTAGCTAGCCTTAGTCCCAATAGATATACAGTGAGCCCATGGGTTAGTGTTAGTTCGAATAATCATATGGCGAGCCCATAGACTGTTAGTAGTCCAAATAGAGGTATGGCTAGTCTGCAGGCTGGTTCTAATCTTAATGGATATTCAATAAGTCCATATATTAGCCTTAAATTGATTGACTATCAGATAAACTTGTGAGTTGATCTTTAATCAAAATAACTTTTGCACAGGCTCACAGGCTAACATGGTGAAGTCGAATCCAAATGTGAATATATTTTTATTTTTTTATCCTCTCTACTCTCTTTTTCCATTCCTCTTCTTCTCCCCATGCCCTTGCCTTCCCCCTTCTTGCACTGAAACCCTACGGTCTGGAGATCCTTCGTCGCGTCGATGGCCGATCAGTGCCCGACCGTTCCTCCTTTCTCAGTTTTGAGGTCGGATCCAGCAAATCCAGCCTTCTCCGATTTCGGCCAAGAGTGGTAGCCAAAGCGAAGGAAGGGCGAAGCAGACCTGGTTGCTTCCCTCGTAAGCAACCATCAACGAGATGCTCCGGCCATTCAGGGCACCAGGGGATCCGATGGTGATTAGCTCAACATGGCACAGCCGTAAGGCAGGTGATGGCTAAAGTTGGTTCAGGCTGGATAGAGCGGGGACAGGGTCAGCACGACCTTCTCTTTGGTAAGGTACCCTCGGTGAGGCTGGGTGGCCTTCCACGCATGGCAGGGAGATGGAGTGGTGGCCACATCTGAATTGATGCAGGCAGACTCAAAACTCGGCCATGGTGGCCGGGATGCAATACGCGACGAAGCTAGGATGTGTACTCGGGTGAGGCCGTCAGAGGTTCGACCATCCACGTTCAGGTGAGCAGAGGTGCGGCCAATACTAGCGACAGTTGCCTCTAAACCCATCGGAGAACCATGTGTACCACTATGGATACGACCGCGCTCGCTCCATCGAGAAGCATCAGCTCAATGCCGGGCTCAATTACACATCATCGGATTGTCTCACTTGCATGAGGTGGGCAGGGGTACAAGTTGTTGTAGCACAGTAAGGCCAGACAAAGTGGCAAACGGAGCTACTACCTTAGAGGAGAAAGAGAAGTAGGAACTCAGCCAAAGAGAAAATAAAAGGTAGAAGTTACCTTAGTTATTCAAATTTTCAATCCCCGATCACCTCCCAATTTCTGATTTTGCTGTGACTCCTGATCGCTATCTTGATGATCCTCTCTAATCTCTCTCCCTTTTTTTATTATGCTGGTTTCATCTTTATAGAACTGAGGGATTTAAAATCAAATCATTGATGAATTTGATTTTGAAATCTTTTTAGATTGTGATTGGCAATTAGACATCTTTGATTAAAATTGTAATTTTATTTATTGAGATTTATTTAGTTATGAAGAAATTCAAAATTATACTATTTTTGGATATTTATAATTTTTTAAAAAATTTGAAACGAAATATAATTTTATAAATTTTGGGATTCTTTTTGTAAGAAAATTTTGCTCGGGATTTATTTATAAAATTTATTTTTGTGCAAGGACCTATTTGTAAAAATTTTATATTTTTTTATTTTGGTCCAAATATTTGATGTATTCTAGGCTCGACTTTGGTATAAATATTTGGCTCATTCAGCTCACTTGAGTTGAAATTAATTTGAGCTCAAATTTCTTAATAATTCATGCCCAAATTGTACTCAATTTTTTGTTAATTTTGATTATGATTTAGATGCAATTGAGACTCACATTTGAGTCATAATTTAATGGCATTTAAGTTCCAAAGATAATAATTCGATCAAATTTGATCTTTAAAAAATCACCTCCAACAAATTGCCCCCCTCCATAGCCTTTTATTTAGTTCTGACGAGAGAAGATAATGCAAATAATTTGTAGGTATATGGCTCCTGTGTCAACATTCTGAGAGTTGACTATATTTTTCATGTCAGAATGAATTTGATTAGCCATGTTAATGCAGATTTAATCATCTTGCAAAATGGACTTGAATTTACTATGTGGAAGCATATTTAAATTACCATGTGGGAGTAGACTTCATTTGCTACGTGAAAATAAACTTGATTTTGCAATATGGAAGTAGACTTGATTTGCCACATGGAAATGGACTTAATTTTTTACAAAAGAGTGGACTTAGTTTGTCAAGTACAAAGGCCTTGAGTTGCCACGTGAAGGTGTATTTGACTTGCTATGTGACGATGGACTTAATTTGCTACAAAAGAATGAACTTAGTTTGCCACGTGGGGCGACCTTGAGTTGGCCCGTGGAGTAGACTTGAGTTGCCGCATAGAAGTGGACTTAATTTACTATGTAAATGTGGACTCTATTTTGTCATGTGAGAATGAACTTGATTTGTCATATGAAAGCGGACTTAATTGCCATATGAATGCGAGCTTGATTGCTATGCAAAAATGGTATTAAGATGCAGACTTGATCGCTCCGCAAAAATGGACTTAATTTGTCAATTGAAAGTGGACTCAATTGTCCTAAAGATATGGATTTGATTGGCATGGAAAATGGACTTAATTTACTACTCGAAAGTGGACTTGGTTATCATAAAGTTGTAGGCATGATTGCCATGCAAAATAAATTTAATTTGTCACTTGAAAGTGGACTTTGATTACAGTGAAGATCCGGGTTTGATCACCATGCAAAATGGACTTTGTTTGCCACTTGAAAGTGGATTTAGTTGCCATGAAGATATTGGTTTAACCACAATGTGAAATGGACTTTATTTACCACTTAAAAGTGAACTTGATTACCATGAAGATGCAGGTTTAATCTTGTAAAATGGACATTTTTTGCCACTTAAGCATAGTCTTGATTTGCCACATTAAGTGGACTTAACTTGCCATATGAAGTGGACTTTGAGTTGCTACATAGAGTAGACTTGTGTTTCCACATGGAGTAGAATTGATCTACTATGAGGAGTGGACTTAAATTTGCTATAGAGAGTGGATTTGAATTACCACATTGAGTGAACTTGAGTTGCCACATGGAGTTTTGTGTCAATGTTTTGTCTTGAAAAACATGGAGTGTATGTTGGACTGAGCATTCTTTTGAGGAAGTCAAACATTCTATCATAGACAAACATAGATGTTATTTGTTGTTGTTACTCTCTGAGGTTTAAGCATAATACCTATTCAGGAATTAGGTGTTGATCAGTGGCATCGGTCCTTCCCCTAAATCGATGTTAATTTTCATCAATTTATCAATTGTGGCTTTTCCTATCTTCGAGTATTTGCGGAGCTTCTTTTGATTTAAGGATCATATCTTTGCCAAGTGGTTGGTCATGTTGAATGGGACTTGGAAAAAGTTTATCTTTTTGATTTTGATGGCATTTTGGTTGTGTCATGCCCCTTTTCTTTAGGTTTTGATGAAATTTCACTGAGGACTTCACCCTCTTGTGATGTCTTGAGGAACATAGTTGGCTTGATGTACACAATTTGTGTGTCTAAAAGCATTGGTGATGTTTGCTCAATCTCGTTATAAGTCCAATGGTGACTATGAGACATGTATGGATATTTGAAGTGATATAGTCCAATCCTTTAGAATTCTTCATTAACAATTGAAGCAAGATGCTTTGTAGTAATTGGCTAAATCAGCAAGTAGATGTTCAGGTCGATGCTAGTTGAACTATAGCAATTCAAGCTGACAATTCCTCTTCTAGAATACCAAATTGGCGCATGAGTTTAGAGGAAGTAACCTTATAGAGTGATATTCTCTCTTTTCTTTTTGATTGTAATGTTGGAAGAAGCAAATAATGTAGATCATATATGTTTGTACTTTTTTGAAAGAGAATCTTTTTTTAGAGATTTCTTTTGGTAGACAAGTGATATAGCCTTTCATCTTTTATTAAATCCTCCTACTTGATTCCGTCTATTAAAGTTTAAGGATGATTTTGTCTTACAATATGGTTGATTACCAATGCACCTTCTCTTACATCTTTTTCCTAGTATAATATTTTCTTCAAGAATCTATTTTTTTGATGATTTCACTACTTTCACCATGTTCCTATTAGTTAGTTACTTATTTGACTTTGGCTTTAATCTCGGACACTTTTCAACCTCAATTTCCAAGGTCTACACACCCATGGATGCCATCCGGTACTTATTCTTTGGGTGGTTTTCTTGGTCGATAATACACCAAGATGAGGCTGGGTATGTTATCTTAATTTTGACATGCGATCTGATTTTTTCCCCTTTTCTCTTTTTTTTATTTTTTTTGACTTAGAGATCTCATTCCTCTTTGAGAATCTAAGGTTTATAGGCTTACAGACACCAACCGGTTCTTACTCTTTGAGTCTACCTCTCTTAGTTTGGCTTTTCATATGAGATTTATTCATTTAGGTTTTTTTTTCCCATTGTTTATTTGGGGGGAGGGGGGGTTGATCTTTTGCCTCTAGAAGGAGATCTCTGAGAGCTTATCTTTCAATCTTACTACTTTTTCTTTAAAGTAACTTCCCTAGTAGGGTTCTAGCTGCTTACATATTGGTCTCCATATTTTTGAGCTTGTATTCTTGAAGTTAACTTAGAATGTTGGTGGATGGGGGGGGTGCACAGATTTCAACTTCACCATATTTCATCATCAATCATCTTTGCCTTTAAGCATTATCTTTATATTTTTCAAAGACATTATCTCTATAACAGAAGGTTATTCATTTGAATACTAAGAAGGCTTTTCATTTTATGTCTCTTAAAAAGTTTATTTTGCCTCGAGAAGCATGGAATACATACTTGACTAGTTAGTTTTGATTTGGCTAGACATTCCATCATAGGCTAAATGTCTTTTTTAGTTTTGTGTTTTTAAAGCTCATGCAACCATTTAACTCTTCATGCTACATATTTGGTGTAAACAATCTTTTCCTTATCTGTTAATTATTCTACCATTAGAAGATGGTGTTATTCCTTTCTAAACTGAAGAATATTAAACACGCATCCTTCTTTTGTTCTTCTCTAGCTCTTGTAGTCAAGGAGTTGGATGTAGTGAGTATAACATCTAGCTTCATGTTTGATCTGACTTCTTGAAGTCAAGCAAATGCCCTACTGACCTTTCTTTTGGTAATTTGTAGGTGGTCAAAGAGACTTTTGCCTATCACTTAGTTTTTGAAAGACTAATACCCTTGTTTATGCCAATGAGTCCTTTAATTCATCATCGAGGTTTGGCACAATAAAATTTGGCCTTTACCGTTAGGGCAAACTTGGCCTTGGCCCCTTGGGTGGATTTGGTCTTTGCCCTCTTGGTGGACTTAGTCTTTTACCCCCTGGGTGGACTTGATCATTATCTATTGGATGGGAGACGAGGGGTTGATCCATATTGAGTAGGTGAAGCAACAACTAAATTAATGATGGGCAAGTTAAAAATAGTCAAAATTGACTTTTTGCCTATTATCAAGTCTCTAAAAGATCGATATCCTAGTTTATGCTAATAGACCATTTGTGTTGTCATCAAGGGTTACCATAATGAATTTTGACCTTTGCCCCTTGGATGGACTCAGTCTTTAGCCCTTCAATAAACTTGGTGTTTACCCCCCCAATGTGGACGTGGTCTTTGTCCCCTAGGTATGAGGTCTTTGCCCTCTAAATAGGAGGTGAGAAATTAATCCATACTGAGTAGATGAAGCAATAATTACATCAAAGATAATCATAGCAACAATAATAATGCTAGGAGTAGTGATACTATTGGTGAAAGCAGAAGTACCATGCATGAATTGGATGGAGTTGGATATAGTCTGATAGCTGAAATGGACTTTGGTTGTCTTATGATGATCTTTCTTTGTCATCGAGGTTTAGCATAATAGTATTTGACCTTACCCCCTTTGCATGGGTTTGGCCCTTGCTCCTTGGATAAACTTAGTATTTACCCTCCGAAAACTCGGATTGCCTTTGCGGTGATTATTCGTTGATGAAGTATGTTGCAAATCTTTCATTGAGGATGAGGGTGTAGATTGGTGTAGGAGGATCAGTTGATGATACCATTTTTCCTTTCTCTTAATGAAAAATTAATCATCAGCTTTTAACTTTTCTTCTTCTGATATGTGTCAATATTAACTAAGTCTCTCCACTTGGAAGATAAGTCAAGTCCCACCTAACATGCCAGAATTTGTGTGATCAAAATTGGTAGTTCAAAATAGTGGAGACCCCAAGAAGCGATCTTAAAGCATAAATCAAAGTGTATTAATTTAAGTACACAATTAGGTGTTGTGAGAATATTGACTTTCAATAGGTGTAAGCTCTTATTATTAGTTACCCCAACAATTGTCAAGACCTCCTAAAGCAAGAAAGCTGGCTAATAAAATAGAAACACACACAAAAAAAAGAAGACATTGTTTGATTGATTTTGAGAAAGGGCACATGACTAAAGAAAAGACATACGCTCATTTTATAATGAAATTTAGCATGAAATTATAAAAAATATGATAATAGTAAAAAGAAAGGAGTACAAAAAAAGTTTTGATGTGTATTATTGTCTCACTCTCATGCGTTGGGCTATGTAATGTCTGACTCAGATAGGTCTTAACTTGACCCTCGATAAATGTTGATGGCATTGTCCGGTGGGACATGGAAGGAGATGAGAAGAGCTTGAAGTGTTTCTAACAGCTTTGACCATTGGCGATAACTCCATTCGATGGAAGTGTTTTTGTTAGCCTAAGTGTTGGTGATAACTTCTTTAAGCTAGAGTGTTTCCATTACCAATAAGGCATTGGTGAAAACTCTTGTAGGTTTGAAGTATTTTCATTAGCCAATAAGGTATTAAAAGTAATTTCATTAGGTTAGAGTATTTTTGTTAGCTAAGAAGGCATTGGCAATAACTTCATGAATTTGAAGTATTTCTATTAGCCAATAAGGCGTTAGAGATAACTTTATTTGGATTGGAGTATTTCCTTAGCCAATAATGCATTGGTGATAATTCTATGAATTTGAAGTATTTTGTTAGCCAATAAGGCATAGGAAATAACTTCATTCAAGTTGAAGTATTTCTATTAGCCAAAAAGGTGTTGACAATAACTCCATGAATTTAAAGTATTTCTATTAGTAAATAAGGCATTGGAGATAATTTCATTTAGGTCAGAATGTTTTTGATACCTAATGAGGCATTGGCAAAAACCACATGAATTTGAAGTATTCTTGTTAGCTAATAAAGCGTTGGAGATAACTTTATTTGGGTTGAAATGTTTCTGTTATCTGATAAGGTATTGATGATAACTCCATGAATTTGAAGTATTTCCACTAGCCAATAAGGCATTGGAGATTACTTCATTTGGGTTGAAATATTTTCATTAGCCAATAAGGCTTTAATGATAACTCCATAAATTTGAAGTGTTTTCATAGTCAAAGAAGCATAGGAGATAACTTTATTTGGGTTCGAGTGTTTTTGTTAGCCAATAAGATGTTGGTGGTAAAATCTTGAATTTGAAGTACTTTCATAGCTAATAAGTTATAGGTGATAACTTCTTTAATTTTAAAGTGTTAGAGTAAGGCGTCTTGGCTGATTGACTAAGAGAGTTCAAACCAGCCTTAGTTTGATCTAATTTGAAGGAATAAGTAGAAAGCACACGACTCTTTTTCTGAGTTGTGTCTATGTTGATTTATCTTCTAAGTGTTCCCCATTTTTGAGATAGTTGGTGAATGGCATTCACCAATTTGTGCTTTCTCTATTACTTTAGATTTAGCCTTTTCATGCTAGATACTGAAGACTGAGCTTATCACTTGTTTGCTATAGATTATTATTAAGATCTTTTCTTGGTCAGGGTCAGCCAATGCCTTGGTTAATTTTGCTAAGCAATCATCTTTTGCATTGATGGATCAGGGAACCTATGCTATTTGAACATGTAAAATTTATCCCATGAGTTCTTGAGCTTTTTCATGGTATTTCAGTTGCTCAAATTTGTGGTATTTATACTTATCTTGGTCTTGACTGATGACCAATTACAAGTCACCAAAAATATATAGGAATGATATCTCCATATTGAGGGTCATTTCTAGTCTTATAATTAGGGTCTTGTATTTAGCTTCATTGTTTGTACATGATTTGAGAGGGAATAGGAATATCATAAAATGCCCCAATTTGGTGTGACAAATACAAGTCCAATGCCTACTTTAATTTTTGAAAGCTTTGGCATGATCCTTGGTCTGATAGGCAATACCCTGTCAAAATATAGCTTCCAGTAGGTTCACCTTCTTCAACAAAAATAATCTCTCCATCGGAGAGTTTGCAACTCAGTAGAGAGTTATTTGGAACTGGTTGAGCTGCGAGAAAATTAGCAAGAGCCTGCCCTTTAACTGCTTTTTAGGAGGTGAACTTGATATCATATTCCATGATGATTAAAGCTCACTTTGCTATCCTTCTAATGAGTACAGGCCTAGTCATCAAGTTTTTATGGATTAATTTCAATCCCTCTGTGTCTAATAACAAAACCAAGGAATTTTCCAGACAATATCCTAAAGACACATTTTATAGGATTCATCTTTAGGTTATATTCTTCTAAGGCAATCGAATACCACTCTTAGGTCTTGGATGTGCTTGTCTTTGGACATGGTCTTGATTGCCAAGTCATCCACATAGCATTCCACCAATTGGTGTATGCAATTATTAAAAATTTGGGTCATGGCCCATTGATAAGTAGGGCCCACATTCTTGAGCCCAAAAAGGCATCACCTTGTGATAATAAATGCCAATTGGAGTTTGGAATGTTGTATGCTTCTTATCATTAGGATGTATCTTGATTTAGTTGTATCTTGAAAAACCATCCATCAAGGAGAATATTTCAAAGTTAGTCATGTTGTTAATCATAATTTTTATTATCGACAATGAAAAGTCATCTTTTGGGCATGCTTTATTTAAGTTCCTACAGTCCACACACATGCAAATTTGATCGTTCTTCTTCTTGACAGGCACAATGCTTGCCACCCAATTTGGGTACTTCTCTTCTCTGATGAAACCTACTTTGATTAATTTCTTCATTTCTTCTACACCTTTTGTTCTAGGTCAAGTTTCATCTCCCTAGTTGCTTGCTTGACAAGTGAAAGCTCAGGATTGATGGTCAATTTATGGACTCCAACTTTAGGATCGAATTTAGACAACTCCCTATAGCTCCATGCAAAATAATTAACATACCCTTGGAGCACTGCTTTGAGTTAGACTTGACTTTTCTTTGAAAGTTGCATGCTAATGAAAATTTGCTTGGAGTTCTCCTTTGAGCTTAGGTTAAGTTCCATTCGTTCATCAATTGTGATTTGTCCCCCATCTTCAAGCTTTGGTGGAGCTTCTTTTGGTTTGAGGATTATTGTTTCACTAAGTGGACCATCATGTTGAGTGAGATTTGGCGAAGGTTTATCTAAGGGTATTTTAACTACATCATGTCCCCATTCTTCTAGTCTTGATAGAATTTTGCTGAGGACATCACCTTCTTATGATGTTTGGAGAGTTATGGCTTTCTTGATGCATGTGTTAGAGGGTGTCGATGTTGTGTGGTTAACTTGAATATCAGACAGAGGTCTAATGGTGACAATGAGGCATATGTGGACATTTAAAATGGTATAGCCCAATCCTATGGTGTTCTTGTTTCCTCTTCCAGGAATATAAGCACACTCTTGAAATGGATCCCATATATTTTTGAAGAAGTAACTCTCTTTCTTTGTTTGTGAATGTCCATAATTGGACTTCTAGATTATTTGATGAAGCTGGTTTAAAAAGTATTTAGGTATAACTACCAACTAATAATCTCCATCGTCTTCTAGATCCTTGGTTCCTAGGAATTCATGTATGCTTGGGATACAAGGGATTGTCTAGTAAGATAATATCTCCTTTTCTCCCTTACATCATGGGAGAATATAAAAATTTATTAATTTTTCTATGACATTGATGCTTAGCTCATCTAATAGCTTAAATAAGCATTCTAAAACTTTAGTAATAATGAGAGTATTTTCTATTTAACCTCTGTTATTATCTTCATTAGAAGTGTACCCACCTAAGCAGACTTATGGAGTTTCTTCATCTAAAAAGTCTAGTCAGTATCACTTCCTAGATGACTTGAGGCACAGGTCAGACTAGCAATCTTCTACTTTACTTGATTGATGGAAGCAAACTCTCTATTAGCATAGGATCTTTGGTAATACTTTACATTATCATAATGCACCTCATGAATATCAAAAAGATATACATCCTTATTAATTCGGCATTCTTCACCATCCTTGAAGTGCTTGAGGAATTGATGTAGGGTTGACAACACTATTTTATTTTTATGTAATCATAACCTCCCTAATAATGCTTTATACGATGTGCTGGTGTCAATCACATGGAACTTAGTGTTTGTCATCTACTTGCCTAGTTTCAGAGGGATGGTTTTAGCTCCCAAAGCTCTTTGGCTATTCTACTTAAACTTTTGGATGATTATAATTTTGAACAACAGGTGGCATACATCCAAATTTAGAGCTCTTAGAGTTTGGAAAATTATCAGATTGATTGAGGAACTTGGGTTAATCAAGATGCGATTGATCTTGATCTCATCACTATTCCCTGTGATATACAATGGCCTGTTATGGTCTGTTATTCCTAGTAGCAAGTTGTCATTTATGAATATGATGGTAGGAGTTTAACATGTGTGCAAAGACTCTTTCACCTTCTTTTCAGTGAAGTATGTTTGATAGTTGGTTTAGTTTTGAAAGATATGCACTAATGTACCCCTAGTTCCCATGACATCATTAAGGCATCAAAGACACTTAGCATGGCAAATTCTTCTTAAGGTAGGGTACTATATTGTATTAAACCTTCTTGAGTGCAAGTTCAGCTTGTGAAGGCTCGATGTCCTCATTTATCTAAATTTCTGTCTTTGTCTTTGAAGGTGTTATTGTCCCTAGGCATTGGAGCTTGTCTCGAATGTAGTATTTTTTTC
Source organism: Trichopus zeylanicus subsp. travancoricus (assembly GCA_005019695.1). Classification (NCBI taxonomy): domain Eukaryota; kingdom Viridiplantae; phylum Streptophyta; class Magnoliopsida; order Dioscoreales; family Dioscoreaceae; genus Trichopus; species Trichopus zeylanicus. The sequence continues at coordinate 975,388 of RXID01022204.1, forward strand.
ACCTCATAGTTGTACCTAGTTTGCATTCCTCGACCGAATCCTAGGATCTTGAGACCAACAAGGCCTCAAAATCACTACCAAGGCCAATCGTGTGGCAAGATGCAGTGGATCCCAACCCTCGGTCAGTAGTTATTTGGATGTTTTTGGAGGATATGATTGGTTGATAATTATCCTACTCAACATCATAATTAGGCACATAGGACTTTCTTGTAGAGAGATCTTTAGAGACCCTTTGAATGAACCCTTTTATTTTGTTAGTTGGCATGACTTTCTTCAGGACTTTGTATTTAGGATATTTCTTTCATAGGTGTTCGGATTGGTTTAATATAGGGGATAAATGAGATTTAGCATTAGCTTATTTAATCCTCTCTCAAAATGCCTACTTCTTTTGGCACTTTCTGGTGTAAGGTCTCCTAAAATAATCATAGAGTTGTTCTGACTCAAACATGAAATCATATTCATCATCCATTTCTTGTATATGTAATTCTTCTAAAGTTGGTAGAGGAAATGTTAGGGAGTCAAAAGAGTGTTAAACCAAATTAATATAGTAGGTCAGACACCAAACCATCTCAAAAGCTTAAGCTCATTGAATATGGGTCTTTTTACTATATATATTCGACTCTATCTATCCAATATCTGATGCGGGACTAATTCATCATACCTGATATTATAATAATCTCTCCCTTTATGTGTGATTTGACAACATCAATTTTAATACTCTTAATCAAGAAATCTTTTATTCAACCAATTCCACCGTGTGACCCATACTAATAGGTTTCTGTCATAACTTTTTTTATTTTTTTAAGAGAGACTAGCATGCGACTCAACTCAGTCGCATCATCATGGTACTCTTTACTTGACCAATTTCACCGTGTCACCCATACTAAAGGATTTTTGTCTCAATTTTAATTTTTCTAAGAGAGACTAACATACGACTCGACTCAGTCGCAGCATTACAGTACTCTTTTACTTAACCAATTCCATCGTGTGACCCATATTAAAGAGTTTCTGTCTCAATTTTTTACTTTTTTTTAAAAATAGAGACTAACATGTGACTCAGTTCAGTCGCATCATCATGATAATTTTGATCTTAAAAGTTTGCACAGCTTCAAACCTGAGACTCTAATATCACTTGTTGGAGGAGTTGAAAAAGTGTCAAACTAGATCAATATAGTGGGTTGGATACTAAACCATCCCAAAAGCTTAAGCTCATAGGATATGGGTTTTTTTACTATATATATTGGACTCTATCTATCTAATATCTGATGTGGAACTAATTCATCACACCCGACATTATAACAAGAAAATCCCTCCACAAGTTCTAAGACTAGGACTTCACCAAACCTAATAGATTGAGCATTTGATACAAGATTTCTTGATTGTGGTTGGGATAGCCACTCATTAGTGTTCATCTCGAATGTATAAGTCACCATGTGATAGGAGACAATGGACTCGGATGATTATTCTTGAGAGCGCTTATTCTCCTTGATTTGATTTTGGGGTAGGTGTGGATGATTATTCTGATCCCAAGGAGAGTTGGTACGTGACTTTTTGCCACTTCTGTAGGTCCTTTTATGTGGATTTGCCTTTTCTATTATCATGCTTTCTACCCTATTGACTTCTATATGAAGTATAGTGGTCATACTTGACATGCTTTCTATATGGTCAATCATTGCCTACATGTGTTCATTCAGCACTTGCATTTTCCCACTAACATATCTTATATTAATTATGGCTAGCTTCTTCATAGTGTCTAGCTGTAATTTCATCATGTCATAATCACATTCATAGGCAAACCATTCTCTGATATTGTCATCTCAGATACAATCCTTAAGAAGGCCTATGGGGTCTTTTATTTCATTAGTAACATCTCTAATAAATTTATTCACTTCTTATTGCCTTGTGTTCTAGATTTTGTCATTATTGAAATGATAGGATAGTGATTGGCTTGGTTGTAAACCTCTAATAGTAAATATAATAGTGCACATTGCTGCTGGAGGTTCATTTTCTCTATTTCTAGCATCAAGGTCTTCTAGCAAAGCTCTAAGTTTGTTAGGGAGAAACTCCTCGAGAGTTACTTGACTTCTTTCTTCTTAGATGTATTTTGTCATAGCATTGCTTTATTCTTGGATGGCTAATTTTTTGACAATATTTTTATCCAGAATTTCTTTTAGTGCTTCTATTTGTTTTCTTTTTGATGCTTTACACAAGTGGAAAAGCTTGTTCCAATGAAGCTTTCCTTATTATCATTCCAAGGTTTTCAGGGTTCTTAGCCATCTTCTTTATTAGTTCTTTAGCCTTTAGAGATATGAATCTCCCATAAGTGCTCTTGTTCGGATGTACAGTGTGCATCTTCCTCAAAAAGGAGCCTAGCAAGTGGCTCATATGTCTCAAACACCATAATGTGATTGACATGTTTAGTGGTTGTTTCTAGTAAGGCTAACTTTAAGAGAGTTATCTTGCCTTCTTAGTATTACTTTTCAACCCAATCTTTGAATACAAAGTAATCTTCAATGGTATTACCCAAAATCTATGATAAGGATTGGATGATCCTTTTTGTTAGCTTCATCAACCTTCTGCATTCTGACAATTGAAGACCTAATTTTAGAATATCTTCAAAAAAAATTTCTATCCTCTCCTTTTTGAAAGTATATTGCTTTTTAAGTCTTTGTTGGAGATATTGGATGGTTCCACTTCCCTATCTCCTCCAAGGACTAGTAGTTTATAAGGGTTGCCTCTATTCACAATGGGGTTCCAAGGTTTCTTCTGTTCAATTATTATGAATGCCACACTCACATTCTTAGAAGATTCTCCATGCTTCATTTTATCTTTCTCTAGTTAAAAATTTTCTGAACTAGGTAAGGCTTGTGGGTCAATCCTTTCTAGCTTCTTGACTTACATAATGAGGTCCTGGAAAGTGCAAATGGAATAAGCACTTAAGTAAGGTGCCATCCACTTTTTTCTTATATTACCAAGGACTAGATTTACAGTCTCAAACTGGCTCACAGATTATTCACATTTGATATTGAGATTTCACCATTATGTAATATCACTTACAACTAATTCATTGTCGCACTTTGGTGTTAAGACAAGGTTTGTAATGGTCATCCTATTAGTGACCCCTCTGAATCTAATTCGGAAAGTTTCCTTCATTTACGACTAAGTTTATACAAATTTTAGTTGCAAACTAGCATATCACTCGAATGTTACTCCTATTAAGCTTGCTGAAAAGTAGTAGAGTAATAATGAGAAATTATTACTTGAATATTAACACAAAGTCACAAAATGAGCTATGTATTATTCACGATTTCCCATGTCATTAAACTATTTGAAACTAGGTATTGCATAATGTCTAGGATATGCTACTCGGTCGTAATGGCTAGGGTATGATTTGCCAATATCATTTATCCTATCTGTCTCACTTTTTTGTCTCGACTATGCAACCACCATTTATTGTACCTAGTGTTATATGTATGTTGGTAGTTTCATATTATCAAGGATCCCTAAAATAGGATATTAAAGTATCCCTTGCAGATAAAAGAGGTGTTTATGAAGGACGTATATTTTTGTAAATCTCATCTATAGGAGATGCATCTCCCACCAGCTCTGTAGCTTGTGATGGTTGTTGAGATTATTCCAACTTTTTGAGCTTTTGTCTCATTTGTATTATCATTTTTATTAACTCCATGACCTTTTTTTAAGTTTCACCTTTCTTTTTCCCTTATTGTCTTAATTTTTCTTGCAGTAGTTCTGTGGTCACTTCTTGATTAGAGCTTTCAATTATGACCAAAGCTTCTATCAAAATATGATGGTCCATATATTGAGGATTAGGTGTAGGTTCAGTGTATTTTCGATTGAGGCTAACCTCTCCCATTAGCCTAGTTGCCTCATTCAGTAGCTTGCTCATGAAGTAGGTCACCACACCATCTATTTGATGTATTAGCAGGGATTCATTCACAAGGGCCTTTTCCTCTTGAATTTCTTCATTAGTAAGCCTTATTTGTGCAATCATTTTTTGGCATTTGCCAATTGGGGTGTAGTCCTATGATCCCTCTTAGAATTATGATGAGAAATGACCCTGACAATGTGAATAGTCTAAATTTATGAGTTCTCATGTTGAATTACAGCCTTGTGATGGCTCCTATCATTTTGTTTGGCGATTTGCCCCTTTGCCACATTCTTAAGGTAATACTATGCCTCTTGTGATTTACTTTTACCCTTCTCTAAATTATTTAGTAGAGTAAAAGAGTTGGAGGTAGGAATGTTAATGACTAACTTTATTTAAGATGTCCCAAGTTAGTTGAAAATCCTAGCAGCATTTTCTTTGCTTGTGATAGTTAAAATAAGTTCTTCTTCATCCATGCATATGTCCATACTTACTTTTAGTTGCCCCCTGTTAGGAGTTAGGTGAACGTGATTGAAGATTTAGCTTCATTGTGGGCCTAGTCTCTAGAAAAATTATGTCTTTGCTGATTGAGATATGGCTTCTGGTTTTTTATACAAATGGCCCTTTTCATTAGGAATGATGACATTGGGACTCCTTTCCTTGATGAAAAGTGAAAAGTAGGCTTGTCTTGCATGATAGTAACAATGGTTGATGTAGTTGCAAATGCTCTTCTGAACTGAGAAACCTCAGAGATGGTTTCAAACTCAATTTCAACTCTAGCTACTTCGGTGGTGACCATTGACTGAGGTAGATGTACAATCAATGCTACCCCCAGAATGATTATATACTTTCGGGTGGAGATATTATTTACTGATGTTATTTGATGCTTTCTTCTACAAAGGAGAATACAATCGATTAGTTTCTCATTATAATTCTATCTTGTCTCTATTGTATTAGCTAGTTTCTACACTTAGAGGAGAAACCAAGTCCAATTGGATAAGCCAAAATTTATAAGATCGAAATTAGTGACCCAGGATGGCGAAGACCCTGAGGAATAACCTCAATGCATAAATCAAAGTGCATTTAATTTGAGTGCGTTACTAGGTTTTATGAAAATATTAACTTCTAATAAGCACAAGCCATGTTGTTAATTATCCTGATAATTATTGAAAACCTCTTAAAGCAAGAAACCTACTTGATAAATAGAAAACACAAAAAAAAGAAGAAATTATTATTTGATTGATTTTGAGAAGTGGTACGTGGCTTAAGTAAGGACACCCTCACTTTACAATAAATTTTAGCATGAAATTATAGAAAAATATGACAATAAAAAGAAAAGGGAGGAGTGGAAGGAAACTTTAATGTGCACTGCTACACTACTCTCGTACACTGGACCATGTGGTATCTTACTTGGGTAGGTCTTAACTTGATCCTCGATAGATGTTGATGGTATCATTTGGTGGGACACGGAAGGAGATGAGAGAAATTTAAAGTGTTTCCAATAACTTTGAGTGTTGGTGATAACTTTATTGGTTGAAGCATTTTCCTTAGCCAATAAGGCATTGATGATAATTTTATTGGGGTTGTAGTATTTTCGTTAGCCAATAAATTAGCGATAACTCCATGAATTTGAAGTGTTTCTATTAGCCAATAAGGCGTTAGAGGTAACTTCATTGGGTTAGAGTATTTTTGTTAGACAATAAGACATTGAATATAACTTCATTTGGTTCAAAGTATTTCTATTAGCCAATATGGTATTGGAGATTACTTCATTGGGTTGGAGTGTTTCCATTAACCAATTACACATTAGCAATAACTCCATAAATTTAAAGTATTTTTGTTAGCCAATAAGGTAGTGGAGATAATTTTATTTTAGGGTTAGAGTATTTTCATTAGCCAATAAGGTATTGAAGGTAACCCCATGAGTTTAAAATGATTCCAGAGCTAATAAAGCATTGGGGATGACTTCACTAGGTTCAATTATTTCCATTAGCCAATAAGGAATTGGTAATAATTTCATGATTTTGAAGTATTTTCATTAGCTAATAGGGCATTGAGGATGACTTCGTTTGGTTTGGAGTATTTTCATTAGTCAATAAGGTGTTGGCAATAACTCCATAAGTTTGAAGTATTTTTGTTAGCCAATAAGACATTAGAGATACTTTGTTTGGTTGGAATATTTATACTAGCCAATAAGACATTGGAGATAATTTCATGAGTTTCAAGTATTTCTATTAACCAATAAGGCATTTGAGGTAACTTTATTAGGTTGGAGTATTTCTGTTAGCGAATAAGGCATTGACAATAACTCTATAAGTTTGTAGTATTTTCATAACCAATAAGGTATAAGCAATAATTTTTCTTTATTTTGAAGTGTTTCTATAGCCAATGAGGTATAGACAATAACTTCTATGCTTTTGAAGTATTTCCATAGTCAATGACATATAAATAACTTCGTTAATTTTAAAGTGAGTAGTATCCATTGTTTGTGAAGTTAGGGATAGCCTTAGAGTGATGCCAAAGGATTTTATAATACACCCAATAGGACTTAATTTGACCTATTTTAGTTTTATTTGCACTAGTTCTAGTTTGGCTTAGAATGGTAGCATTACTCATAGCTTATGGGTTTGGGCAAAGCCTTAGAGTGCTATCAAAGATTTAGCACACCAAGTAGGACTCAGTTTAGTTCAATTTAATTCTATTCGAACTTGTCCAGGCCAAGTTTGACTTGTATTTTGGCTTTGAGTTTGGCTCCACCAAGCTTGAGATTAGCTCAACTTGGCTTGACCTGGTTGGGTTTGGCATGGATTTGCCTTAACCTAGTTTAATTCCAATTCATCTTGATTCAATTTGGTTTGGTCAAGCTTAGCTCAAACAGCCTTTGACTCAACCAACCTTCAATTCAAACTTGTTGTAGCATGATTTAATTAGAGTTTGATTTGAGTCTATTTTGATTTAGTTTGAATATTGTTTGACTCTATTAGAATTTAACTTGAACCTTGTTTCCATCCTGAGTTGTCTTGGATAAGTCTCAGTTGATTGAAATTTGGATTGTTCTAGACTTAATTCCATTTAGATTGATTCTAAATCCACCTTGTCAATTTCCTGATAGAAATGGACAATGGGTGGGGCTACCAGTCGTCCAACTAGGGCTTTTTTGCTTGTCTAGACTAGTTTCAATTCACTTGCTTTCATTTATTAGGGATCAATTTTTTTCTGGCTCTTTTGTCTTAGCCAAATAGGCTTGAACCATGCGATAGAGCCATCAACAATCGATTCTATGCTTATCGCTTTTGATTCGAGAACCCTCAAGATGTCATGATGATATTATGGCAAGCCCAAATGTTGGCCTATGATCCAAGTATTTGTGAGTTTGAAGGCAGTCATATGATTCGACAGGCCTGAAAACTGGCCTATAATCATAAGCCCGAAGGCTAACTTGATTTGGTGGACCTGAAGGTTAGCCTATGACTGCGAGCTCGAAGGTTGGCTTGATTTGGCAAACTAGAAAGCTGACCTAAAATTTGGCAAGTCAGAAGGTTGATCTATGATCTGAGCCCAAAAATTGGCTTTATCTAGCTGGCCTATGGTCAAGAGCCTAAAGACTAACTTAATTTGACAGACCCAAAGACTGGCTCATAATTGTGAGCAAGTATTTATGTCTCAGTTTTGGAAACGATTTCAACATCCAAAGAAATCGATATATTTCAATTAAAACCATTCTTGTTTTGGTTTCGGCCAAAATATTTTCTTTATTTGTTAATTATGTGGTAATTAGAGTTTGACCATATTGTAACTATACTTTGACTTTAAATTAAAAATATAATAAAAATTTTTAAAAAAAATTTAAAAAATTTAAAAAAAATAAAAGAATTTATAACTAATTTTGCCATAATATTAAATACTATTTTAATTAATTTTGATAGTTAATTACTTGTATAATCAATTTTTCTATATATTACTAAATAAAAAATAGAAAATAAGGAGAGAAAAATGAAGAAGTTTAATAACTAAAAAAATAACATAAACAAATTTAACTTATCATTAAAATATACTTTAAACATGCATAATCTATTAATTATAAAATAATACAATTAATCATTATCATCATTATCATTAGTTGAGTTTATAACATCCGGTGTGAAATTATAAATTCAGTACACAGATGATCAAAACAAGTATTTGTAGCCACACGAGTAAGAACAACCAACTTCGGGCGACCTTATGGTAGTGATTTTGAAGTATAAAAAATATCGAAGGTCCAAAATAAAAATGATAACTTTGTTCATTCATAACACATAATAAAAGTGGTCCAATAACTCATGAGAAATAAATATTATAATATGCAAAATGATCAGAGGTAATTATGGCAAGACGAATATTGATAGTGTTGAATAAGCCTTATTAAGAGACACGATGAATTTGATTTATTCTTCCACGATCTTTTAATATCTGCTCAATTAAGGCTTGTCCAAGCATATAATAAACTGAATGTGAAATTATTATACGATAGAATATAAGTTTTTGGTGAAGAATAAACATAATTATTCTTTTCACTTCAAATGTAACTTGGTTTGGAACTATAATATAATTGTCAAGATTCACTATTATCTATTTTGAAAGAAACATCATATAGTCATCAGGATTCATGAATATAAAATATATGATAATAAATATTGAAAAGAAAAATACTACAATAAAATATAATAATGAAGCTAAAAAATTATGGTAGTACAAAATAAACCATAGAGACATAATTTAATGACATAAAATTATAATAATATTATATGCACACCGACTACATACATAATACCAAGTATATTAATTTAACACAATAATAAAAATATCATATTATAGATAGCATAAACCACGTGTTGAAATCACATGCTATTTTGAGAAGAATCTTGAAGAGATTGGTGTTCTTTATCACCATCCTCATCAGTACAAGGGAGTTGTAATCTGTAGTACTATTCAGCATGTGGATAGTACAAGTCATATATCCTACATCAAATAATGTGGAATATATACTATCAAATAATGAGGATTCTTATATTGATTGATGATATCCTTCATTGGAAAAAAGAAGTCGAGCTATGACATTAGTTATAGTATTGGAGTCCATACTATCTATTAGACCTTGATTGCCATTTATCCACCATGTAGAGTATATTGATATTATGGTTTATAATCACTATATAAATTAGAGTCAAAAAAACTCATTTCTTCTATGACTTGAAAAAGATGAAGATGAGTCCTCATATTGCAGTTGTCAAAAATTGGTCTCATTAGCTACATCACCATAACTACTATCATTGGTATCAATAATATTCTCTATTCTATTAGCTTCCCCTTTCAACTTTTCCTCTAAGATATAATGAATATCTTCTTATGTTTGACGATGATTTAAGATAGATTCTTTTCTCTACTATATTAAAGGATTATCATGTTCAAATATAGTAGACAAGTTAATTATCTCATCCTCTCGTGATATTCTCCTTTGTAAGTTTTAGGCTCTTAAACGCATATTATAATAAAAAAAATAAATTTCTCGAATTTTTTATTTTAATTTTATTCCTTGTCTTCAAGTGCATCAATCCAAAAGTTATCCAATTCCTCTCACATTATAAACTTGAAACAGTCTAAATTATAATTTTAATTGCTATTTTTGCAAGATGAGGTGTTACGTACCAACCATAAATACTACACCATCTAGCTACAACTTATCAAAAAAGATTTGTAAAAATTTGGTATTATTAAAATTCATAAATATGTATTATTCTTAAATATTAGATATACTAGGAGTATCACTCCTAATAGCCACAATTACTTATTATGTGCCAAAGTCCTTGATTTTATTTTTAAAGTCATCTGCCTGTTTAATGGATGTACTCGAGTTAAAAACTTTACAAATTTTATAAAAAAAATAAATGATTTTGAATGTATCTCGTGTAATGCTAATATTTTAATGCTCATATCTGACTTCATCCTCTCGATTATCTTATGTAACACCTCAAGAATTGTATTGCTATTATCAACATCATCAGCATATTAAAATATTAGATTCAAAAAGTATCTTATAATATAATTAAATGTTAGGCAATAATATTGTCATTGTAAAAAATCGAAGCACTATAGAATGATACTATACTCACTTACCAGCAACATGAATATCACTAGATAATATTTGTTCCAATGATGATCAATAATATTCTCCTATTTGCATAATTTAATTATTCATCTATGTTGCACTATCTGTAATTTTGCTCATTATATTACTTAATATAAGAATCCCATCAGGGAATGATTATTTGAGTCAACAATTTATAACACCTTAACTAATGAACTAAAAATTTTAATTATATTCTCGACTGATTTCCAAAATTGCTTATTTAATACTTGATTGTAGAAGTTTTCAAAAAGAATTTTCTCTGACTATTTCAACTTCAAATAATATTTTTATATTCTTTACTGGTAAATAATCTCTTCAATACTTGTCGATGGGCGTATAGGAAATCTACGAAAATAAATTATGTAATAAATTGAGTAATGTCTAGTCTAATAATCTCTCGACCCTGTCTTTCTTTTCTCACTAGTTCAAGACATTAAACATGGTTATAAATGAATGACATTAACTTTTGACCTTCCTTAATATTTTCCTGATATCAGGATCCTTGTCTATATCTTTCAACATTAAGTTAATAGAGTGTGTTACACAAGACTTCCAAAAGAGATGTTTCCTTCTTTGCATTAACTTCTTCTTGGCATATACGAAAGGAGCTATATTGCCAGTTACAACTTGTACCACTCTTCATTCACCAATCTCCTCAATGACGATGTCAATCAAATGGTACAAATAAATTTTTGATTTTTGACTCCCCTAATGTTTCACTAACTTTAAGAAAATAATCCCTTCAAGACAATATACTAAAAAATTTATCAAATCTTTACTATTTTATGACTTCCATCCATCACACATCAAGGTGTAGAAAAATTTATCCTAATATTTATGGAAGGTCTATACAAAAATAGACATCTTTTCAACCTCAAGATCCAAATATTTTTCAAAAATCTCCTAGCCACTTGGTAGAGGAACTCCTGAGCCAACCTCTTGAGCAACACATATCATCCCATAATAGTAATCACCATCTGCTAAATGAAATTGAACATGGTTATTAAAAAATATTTAGATACTACCCTACCCAACCATTATTTTACTTTTCAGAAACCACTTGATCCAGTGCTCAAATTTAGTTGAGTAGTATCTCTTGGCTTTAATAGAAATAGGTCAATAAGAGAAATATTAATAGATCCAATGTCAGAAAAATGAAAATCTCCTCTAACTCTTGAAGGGGCAGCTGTGTATCACTGTGTACGTTATTTTCCAAAACTAGTAGATCAGTGATCATAAAAAGTAAATGAACCTCCAACAAGTTGCTCGTGAACTATCTCAGAAGGACCTGCACCACCTTGAGTTTCCTCATATAATCTTCAGCTCTCACAAATAATTTCTTGAAGCTCATTATCCCCTTCTTCATCATCAAAAACTTATTCAAAACCTGGATTGCAGCTCCTTGTAAGTTTCTTTTCAAATCATAATTACTTGGTCTTATCCTTTTTTCTTTGTTCTCTACTACTTTGCACTACTACCGAAAATATTTATCTCACTTCATGAGAATCTTCTCACAAGTTCAAACTGCACTAGTTACTCCACCTAAATACTCTTTTAATATTGTGGTTCCAAAACAAAGTATATGACCACACTATTTGTAATGAACTTTTCACAAACTCGCATCTACTAATTCATAGTGTTGCTATGTGGTATCATCATCACCAATAGATCATTGCGTGCTTTGCTTCAGAGCCATCTATGACAAAAGTCATGGCTTCTAAATTTCGTAGAGAATTTGTAAAGCCCAAAAAGAAAGTCATCTATTAAAAAACAATTGCATGTCCTTTTCCAGGTATCAAGCTCAAATACTACTTTCATTTTTAAAAAAAAAATAAAATACAATAGGAATCAAGAAAGGAATGGCTTTCTTTGTGTTGGTACAAGAGCACAAAGACTTTGAAGTAATATTTACTTACTAATTACTCAGGCTTCCCTAACAAAATGAGCTATTCTAGTGTGCAAATTATTTTTTATAGCATAATAACATGTAGTTTATTTCTTAAGAATAGAAATCCATATAATTAATCATACAAAAGGTAGCTCTGACATTCTTGATCAGGTTAGGGTCACAAAAGAAAAATAGAAGAGAAAAAGTGGATGAGTACAAGTAGGGGAGGGAGGGCCAGAATAATAACAGCAACAGTAGCACAATGCTTTGAAGAAGAAGAACCAAAATGTCAAACAAGAAGCCCCAAGCACAATAATTTATAGAATACTATCTTCATATAATGGATGTAAAATGATACCAAACCCTCTCTTATCACCGACTTCAGTCATCTCACCACCGAAATGTTGGAAAAGAAGACAATAACAAGTCATATGCATTGTCTTGCTTATCTTTCATCAATTAGAAAATAGTAAAAAAGAAAAAGCAAAATGACAAACTGGCCTAATAGAATTGATGGGAAAGAAAATTATTACAACAAGTCCATGACTCCAAGCAACTATAAATTTTGTATTGCCACAGATAATGTTGTATTAACATAAACCCTAAACCACACACACTGACCAGAAGAACCAGATCTTCATCCTCAACCATGCCCTTGCCCACAAGGTGCTCACTAAGCACAAGGCTATCTTTGCTTACTGCCCTACCCCACCGCCAGCTACCTACTTTCTCGGCAGCAACCAGCACTATTGAGTTTTAGGTGTCTCAAACTCGAATTAGAGTTTAAGTTAAAGTAGGAATCCAAAGTTAGATTTAGATTTATGATTGATTTATAATATTAGGAGTTGTAATTAGAGTAAAACTCAGACTCAATAAGGGTCTATAAATATACTATAATACATAGGGCTTAGGTGTGGTGTAGTATTGAGATTGAACTAGAGAGAAAAAGAGAGAGGAATAGAGAGAATAGAGAGAAGAGAGAGAGAGAGAGTGTCGACTCTCGTGTGTGGGTCTTTCTAGTGCTTCTCGGTGGTCTCTCATGGTAGTTCCTCGTGGTGTTCTCTTGGAGATTCTCTCTGAAGGTGGAGGTATTGCCGAGACTTGGTAAGGATTTTAGTTGAGTAAGAAAGAGTGCAGTCTTTCTTGTAGACTCTTGTAAAAGCCCTTTCTTTTGTTAGTGAATCTCTCGCTGCCTTATCTTGTTATTTGTTTTTATCTTGTATTACTTCTAATTTCTTGTGTTGTTTGAGAACAAGGTAATTCGTAAACCTTCCACTGTGAATCCCAATATAACACGACATCAGCAACTCCCCATATGGACCTCTCTGGTGCCTCCTCCATTGCAACCTTATCTTTGATATCATTCACTTGACCCATGTCAAGCTCAATCGCCATAGCCACCACCATGGCTTGTTCAAAATATTTGGGCCACATTGGATTCTAGCAGTGAGATCATCATCACCGTGGAGAACTTCAGCTTCGCGATGTTTTGCTTGCTTGTCCTCACGTGGTTCGATAAGAAGCTCAATGAGCAAGCCATCAGAGAAATCAAGACTGTGTAGTGAGACCTACCCTTGTATGCTAGCAACATCAACATCTTCATATTTGTACCAAGCATCATAAAGCACCTCTTCCACCACAATAGCAAACAGCCTTCAAGATGCGCTAAAAGCAGAAGGAGAAATATGCTCCATTAATCGAAGCTAGGAAAAGCACAAGGACAAGCCATAGTAGAGCAAAGACAAGAGGTATGTCTACTTCTACATGGACTCCTTCCTCAACATGGAACTTCCTAAAGATGGCGATCAAAAGCTAACCGATAATGAGATAGTGGTCCTATGCTCAGAATTCTTCAACGCAAGAATTGACATGCTTCCTCCTCCATGAGAGCTCCACCTCCTGCTTGCACCCTCACTACACCACTCCTCCATAGTGCAAAGCCCTAAAGTTTAAGGCCCAAAACCAATCTAGGCCAAAATGTTTCAACTGAAACTGGAACATTTCGGTTAATATTTTAAACCATGATTGTGTGCCCAAGGTTGGCCTATGATTCAATGGGCCCAAAGGCTAGCCTATGATCACAAGCTTAAAGGTTGGCTTGATTTGGTGGGCCTAAAGACTAGCCTATGGTAGCGAGCCCAAAGGCCGGTTTGATTTGGTAATCCCGAAGGCTAGCCTATGGTTGCAAGACTGAAGGCTAACTTGATTTGGCAAACCTAAAGGCTGGTCTATAATAAGGTGAGCCTATAGTCTAAATTTATTAGTTTTAGTTATTTCAATTCTCTTATTCTTTTTCATGTTCAAGTGAGTTCTAGTCATCATCTTCCCTCCATCTTCAAAGATCTTCATGAGAACTTCAAAATTTGGATTTCTCCATAAGAGGTGGCATTGTGGCATGTAAGAAGGCCGCGGGTGATTGTAGTGGTGATGGAGTCTATTGAGGTGCATAGGGCTACAAGTGGGCATGGTGGTGATGGACTTCACTAATACACAAAGGATCTCAAGTGGTTGCACTAGTAATGGAGTCAAGAAGGATCTTGCAGTGCAGTTTGAGCATCTGGTCCACCTAGATTTAGTCATCCAAACTTGGGTAGCCATATACTCTAACTTGGAGAAGAGCGAAGCCATGGGTGGCCATAGTGTTGATGGGTAAAGAGGGACATTTGTAGTATGTTTTGGGTGTCCGATCCTCCTTAGTTTGATCATCCAAACTCGGGCAGTTAAGTATTCACAATCAAGATGAATGGTGGCTGGAGGAGAGTGAGGTTGCAAGTGGCCACAAGCCTAGAGGAGGAGAGGAGAGGAGGGGGGAGGAAGCAATAGGGGTGTGAGAAGAAGGAGACTTTGAAAGGGACAAAGAGAAGAAAATGTAACAAAAGAAGAAAGACAAGGAAAGGATTGAAGCCCTACAATGTTTTTTATTCCTTGATGATTTCTTTGCACTTTTCTCATTAAAGATGAGGTCTCCTTCAGAATTTTCCCAAGAATCCCTCACTAATCCTCTCTAAATTCATGTGCTATAGCCCTTTTTTATAGAGTTAAAAGGATCTCCAATTTTGGTTATTGATCGATTTGATTTGAAGATTTGATGGATATTTTCTTACCATAAACCTCATATTTGTATCTCTAATTGATAGACTCCAAGATTACACCTTCCCTACTTGAAAATTTCGTCAATCATTGATGGATTCATAGAAATTTTCTTTCTATTTTTGTAGAATATACCCAATCTATGAGGTTCGATGTCTAAACCTCTAGGATTCGGTTGTCCGAATGTATGCCAACCTGGGATGATTTTCCCATATTTTTTCCACTTCAAATTGGACCTCATCCACCATAAATTGGGCTTGAAGTCTAACCCTAATTTTTTATCAAGCTCAAAGTTGGGGTTTTAGTTACAAAAACCACTTAAACAATCCAATTGATCGATTCACCAAGCAGTCAACCAGTGTGACCCGATTTAGTATTTGGGTCTGAAGTTTTAGCCCATATTTATTTCAAATTATACCCCAAAAATCATGAATTAAACTTAAGTCTAACTTTAATTTTTGTCAAACTTCGAGTCAGAATTGGGTTATACAATCTACTTAAACAAAGTGCCTCCTTAGCATCCACTTCATGAGTTTTCTTAGTGAGAGAAATGGATGTGAACAATAGTGAGTATTTGATCTTGCCTTATCATTCTTACAAATGTCTAACATGTGGGATTTTTACTTCACTTTTCTGTCATATTGCATTATTTCAATAGCTTCCTTTCTCCTTTTTTACTTGTTTGCCTCTCTTTTCTTTTGAAGGTACCATGGAGCCTTTTATGATTAAAAGAATTCACAATGAGAGAAAAGACAATTTGGCTTTGTGCTAATTTATTCCTATCTTGGTAACTAATGTTGAGCCAATTATTGCACAATAACCTCAGGAGCATCAAAAATGAGTGAGATATGATACTTATTACCTTTTTGCCTAATTTTCCAAAGAAGGAAAGTCATGTGCTGATGGCACTAAAGAGTCTTTTAGGTTGGAACCCATTGGGTATTTTAGGCAATGAGAGACTTCAAAAACCCTAGGATTTCATATCTTAAATGGCCATTTGCCTGCTTGGGGATGATCCTTTTCACTTGCTAGAACAGTACTAGTTTTATCAAATTATATAGAATAGATTGATGATGTGATATTTCACTTTTCATCTCAACTCGTGGGTCTTGATATCTTAGGAGGAGTCATAGCATCCAAGGGGTAGTATGCACAAGACTCACGGATTTTGCATATTAGGATTGAGATATGGAATCATGCTACAAATACTTTTCACACTCTGTATAGTAAGGTTGGTATCTCTTTATGGGGGCTACCTAAGATTCCTATCCTTATGAGCTTCTATGATGAACATATGCCTAATAACTATCACATAAGCTAACTTTGAGTACACTCTATGTGATCTCTTCAAAATTTATGATTGGATGGTGACATACTTTCTAAATAATTAGAAGTGGGTGTATTTTGACCATTGGATCCAAATTTTTTACGAGAGAATCCTGACGTTCGATCCAACTATATTTGACTAGATTATGCATGACACGAGAGACATCCTTCCAGAATTTGGCCCCAAAAGTTATTTTACTACTTTCATCCATTTGTGGCTTTATCACTTCATTATGCCACATGGTTGGTAGTACATTCGCCTGGAGACATTTGCAATGGCCTGTAAGATGGCACATAGAGAAAGGATTGCTCTAGATCCTATGGTGCTAGGCTCCATATGTGGGTTTCAAAGTAATGGTGGATAACTCTATAGGACTAGATAATTTTTCGATCTAGTTCCTCATTCATTTTCTTTATGCTTAGACTTATGCCTACTTCTAGAAGACAAATATTGAGTTTGAGCCTAGTGATAAAATCAAGAGGTTATGTCATTCGTGTTTGATCCCTATCACTAAAATGATTTGGATTGGGTTACTTCCCCCTCATTCTTCTAGAGAGGCTAGGATGCATGAGGGGGATCCTTAAAATTTTGAGTGGCAAGCTTACCCTTTCACTCTTTCTGACTCTAACATACTAGCGAATATGGCTTATCTTCCTTTATTTCCAGAAGCTTATGAGTATATCATCTCTTTGAGGCACGGGGTACTTTCACATTGTTCAAGGGAACATTTGGCTATAGAGTTTTATAGTCCACATCAATTTTGCCGACAATTTGGGTATGACTAAGGTTTTCCTGAGAATGTTCTTGCCCCTTCACTATCAACATGTTTGGGCCAATTAGTAGATTACTAGTTGCATCTTACTCATTTCAAAGATAATTCAAAGTATTATATTCTTGACATTAAGTAGAAAGCCAAGATTCTTCGATAGTATATCACAATATGGTTTAATAACATTAGAGGATATTTCCACATTGATCCAAAATTTCTATTTAGAAATGAGCTAGATTCACACATCAGGGAAAAGTAGGCAGTGAATAGTAGAGGGTCAAAATGGCAAAAGACCCAAAAGATGCGAAAGGCCCTAACTCATAAAATTGCTTGCCCTAGACCAAATAAAGAGAGAACCATTCTGGCTTACAGCATTGACGATGGTCATTTTTGAGGCAATGCAGGTTCTAGATTGAGTTCAAGGTGAGAGACACTTCGATCTATATATGACTCTTCTATTGCTATTATTCCAAGGCATGTAGCAACATATGTGAGTCTATCTATAGATGGGAGCGTGGGATCAAAATCAATGTCACCATATACACTATTTCGAGATCCAATTTATCCATTTCCCATTCTTGATATGAATGTAGGGCTAGAGGTGACCCTTCCTTCACTAAAACCAATGTGTCAATCTTCTGATATTGACTTGAGTAGAGTGGTCCGACTGGCTTCCCCTTTGCCTACATTAGCTGGCCATTCTTTGGATATGAGTGCCCATAGGGGCTGGCAATTCTCTTGTCCTAAGTTTGTCTTCTTTCCTCTCTTCCTCCTTAGCTTAGGGCATGTTCTCTTTTCAAGTGGACAAAAAATTTGGATGCCTCCTGATGGCATTTCAGACTTTGATGGTGTGAGATACCTGGACTTTGCCAAGTTTTGCATTGCTTGTATGCTAATTTTAGCTTCTGCTACAGATATGGTTCCTTGGTCATGCTTTAGTTAAGGGATTCTTGTGTTCATTGGTATCTATCCACCTTCACCATCACTAGGTGATGGTTTACCATCTTCCCTTCTCATCTTGAGAATTTTCTATTTAGAATCCCTTTTGCTAATATAACACTTTGCTTGCTCAAGTGATAATGGAGAAGCATGAACAAGTGGCTGCCGAGTTGCTATGGCCATTGGAAGACACCGCTAGGCTTCATATATTCTAGGATTATCTTTATTCTCTCTATCTAGCACTCCCGTTTGCTTTTGTCCACCTTGTTTAGGATCATCATTATTGCTTTACAAAGCTTTATAGAACTCTTTCATGTTGTGTCAAATTTTATTTGCTTCTTGTGTTTGCATTCTGATTTAAAGATGACCCTAGGCACAACATAATTGGACCCACTTCGCATAAATAGGCTTAGTTTACTGCATAAAAATAGACTTGGTTTACCATATAAGAGTGGACTTGGTTCTCCATGTAAGCGCGGACTTAATTTGTTATATGAAAGTAGACTTGATTTGTCATAGGAATGTGAACTCCATTGTTACAAAAAATGGATTGGGTTTTACATCTATGTTTTACCTTGAACAACATGGAGTGCATGTTTGACTGGACATTCTTTTTGAGAAGATGAATATTTCATCATAGACAAACATAGATATTTTTGTTTTGTTATTATTATCCCTAGAGGCTTATGCATAATACTTCTTCAATAATCAAGCATTGATCATTGGCATAAGTCTTTCTCCTTTGTTATCAATTATCTGGTAGGTTCTCCCTTCAAATATCATTTTGATGATATAAAGGTCTTCCCAATTAAGCTTGAATTTACCATTTTTACTCCAATTTGGGATTATAAGTTTCTCAATATTGAGACTATTTATCCCTTCTATAAGGATCTGAGCCGAGTCATCTTGTTGTAAGCCCTAAATATTTATGCTCAATACATCTCTAGGTTTTGTTTGAGCTATGAGTCTTATTTCATTCAAAGAGTTTAGCTTATCCCTAAACAGCAATGATAGGACTACCTCAGTCCCAAACACTAATGTATATGGTGTTGATTAGATAGGGATTTGATATGTGGTGTGATAGGTCACAATGCCTCATAAAGCTTTTGATGTCAGTCTCTCTTATTTCTGGTGATGAATTTCTTTGATATTTTGGAGAGGATCTTATTGAATGCCTCAACAAGGTTATTCGCCCTTGCATTATAGATAGATGAATATTTTCAATCTATCTTGTAATGATGTGTGAATCATCTTACCTTCAAACTTTTAAAGAATAGTCCATTATCAGAACTGATCCTTCAAGAAACACCGAATCAATACAAGATAGTTTTTCTGAAAGAAATAGATAAAGGTATTTGCTTTCACCTCTTTTAGTAGGATTGCCTTTGCCCACCAAGAGAAGTAGTCAATTGCTACTAGTATGAAATGATGACCTCTAGAAAAAGATGCCTTGATTGGACCAATGATATTTGTACTCTATACCTCAAATGGCCATAAGGATAATGTGGGACGTAAAGGACTTAGGTGTTGATGAATGAAATCATTGTGAATTTGGCATAGGTGATATTTTCTTGTGTATTCAATGCAATTTCTTACTATCATGGGTCAATAGTAGCCCATACGCTTGATTTTCATTATTTTTGGGGCTGATTGATGAGTCTCCCAAATCCTAGAGCATATGCCATACATGACTTCTTTGACTTCTTCATTTGAGAGATAGCATAGAAGTAGTTAATCAAAAAATCTACTGTAAAGGGCATCATTGGTAAGCAAAAAGCACACAGCCCTTTTCCTAAGTTGCATCTAGACCAATTTATTTTTTGGAGTTTTCCATTTTTGAAGTAGTCAATGAATGGTATTCTCCAATCCGTCACTTTTTCTATCACTTTGGATTTAGTCTTCTCATGTCTGATGATGAAGACCAAGCTTATGACTTATCTACTACAAACTGTGATTAGAATTTTTTCTTGGTCGGGGTTAGCCAATGTTGTGGCCAATTTGTCTAAGGAATCAACTTTCGCATTACTAGACCAAGGAATCTTAGTCATATGAACATGTGGGACTTGTCCCGTGAGTTCTTGAGCCTTCTCATGGTACTTTAGTAGCTTAGATTTGTGGACTTTACATTCACCTTCAACTTGAATGATGACCAATTATAAGTCACCAAACACATGTAGGCATGTCATCCCCATGTTGAGAGCCATTTCTAATATTGTAATTAAGGCCTCATATTTAGCTTCATTATTTATTCATGGTTTTGAGAGAGAGTAGGAATATCGAAAAATGCCTCCATTTGGAGTTGCAAATATGAGTTTGATGCTAGATTTAATTTATAGAAGCTTTGGTTTGATCCCTAATATGATAGATGATACCCCATCAAAGTATAGCTTTTAGTAGGGTTCCCCTTCTTCGTCAAGAAGTTCACAACTCAATGGTGAGTTATCTAGCACCAGGTTAGCCATGAAAAAATAGGCGAGGGCTTACCCTTTAATAGCTTTTGAGGAGTGAACTTGATATCATACTCCATAAGGATTAAGGCCCATTTTACTAATTTTCCAATGAATATAGGCCTGGCCATCAAGTATTTTATAAGATCAATCTTTGGTATTTAAATGATTAGATGAGAAAGCAAATAATGTTCAAGCTTTTTGATTGTGAATATGAGCACCAAATAATGCTCCTTAATGAGAAAATAGTTGTTCTCTGCCTCCACTAGCATCTTACTCAAATAGTAGAGTGCATTTTCTTTTTTTTTTCTTCATTAATTTGGGTAACAAGTATCCCTAGAGATCCTTCCATTGCAACCATGTAGAGAATTAAGGGTTTATTAGGTATGGGCGCTACCAAGAATGATGGATTCAAGAGGTATTACTTAATCTTTTTAAAGGCTTATTAATATTCTTGATCCTAGATGAATGGATCATCTTTTTTTATCAGTTTGGAAAAGAGTTTGTATTTTTCAAAGAGATTTGAAATGAATCTCCTTATATATGCAAGTCGACCATGGAAGGACCTCAACTATTTCAAGTTATTGGGAGGTGACATTTCCAAGTTGGCTTTAATTTTAGATGAATCAATCTCAATTCCTCAATGTCTAACAATAAAACTAAGGAATTTTCTAGATGATGCCTTGAAGGCACATTTCATAGGGTTTATTTTCATATTATATTTTCTAAGGTGATCAACTATCACTCTTAAGTCATTGATGTGCTCATCTGTGGACTTGGTTTTAACTACTAGGTCATCTACATAGCTCTCTACTAGCTAGTGTATGAGGTCATTGAAGGTTTATGTCATGGCACTTTGATAAGTAGCACCCGCGTTCTTGAATCCAAAGAACATTACCTTGTAGTAGTAAATGTCAATTGATGTTCGAAAGGTCATGTGCTTTTCATCATCGAGATCCATCTTGATTTGATTGTGCCCTGAGAAATCATCCATAAAGGAGAATATTTTAAAATCGATTGTATCATCAATCATGATCTCCATTGTTAGTAATGGAAAGTCATCTTTAGGACACACCTTATTCAAGTCCCTATAGTCCCTACACATGCGAATTTGGCCATTTTTCTTCTTAACAGGCATAATTGGCTACCCAATCTGAGTATTTCTCTTTCCTAATGAATTCAACTTTGATTAATTTCTTTGTTTCTTTAATTACTTTTTACTCTAGGTCAAGTTTCATCTTTCTAAGTGCTTGTTTGACAAGCAAAAGTTTGGATTAACAGCTAGCTTGTGGATTGTGACCTCAGGATCTAATCCAAGCATCCCCTTGTAGATCCATGCAAACTATTCAATGTATTCCTTCATTACTACTTTGAGCTGGGCTTGGCTTTGTTCTAAGAGCTATATGCTAATAAAGGTTGGCTTGGGATCTTCATCTGAACCAAGGTTGACTTCCATTAGTTCATCAATTGTGGCTTGTCCCCCATCATCGAGTTCTGGTGGAGCTTCTTTTGATTTGAGGATTATTTCTTCGCTAAATGGTTTATCATGCTAAATGTGACTTGGTGAGGGTTCCTCTTCTAGTTCCAGTGGCATCTTAATTGCATTATGCCCTATTTCTTCAAGCTTTGATAAAACATCACTGAGGACTTTACCCTCCTATGATTTTTGGAGTATCGCGGCTGGTCTGATGCATATAGTTTGTGTGTCAAAAAGTGTTTAGGATATTTGATTAGTCTTATTGTCAAGGAGAAGTCCAATGGTAACCATAAGGGATATATGGATACTTGAAGCAATATAACCTAGTCCTTTGGAATTTTTATTTCCTCTTCTAGGAATGTAAGCATGCCCTTGAGGTGGATCCCATAGATTCCTAAAAAAAAAATTTCTCCCTCTGTTTGTTAAAGTCTATAGCCAGATTTCTTGATTATTCAATGAAGGTCATCTAGAAAGTATTTGGGAATGGCCACGAGCTAGTAGTCACTATCTTCTTCTAGATCCTTAATTTCTAAGATTTCATGCATGCTTGAGACATAAGGGAACACCTTGTAGAACAATATCTCCTTTTCTCCTTTATGCCTAAGAGGAACCTAGAAGGTTATTAGTTCTTCCATAACACTGATGCTTAGGTCATCCAATGGCAAAGCAAGTCTTCTAGGACTTTTGTAACAATCAGAGTGTATTCTATTTAACCCTCATTGTCATCTTCATCAGAATAATAGCCACCCAGGCAAATTCATTGGGTTTCTTCATCTGAAGAGTTTGTGTCAATGTCAATCCCTAGATGAGAAGGGACGAAGATCAAGTTAGCAATCTTTCTCTGCACTTGATTGATAGAAGCAGACCCTTTATCAACATGGGATTTTTTATACTATTTTGCATCATTATAATGCACCTCATGAACATCAAAAAATGTACATCTCCATCAATTCAGTATTCTTCACTATTCTCAAACAATTTGAGGCTTTGATGTAAGGTTGATGATATCACTCTATTTTCATGTAACCACAGCCTTTCTAATAGTACTTTGTATGATGTGTCTATATCAATCATATAAAACTTAGCATCAATCATTAATTTGCCTATCTTTAGAGGTATGGTGATGGCTCCTAAATCTAATTAAATAGGATCAAACAATGTTAAGTTATATAGCTATACCTTTTGGGCTAAAGAATGTTGGGACCACATAATAAAGAATGATAAGACAAGTCTTCAAGGTTTAGTTTAGAAGGCATATGGAAGCATATGTCAATAATATGCTTGTGACGAGTGTCCATAACTCAGAGGACATATCGCATTCCTCCGCGAGACTTTCAACACTCTATGTAGGTTTCAGATGAAGCTGAATTTAGAAAAGTGTGTGTTTGGAGTTGTGACAGGAAAGTTTCTATGGTACATATTTTCTAAGAGAGGAATCAAAGCAAAACCCAATTAGATCAATGCCATTTTTGATATGAAACCATGTAAATTTTTAAGCCATTGGAAGTTATGCAAATCCCAAGTGAATAAAACACGAAAGCAAAGCCCCTATCTCTCTTGTCATCCGCAACTCATCTTGGATGAACTTAAACAATATATGTAGAAATTTTAAGCTCACCAAGTTTTGGCACCATCTCCAAGATTCTTTCCACGATACAAAAACTAAGTTGGATGGACCCATTCATAGACTCAAGGAAGGCTACTTGATGATCCATCCAAGTCTCAAAAGATCTAGTGTCTTGTCAAACTTCATCATACATGATGGAATATTATACAGGAGATTTCTTACATGTTCACTACTCAAGTGTTTTGACTCCTTCCAAGGCAACATACGCATTACAAGCAATAAATGAAAGGATATGTGGCAACTACACTGGAGGTCACACCTTAGCCCATAAACTATTGCACCAAGGGTGCTACTAGCGCTATATGACTAAGTCTTGGATTACGTAGTCCAATGTGAAAAAGCCAAGTCCATGTTCCCTTCCATCAAGCCCCAGTAGCATAATGCAAACAAACCCAGTGTCCCTTCATACTATAACATATAAGGATAGTAGTTACCCTTAATGACTTCTAGTTCAAAAAGCATCAGCAATTGTCAACGCTTATACAAGAGCACCAACAATTGTTCGATGCTTCTATTAAGCGCCAACAATTATCAATGCCTTTGATCAAGCACCAATAATTGCCAACTTTTTTGTAAAAATCACTAGCAATTATACTAAGTTTAGTCAACTAAATAGGAAGTTTGGTCATTTGAACTTAGCTGATAAAAAATGCTCTCTGTTAGCAAAGTTCAAACAACAAAACCCTTAAGTTTGGATGCTTGAACTCGTAAGGTCTTGAATGGCATCTCTTTTTCATAATTTTTTTTAATTCCCTTTAGTCCCATCTCTCCCTCTTTAGACAAAACTCCCTCATTAAGCTCTCTCTCTATCTATCTCTCTCTCTCACACACACTCACTCACTCACATCCATCTCCATCTTCTTTGCTTCATCCCAACCCTAGATTCATGCCCTAGGGCCTCACCATCAATGGTCACAATTGATCATAATCTCCAGCATTAGATTGCTTCTCCCTCGATAAGTCCAACCCATTTTCTTGGTGAGTTTCTTGTTTCCTAGTCATTTTAGCTCCCCAATCCCTTCCTGGATGATCTCGCATAAGTTTTCAACTTCATAGTTATGGATCTTATCAAGTTTCTTGGAAATTCTTTGATTCCTTTGATTTTTCAACTAATAGTTTGGAAATTAGAGTTTCATTAAAACTTCTAATTTTTTTTTTTTTGAATTTATGGGTTACAATTTTGTTCAATTGTTAGGGGTTTGTATCAACCAGTGGGGGATGGATATCCCTGGTCCTTTCTCACTTGCTTCGTGGCACAAGAAGTTTCTAATAGTAGCTATTGACTACTTCATAAAGTGGGTCGAAGTTAAAACACTCTCTATCATCACTAACCACAAACTCAAATAGTTCTTTTGACAAAGCATAATATATAGATTCAAGAACTCAAAGGTGGTGATGACGCACAAGGGGAAGCAATTCAATGGCAAAAAATCTAGGAACTTTGCCAAGACCTTAATATGGAATGGAAGTTCATTGGCATAACTCATCCTCGAGCCATTGGGCCTGCCTAGGTGACTAATTGGACTAGCTATGAGGGTTAAAAAAATGTATTGAATGTGGAAAAGGAACGTGAGTCCAAGGGCTAAAAACCTCCTTTGGTCATATAGAATCACCCCAAGGTCTATTATAGCAGAGTCCCCATTTATGCTTACTTATGGGGTGGAAGCAATCATCCTTGTGGAGGTTCATCTACCCACACAATGGGCTCAAGCTTACAATCCACAGACCAATGAAGTCGAGCTACGAGCGGAGAATAACCTAATGTTGGAGGCATGCAAATCATCTAGAATCCAAGTTGTGACATACCAACAGTGCGTGACTTGCTACTACAACAAGCTAGTTCACCATCAACCACTTCAAGTTGAAGACTTAATTCTACATAGGACTAATATGACCAACTGAGTCATTTTTAAGCTCTTATTATTCTAGGAATGACCCTACAAGATTATTTGATGCATGGGCAAAGGCACTTACAAACTTGCACAAGGATATGATAGTATTCTCTCTAGAAATTGGCATGTAGACAATCTACACATGTTTGTTCAATGAAATAAAAATGTTTGTTTGCTACTAACTTCTATTACAATCTTAGCCTAGTTTTGAAGCTCCACAATAACCCACTTATAAGTTCAATACTCAACAACAATGAGAAGGACTGATTACAAATTTAGCACCTGATCAAGATATAAATAGTAGAGTTACAAGCCTTGTGCTTGATGCCCAGATCAAACTTCATTATAAGCTTAGCACTTCACTGTGGTGTGAAGGGCCAATTATAAGTTTAGCAGTTGAGTGAGGTATAAAGACTGAAGTTACAAGCCTTGCGCTTTATGCCCAAATCAAACTCAGTTGCAAGTTCAATACTTGACCACCGTGCAATGACCCAATTACAAATTCAATACTTGCTAAAGGTATAAAGGCCAAAGTTATAAGTCTTGTACTTAACGAATGGATTAAAACCAGTTACAAGTTCAGCACTTGATCGGGGTATAAAGACAAGAGTGACAAATCTCATGCTTGACATCCAAATAAAATATGATTATAAGTTCAGCACTTGATTACAATACGAAGATTTAGTTATAAGTTTACTACTTGACTGAGAGATAAAGAGTAGAGTTACAAGGCTTATGCTTGATGCCTATATTAAACCGGATTACAAGTTCAGAAATTGATTGAGGCATAAAAATTGGAGTTATAAGTCTCACGCTTGATGCCCAGATAAAACTTGATTACAAGTTCAGCACTAACTACAATGTAAAGACCTAGTTACAAGTTTAACACTTGACTTTTCAACTTTGTCATGTTTCTCTAGAGTTCCTTCATATTGGATAAACACCCATTTGAACTACAAAAATAAGTTTAGGATAATAAAAATCTCCTCTAGAAAAGATGAGGCAAAAATGTAAAATTACTTTCTGGCAAAATTATAGCTTTGTTGATAAGAGAGACAACCACCATCATGATACCCAGTGAACAAGAAAAAAATCTAGCAAACTTGAGCGGAAACTTTTCTTCTACTTGAGGATGGAGATAGAGGTGTAAAGTGGGTCGTGCTAATACAACTCATTGCAACAAGTCGTCAAAATTATAGTAGATCATGTTGAACATGGCCCATTAAAAAAATCAACATCAAGCATGGCCCACAACCCATAAATTTGTGAGTCATACTGTTTCCAGCCCAATTTTCATGTTTTTAAATAAATAAAAATATGAAAACAAGAAAAATTGAAAATATATATATATATATAATAGAAAAAAATTTCAAACATATGTAAAAAAATTAAGGAAATTTTAAATAAAATTTTAAAAAAATGTTCTTATGTAACTTGATTTATGAGTATTATATTTTTAAACAATATACATATATTTTAAATAAAATTAATACTTGTATTTTATTTAATTTTTTATTAATATTTTATAACTTTTTAAGTTATATCAAGGTTTTATAGTGCGATATCGGTTTCGGTTTCGGTTTCGAGACCCAGCGAAACCGATATGTTTCGACCGTTTCGGTCGTTTCGATTTCAGTTTCGGCCGTTTCTGTTTCGGCCAAAAGATTTTTTTAAAATTATTAATTGGGTGTTGACCAGAGTTTGACTATATTTTGACTATACTTTGACTTCAAATTAAAAATACGATAAAATATTGAAAAAAATTTGAAAAAAATTGAAAAATTAGGAATGAATTTATACTTAATTTTACCATAATATTAAATATTATTTAAGTTAATTAAAATTAATTTTGATAGTTAGTCACTGATATAGTCTACTTTTAATATATATTAGTGTATTAAAAAAACATACAAAAAATAATATGAATATGATTAAAAGTTAAAAATTAACATAAGCACATTTAACCTTTCATTAAAATGTACTTCATACATACATAATTTATAAATTCTAAGATAATACAACTAATCATCATAATCATCATCGGTTGAGTTTGGAACATCTGGGTGTGGAATTACAAATTCAGTACCTGGATGATCCGGACGAGCATTTGTAGGCATACGAGCCAGAACAACTAGCTCAGCGCGATCTCGTGGCAGTGGTTCTGGAGTATAACCATACACTGAAGGTCCAAAATGAAAATGATAACCATATTAATTGATAACAAATAGTAAAAGTGGTCCAATAACCCATGAAAAATAAATATCACACTGTGCGAAGTGTTCAAGGGAAATTGCGGCAAGACGCTGATTGATAGCATGAAGTGAACCTTGTTGAGAGGGCCGATAAATTTGATCATTGACTCTTCCACGGTCTTGTAATGCCTGCTCAATTAAGGCTTGTCCAAGTAGATCATAGGCCGAAGGTGGAATCATTCTACGATAAAATATAAGTTTTTGACGAAGAATTGACATAATTATTCTTCCTGTTTGCAGTGTCACTTGGTCTGGAACTGTAATATAATCATTCGGATTTGCCATTATCTGTTTCAAAAATAATTATCTTATAATTGTCAGTATTTATGAACATAAAATAGATAATAAAAAATACGTCAGAAGGAAAAGATTACAATAAATTGTGCTAATGAAATAGATAAATTATCATGCGATAAAATAAACCATATAGACATTAAATTTAAATGTCATAAAATTATAATAAGATATCAATTTAAGACAATGATGAAAACATCGTTTCATATATGACATAAATCCACGTCTTATAACCACATGCTGCTCCGAGGTGGATCTTGAACAGATTGGTATTCTTCATCACCATACTCATCAGTACGATGGAGTTGTGATCGATAGTATTATTCAGCATCGGATAGTACGAAATCGTATGGTCCTGCATTGACTGATGATATCCTGGATTGTATGAAGACATCTTGCTCTGATAACCATCATAGTAGCTAGAGCTCGCATTGTCTGTTGGACCTTGATTGACATCTTGTCCACCATGTGAATCATATGGATATTGTGGCACATAACCGCCATATAAATTAGAGTTCAAAAACTTATTTCCTCTATACTGTGGAAAAGATGAAGATGAGTCATCATATTGTGATTGTTGAAAATTGGTGCCACCAGCTGTACCACCATTGCTACTATCACTTGTATCAGAAGTATTCTGCATTTTGTCATCTTCCTCTTCCGCTTCTTCGTCTAAGAGACGGTAAATAGCTTCTTGTGTTTAAGGATAATTTAAGACAGGTTCTTCTCTTTCTCGAATCTACTCTATCACAAGATCATCATCTTCGAATATGACAAACAAGTTGATTACCTCATCCTCTGGTGATATTCTCCTCTATAAGTTTCGGGCTCTTAAACGCATGTTATAATGACAAAAAATAAATTTCTCCAATTTTTTCATTTTAAGTCTATTTCTCGTCTTCGTATGGATTAATCCAAAAGTTGTTCAATTCCTCTTACATTATGAACTTGAAATAGTTTGACTTAAAATTTTGATGGCTATCTTTGAAAGATTAGGTGCTGCATACCGCCCGTAAATACTCCATCATCTAGCTGTAATTTATGAGAAAAAATTATTAATAAGTTGATATAAATTTAATTAGCAAATATGTATAATTATTGAATATCAACTATACCAGGAGTATCACCCCTAATAGCTACAATTGCTTGTTATGTGCCGAAGTTCTTGACTTTATTTTTGAAATCGTCAGCCTGTTTAATGAATATACTCAAGTTAAGAACTTTCTTAATTATGAAAAAAAAATTTAATACATAATTTACCTCGCGCAATGCCAATATTCTTGTTCTCATATATGGCTCTATCCGCTCGATTACCTTACGTAGATTTTTGAGAATGGTATTACTATTGTTGACCTCATCACCATATTGAAATATTGGATTCAAAAAGTACCCTACAAGATGATTAAATATGAATCAACAATAGTATCATTATAACTTAGTAAAGTGCTATAAAATGACTCTTTACTCAATTACCTGCAGCATTAATATTTTTGGATAATGTTTTGTCCCAATTATGATCAATAATCTTCTCCCATTTACGAAATTCAATTGTTCCTATATGTCGTCTTATTTGCAATTTTGCTCGTTCTATTACTTCATATAAGAATTACATCTGCGAATGATCATCTGAGTCAATAATTCGAAGCACTTTAACTAATGGACTGAAGATTTCGATTACTTTTTCAACTGATTTCCAAAAACTTTCGTCTATGACTTGATTGTAGAATTTTTCAGAAAGAATTTTCTCAGACCGTTTCAACCTCAAATAATGCATATCATATTTTTCACTAGTAAATAATCTCTTCAGTGCCTACCGGTGAGTATACAGGGAATCCAATGAGATAAATTGTGTAGCAAACCGAGTAATGTCTGGCCTGATAATCTCTCATCCTCGTGTTTCCTTTCTCATCAGTTCAAGACACCAAGCATGGTTATAAATAAATGATGTCAACTTCTGGCCCTGCTCAACCACTTTTCTAATATCAGGATCCTTACCCATATCCTTCAGCATTAAGTCAATAGAGTGAGCTGCACAAGGTGTCCAGAAAAGATGTTTTCTTTCTTGCATTAACTTTTTCCTAGTATATACCAGCGGAGCTGCATTATCAGTCACGACTTGTACCACTCTTGATTCCCCAATCTCCTCAATGACACTATAAATTAGATGATATAAGAAATTACCAGTCTTCGACTCCCCTGTTGTGTCAACTGACTTGAGAAAAACGATCCCTTCAAGACAATATACTAAAAAATTTATCAAATCTTTACTATTTTGTGTCTTCTATCCATCACACATCAAAGTACACCCAAATTCATCCCAATATTTGTAGAAGGTATGGATAAAAGCAGTCATCTCTTTAACTTCAAGATTCATATACTTTTCAGAAATTTCACGAGTATTGGGTGGAGGAACTCCTGGGCCAACCTCTTGAGCGGCACGTATCATTCCATGATAGTAACCACCATCTGCTAAATGAAATGAAACATGGTTATAAAAAAAAAATGTGGATACTACCCTACCCAACCACTATTTTGCCTTTCGAAAATCAATTGATGTTGTTCTCAAATTTATTTGAGTATCATCTCTTGGTTTCAATAGAAATGAGTCAATTGGAGAAATATTTATAAATTCGATGTCAGGAAGATAAAAATCCCCTCTTACTCCTGAAGGGGCAGGTGTGTGTCATTGTGTACGTCGTTCTCTGAAATTAGTAGTTTGACGATCACGAACTATGTCGGAAGTGCCAGCACCACCTTGAGTTTTCTTGTACAATCTTCGACTTTCGCGAAGTACTTCCTAAACCTCAGAATCATCGTCTTCATCATCAGAAATTTGCCTGGGATCTGGATTACAATGGTTGAGAAGTTTCTACTCAAAACGTGATTTTTTTGCCTTATCCTTTCTTTTACTTTCTCTGCCGATTTGTACTATTGCCCAAAATGTTTGTCTTATTTCATTCGGGACTTTCTCACATGGCCAAACTGAGCTGGTGACTCCTCCTAAATACTCTTTTAATCTTATAATTCCAGAACTAAGCACACGACCACATCATTTACAACAAACTTTACGATTTTCTACATCCACTAATTCACAATGTTACCATGCAATATCGTCATCGCGAGACTTATTTTGCTTTGGAGCCATATATAATACAATAGTAGCAATGTCAAAACAAATGTTGGTAAAAGAAAATTTACATATAATTAAGGAAAAAAACTCTATTTTCACATAAATTAATTAATAAATAATTAAAAACTAACTATTGTATGCAGGAATAAATAACTTTATATTTAGGATATAAGCTTTAGGGTTTAGGATTTACTAACCTATTTCTTGATTTATTAGCTAATTTTCACGTTAATTTAATACATAATACGTAATACATAATTTAATACATAAATTAATACATAGTACGTAATTTAATACATAATTTAATATTTAATACATAATGTAATACATAATACATAATTTAATACATAATACATAATTTAATACGTAATACATAATTTAATACGTAATAGATACGACATAATTTTAATACCTAAATTAATACATAATACATAATTTAGTACATAATTTAATACGTAATACATAATATATAATTTAATACATAATACATACTACATAATTTAATACATATTTTATTATATAATTTAATACAAAATCCATAATTTAATACACAATAGGTAATTTAATACATAATTTAATATATAATTTAATACATAATACATAATTTAATGCATATTTTAATACAAAATACGTAATTTAATACATAATTTAATACGTAATATATATTTTTATACATAATTTAATGCATAATTTATAAATTCAATACATAATTTAATCCATAAATTAATATTTTAATACATACTTTAATACAAAATACATAATTTAATAAATTATTTAATCCATATATTAATATTTAATGCAAAATACGTAATTTAATAAATAATTTAATATGTACTACATAATTTAAATAATTTAATAATTTAATACGTAGCAGCAAATCTTTAGTTATTGGTCCCGGCAAATTATTTTTCTTAACTTTGTCTCCTTAATTTTTGGTAATTGTAGATATTACTATTTCAATTTAGCAAATCCATAAGACATATACACTTAATGCAAATTTAGCAGATTCATAAGACATAAATAAGTAATAAAAAATAAAAAATAAATAATTTGATCTTCCCTATTTTAATTCAAATCTCACCATACATATATCAATTTATGATACATCAATTATCAAACTGAAAATTTCATACCTCTGTAACCGAAACAGAAATAGATCCAAGATCCACAAAACTCTTTCACTAAGACAGCTGAACACTCAAATGAAATCGTCTGCAAACATCTAGCTGCTTATACTAAGTATATATAAGCCACAAAACCCATCCACTAGCCGCTAACGAACAATTAATCAATCAATCAACATCGACCCACAGCCCATCCACCCGTGATTCACGGAAAAAAACAAAGCAATTAATCAATCAATCAGCACCGACCGACCGACCGACAGCCATCCACCCTTGATTCCCCGGAAAAAAAAATAAAGCAACAGTACTAATTCACAGTAATTATATCCGTGATTAACTAAATAAAATGTGATTAACTAAATAAAACAAACCAGCACGGTAAACCCTAAACTGAGAGCGGGGGGAAGCTGCGATTGCCGGCGGAGTTGCGCTCGCCGGCCAAGCTGCCCTTGCCAGCCGAGCTGCGCTCGCCGCGGGAGCGCGCTCGCCGCCAGTTGAGCTGCGGAGATGCCGAAGATGTCGTGGCTGTTGAGCTCGCCGGAGATGCCGGAGATGCCGGAGATGCCGCACAGGGATGCCAGAGATGCCACCGGCGCCCTGAGCTCGCCGCAGGCGCGCTGCGGTCGCCCCGAGCGCGCTGACCTTGCCGCCAACGTGCTGCGCTCGCCCAACACGCATAGAGCTCGCTGTCGGCGTGCTACGCTCGCCCCGCGCGTGCTGAGCTCGCCACTGGCACCCTGAGCTCCCCGCCGGTGCACTGAGCTCGCCCTGCGTGCGCTGCGGTCTCCCCGCACACACAGAGCTCGCCCCGCGCACACTACGGTCTCCCCGCGCGCGTTAAGCTCGCCCCACACGTGTTGTGCTCACCCTGCGCGCGTCAAGCTCGCTGCGCTCGCCCTGCGCTCCCTACGGCCGCCCCAAGCACCCTATGCCCGCCCCGCGCGGCCTGCGGCCGCCCCAAGCCCACCGCCCTCGCCGCGCTCACCCGCAATCGCCTGCGGGAGCCGCCACCTACAACTCTGCTATAGCGAACCCTAAAATCGAAACGATATTTATAGTATCGTTTCGATTATGGCCGAAACGTAAAACCCTGAGTTATATATAGAAAAAAAAGAATTAATGGTTATTAATTTTATATTTATAGAATTTGTAATTTTAACTTTAAATTAAAAAATAAATCGCCAACAGCTCCCGCCGGAGGGAGATGGTGGGATGGTTTTGATCCAGTTTTGGTGCGCAAGGGGGAGCAAAAGGAGAAAAATGGGAGATAAAAAAAACTAGTCAGGCTGGTACTGTACCAATCCGTATTTCATATCTCGTTCAATCTAATCGTGGGGTGGACCATGTTTGGACTGTGACGAAAGCACAGAGTATAATCTACGCATACAAATGGTACTGTCATAGTATAATTATTACAGATTTCGTCTCGTGTTGGGCCACAACCCATCGATCCAAATTTACATCACTCGATGGAGAGGAACAGGAACCAATATAATTCTTTCACGTCAAAAATTTTTTAGGGGATAATACTAAGTCCTGTTCTGTATTTCTCCAGTAAACTCCGACCAACTGGTTGAGCCAAGCTGGTTAGCGTTGAAAAGTTGCATCGTATATTCGCTAGAGCAGCGACCCAAACTCTCGCCCAGCGTACTGCACTGTCCAAGTCAATCCGTCCTATGATATATTATGTAGTACATGCAACCATTGCAAAAAAGAAGGAAAGACATTAAGTTTGGTTTTATTCGACTCTGAAAACAGCAGCAACTGGATCTTCCAATTGCTTCGCATTTTTCATATTAAACAATTGAAGAGAAGCAACGAGGAATGTTCAGTCTCCTCAGGAAAACATCTAGGAAGACCATAATTTATCAAGAACCTCACAAGCAGAAAAATCTCAGTACAAAAGGCAGCACCAGCGGGGCTAGTGTAAAACAAAACGAGATGTCCAAATTGTCTTAATCAGGGAGATCATATCTGCAGTGCTAAGGTAAATACATCGAACAAGTAATAATAATTAATATAAGGAATTAGTATTTGTTAGCGTTTATACATATTCAATGCACAATCAAGACCTATTGAGGAAATCCGCCCATTGGTTCAAGAACGAAATGATACCTACAAACCTGCATATAGCAGCACCATACAATCTAAAAGCACTGAACAAGTTAGTGAAAGATCTACATTAGGAGATGAAATCTGCCATCAGGTGCTCACAAGTGTCAGTCAGTAGAAGACTCAGATGCGGAGTCATCAGTAGTGGAGTTTGAGATAGATTCCGATGAGCTTCCATTGTCACTATCTGAGGCGACTTGCCGGTCTTCAGCTGGCCTTTTCAAGTACCAGTACATGATGCTTGCTGTTAGCGTAAGCATCATCTTCTGGTTCACCTAGTGAAATGGAACATGATTGGCAACAATAAACAAAATATGAAAAAGTGTCCTTTCTATTGTAGACGGCCAATTACCTCCAAAATGTCTTCTGGGAGCAAGAATATTGAGCACCCTAGCTTCCTAGCCACAGAGATGATGTAAGTAGCATTCATCTTTTTTTCTTCGTCTGCATTGATTAAAAGCAGTATATTTTGAGAATTAAGTCAGCCAATTATATTTTGTAGTAAGCTAAAATTCCATGGCGTGGTAATTTGTTTAACATCTAACAATTCTTTCTTGGTAAATGCAGTAAAACATGGGTTAGAAAGTTGAGCTGTCACAAGAAGCAAGGTGAATTATAAGCCTACCAGGTGACCAGATAAGAGGAACTCCAAAGCAATGATACTTGAAAGATGATTTTCAAGGCACTTGTTTCCAGTAATTTATTCGTGTTAGAAGGGAAAAAGAAGGGTTTGATTCAATCAATAGTTGAAAATAAGGATGACAACTATATATTTCCATGCATATCATCTTATCCACAATTTGGCTATAATGGAATCATAAGGATCAGAATTTTTTTGGCGAAAAAAAATGTAACAAAGTAAATTAAAAGAAAAATGGGATAGCTTAAGTGATTTTGTTGCTCCCTACTGTTGTGGAGTAAACATTTGGGTTCTACAGCAGAACTGGATACTGAAATGGAATATCAGAATAAGGCAAACTTAAGTTCACTTTCTACAATTTTAGGATCTGAATTTTGTCTAACCAAATAGTTTAGAGGTAGTATCTTGATATAATTTCTCACAACCTTGTTTCCATCAGCATGAGAGAACATTACTGGTAAATAGAAGTTCCTCTTCTATACTAGAACATTGAGAAAATAGTAAAAATAAGTGCACTGGCATGTTTATATATTGGAACATGTCCATTCTAGAAAAATTGGATGATTAGGAATTAGGAAAATTCTTTTTTTTTCAGATATTAAGATTTCTAATTTTTCTGGGGTGCAATTTAAGGATTTATCAAAATTCCTGAAGACTGCATGTCACCTCTTAAAAATTATATATTTGTCCATGAAATAAAAAAAGAACTTGAGTTTGAACAAATGAACCAATAAGGGACTGCCTCCAGTTTACCATTGTCTCCTCTAGTCACAAGACTCCAATTTACAACTCGAGGCTCCACCGCACTAAGCAACTCAAGGAAAAAAGTACCATTTGAAAGGTTCTTATCCTGATATTCAAAAAAAACCATTATAGACCGCATACACACCCAAGTAATTCTGAAATAATGCATGAAAACTTAAAATATAAACAGGCAACCAGAAAAAAGCAGAAAGAAGAAAATTTTCACCTCCTGAGTAGTCTAAACATGTAAGAACATCATATCACTGTAAATAATTTGTTGCAAGCTATTTTCTAATTTCTGCAAAACTATGTCATCCAAAGAAAAAGTGCTTGAATGAGCCAATACTTATCACAGAACTTCTGTTAGTCAGTCAATAATTTGAGAAAAATTTCATTAAAGCCTTATGATTAGTAAATCCTTGATGAAATATACCATTGAGGGCCTGCTTGGGTATTTAGGCAATAAAAATCCATAAGATCATGGTTGCATGCAACCCACTTCAAATAAAAATTCCTAACCTCATGGAGGTCATTAATAATAAGGCGGAGATTGCCTACAAATTCTATTCCATTCTAACCTCTTTTTATTTTTCTGATGAAGTCTCATGATTCCCAAGGAAATTGGAGTAACAAGAATTGCAGCATATACCTACATTGAAAAAAATTCCTATGAAGGAAAAAGACCCTTTGAAATCCCCAATTCGTTTGAATTTAGGGCATTGAAACAAGCCATGAAGCATTGTAAAGGGAAGACTGTTGGGCTTAACTGTTTAGAGATGGACTTAACCCAATAGTCATGAAAGCCTAGATCTACACGGACCATTATTTAACCTGGCCTAAATCTAAAGAGCCCATTACTTGACCCATCTATATTTCCTATTTCCAGTATTTTGGAAAATCATGGGCTTTCATTTGGCTTACTCCCAACGTCAAGCTATTTGGAAGTGGACAGTTGGTAGACAGAGAATTTCATTTAATTCCTGTCCATGGTTTTTATAATGGAAGTAAAACCATAAGTAAATAAATATTTGGGAACTTGTAACTTGTTTTCATGACACTAAACTATGCTCCATCAAATGAGGTCTCCGTGGAAGAGAAATCTAGGCCAGTTTCTTAAGGAACTGAAATCAAACAAGTTGGAGTTAAAAAATCCAAGTTAGTGTTTCAAAGAGAGGAGGCTTATGGAAGAAACCCTATTGTTCTGCATCATGTCTTCCAGTAAGATGTCTTCCATATTTTAAAAGACATTCAAAATGTATTCCCAATGAGGGATACAATCTGAATATAGTGAAACAATACCTAATAAACTCTGTCCCTGGTCAACTTCAGATATCACAACTAATGTCAGTAGAGTAGGTCACAGGACACATACATGGAAGCATGTTCTATCTTGAACAATTACACTTTTGTAAATAACATCGCAATTAGGTCGGTAATACCTTGAAACTCTCCATACGAGAGCGCCGTCCTGAATCTTTGACTTTGCCATTGGCCCAATTCAGAATATCTGCATCACTTATCTCTTTTCCATGGGAATGGCATCTTAGGTTCTTCAGAAGTTGAAGGATATTGTACCTCATCAATTGCCACAGAAAAGCTGAAACTCATGTATATGTTAGAAGACAACGGAATTTTCAAAATTTCATTAGAGCATATGAGCAATACTTCATTTCTCAAGAAGTTAGAGAGTATTTTTGTACTACATTGATAAGAAGTATCTGACAATAAATACTTTGGGTAACAAACTATTTGTTGAAAGGGTGATTTGTTTGTTTCTGCCATGACTAAAGTGCAGGCAAAAGAAAGAAGGAATATATGTAAAAGACTTACCTAATATTAGTTTCTTGTTTCCTTGAACAATATCATTCCCAGCAACATTTACTAGAGAAAACTTCAGTTGTTTTCCTATTTTTATAACTTGATTACAATTTTCTACTTTCTTGAATGGCATTCTGATTGGAGGTTTGTTGGCTAACTTCCAGCAGACTATCCCTGGAGAAGCCTTATCAATGGCCTCCAAAAGAATCCATCTGTAGAGGTATTTGGTTGCAAATCAGCTTGGTCAGAAAATGGCAACAATGGTTCAGTTACCAACAGTAAAGACAAGATAGCCATGATTTACCCATCTCTAAGATCTTCAAAGACATTATTGATGTATATGGAAATTCCAAGACTGTTGATCCACAGCCGAAATGCTCGTTCTTCTCTAGAAATTTGTGCATCATCTGGCATTGACTCCAAGAATGATATTTGCTTCAGTTGTGAAGATAATCCATTTCTACAAATAAGATGCATACAGTGAGTGCATGAAAAGTTTATCACTTTCAGAGTAACATCTAGAACTGAACCACTTGTGGTTCATACCAGAGTGGAATAATGACAGTACTTTTATCATATTTTTCAGTTGGCAAGGGTACCTCTATCATTAAATCTCATGTGCTGGAATCAATAAATATAATTTCGAGATAGCAATTATTAAATAGCTACACAATAAGGATATTCTTCACTATATTCTATGTTAGGCTGACAAACAATTTTCATGCTCACATGAATTCATCTGGGTCCAAATGTAACAACTTTGTTACATCCAATCTTGAAAGAGAACCAGATTAATTGACGGTGATGATAGAAATCAAACTAGGAAATTATGAATAATGAAACAAAATGAAGGCAGAAATGGTACATATGAAATATTTCTAGTTTAGAACATAAAATCAGCGCTAATGGTATATCTAAACAGCTTACTGAAGCTCCTAACTTTCATTCCACTAACCACACGGCATCCTGTAGCTCTGCCCTCATTAGTTTCAATGCATAAAGCCAACAAGACACTAGGCAGGTCCTACTTGAAACTAATTCTCTAATACACATCCCTCTAAATTCTAGCTACATTGAGTGACAATAAACTACAGAATGACACATGTATGCCAAAGCAACTAATGGCACACATCTCTTATCCATAATCAACTTATATTGAAAACTATTTTTTCAAGGAAATTTTTTAACTTATACCATTTTCTAAGGACAACTCCAAAATAAAACATTGATTGCTTTAAAAGATCAGTCTATGAAATGTATACATGGTAAGTTTTCCTCAATCGATTGGCATGTGATCCTTACCGTTTCTGAAATATGTGTGCAACAAATGCAAGGTTAAGGTTTGGTGAGCCTTCAACAATATCCTTCGGGGTCAGGTATCTTTTACAACCCATCCTATCAGCATGTTCAATAACTAATCTTGCTCTTTCTAAAGGATCTTTAGCTGTTCTAGAAGGTTTAATGCTGTGCTCAGGGGCCAAAACATTTAGCAGACAACTATACGCCTCTGCATCCTGCAATAAAAATATCAAAAATTGTATAATAACAACTATCAACAAGAAGTCCAGACATTTGGCAATCAACTAGAAAATTCTTAATCAGATGTTTGCTTTGTCTGCTGATGTACAGACTACATGCCAAATTACATACAAAGAAAAAACAACAAAAAGTTAAGAGAGCCAATGACATAACAAATACATAAATATCTCCACAACATCTTGATATCAAATAAACCAACCTTTACATCTGATGAGAAGTTTGTTATAAGTTTCTTAAACCCTCCTTTCTTCAGCTGAAAGTTCATCCATCTAAGTAAAATCTTCTCTGGCGGTAGGCTCATCAGCTCCTCCACATCCTGCAGATCTAAGAACTTACATATTTATATCTGACAATAAACTGATTCATGTAACAAATACAAGAAATTTTGTTGCCTTTTTAAAGCAAAATTCAAAGCTTCCTAAGAAAGAACCCACAAGTCCACCTTACTATCATCAACCAACTCGACCAATTGGGGAGTCCTGCTAAGGTTAACATCTGCCAGAAGTTGTATCTGATGGAGCAGGATTACAAAAATTGTCAAAATTCTCTTCGTTAACAAAGAAACGTGATGGAAATGATAAAACACCATGGAAATTCCCAAAATCAGGATTGTAATACTGAAAGGATTTCTAAATATCCCTTCAAAATGCCAGATAACATGACTTTCTATATCATCTTTTAAAACATTAAGTGTTACATGAAAGAACAAAAACCACTGCTGCTGAAGTTACCAAACGTACTTACCTTAATAATTTGGGATATCAACCCAAGGGCCAGGTGAGGCTGAAAGCACAAAGCCAATAATTAGCATTTCATAAAACAGAAAGAACCACTCATTACCAATTCAAGCTAATCACAAGAAACGACAGGATCCTAAATATAGTTCATCACATCAGCTTTTTATTATCATATACCAACACTAGCTTCAATTTTTTGCTAATTTGTTACTCCCAAAAACTCTCAATCATGGTCAAATGCTAAACTGAAAGACATAGATATGAAATAAGCAGAAGACTGCAATGATGAAACGAATAATTTTCTTTCAACCACAGTATGCTATTATAGGCAATGGAACATGTTGCAATTTGAATTAACTAAATTATGATATTTCAAAATATGTAGCAAAGTTGATATAGTCTTTTGATTTTATAGCACTAAACTTTTCTAAGCCCTTGATTGAGACAAATGTCTTAAGATCAAAAGAACACTAGTACCCCTTCCAACAGAAAATAAAATACAAAAGTGGATCAAAGTTTCCCAGTAAAATGCCAAAAGGGAAAGGGAGCAAGGTGTAAAATCACTTCTACTGCACAGATAGCAAAAAGCTAGAAGCCACTGTAAGTGGACTACCTTGGCCTGCATGGATCAGAAGCTATTGACTTTGGTGTGAAAAATATTTATTATCTTAGTTTGTATTTGTGTTTTAAGCATTCACAAGCACTTTAAGTCAATCACAATGAACTCCTTAAGCACAGAAAATACATCTGAAACCCATGTAAGAGGCACATAATGTCTACTGAATAGAAGAATTGGCTCCATCCTAC
This sequence comes from Trichopus zeylanicus subsp. travancoricus, assembly GCA_005019695.1. NCBI lineage: Eukaryota > Viridiplantae > Streptophyta > Magnoliopsida > Dioscoreales > Dioscoreaceae > Trichopus > Trichopus zeylanicus. Next base: position 1,016,096 of record RXID01022204.1, read on the forward strand.
ACCAGATAGCAATCTGCAATTAGGACTGATGCTAGTTATCAATTTCCATAAGTGTAAGAGATTACCAGATAAATCATCTTTTGACAACTAGCAAGATTCCAAAACTAAGCTACAGTTTTACAGTAGTAGTCCTAACTATGAGTGTTTCATCTAAAATGAAGTTGAACATGTAGCTAAAATTGTATGAATATTAGATTCATCGGTGATTTAGCATGATGAAGACAAATATTGTGCAAGTGACATGACCTGCTACAAACTACCAATGTCTTATTACACGGTAGGACACACAGAACAAACAATTGTTTTAAACTGCAGTTCAGCTGGTTCGCACTGAAAATTAATTCATTCCAATGTTTTCACAAAAAAAGTTGGTAAAGGTAATTTAAGCTACAAAGTCAAGCGGTTTGTGGGTTATGCACTTAAGGTGACCTCTTAACATCTCACCAGATCACCAGTGATCCCTTTTTCTGCTATGAAGATATTTATATTTAAAACTTTGATTTCCCCCATCACATTATAGTAGTTCTAAATTTCACAACACAGCAGGCCTAGTGTCACACCCGTTGTGAGTGATAGGTGCCAGCACAACGAGATCATGTAATGGAACTCATGATCTCAGAGGCAATGAAGTGCCTCCAACGTGTGTGTGCACGGGCAGCACACATACGAGCAAACAACCAGCTATGGTAGTCGGTGCCACTACGAGGAGTATCATGCGAGGGAGCGCATGATCATGCGAGGCGACGGACTGCCTCCAACATATGTGTGTGCGGGCAACACACATAGCAGTAAGTGACGGCGTCACGACATGTTCGGATGGAGACCCGAACAACCCAAATAGTCCTGCAGAGCGAGCAGCAGGACAGGTTGGCTAAAGTGAACTGCAGGAGCATGTGAACAGCCTGAACACTTGGCGTCGCAGGCTGAAGACACGTGGCTGCAAGCTGGAGAAACCAGAGCTGCAACTGTCAAGGAACACGTGACCAGCAAAAAAGCAATTGAGGGCTCGTGAGACAGGTGGCAGCAGCCCAGACAGTCAACTAACTGTCAGGAGAACATGGCCTCCAGCGGTTGAACTGCAGGGAGCGGTTGAACTGCAGGGAGAACATTGTGGAACATGTTCTCCATAATCTCCAGCAGTTGCTCACAGCCAAATATGTGTACTATAAATAGACTAGGGGGTCTATTGAGTTGGACACACACAGGTAGAGAGACTTGTAGTGTCACTCCATGTTAAGAGTTATATTTCCTTTTATGTGAACAATAAAAGGTTGGCAAGGTTGCTGTACTTCTCTTCTCCTCTATACTTTTGTGGGCTTGTGCGAGTTTGGCGGGCTGAGGTGGGTGAACCTTGGCGCTATCACGGGTGAAATTTCAAGGTAGAAATTTGCCGGTATAACACCTAGCACTGTATCTAATATTCGTGCTATCATTTCACAGAATTATATTACACTCTCTACTAACAGAACATGACATTTTGTGATATCAAAATATACGGATAGTAAACAAAAATGATTTGATAAGACAAAGTCTTGCCAACACAACCAACATTAAACTGTGGGTATTATAATTTGAAACCAATATTTGCATAAAATTCTAGAAAAATAGCATAAATTAGTGTTTTCTATACTAGTTCTATGAGCAAGTAATTAAAAACCTTCATTTTCTCTTCTATCTTCTAGACTGAAAGCCATTGCAGAAGGTTTTTAGCTAGACATCACCAGTATAAATGGCTAAAACATAAACTTACTCTCCCTTCCGCAAGATCCTGCGTCCCAATGTTGACAACTGTACACCCAATGGCCTTGGCAGAGTTGAGGCAGAGAGTGTGGTTCTCATTCTTCTCCCATGGATTCAGCACTTTCTTTGTATTAATAGCACGGTCATCAATAGTCCCCGGGACAGCCACATTGATCAATTTGCTTCACACACAAAATCCATCACACTCAATCCAATTCCCAAACTAGAAAAAGCAACAAAAAAACATAAGAAAATTCCCGGACCATAGCAGGACCCCATCCTTGGAGATCTCAAAGAGGTCATCAGAAAGCGGATCAATTGGGAGGTATCTCTTTAAGAACGCATCCTCCCCTAGGTAGTTGTTGATATGCGCCACATAAGATGCCTTCTCTGACTGGCTGATAGTGTGCAGCAAGGTCGTCGTTGCCACCTTCAGGAATGCCGACGACGAGCTCTTTCCTCCAGTTTGACCCTGCATTTTCAAATACAACTTCCCCAAACACCCAAAAAATGGCTCACCGATCCATCACATCAAAAAATGGGAAAAGTCGAAGAAGAGGGAGGGTGAGCTACTCTGAGGAAAAGCTCGAAGTCGACCTCTGCGTTGGTATTGGAGCAGTACTGGAGAAGAAGGGAGGATTTTTCCTCTTCGGAGAGACCATCGCCGCCGATCTTGAGCTCGGCCATCCGGGCTGCGAGGTCGCCAGGCTTGAGGCTTCCGGAGTGAGCTCGCATGGCCTGAAACTGCGAAGATCGCCCGAAATGTAGGTCAAATCCGGGGAAGAGGAGGGGGAGAAGGCTAGAGGAGGAGGGAATTACCTGGGATTTGAGGGAACGGAGCTCGACCTGAGTGAACTGGTTCTGGAGCCACGGATCGGAGACGAGAACGCCCACGAAGCCGGCCATGAGGGTCTGAGGGCTTCTCCGTCGGCGGCGGCGGCGGAGTGGAACGTCGGAGGAGGGGTGTGGAAGTGGCGGAGTGAAAGTATATCTAGAGAGAGAGAGGGAGAGAAGTGTTTGGTTCTTAACGGAAAGCGGCAACGGGTCCGTGAGGATTTCAAAATTACAAAGCATTACAATAAACACTGTTTAACATACGTTTTTATAAACACCCTTGCAGAACTTCAAATTTTGTTGATCGCAGTTGTGAGACACTAAATATAAATATGCCTTGCGATTCTTTTAGGTGAGTTTTGGCAACTACTATAGCATACAAGTTTCCATGGGTGTTTTGCAAATATGTCTTGGGATTTGCATTTTTTCAAACATTGCCCTCGTGAAATTCAGGTAATAAAGTATTTAATTTTTAAACCATATTTAACAATTTAATATTATTTTTTGGTTGAAATCAATCATAATGATGCTCTAATAAAGTTCTAATTGGCTCCTAATTAAAAAGTGAGCCCCTAATATAAAAATATATTTCGACATTTAAATTTGTGAATTGGCACAATTATTAAAACAATATTTGATGTAGAATAAAAAAGGTATATACTTTTCTATTATTAATTTAAACCGATTAATTTTATTTTTTATCAAGAAGTACAAGTTCTTATCAGATTGTCTTTTGTTGTTGTTGTATATTTGGAGGTTTTGATTTGTATTTTTGCAAACATTTACCAGATGATTGTACAAATATCTACTTGAGCTTCAAGCATATTATTGTACAAATATTTTTACATTTTTCAGGATATATAGTATCAAATGTTTTCAGGGGTGTACATGTAAAAAGTTCAGTTTGTTTAATTAGGGAAGGGGCGGCATGCTTAAATCTTTTTAGTTCGACTAATGATGTGAATCTCTTTTTCCATGGTACGATTTTTTTATTTTTTTATTTTTTTGGAGGGGGCGGGATGGGGACGATTCTTGCGTTCACATGGACACCGATCTGGACTTGGGCCACCAACCGGGTCCGCTCACCTAATTTCCGGTGGCCCAGGCCTCTTCCTGTTTATACCAATTTTAGATTTGGAGTAGGAAAAAATGATCACTGACTTAGTCATCCTTTTCTTGATTTGATTTCAAACGGCCCTAATTCTGGATCAATGGTCCAAGTCGAATTTATTTTACATATTTTATTTTTCACCCAAATGAGATATATATGAATTGCCTAAAAAAATGGCGAGTGTTAGTCTGACCTGCAGCCTAAATGATTATATAATTAGGAATTTTCGAGATAAAATTTAACTCACATATATCGTAATCACAAAAATCATGTAATTATTTTAAAAAAATTAGCAAATTGTTTGTCAATTGTGTATATGAGTTTTTTTTTACACTAATAATAAAAAATATAAATATAATATGTCATATTTTACTGAATAAAATTACTCCTAACACTAATATATTGACTAAAAATTTTATTAATATTTGAAAATAAATCATTTGTAGTAATAAATAATTAAACAATACATAGTTATTATAATAAAAAATACAAGTTAGACATTCGATACATGTAAAAATTATTCATAAATATATAAAAAAATATATTTTAATAGTTGTAGTTACTAAATTTTTGGGTGTATTAATAATTCATAGTCTATATAAAAGATAATGATTAATTTTATATTATTTTTTAAAAAATATGTGTATTTGTATATGTATATATTCTAGTCAAATTTAATGGATTGAGTATAAGTGGAAACTAATGAATTATACCTATATGTCTATGAGTATAAGCGGAAACCGCTATATTATTAACCTACTAGTTTGCGGTAAAAATTCTCAACAAATGCTAATTAATGTGGAACATTGTACAAAGAGACACTGATTTAACAATAGTCTACTAGTCTTCTTTCAATTCACCTATAAGAACTTATTGAGGGTGCTTGGAGAGCTCACTCCAATGCTCAAGTTAATAAAAGTGAAAATAACTGGGAGTTCAAATATTCAGATAGCAAACCTTTTACATATAGTCTTACCGAGGGTATATATAATATGGTGGTAAATGAACTTAGAGGTGGCCTCTGAGATTGTTAGTGATCAAGATCTGACATGATAGAGGAATGTCTTACCTTCTTACCATCCTCATTAACTCTGAAATGTTTCTTGGACTCATTTGTTGAGTATAGGAAATAACCACCTCGGCGACGTACAACTTGTCTTAGCGTATATTTAAAGAGACAGTGAAAACAACCCTAGTAAGGTGGCCCGAAATGGCGAAAACCCTGAGAATCGATCTCGATATACAAATCAAAATATATTTTACTTGAATGCACTATTAGGTATTGTGAGAACAATGATTTCTAATGTATGCAAACTCCTGTTATTAATTATCTCGATAATTGTCAAGAATCTACTAAAGTAACAAACTTAACTAATAAAATAAAGACATAGTATAACAAAAGTGTTTAATCAAATTTAAGAAGTAATACATAACTTACGTAAGGATATACCCTCACTTTAAGAGAAAGAATAAGCACTGTGCGTTGTTATCCTACTCTCGTGCACTGGACCATGTAATGTCTTACTCAGACAGTTATTAATTTGATCCTCAATGGATATTAATGATTTGGTTTGGTGGCATTATCGTGTGGGACATTAAAAGAGAATGAGAGATGAAGAGTTTCTAATAACCTAAGCATTGGTGATAACTTCTTTTGGGTCAAAGTATTTCCGTTAGTCAATTAAGCATTGGTAATAACTTCATTTATATTGAAGTATTTTCGTTAACTAATAAGTCATTAGTGATAATTTCATCTGGTTTTGAAGCATTTTCATAGTCGATGAGATGTAGATGATAATTTTACTTGGTTTTGAAAGTATTCCCATAGATGATAATATATAAATAATAATTTCACTTGGTTTTCAAATATTTTTATAACTCATGAGGCATAAGTAATAACTTTATTGATTTTGAAGTATTAGCATAGATAATAAGATATAAACAATAACTTTGTTGATATTAAAGTATTTATATAGTCAATGAGATGTAAGCAATAACTTCATGGATTTTAAAGTATTTTTATAGTCAATAAAGCATAAGTGATAATTTTATGAATTTTGAAGTATTTCCATAGCCTGTAGAGTATAGGTGATAACTTCTTCGACTTTAAAGTATTTTTATAGCTAATAAGATATAAGCGATAGCTTCATCAATTTTGAAGTATTTTCATAGCCCATGGGGCATAAGTAATAACTTCATGAGTTTTGAAGTGTTTCGTAACCAATAAGGTATAGGTAATTATTTCATTGAGTTTTAAAGTGTCTTCATAGTCAATAAGACATAGGTGATTTTTTTTGTTTTGAAATATTTTCACAGTTAATAAAGTGTAAGTAATAACTATTGAGTTGTAAAGTATTTTCATAACCAATAAAATATAGATAATAATTTTTTTAATTTTAAAATATTTTCATAGTCCATAAAACATAAGTGACAACTTCATGAATTTTGAATTATTTCCATAAACAATGATATATAGATAATAACTTTATTAAGTTTTGAAATGTTTTCATAGCCAATAGCTTGTGTAACCTTCTTTGACCTTCCCTATTGACTTAGTAATATCTTGAATCTAAATTTTTTGGAGAGTCCTAATCAAATTATAATTTATATTAGGAAGTGATTTAGTGATGTTAATTATTTTTCAAATTTATCTCCTACTAAAAGACTTGGATTAGTGGGTCAAATTAGTCTTCTACTCTAATTCAAATTCAGTTTACCACTCTTATAAATATCCTATTCATATAAGGATTTTATATATTAAGAAAAAGAGACGTAAATCAAAACTCTCAAAATATCTTGTGACAGCTATACAAGTTAGTCTCTTGTGAGAGTTGGTAATATTAGAGTTTTATTTCCATCATCATAATCTTCTTTTCTTTCTCATCAATAAATCTCCTTCGAATTACCTTCGCTCGTGAAGTAGGTCATAGACCGAATCACTCAAATCTCTTGTATGCTATTTTTTCTTTTTTTTATATATGAATTATAATAGACATCGATTTTTTTTATAATAAATTAGTATCAGAGCTTGGTTCAAGATGCCTATTATGAAGTTTGATATGAAAAAATTTAATAAAAAGCAAGTGTTCCCTATTTGGTAAGTAAGAGTTTGTGCAATTTTTATTCAACAAGAATTGAGAAGCACATTAGAGGATGTCAAGTCTGAAAATATCACTAAAAGTGTCTGGGAGAGTAAAAAAGATAGTGCACATACACTATCCTCCTCAGTCTCATCGATGAGTTATTTTATCCATTTTTTGATAAACATCACTTTTGGAGCTATCAAAAAAGTTAAAAAAAATAATATATAGGTAAGTCTATTTCAAATCATATTTATTTTAAGCATAAGTTTTTTAATTTTCGGATAAAAGAAGGTACAAATATAGTTGATCATTTTAATACTTTCACTAAATTAATCTCTTGATTATTGAGCATTGATGTTAAAACTAAATATAAAGATAAGGTACTTATTTTATTATCGTATCTACCTCCTTTTCTTGAGAATCTAAAAACTATTCTCATATTTAGTAATGATTTAAAATTTAATGATATTTTTATTATCCTTTTATCAAATGAATATTTGAAAAAGATTGAAGGGGATGAGTCACACTAAGAAATACTAATTGTTAGAGTTTGTACTAAAAAAAAAATCAAACGCAAGTCATTCTATATTCAAATTAAAAGAAAAAAGTTGTAGGTACTATAAGAAGATAGGACATATAATTAAAGAGTATTGAAAGCTCAAAGTAAAGAAAGAGAAAGACTCTCATTTTAAAGAGTAAGCCAAAGAATAAATATTAGTTAATACAAAAAATTCTGATGATCATCAAGATAATATTCTTTTTGTTAGTTCTGATTTTGATTGTTAACATGATATTTAAATTCTTGGTTACAGTTGTTCATACCACATATATTCAAATAAGAATTAGTTTGAAGACTAAGTCTTATAATGGTGATTTAATTTTAATGGGTAATAATAATTCATGTAAAATGTTTAGACTTGGAATAATCAAAATTAAGATAACATTATAAAAACTCTTACTGACATTATATATGTTCCTAATTTGAAAAAAAAATAATTCTTTTGGGTACTTTGGATTCTACTAGTTGTAAATATTCTCTAAAGATAGAGTCTTTAAGGTTGCTAAAGACTCATTGATAGTAATCAAAGGTCTAAAGCATGAAAATTTATATAAGTTAGTGTAAAAAATTATCGAAGGTGGAGCAGTAGTTTCTTAGAGTTTTTCTGATATAATCCACTTATGACATATGCGTCTTGAGCATATGAATGAGCAAGATTTGACTGAACTTAATAAAAAAATTGTTAAAAGGTCTCAACTCATGTAAATTAGATTTATGCAAGCATTGTCTATATAATAAATAATAAAGTAAGTTTAATATCGGTATCCATTGAACTAAAGGCTCAATTAATTATATTTTTTTTGACGTATGGTGCTTTCCTATTCTATCAAAATTTGGTATTCATCATTTTATTAGTTTTATTGATGATTTTTGTATAAAAGCATAAATTTATTTTTTGCATCATAAAAATCAAAGTATTTTTTGTTTTTAAATAGTGAAAAACTTGAAAGAATGACTAACATAAAAATTAAATATCTTAAAAGTGACAATGACAAAAAATATAAATCAACAAAATTTCTCAAATTCTATAAAGATAAAGACATCAATCATCTCTTTACTATCCCAAAAAAACCTCAATAGATTGGTGTGACTGAAAGGACAAATAAAATTTTATTAGAGAAAACATGTAATATGCTCAGTGCAGCAAATTTTGATAAGAATTTTTGGGCAAAAGTAATTAACACAATGTGTTTCATTGTAAATCGCTCTCCTTAGATAACCATTGATTACAAAACTCCTGAAGAGATATAAATGGTGAGCTTGTAAATTATTCTTTTTTAAAAAATTTTGATTGTCCTGCTTATGTGCATATTGTTAAGGATAAGTTATGTGCATATTTCAAAAAGTATATTTTCTTTGGTTGTGCTAAAAGAGTTAAGAACTATCATTTGTGGGATTTTAGTATTTTTAATGTAATTATTGAGAGAGATATAGTATTTGATGAAAGTGTTATGTTAAAATCTCTTAAGAAAAATTTCAGTAATATAATGTAGGTGGAGGTGGAGTCTGTGGTTCCTTCATAAGAAAATAATTAGGGTGTGCTAAATTCTCAAGAGAATTCTAAGAGTCAAGTTGAAGTTTATGAGAAGATTCCACTTCGAAGATCTTAAAAAAAAAATAAAACTACCTAAAAAAATATGATTTTGAGGATATGAAAACTTTTATTTTATTAACTAACAATGGTAATTATTTTTCCTACAAAGAAGCAATGGAGGGTAAGAACTCTTTTTAGTGGTAAATTACTATGAACAAAGAAATGAACTCTTTTCAAAAGAACTATACTTGAGATTTGATAAACTTACTAAAAGGTAAAAGAGCAATTGATTATAAGTGGATATTCCGGAAAAAAGAGGATTCTTTTGAGATAGATGGTGTGAAATTTAATGCCCATTTAGTTGTAAAAGAGTATTCACAAAAAAAGAGTATTGACTTTAACGAAATTTTCTCTCTTGTAGGCAAACACAGATTTATTTATTTTATACTTTCTTTATTTTTTTTTAATCTTGAGTTAGAATAACTTGATATCAAAACTGTCTTTCTGTGTAGAGAATTAGAAGAGTAAATTTTTATGCAACAGCTTGAGAGGTTCATCAGGCAAAGAAAATTATGTTGGTAAGTTAAATAAGTTACTTTATGATTTAAAACAATTTCCAAGGTAATGATATAAAAAATTTGATAATTTCATATTGGGATAATATTTTATTCATTGTAAATATAATTGTTATATTTACTTTAAGATGCATGCCAATAATTCATTCATTATATTACTTCTTTATGTTGATGATATACATATTGTTGCTCAAGATATATCTCTTATTAATAATCTGAAACATAGAATGAAAAGAATTTGAGATGAAAGATTTAAGTGTTACAAGAAAAATTCTTGGCATGAAAATTAATAGGGACTAGAAGCACGGTTATGGCTCAAACATAGCAATATTTTTAAGAAGATTATTTTTCATTTTGGCATGTAAAATTTAAAACCCATTAGTACTTCTTTGACAGTCTAATTCAAACTTTTAGCTTAATTGTGTCCGTCTATAATGAGGAGCATGCATACATGGAGATCAACTCATTCTTAAGTACTGTTGGAAGTTTGATGTAAGTTGTGATGTGTACAAAACTTGATATTGTATAAGTAGTCAATGTTGTTAGCATTAATAAGTTGTGAGGTGATTATTAAAATATATTGAAGGTATTCTTAATGTTGGTCTATGTTTTGATAGTAACACAGTTCAAAAGGACGAAATTATTGGTTACGTCGATTCAGATTATACCGAAGAACTTGATTGACAATGATCGCTCACTATTTATTTTTTCATCCTTTATGGTAATCCTATTACTTGGATGTGTATTTTACAATCAACTACGACATTATCTGAAACAAAGTCGGAGTATATGATATATATAGAAGCAGCCAAAGAAGCTATATGGTTAAGAAGTTTGGTAAATGAAATTGGTTTCTCTCAAGGTGTTCTCTTTATTTTTTGCATCGGTCAAAGCACCATACAACTTGTGAAGAATTAAATATATCACGTTAGATCAAAACATATAAATATTTAATTTTATTTTATTTGAGATATTATTGAAAACCGTGAGAAAAGTTTACTATAGAGAAACATGAATGTTCCATAAATTATGCATTGCTTTATCTTAATGGCTATATAATTCATTTTACAATTAAATTTTGGGATCTTTATGTAAAACCCTTGCAATTTGCTCTATTTATGAATAATTTCTGAGATTTCGATATTTACCTATAATTCTCTTCTTATCCAATTTTGTAGGCTACAACTCCTTGATTGAATTTTAATCAAATTTTAAATCAGAAATTCCACTCTTACCCTTAAGTCCATTTTAATATAAGTACTCAATTTTTTAAAAGATTATATAAAAATATTCATTTTTTAAAAAAGTTATAAAATACTTCTCATTTTACTAAAATCTTACAAAAAAATCTTCATTTTTATTAAAATTTGGTAGAAAAGCCCATATTCTATTAAACAATAATAAAAGATATTTAAGTTTTTTTCAAATTTCCAAAAAAGGAATTTTAAAAATTTACACAAAAGTCCTCATTTTGAAAAATTTGCAAAAACATCCTTACTTTATTGGAAATTTTTTAGAAGAGCCCACATACTTTTAAAAATTTATTGATAATCCCTTTTTTAAAATTTATGAAAAAAGTAATGAAATTTTTTTAAAATTTTACATAAAAGACTCATTTTCTTAAACAATTATAGAAAATCCCTGTTTCAACAAAAATTACAAAAAGATCATTCTTCAAAATTTACAAGAAAATCACAATTTTTTTAAAATTTGCAAAAAAATTGTTTTTCTTAAAAGTTTACAAAAACTATTAAATCCTTAAAATTTTATGAAAAGTGTTAATTTTCTCAAAGATTTATAAAAATTTCATGTTTTTGTAAAACATACATATTAGGATTTTTTTTTATAGATTTACAAAAAAATTTGCACAAAAGCCCTTGATTTCTTAAATATTTATAGAAAAGTCCTATTTTTCTTACATTTTCTGAAAAGCCCTTATTTTAGAAATTTATAAAAAATTGTTGTTTTCTTAAAAATTTGTAAAAAAAGCCTTCATTTTCTTAAAAATTTAATGAGAGATTTTTTTCTAATTTTTTTAAAAATGAGGGCTAATAAAAAATAAAGGCTTTTTGTAAAGTTTTTGAAAATGATGACTTTTTGAAAATTTTTAAGAACATGAAAATTTTTCTATATATTTTTAAGAAATCGATGACTTTTTGCATTATTTTTAAGGAAATAAGGTTTTTGTATTTTTTTAAATCTTTTTTTTGCAAATTTTAAAGAAGATTAGGAGTTTTTCAATAATTTTTTAAGAAATTGATGGCCTTTTTATTATTTTTTAAAATTTTGAGACCTTCTCGCCAAATTTTTAAGATAATTAGGACTTTTATGTAAATTTTAATAAAATAAAAACTTTTATGTAAAATTTTAAGAAAGAAGGACTTTCTCTAAATTTTTTAAAAATTGAGGTATTTTTTATATTTCTTTTTAAAGAGGGTTTTTTTAATAAATTTATAGGAAAACAAGATTTTTTTTTAATTCTTTTAAAATAGGGGTTTTTTGTATATTCATAAAATTATTGTTTTGTGAATTTTGATAAAATTAAGGACTTTTTTTGTAAATTTTTAATCAAGTATGGACTCTTCTATAATTTTTTAATAAAAATGAAAAAAGATTAAAAAGAGTTGGTTTTATAAATTTTTAGAAAATGATGGTTTTTATATATATTCTTAAAAAATTGAGTATTGGCTTAAATTTTTGGTTTAAAATTTGATAAAAATTGATTGTTGGTTACAAAAATAAAAAAATAAGGAGTTTATAGGTAAATATCAAAATCTTTGTTGCTCATAAATAGAACAAATTGTAAGGAGTTGTATGTAAAAATGTTTTAAAATTGTTTCAAACTAGATCAGCAAATAAATATTTTTCATGTTTACAAATTTTCATTTGCAAAGAAACTCAAGGCACCGTTTTATTTGAAATCAGGATTAGAATTAATATTTTTTGAATTTTTTATTAAATTAATATTATTTATTTTATACTATTATTAAATTAATTTATTATAAAAAATCAAATAGTTTTTCAAACTTTAAATTATTATAAAATTAATTTTAATAAAAAAATTAATTTATAAAAATAGTTTACTAATTTTGACCTTAATTTTGATTTTGATATCTAAAATCTGATTTTTTTAATTTCAACAAATTACAGGGTCTTAAAATAAATCCCAAAATTCTCCAAATAATAAGCAGAGAAGCTGACCTCCTCCTTCCAAGGGAAACCACCCCTGATTCCTCCCTTCCATCCCCACCACCAAACAACCCAGTTCACCATCCCCGTTCCTAGACCAAATCCCGCTACTCCACTCTTCCTCTCCCTCCTCTTCAATCTCCTCGTCCTCCTTCTCCTCCCATGGAGGCCCTCACTGAGCTCTGCGACCTGATCGCCCAGAACCCCACCCTCCTTGCCGACAAACTCGCCTGGCTATGCTCCCGCTGCCCTTCCCCCTCCTCCCCTCGCCTCTCCCGCTCCCACCTACACGCCCTCCTCGCCCTCGCCCGCCTCCTCTCCCAGTCCCCCTCCTCTTCTCTCCCCTCCTCCGCCAACGACTCCGCCTCCGCCTCCGCCTCCGCCCCCATCCTCTCGTTCTTCCGCTCCCTCCCCTCTTCCCTCCGCCGCCCCTCTTTCTTCCCCTCCGACCCCGCTCCCTTCTTCGCCGATCTTCTCCGTTACCTCTCCCTGGCCGCCCGCCTCTCCCCCGACCTCGCGGCGGAACTCTCTCCTCTCCTCCTCCCGCTCCTCTCTGATCCCGCTGTCCCCCGCTTCTTCCTCTACGCCGTCGCGCAGCACTGCCCCCCGATCCCCCCCGATGATGCCGATCGCCTTGTTTCGTTCCTTCTCGACCAGTTCGGCCCCGCCGCTTTCGCCGATGATGCCTCATCGTCGCTATCCATCGTGTCCTTCTCGGAGATCTCGTCCGCACCGACGACACCGACCAAGAAGGACGGGAATGCGGCGGGGGAGGATGGGGGAAGCGAGGCCTCGGTGTCGTCGAGACCAATTGATGTGAGAAGCAGCAGCAGCACGGAACAGAATGATGGAGGGGGTGGGCCGGTGAGGCAGGACGTGGTGGCATTTGAGGAGGAGGCGGTGGAGGGGCTGGAGAGGCAGGAGATCGCGTTCCGGTTGTTTGGACAGATCCTTGATCGGCCGGGATCGATCAAGGCCGGGCATTTGGAGCAAGTCAGGACGGTATCTACGAAGCAGCTCAGATCTTTGCCGGGTTTCCTCAAGGTAGTGCTGCTAGTACTTTGGTTGTGTTTGGCGACGTGCTTTGTCCGTCTGCATTTGATTGATTTTTGATGATTGTTGTGTTTGCAGATTCGGAAGCGGGACTGGAGAGAGCAGGGGCCTCAGCTGAAGGCAAGAATTAATGCCAAGTTGTCTGTTTGCCAAGCTGCGGCCGTAGTGCAGGTTAAGAGCATTCTGTCAGTTGATTCAGATGGGAAGTCAGCGAAGGATCTACTGCGGAGGACGCTGGCATTGCTCTTGGATGCATCAGAAGCTTGCATACTCTCTTCGTGGCAGAAATTGAAGATTTGTGAAGAGCTGTTTGACACGTTGCTGAGTGGCATCAGTCAGATAACTGTTAGTCGGGGGGGACAGCTGCTGAGGGTCTTGCTTATTCCACTGAAGCCACTTGTTCTAACCACATGTGCGCAGGTACCATTCTTTCTTCTTCATATATAATAGCTTTAGGTCATTGCTGTATTTATATGAACATAAGATACCTACTGAAGATGTGCATATGAAAGCTCATGTGGGATGGCAAAAAAGGTGTCCTTGCTATGCTAATTTAGTAGAAGTAACTTTTTTTTTAACACTAACAGAAGTACTTGTTGGTTCATACATGCTGAGTGTATAGAGCAGTTTCTGTAAACTGCACTCATTTTGATAACTTTTATTTTGTAGAGGGAAAAAAACCTGATGAGATCTCTTTTTTCTGACAATGCACCAGATATCTCTTTCCTCTTGCTTTTCAGTCTTCCAATATCTTTCTCCTTTTCAATTATTATCCTTGAAGAATCTATGCCATGTTCAAATGAATATTGAATTTGAAACAGTAATGCCTATATGCTGACACTTGCAGCATGAGTTTTCTGATGAAGTGCAATGATGCAAAGAACAATAATTGTGTGCTGACAGACAATTTTGTTAAGTTGATATTTTCATGGATTTGCATAGTGTTTTATTTTTTTAATCTTAATAACAGACTGTTGTTCTAGATACAGCCATTTCTATTGACTGTGGTATGGTTTATATCTGAATATCACTAGAAACTTAAATGCAACATTGTTAAAATTTGGTCTTGGCTGAAAATTGTTGGGATTGGATGAACTCATGATTTATATGTTTCCATGTTTTGCAAAAACAAAAAATGGATTATCTATAGAGGTAAGGAAGTTTATATGCCATCAACTCTACTACTAAAGAACTAGTTCTGCTATATGTCCCTAAGATGGTGATACAAGTGAAACAGTGGGAACCTTGATGGTGTAGTTTTCATTATCTTTTGAAAAATGCTCCTAATAGAAGCCATGCCATAGATTGACTAATTTTCCTTCTTCACTTCATGCCTGCAGAAGACACTGTTTGCATCACTTCTTGTTTAGTTTACAATACTTTTCTCTATGGTTCATTCACAGGCAGATATGTTGGGCAGTAATCATGGTGCAATTTTTGAGACTGTCATGAAGCTCGGTTGTGAAATAATTGAGTTTGGATGGAAGAAGGATAGGACCCTTGTTGATACTTTCATCATGGGTTTGGCTGCATGTATTCGCGTGCGAAGTGACTGTGACGAGCAGGTTTGTTCATCAATTTTTTGTATTCTGTGGAATCTATCATGTAGACACACAGACACATGCACTTAACCAGAGTTTGAGATGCCGCAACAATTATGGTTGTCAATTTCTTATGGTTTAGATGTCATTATTTTCTAATAAAGCTTTATTGTTCAATGCTTTTGCAATGGCGTGTATATGTAAGTTTCAATGGTCTTTCCAGTGGAGTCATATAGATATTCAATATGTTGCCTGATTGCTATTCTATTTCTCTGTTTTTTGTTGTAAATACTAATTACTGTTAGTTATGTACTATTCTACTATTGTATGTAAATCCAGCTGTTTGTTGTGTCTAAGTCTTTATTGATTGCCAATGTATTTCCACTATCTTCTGCAACTCTGTTGAAGCATTCTAGAAACTGACAGCTAGTGTAGTATAATATAATGGTCATTCCTTGAGTTCAAAATTTATCAATTAACATCTGTCAAAAGGTTTCAGAAAATAATCATTTTTTGTTTGCATAACCCTGTAAAATATTTGCATAAATATGCTAGAAAATTACATTCTTTGCACTGTGTGTGTTTGTGTATGTGTGTGTGTTTGCAGACTTGAAATTCCTGAATTCCAGTTAAAAAAGTGATATCATAATGTGAAAAATATTACCTCCAAAATATTCCCCTTTAGTGTGTTTCATTGCTATAATTTAGTTTATGGGTCTAGGTAAATATACCTCACAAATGTACCACCTATTTGTGGCATAATGATCATTTAGATTTTCAGTTGTTATTTAACATGATAAAAATGGAAAAAAAACCAGCAAATGACAAGGGTATGTGCAAATAATCTACTTTTGTAGGGCTATTATGTAAATATCATTTCTCAGAGTTATATCACATATATGCTTTTTTGCATATTTATGTCAAAACGAAACATTTTTTATGGTGCTTTAATCAAATGCATAAAATTTATTGTGGATAGACACACAAAGTAACTTGTTTTCTCACAGGCTTTGCACTTGCATAATCACTAGCATGTGTAACTATATGTGTGTGTGTGTCCACATGGCATGTGTGTTTTTAAGATGGATTCTGAAATTTCCTCCGTGTGCACTTGATGTTGTCAAAATCAGATTCAGAAAAGCATCCAGTCTATTCTAATGGGAACCAAGGTTCAATGCCAATTCAAACCCCAAGCTTAACTATTAATATTTATATGCTTATATTTCAAAATGGACTGCCTGGTTCATGTGGACTGAATGGTTTGATTGTTAAACTGTTTGGCTCATTTATTTTATGGATTAATTTTGGTTTTCGATAGAATCTGACCCACAAACCAACCGGTTTCAGCCAAATATGGCCAGATTGGCTGCTCTGGTGCAGTTTTGACAACATTGCTTGCACATTCCACCTTACATTGCCAAGTCATTTTTGAATCGACTTAATTTACAAGCATACCTGTGGTTTTGAAGGTTTATATTGAAAGGTATATGGTCTTTATTTGCATGTATATATGTCTAGGTTTGACATGGACTCTGAAAGTTTCTTCATGTGCATTATGAAAATTCTACCTTAGATTGCTTAGTTGTCCCTGAATCAACTTACCAGTCATGTATACCAGTGCTTACGTTGGCTTAAATTCAAAGACATATGGCCTTCACTTTATTTGTTTTTAAGTGCTAAGTGACATCTGCTGTCTATTATTCTAACAAGCACATGACTGGTGCAGTCAATGTTGCTTTGCCACCTTTTCTAAGTGTTATTGCTTTCATTCTGTTTAAGTTATGGTTTTATGCCTTTTACTAGTGTTCCTCTGGAATGTGTTCATTTGCAGGATGGGAAAGAAAAACAGGCAGTACCTGTTGTGCAGCTGAACCTTATAAGCTTGTTAGCTGACTTGAGTGTTTCTGTCAATAAGTGGGAGGTTGTAGACATGATATTACCTCTATTCATTGAAAGCTTGGAAGAGGGTGATGCTTCTTCTCCAAGTTTATTGCGTCTCCGAGTATGCAACCTTGCCTCCTGAGCATGTATATGCTCTTGCATATGTTACTCTTTTAGTTGTCCTATTTGTTTTGACTAAGTTTTGCATGTTGCTGTCCTATTGATCATACTCTAGTGTGCATCCTTAACTGATTCTTGGTAGTGCTTCAGTTACTTGATGCAGTATCACGTATGGCTTCCTTGGGTTTTGAGAAATCCTACCGTGAGACTGTTGTTCTAATGACAAGAAGCTATTTGGACAAACTTAAAAGCATAGGATCTGCTGAAAGCAATACATTGGCCCCAGAAGCTACTACCGAGCGGGTAGAGGTACCTAAATGTCTTTATAATTCTATTCCGGTTGTTATGATTGAGGCTGTTATCTGTTCTCCTTATTGCGAAATAATAACTTGTGCTATATTCTAGACTCTTCCTGCAGGGTTTCTTCTAGTTGCTTCCCATCTCAGCACTCCTAAATTGAGAACAGATTTCCGCCATCGGCTACTTTCGTTGTGCTCTGATGTGGGTCTTGCTGCTGAATCCAAGAGTGGAAGGTGCAATCCTTGGCACTGTAGTCTAAGTGTGGATTTTGCATCTTGTGTCTCTTGTTGCATGAGCTACTGACTCACTACATGTTCTTATGATCGAGCTCAAGTTTAAAGTGATAATAAAGCTAATGTGTGTGTCACCAAGTCTGTCTCTAGTAGGTCTTTTAATATATTGTCTCCCAACTTATTATATATATAAGAAAGTGCTTTTTTATTTTCTTAAAGAGAGAAAAATAAACTTTGGACATATGCTTTCTCCCTATTTTCTCCACATCTCATTTATTGTTGTTTGTAGTTCTATGAGTTTTTTTTTCTCTCTTTCAAAGTGCGCAATGAATATTAAATTTCTGCAGAAGTGGTGCTGATTTTCTGGGCCCGTTACTACCTGCTGTTGCTGAAATATGTTCTGATTTCGATCCCGCCACTAATGTCGAGCCTTCACTCTTAAAGTTATTTCGCAACTTGTGGTTTTATATTGCCTTATTTGGGCTAGCACCTCCCATACAGCAAAATCAATTTCCCACAAAATCTGTTTCTACTCCATTGAATAGTCTTGGTAGCATGAGTGCCATTGCTCTGCAATCTGTGGCTGGACCATACATGTGGAACAGTCAATGGTCTCTAGCAGTTCAACGCATTGCACAAGGAACTCCTCCTCTGGTAAGTTCACTTGAGTCCAAATAAATCATAATTGGTCCTGTGGTTTTAACATTAGTAGAGTTCTTATCTATATCATATGGCCATGTCCATTATTCACAAATTCAGTTCCTAATCTGTCATTGCTCTTCTAGTAGTTGCTCTTGCATGGCTGTCCCATTTATAGGTGTCTTTCTAGAGGATGCTGTTTCACATTTTTTAGCATAGCTCTCAGCTTCTAAAGTTCTCACCTTTCATTGAACTTGTTCATTCCATTAACTTACATTGCGGCAAGCTTTTTTGGTTACACATGAATAAGATTGCAAGTTCTTTTTCAAAACACTGACAGGATCTCAATCAATAGATTTCCACTGATTTGTTTTAAAATTTTCTCTTGCTCTCTGTTTATTGTATGATCTGAATCAGAAATGTTGATTCATTTAGTTTTTTTCCTGCAGGTTGTTAGTTCTGTCAAATGGCTTGAAGATGAGCTAGAACTCAACGCTCTGCACAATCCTGGTAGTCGCCGGGGTAGTGGTAATGAGAAGGCTGCAGTTGTGCAGAGAGCTGCTCTTTGTGCTGCTTTAGGAGGGCGGATGGATGTCACAGCAATGGGATCGATTTCAGGTTCTTGTGAATTATTTTAGTGTGTCAGTTTCCTTTATTTATTTATATATTTACTTTTTATAATGGTTCTGTTCACATGACGATAGCTATCTCTGGTGCATTTTATCTGGTTCTCATTGTATCAAGATGTTTTAATTTACAAGCTTTTATGCAAATTCAATACTTAAATATGCTCAGCATGTATTCTTGGTTCCTCCTATTTTCAGGTGTTAAAGCTACATATCTCCTTGCTGTTTCATTTTTGGAGATAATTCGTTTCAGTTGCAATGGTGGCATGCTTGCTACTTTGGCTCCATCAAAAAGCGCCTTCAGTTGTGTGTTTGAATATCTAGTCACTCCGAACTTATTGCCAGCTGTCTTTCAGTGTTTAACAGCAATTGTTCATAGGGCTTTTGAAACAGCAGTAGCATGGCTGGTATCCTCCAATCTTTTTAAAGAATAAGCTTTTCTTGTCATCATTGGTCTTAACTTTCTTGTTCATAAGTGGTTGGCAATCTATTTGGATGGATAGTGGCCTGCTACATCAAAATGATTTGAAGTGCTGGTAATGTGGTCGTTTAAAACTGTTTAGGGCTCGTTTGGACACAGGAAAATAATCCATTAGAATTTCTTCACATTAGATTTGGGGTTGCATGTAACCTCACTTCCTATACAATTTCCTATGGTTGATGGGGTGAGGAATTAATGAGAGGCTAGCATGTAGGAAAACTAAAAAGGGGCTTGACCTCTTTTTAATTTTCCTATTAAATCATAGAAAATCTCATGATTCTAAAGGAATTTGAGATTATAAAAAAAGTAGTGTTAAACACCTTCATACAATTTTTTTTTCCCTATGAAGTAAAGAAATCCTATGAAACCCCCATTTTCTATGGAATTTGGCATATTCAAACATGTTCTTAGGTGTTCAACTGTGGCTTATTTCTTTTGTTCAAAGTCTTTTCTCCATTACCTCCTCATCTAGAAATTCTCAATAAAATTAGATTCTTTTTCTGTTCAACTTTGTTTGCACTATGCTAAAAATGGTTTACAAGATGGTTTTTTTATTGCAGTACTTTTTTATTTTATATTTTTTATTGCTCGTTTTTTGTTTGTAGAAGTTTGATTGAGAAAGAGTTTAGATTTTAAGTCTCATCTTTAGCAATTGTCAGAATGATGACGTTTGTAAATGTCAAAAATCTTGTTGGAAATGCTTTTCAATTGATGTTGATTTTTGTTGTTCCTTAAATTAAAATGAAAAGGAAAACTGTGAACATCCAAAAAAAAAAAAAAAAGAAACTTGGATAGTTATCAATTGATATGCTGAAGAGAGTATACAAGTCCCTTTTCTAGTTGTTTATTCCTTTAAACATTTACTTCTACACAGCAGTTTTTAAGAGCTATTGTGAGCCATTGTGACTTCTCCCATCCTATCTGCATACTTGATAGCAGTTGCAGACCAATTCTGAACTAACATTTTGCTTGAAATAAGAGCATTAGAATTTGTTATGTAAGTTCAGAAAATTTTATTCTTTGTTCGTAGATATTACGCTTTACATGAAATAAAACAATATCTACTTCAAATTTTGATATAAAAGTATTCTTAATTTTTTTGATTGTAGGCAACCAATTGCAATAACTTAAGAAAGTGTGAGATTTGAAATGCTGCCAATGTCAATTAAAAGATTTGCTTTACATCAGAAAGATTGATTCCTTTCTTTGCCACTTCTTTTTGATGTCTATATGTGGTTTGGTAAATGAATGTCTTAAAATTGCAGCCTAGTGATTGAATATTTCCTGGTCCTAAATATAATAACTTGTTGCCTTTAGACTCAGAAGTTCTTTATCCCGATCTTTTCAATAAGGTTTTGTTATTGATTTTATGCCCTGAAATTGTAAAATAACATCCCATGTTTTAATTGACTTTTTTTAGTTATTTTGGTGTTAATTTTTACTCCTCCTTTGCAATACCATACACAACACCACGCAATTATTATTCAACCATATATTTTTGGTTATTAAGTTAAAAACAATTAGCTGTCTCAAAGTTCTTGTTGATGCAATTCCAATCTTTCTAGAATTTTCACTATATTTTGTTTGAATGTTTGATTGGTTTTTGCATCTTAAAACTTCAGTTGAGTATATAAACTTCATGCCTGACTGTTCTACTTGGTTATGTGTCTTAGAACTTAGTCAACTTGATAAACTGCCATAGCTATTGATTATGCACTGTGAATTTGGATCCTGCTGGTCTTCTATATGAATAGAAAAAGATAATTTGCTAATTGCTTCATATGAAAAAGTGAGGATACACTTGACTGTGAAAAAGATGGATTGCTATGTAAAATATTTGCCAAAAAGTTTGGTTTTATGCATCTGAATAGGAATATAGTTTGACTTAACTGAGGTTTAATAACCATTGATCACTTTTTGGGGCAAGCTGGTTGCACAATTTATGAATCATCTATGCTAAATGGTCATACCAAAGGGCATCATGGGATCAAGCTTTTTATTAATATAGTGGTTTCATTGTTTCGAATTCTAGACATTGGCTTGTGTAAGATCTGATGATCTCATATAAAAAGTATGAAATATAATGGTTTACATGTCTTAGTAATTTTTGCAGTCCTTTGATCAGTGCTACTTTAGGCAACTTGACATCAATTAAGAAATATAGTACGTATCTATACAACATTGAATGATTCAGCTAAGGATATTTGAGATCGAACTGACCACTTTGAAACCTTAGGGGCATTTTGTACTGATTGATCCATTGCAGCTAAAATCCAAGACTTCACTCGAAACTTAATGGAGATTGAATGACTTATAAGATTCTGTGCAATCTTAAATGGGGTATGATTTAGGCACACTACTTGCACTAGTTCTCTCCTTTCAGGACCCAATATGCTTATTGATGGTTTTGTGTAATATGTGATCCTGGTTCATGTGATATCCAAGGCTTCATCTATTTAAAACTCTAGAATACTCTCTTACTGTGTTTTATTCTCTTTTCTTGTACTTGTTAAACGCCATGGTCTATAGAAGATCCAATAATCTAATGTTCTAATGTTGTGCAAGAAAAGAATTGACAACCAAACCCTTGACAATGTAAATAAGGGGCCTCGTAAACTATCTTTCTGAGGATATTCATCTTGACTAAAAAGTTTCGAGATAGATAAAAAATATTCTAAAGTCTATATCAGGTAAATTGATATTTTACACGTGTGTGAATTTGGCCTCTTCATGGGCCATTCATGGTTTGTAGGGAGCATGATTAACTGCAACATTATTTTATTTGAATTGTCTGATGAATAAGCATTTATGTTGAATGTTGAAGAATATAAGCTTATATTAGGGACTAATAGACTTAATATGGTTGCAATATGTGCGTTTCTATACCAACAGTTCCTTTAATATCATCACAATCTAGTAAAATATGCGTGCAAGCCCATTAAATAATATTATGTAATCAGGTCATTAGTTAAGCTCGTTAGAAGTCTAATTAGGGTTTAGATTTTTTAGGAGCTACATATTAATGATGGTTGCTCTAGGGTTTAGGGTGAGTGTTGTATCTTTTTAGAAGAGTTCAAAGTGTAACTCTTTTATCATTGAAGTGCAAAACCCTAATTTTAACATGGTATTAGAGTCTTAAGTTCCAACAGCTGCAAAGATGTCTGCATGTGAAGACTACAAACTCTGCAAAGAAAGAAAAAGTTTGTAGATTAGGTATTCAAAATTATCTTCTATGGACAAAATTTATGAAAATTTACCTCATATCCAAAAGGAAACACAAGTTTTGAAGAAGACCCTCTAAAGGGTCGAGCAAAGACGGAAGGCTAGGAGCAAGAGGATTCCGATGTAATATTTGTCCTCTTAAATAATATAGAACTTGAGATAGATCATGACCTATTTTATTGTCATAGCTCAAAGGCCATCTAAAAGAAGATTTAAAAGATGTATGAGAGTAAGAATAATTTGTCACTAATTTTTTTAATTTGTGAACAAATTTGCAATATAAAACAAGATGGAAAAGAATTAAACACATATTTCAATTTATTGATTGGTCTGTAGAATGAAATAAAATACTATAGACCAGTCAAAATTGAGAAAACAGAAAGGACAATGAGGAACAAAAGATTAGGCATTCTTTTATGGATTGGAATTGCAGTATAAGCAGTATAAAACCAATTTTTTGATTGGAAATGAACTTTCTTCAATAGAGAAAATATATGAGAGGTTTCAGAGAGTAGGACTTCTCTCTTTCAGCCTTAAAAATATAGGAGAAACTTCAATTATGATCTCACAAGAGGAACAAATATATGATTGAGGAGAATTTGTAGATAAAGAGTAAGATGTGGTTTCTCTAGCAGAAGAAGAGACAAGAGCAATATGAAATTGTATTGAGTGTAAAAAGCTTGGATATATAATTGATAGATGTTAGTTTGTAATAAGTAAACCAACATGTGTCAATAATGCCCAAACATACATAATAAGAGGGTTAGAGACAAACAAAAGTTAGTTGGGAACAAATATTAAAGGTTAAGTTACAATTTTGAAGGAGAAATATGACCAATTGATAAAGATGATACTCCTTATAGCAAAAAGTAAAACTCCCACAGTATCATATCATAATTGTCAGATAAGCTCCGAAATCATTGATTTAGGAGACTTTGATTATATGATTAAGTATTATATCTTGTTTTGAGCAATTAACTGAACTTATCTCTACAAAATATGTAAACCTAGCTGATGGAACTATCTCACCAGTAATTGAAACAAAAAAATATATAATTATTTTTTTTGTAACTTACTTTATCTCTTTTTGTTCCAAAATTTATTGTAAATTTACCGTTAGGTAGTTATCTAATAAAAAAAGTTGAATTGTTTAATAATATTTTATCCCACACATTGCTCTTTTTAGAAGTTTTACATAGAAAAGAAGATCGACGGGGGTGTTAAAATTAAAGGCATGTGTTCTAAATAAAGTTACATCAAACTTTGAAGTGTTTTTGGCTTAATAAGAGCTTTTTAAATGACATTGCAAGCTTGGTCACCCATCGTCTCATATTCTTAACTTATTGTATTTTAGTTATAAGTTATCTAATAACAAATGATGTAAGGTAGTATAGATCAATTGTACTTACCAAAATTAAATAAATTAGCGTTTGCCCCTTTTATATGGTTTAAAGTGATGTATATATTATAAGAATATCATCCTGAAATAGGTCCAAGTACTTTGTAAGTGTTATATATGATTATACAAGAGTGATATGATTGTATCTATTGAAAAGAAAAATATTTTTGATGTTTTCCAAACCTTTCATAAAGAAACTAGAAATCAATTTTAAGCAACTCTTGAAATATTAAGATGAGATAATGGGGAGAATATGTCTTTAGGGTTTTAGAAATACATAAGAGAAAATAATATATTATCTCAAATCACTTGTGTCTATACAACTTAACAAAATAGAGTTGATAAAAAGAAAAATTAGCACTTATCAAATGTGATAAGGGCACTATTATTTGAGAGAATATGTCATCATGTTTTTTGGAGTGATTTAATATTTACTATATCATGTCTCATTAACATAGCTCCTATATCTAAATTGAATAACAAAGTCCTCTTTGAAGTTTTATATTCTAATAAAAATGCTTTTTGTCTATCCTTCAAAAATTTTTGGATGTCTATGTTATGTTCATGACAACAATCCATTTAATGATAAATTGAAGGATTAGTCAGTTAAATGCATTTTTTTAGTTGACTCCAAAATTTAAAAATGATATAAATGTTATGATCCAAAATCACATAAGATAAGATTTATGTATATGTTAATGTGAAATTTATGAAGAACTAACAAATTATCCTAGGAAAGAGCATAAAAAATTTAAGGGATACAATAGATGACCAAAACGTAGGGTAAGAACTACTAAAGGACCTATTGAGCTAGTTAACAATCAGTTAATGAAGATATTGATATACTTTTGAAGGAAGAAATAAAAATAAAAACTCTAACCAATTAAATTCATATGGTGAAGAGTCCATTGAACAACATCAACAACTTGAATAGAATGTAGAAGAGCAAATAAGTGAAATTGACTGGCCAATTACATTAAAAGAGAGAGTACGTGTATGCATAAGACATTCAGTTGGAAAGTATGTGTTATACTCTTTATGCATATCGAAGATTGGCTCAAGTAGACAAGATTCCGAATATAGTACATGCAACACTTACAAATTAGAGATGGAGACAAATAATGCAACTGAAAATATATGCTCTACATAAGAGCAATACGTGAGAACTTATACTAAAACTAAGAAATAAAATTGTAATAAAATGTAAGTGAATATTCACCATTAAATATTATGTATATGACATTGTAGAGAGGTTCAAGACACGATTAGTAGTCAATAGTTATACTCAAGACTCCAAAAATATATTATTTTAAAATATTTTCTCTAGTAAATAAACTTAGTTTAGTTGAAGTAATTTTATTTATTATAGTAAATAAGAGTGCGTTTGGTTCGGGATCAGGATCAGAATCATCCAAGTCTGACCAGCTTATTATTCAAATAGTAAAAAGATAGACAGACTATTTTTATGCTATTTTAAAAAATAAATAATTATACTATCTTTATATTTATTCATTTAAATTTTAATAAATAATATATCTAAGGACATAAAGGTATAAAAAAATTTAAACTATTTATTAGCCAGATTAGTATCCAAACACTAAAAATTTGACTAAACTATTTTTTGTACTTTAATATTGATTTTGACTTTAAGTTTGACTTTAATCCTAAATCAAGCAGTACCCAAAAGATGAAGTATTCAGTAATAAGATGTGAAAAATGCTTTTTTCATGAAAATCTTCATGAAAAAGTGTACATAGATTATCCATAAGGCTTTAGCTTAAGTAGAGAAGTAATGATTTGTAAGCTAAAAAAATCTCTATATAGGCTAAAGCAATCTTGACAACATAGAAAAAGTGGAGAAACTTAAAAATTTTCTGAATTCTTAATTTGAAATAAAAAATGTGAAAAAATTATATTATTTTTTGGGAATAGAGGCTACATATTCACAAAGAGGATTGACTCTATTTCAAAAAAAGTATGCTTTGAATGTGGTAAAGGAAACAATATTACTTGGAAGTAGAACAATTAGAGTTCCAGTGAGCCCAAAATCAAAATTGTATGTAGATGAAGGGGAACTACGGGAAAAATCCAAAAATGTACAGAAGAACAGTTGGCAAACTCATTTGCTTAGTCATAACCAAACTAGATATTAGTTATGTAATGAGAGTTGTAAGTTAGTTAATAAGAAAACCAAGAAAATCTCATGTAGAAGTAATGCATCAAATAGTTAAATATTTTAAAGGAGCTCTTGGACTTAGATTGATCTATAAAAGACAATTAAATTTAAATGTAGAGGCTTTATTCTGATGTAGACTAGATTCACTAGTAGAAAGGAGGACCACATTAAGAATTTGTATAAAATTAAGTGAAAATCTAGTTATTTGGAAAAAAAAAGATAGTAATAGTTAGGTTAAGTGAAAAAATTGAATACAGATTAATTGTCTTAAATACTTGTGAAATCATAATCATTTCTCAATGAATTAGGATATTCAATTTAAGATATTGCATAACTTTTATGTGATAATCAAGTAAACTTATATATTGCAAATGACCCAATGTTTCATGAATGAACCAAGCATATTGAAATGGATTTTCCTTTTTTTAGAAAAAAGATACAAAATCAAAAATTAAAATCAACATATGTCAGATTAGAAGACTAACTAGCGGACATCCTTACAAAATCTCTAAATTTTGAGAAACTTGTACAAATCAAGACCAAACTAGACATATATGATATATATAGCTCAACGTTAGGAGGGTGTTGAAGAATATAAACTTAAATTAGGAACTAATAGATGCAAGATGGTTGTAACATGTGACTTTCTATACTAACAATTCCTTTAGTATGATCATAGCCTAGTAAACAATCTTACAAATCCACTGGATAGCTTTACATAATCGAGTCATTAGTTAAGCCCATTAGGAGTCTAATTAGGGTTTAGAGTTTTCAGGAGCTACATATTGATGATGACTGCTCTAGGGTTTAGGGTGAGTATTGTGGTTGCTTAAGGGTTTAGGGTGAGTGTTGTATCTTCTCATAAGATTTAGAGTGTAACTCTTTCATCATTGAAGTACAAAAGCCTAGTTTTAACATTGAGGATGACATTTAATCCATTTTGCAGCTTAAGCTGCAACCACAGTGCCATGAGATCGACACTGGCTTTAAAGAATTCCATTTGTTTATGTAATTCAATTATTGAGAACTGCCTTATACAGCATACACAGCCAACATAGTTTTCTATTCCTTTGTTTGAGCATATTGGTAATCAGTCACAAGCATTATTAGAAAATTGTAGCTGTCATTGGAAATGTTATTCAGGAGCCTTTTTATGATGAAACACAATTGCCACAATAGAACTCCAAAAATATCCATATTGGCATGCAAACTGGTTTTAAGTTACACTATTATCTTGGTATCCTAGTATTGAGATAATTTTAATGCCATAAAATGGTCCCCTTATGTATTATCTCTCTTAATACTAGTTTATGAAAGCAGAGTTAAATTCAAAGGTTTTACTTGCATGTTTTAGTTCCAGCTCCACAAAAGGCTCCACTGCCCAAATTAGGATATAGTATTAGCTTAATTAGGAAGACATTGTTTTATGGACAGGATGTGGATGTACTGCAGATTGATTATGGCAGTGCACAGCGGGTTATAGATTTAATAGGTCTTCATATATCCTTTCTAACAACTTGAAATTTTAAAGTTAGTGCCTGAAAATGGTTAGAACCATTCTAATGATTCTTCTGAATCAAATTTTAATTGATGGCTTGTAATCTACCTTTTTGATATCTAAAGGCTCATGCACAATATATTTTCAGGGTGAAAGAATTTCTGAAACTGGAAAGGAAGCTGATGTAAGGGAATCAGTTCTTGCTTCTCATGCTTGCTTCCTTATTAAAAATCTTTCGCAAAGGAATGAACATGTTCGTGATATCTCTATCAATTTATTCACTCAGCTGAAAGACAGATTTCCCCAGGTTGTGTTATTACCTGTGTCAACTTCACTAATTACTCCAAACCATTCATAACATGAATAAATGCTTGAGTCATCTGCAGGTTTTGTGGAATTCTTCTTGTTTGGATGCACTTCTCTTTTCAGTTTATAATGAGCTACCTTCTGTTCAAGTTAATGATCCTGCTTGGGTTGCCACTGTCCGCTCATTGTACCAGAAGATTGTTCGGGAGTGGATCACCACTGCTCTTTCTTTTGCTCCATGCACCACCCAAGGCCTTCTGCAGGTTTGATCTATTTACTTTTTACTGGAAATCGTTAAAACTATGTCATTTGCTTGACTGATTATTGATTATTAATGGACCATATGATCTCTCTTGGGTGTAACTTGGTTGGAACTGTGTTTAGAGGTAAAATGAGGCTGATAGGGCCATGGTTAATCGGCCGGAGCCTGACCCATATATATGAAAGGCCAATTTTGGACCTTATCTGGACCTGAAACAAGCCAGATCTGTTGGACCTAAGCTTGTTGTTTTGCTTCTTCCCTTTTCATTATTTGTGCTTCTATTATCATCAATTCCTATCTTTTTAATCCATATGTGCTTTCCTTGTAATATCTAAAAATTCTTATAGTAACTTGGTCTATCACTTGTTTATGCCTGAAGTATTCTCTTGTTTTCATTATTGTTTTAGGAAAATCTTTGCAAACTAAATGCACGGCAAAGCACGCAACGTGCAACAGATATTGTTTCCCTCTTAACAGAAATACGCATTGGTACTGGAAAAAATGATTATTGGAGTGGCATAAGGGCAGCAAATATTCCAGCAGTTATAGATGCCGCTGCTGCAGCTTCAGGAACAAAAAAGGAAGTGTCAGAAGGTTTCATCTTAGAAGTGCTCTCAACTGGTATAGTGAGTGCCACATTGAAATGCAACCATGCTGGGGAGATTGCTGGAATGCGAAACCTGTACACTAGCATTGGAGGCTTAACAGGACTGTCACAAATGGGTTTTGGACTTGGTCAAGGTCAAAATATAAGAGCAGGAATGCCCTCCCCACAAGTACAACTTGAGTCAGTGTCATTTGATGAAATTCTTCTTACCAAATTTGTTCAACTTCTTCAACAATTTGTGGGTACAGCAGAGAAAGATGGATCAGTGGACAAGTCATTATTCCATGACACATGTTCCAAGGCTACTGCTTTACTTCTGTCTCACATGGTACTCTTTTGAAGTTTTTTAAACCTTTGTCCTTCCTTCTTGGTTGGAGGCATGTGATAGCAAATTTCTTCTCTGAACCACTGGTACTTGGCGTGGGTTCTAATTCTTTTTGGACAATTCTCATTCAGGGTTCTGAGTCCAAAGTGAATGTAGATGGATTCTCACAGCTACTGCGGCTTCTTTGCTGGTCTCCTGCTTATATTTCAACACCAGATGCAATGGAGACTGGAATATTTATTTGGACATGGCTAGTCTCTGCAGAGCCGGCCCTTGGTTCTCTTGTCCTTGCTGAACTTGTTGATGCATGGCTATGGACCATAGATACAAAGCGCGGTCTATTTGCATCAGATATGAGATATTCTGGGCCTGCTGCTAAATTGAGGCCTCATCTTGTCCCTGGAGAACCAGATCCACCTGTTGGGAAGGATCCTGTTGAAGGACTCATTGCCCATAGACTCTGGCTTGGCTTTTTCATTGATCGGTTTGAGGTTAGGAATTGTTTTCAAATTGTCATTTATTTTTCTTGTTTTGTTGTTAAACTTGGTGCCTTATCCTTAATTTAGTAGATGTTCACTAGACAATCAATTTCACGAGCCTTTCCTTTTTCATCGCTATTCAGTATCACTTTAATATTCAGGAGTATAGTTTTCCGCCTATGGTATTGGTAGAAACGATAACTATATAGTGGATAGGGGTGCTCCAAAGATTATTCAACTTGATTAGGAACCTTTGCCATCCCACTAAATATTGGTTTCTGCTTCTCTTGTAATGCTATGGGCTCTGCCCTTTTGTTGACTATGATTTAGTTGGGAATTTAGAAATTTGTGTAGAAGTTCAAGTTCAACACCAGAAAATTGTATTAGACAGGAGACTACTACTAACTTTTTGTGATTTTATTGAGGAATTCACCTCATTTGGGTACACATTTTTTTTTGTGCCACTGTATATATTAAGCAAAAAAGAAAGAAGTATTATGGAATGTGGATGAGCTTATCATGACAAATGATGGCACAACTGCATCTCAATTTTAAGTACACATGCAACCACTTTTTGTCTAGTCTTTTGTCAGTAGGATTCTCTATTAAGCATTTTGAATCTTGCATGTGAGGCATTAACCAGATAAAAAGGAAAAGAATTAGACAAGGTATATGGCAGTAGCACCAGATTAGGATCTTCTCACCGAAGTTTCTGTTATTATTTATTTAGATGCAAAAGAATCTGTAATCTCTCTAAATGGTTTCCTTCCTCAGAAGATGGTGAGGCTTTTGATGCTGTCCATACTGTTACATTATTCATTTAAAGAATTCCTCTGTTATTATATATACATTCACACTTAAAGACATACATCAATCCCCAGTCCCCATCAGTGCCATGAAGGCAGTTACTGTGGACCAGGGTTACCAGAATGTGTATCTGCGTGTTTTCCTGGTACTGGATATGGTAGAGATATGGCATATGTGGATACTTTGGGCGCAGTACTTATCCGACTGATGTTCACAAATGCACATGAGATAGGTTGAGGCCCAATTAAAAAAGAAAAAAAAAAGCTGGGCCGAGAAACCCTTCTTCACACACAGATCTGTCTCTGCCCTTCTCTGCTCCGGCATCCTGTTCTGCTTTGGTGACCATCTCCAGTGATCATCTCTGGCAGTTTAGGGTTCTCTTCCACTGATAGCTCATCCTCTTTCTCTTCTCTTTTTTTTGGATTAGGAGAGAAAAAAGGGCTGTAAGCCTGTAACCTTTTTCTTCGATTTGGAGATAAAGAGGGTTGCAGCCCTTTTTCTTTTCAAATCAAAGAGAAGGTTGCTGCAAACCTGCAATTATATAACCTCTTTCTTGCACAGACACATAGACACACAATCTTTACCCTAAACCATAAACTATATATATATATATATATATATATATATAGCTATACCCATACCTGTATTTGTTGTACCAGATACTTCTGGATACTTGATACTTGTATCTGTATCCTAGTAACTTTGCCGTGGACAATTGATCGACTGCCTATATAGTTTGGTAGTTTTGAATGGTTAGCTGATGACCCCCGGTAAGCATAATTGTCAAATTAACATAGGCAAACTATACACTGGTGCAGTATTGTTCTATACTTCTTTCCTTGGTAGATGAGATTTTAGATACTCTAAAGACTGCTGCATTATTTATTTAGACAACTCTTCCATATGGTTGGTATCAATACATTATACATAGTCATATGGGCAAATGTCAGTTCCTGGTGCTGTCAAACTATGGTAGTTTGGTATGTTTGAATGGTTAGCCAACAAGCCTAATAAGCATTATTGTCGAAAATAAAATAGACAAAATCTATGCTAGTGTGGTCTTGTTCAAAACTTCTTACCTACTTATCAGATCTGAGTTAAATAGCTTGTGACAATGCTTTGGAAGTCATGTTTGGTTAAAGATATGCTTCAAATATTATAACAGACTTTATCAAGCATATTAGTTATCATTATGTTCAATGCATTTATGATTTTTGTTTATGAATCTATACAATGTAAGGTGTTATTTTTGGACAAGGATGTATTAAAGTATTTTGTGCTTTAACAGGGAAAATGATGTGGGCAATGTTGGATTAAAGGGTGTTGAATTAAAGGGAAAAACCAAGGAAATAATTTGACTTGCCTATTGTAGTCAATAGATAATATCCTGGACTGAAATGTTGGTTAGAGTTTATGAAGTAAATTGAACATCTATTAGTAAGTGTAAGTCAGGTAAAACATCCTGATCTATGGAGGTCCTTAACTAGTTGTCATTGTTTTGCAATTCTTATTTTATTTGCTTTTCTTCTCATTTGAGTTTGTCATGTATTAAGTTTATTATTCTTTCCTTCCTCTTTTATTTTTTTCCATTTTTATTCTTTGTCCCATCAATTTCATCGTTTTCAACTTGTCTTTTTCTACTTAGAGCACTAGGTGGCTTGACCTGCCTAGGCAGTCGCCTTGCTTTGCCTAGGTGCTGTCTAGTTACCTTGACAACTTTTGTCCCCATAAAGGTTTGTTCTTTTTATTTGTTGATCTATGTGATGTTATCAGTATAGGTATATTCTGTTCCGACCATCTGCAATCAGTGTCCTACCTCAGAAGAAATGTGAAGTATGAACTGGCAAACCCCAATAACATACAAGTATCAACCTTTGCCCCCTCTTTAAGATACATGTACTGCTGCAAATTCATTGATTACCTATTTAGACTAGTAAATATGCCAGAACCATCATTTTCTCATTTACTGTTGATCTTTCTCTTTCTCACTCTTTATTTGATGTTTAGGTTGTTCGACATGATAGTGTTGAGCAACTTCTGCTTCTTGGACGAATGCTTCAAGGAACCATGAAGTCACCCTATCATTTTTCTCGTCATCCTGCTGCTGCTGGTACTTTTTTTACTGCAATGCTTCTCGGTTTGAAGTTTTGCTCTTGCCACTCCCAAATTAATTTGCAGAACTGCAAAATGGGACTTCAGTTGTTAGAAGATCGGGTTTATCGGTGATTGACATCTCTTCTTTATCTTTTTGCTTGTTATAAGTTCATTATGTTGGCATTCTGATGTCTTGCTAAAATGATTGTCTCATCATTTGTGCTATACATAACTATATGCTAAGTTTGCCCTGGAGTTATGCTACTTGGATACTTTCCATTGTTTTTTATATTTGTCCATATAAACATGTGTGATTTGAAATTTAGTTGGGGAATTGAATTCCTAAGGATCTATTCCTGGGTAAAAACAATGCTAAACCATAGTTGCAATGAGAAAATGCACTGAACTGCATTTTCTTTATTCAAGGTTGTAGGATATGTCAAGTGTGGCCGTTTATTTTTGCTGTTATCAAATAAAACTTTGAAAATGGATGGAAGCTGACTGAAAGTGAACACATTGGACAGCATTTGGATGACCAACAGGAAAGAGAAATAAAGGGAAAAATGAATTGCAAGTTCAATTTGAAATTGGGCTTGAAAGTCTAGAGGTATCTAGATTTACAATCAGTAGCAGATACATGAAGGCCTTTTTTAGTCTTCTAAAATATGTTAGTGACCAACAGTTGAAGAAACTAAAAAACCACGGAATATGTAAAGAAGTTGTTAACAAGTGATTGTTTTTGTAAAATTCTCTCTAAACTGTGTGTTTGGTTCGGAAAATTTTATTGCAGTTGACTTGTAATAGAAGATATACTGATCAAAATGAGGTCTTGGCTGATTGAAATATAGGCAGGATTCTTTTGGTGGATTCAGAAGAAAGGAAGGTCTTTTTTTGAATCTTCTTGATTGCCTACTTCATGATATTTGTGCACACAATGTCATGAAGCTGATGGTCTTTTTTATCAATTCCTATATTGTACGTAAAATTGGTGGATCAGATTAAGGACAATTTTAACACCATTATTAAGGCACATAAAAGAAGTACAGGATAGAGAGATTGGATTTTGTAATTTGCTCCATTTTGTTTGGTGTCACCATGTATAAAGTGCATTGCTTCATGCTAGTATATGTGCTAAATTGGCAAGATTGCATTTGTTATTATGGCATCTTCCTACCTTATTCTAGCAAGTAGAGAAATATATTGTGCTCTCTGGAGGTGTGCTAAAGAAATGTATAAAATAGAACTATTGAATTTCTAGTGTTTTAGAACTTAGAACTCAGAATTAGCATTTCGGTCAATGATGAAGTTGAGAACTATTATCATTCAATGCTTCTGAGATCTCAACACACATACAAACCCTAGTGTTCTATCCTTTAAATAGATAGAATCCTTATTGGACTTGAACTCTAATTCGTTTACATAAGTTTGGTTTTCTATGTGGGCTTTTGGTTGTATGGGCTGTGATAAATCCAAGACTTCAAGTATTTGGATGGTACACTAGTGCAACATTTCAGGTCTTGAGCCAATGAGGAATATTTTGCATCCTCTTTTCTTTTCTTTTAACAAGAATTTATTGTCTCTATATGCTGATCTGTGATTATTTTTGTTGTAATAGGTATATTTTGTATAACAAAGATTTTCTTTTCGAGTGTTGCACTGGACATTTATTATTTGTTCATGAGAAACATTATATAAAGCATAAGATCTTAACTTTTTGAGAAGTTTAGATCTCCTAAAACTTTCTGATTTCCAATAAAAACTAATTCATGCCAATACAAGGATTGGTACAATTATGCGCTTGCCAGTATCTTTTGGTGCAAAATATATAGGTTTTAGTTTTTTACTTATTCTAATAGGTAAATGGTATCAATGTTGTTTACACACCCTGCTCAATATGCCACACAGTGTTGTGTCTGAATCTCCAGACAATACATGACTAAAACCAAGATTCTTAGCAAAAATCGAGCTTCAGCTCATGCTTGGGTGTGACAAGATGGTCTTAAGTATGCCATTTTCATTCATATTAGAAGTGTGACCCATACCTAATTCTTGGTTAGTAAACCTCTTATGGCGTAAAAATTTAGAATGATTATCTACAATTCTAATTTCTATTGTTTCTTGCATTTGCGGAAGTTATTAGTGAGTTGACATTATGGTCACAGTATGACTAATATCTAGAGTTGTGCTGCTTTTCTATATCGAGGGAAGTTAAATCCTTGAATTTAATTCAGATGATAACATGCAGAGGACCACTAAAACTAGGCAGAAATAAAATTCTTTTTATGATGAAATTCCAGCGTCCTATTAATTTTTATAATCTGATCTCATCTCGATGACATCACAAATTGATTCCATATATGGTCAGATGCAAATTAAATCTTTCAACTTCTGCTGAAGCTAAACCATTGCTGTTATAACACTTCAGTTCCTGCGACTTCTATGTGTTTTTCCCAACTTTGGGGGCTATTTCATTTAAAATGTTTGAAACCACAAATAGTTTTCTGTAAATATCATTAGCTGCACAACAGTTCTCTCTAGAACTTGGTGCCTTCAGCCAACTAATCTAAGTATTACATCCAGTTATTGAAGATATGCCAGGTAATTGGTCACCAGTTGGGAATTCAATGATACAAATATTAATCGCAAACCATTGTGTTAGCAAAATATTAATCTACTTTGCTTTGATATGCTTCAGTTCACATAGCTCAATCAAATTTAGGATTTCAATCTATTTAATAAATTTAGGTTACAGTTAAGCATTGATGGCCTGAACAAGATTTGTTTATGTATAATTTGATGTTTTGAGTAGTTCCGAATTCCGTCTGCATAAGTGAATCAGTCTAATTGCTCATTCTCTGTCAATTGGTTTTCTCATAAAAGAGTTGAAAGTACTACAAACTTTGTCTTTATAATCTTGTTAATGATGTTGATGCACAACAATAATACCTTTCCATAGTGCTAAAATCTCACTACAATATTTCTTTATATTTTAAAATTGACTGAAATTGATGCTGTTGGCTAATGGATGACGCCATAGAATGGCTGGAACAGTTTTTGCCTACCTGAAAAATCTGAGATTTTAATATTGAAGTATATGCCTTTCTTTTCTACATATCCGTGGTGTTTAGCCTATAGTGCTGTTCATGAAATTCACCATTATGAATGAGAACAATATGCTACTTTCACAATGATCATATTTATCATTTGAGATAAGGCAAGATTGTTATCATTATTATCATTTTTATTTTGCTACAATTCCTACTCACTCTTAGCATGCAGTTTGAAAACATTTTAATGTTGTAAGTGAGAACCCCAAATTTCTTGAGTGTTTCATGGCCCATTCCTGTTCCATTCCACATTCCAGCTTGACATGGTATCACTATTCTTCTAAATGAAGAGACTGAATTTAATGTGCTTCCTTTTTTCAGGGCTTCTTTGGGATGGTTTGCTTATGAACCAGAATGGTATGAAACAAATAACAAGAGTTTTGCACAAAGTGAGTCCCAATCTGTCTCGCTCTTTGTTCATCATCTGCTGAACGAGCGTATAGATGCTGTTCCGACAGATTCATCTGCCAAAGGACGTGGTGAAGCAGATATGAGTAACATGGTTGGTATATTGAAGCTAATTTGGATTTCAACACATGCTATATTAGGTGAATTAGACAGTAGTGTTCTGAACCTTAATGTTGTGCAGACAGATTTTTTCCATCCTGTCTGGGGTCGTATGGAAAATTATGTTGTGGGGCGAGAAAAGCGAAAGCAATTACTTATAATGTTATGCCAACATGAGGCCGACAGGCTTGAAGTCTGGGCACAGCCTTTGAATATGAAGTAGAGTTTCAGCTCCTTTCCATATTTTTGTTTTCAATTATGCAAGCTCCTTGCTGTATTTTCTTAGGGTCGATGCCATTTAACATCTTTCTAATTTTTTTCCCAGGGAAAACACTTATTTTCGAGCAAAATTTGGCTCAGAGAAATGGATCGAACATGTTAGGACTGCCTTTTCTGTGGATCCTCGCATTGCCATCTCCCTGACCTCCAGGTTTCCCACAAATTCATCAATCATTGCTGAAGTCACTCAGTTGGTACAAGTATGTTTCTCATCATTATCCAGTTACTTTGGTTGAGTCTCTCTTTTTACTAGTAGTTTAAAATGCTTCGGTATCCTTTCCTATGTATAATTCTAGACACGCTCGGAAAGTTTCTAATAAAATTTTATGACATTTCGTTAGCAAAAAGTTGCTATATTTTATGGAGGCATTTGTGTAAGTTCTATTGTAGATCATAATTTTCTTAGGCATTTTTTCAAGAAGTTGAATTTGGTTTTAAAGATAAATTCTATGATTTTTATTTTATAATAAATTAGAAGATTGAAGGAGAATTGGTGTAGAAAGAACATACAAAAACGAGTTTTTTTACTTGAGTTCTTTATATACAACCCTTTAAAAAATAACTAAATTATGTATAATTCCCTAACATTTTCATAATTATGAATACTTTTTTTTTAATTTTCAGAGAGATTTTAAGTCCCTGGGTTAAGATTATTACTTTTTGCAAAAAATATGGTATATTCTTCAACGATTATAATTAAATGATTAAAATGCTTCTATATAAGTTGTTGGAAATTTGGTTATAGATGTAACAATTTCGAGGAGTTTAGGATAAAATTTAATTGAGCTTTTTTTAGTAGCACAGCAACTTCATAGTTATACATTTACTAGTCTTTATAGTTTTGTAATGTGAGTAATGTGCTCTATGCTTTTTAGGTTTAGTTCTTTGTGCTAGGAAAATGATATCCTCTTTTTTATTTGAATGTATCATACATTGTATTTTATATAATATTTTAATTTTATTTATTTTACATGAGTATTCTACTTCCATTATTTTGAATAAGTTGATATTTAACTAAAATAAATAGGACAATATTTAATAATAAATAAATATTTAAAACTAATGTAGTAATTGTAACATAGTAATAAATATCTTATCATAACAACAAATATAAAAATAAACAAACGCTCTAATTTTATAAAAAATTAAATCCAATACAATCAAAATTGATTATAACTCAAACCATCGAAACACACTTTCAGACCCTCATTATTGTCTTACAATTTGACCTCCAAAACAAGTTTGCCTTGAGTGTAAAAGGAGATGCTTTTAGAGCTATTGGATTAACACTAACAGTGAAGATTCTTAAATAATTAAATATATAATTAAAATCATTAAACATATAATCATAAATAATGCGGGTTAACAAAAACAAAGATCAACTAGAAAATATATTAAAGTATTGCTCACAAAAATCAAACTATTAGGGTTGATACTCAATTGGAGTTGTTGGCCCTCACATAAGGGGAGTTAATGACTTGGATAAGGTGCAGAACCATGACCTCTTTCTCTTCTCTTTGATATAGCTATAGAAATGTCTTTGCCATTGTCACTGTTTCTTTCTCTTCCTCTACCTCTATTTGTTGATCCTTGATAGCCCACTGAAGTTTGACTACTATTTGTTTTTGTTTGTTTAGATAGCTTCTTGCATGCTCTTTTCTTTTGACCAATACTTCCACACCTTTTATATATAGATATATATATATATATATGATATTTTTGAATTTCTTTCATTAGGATCTTTGATTCTTCTTAGCTCTCTCTAGAGGTCTCACTAAATAAAGTGGAAACACTGAGTAGCATTAGGAACCGGTTGTCATGACTCTTTATTAGACAAAGGCATGATTGGTATAGAGTAAGGTAGGTCTATATTTTTGAATTCTATAATAATGATGTAGCGGGGAGTAGTTTTAGAACGAAACAACAATATTTGCAGCTTATGCAAGAGCCCTTTCGAGGACAGAGGCTTAAGAGAAGTTTGTAAAAGTAATTATATTGAATAATCCCCACTATCCATGACAATAAGTGTTTAAATAGGGTTTGTAAGGCCCAATTAAGAAAATTAGAAGATTAAGAAGTCAAAGATAGAAAACAAAAGTAAGAAAATAAAGAAAATAATTTTATGCAACTAGAAATAATTCTAAGATTAACTTAAATTAGAGAACTAATATTGATTTGTTGTATCAATCTCTTCCTCTTGGAGAAAACTCGTCCTTGAGTTTGTTAGCGGCAGAGAGAATTCTTTGGGGGAGAGATATTCGAAGATATTGTGACGTTGAAAATGTTGGAGATATTCATATTAGCAGAAAAATCAGTTTTAAAGGCATTATCACCAATCTTCTATAGGACATGTAAAGTTCCAATCTTCTTATTCTAAAGCGTGTTGTAGGTACAAGCTAGAAAATAATATTTATGTAGGTGAAGCATCACCAAATCATCTTTATTAAATAGCTTAAAATGCCTATGTTGATCTATAGCAGTCTTATAACAAAGATTAACATTTTGTAAGTTTTTTTTGACTTCTTGATGAATTCGATGAATACGCTCTGCAAATTCTTTAGTGTGGGATTGTCATCAGGAGAAGGAGGTAGACGAATTAGATCAATTGTTCTTTGGGGTACTAGTATAGGTAACTTCAAAAGGAGTTTTATTGATAGAATGATTGGACATATTGTTGGAAGTAAACTCAATTTGGAGAAGGATAACATCCCATTGCTTCAGTTTGTCTCTACAAACTAACGAATCATATTACGAACAGTGCGATTAGCAATCTTGATTTGCCCATCAATTTACAGAT
The DNA here is from genome assembly GCA_005019695.1 of Trichopus zeylanicus subsp. travancoricus. NCBI lineage: Eukaryota > Viridiplantae > Streptophyta > Magnoliopsida > Dioscoreales > Dioscoreaceae > Trichopus > Trichopus zeylanicus. The sequence continues at coordinate 1,055,460 of RXID01022204.1, forward strand.
GACTTGTACTACTATATTTCAAAGAACTATCAAATAACTTTACAAAATTCTCCAAAAATAACTTAAGAATTTTACACTCTATCTAAAGTAATGGAACGATGAATATAATGCAATTTAACAATCTCATGGAATACGAGTTAGCTACATAACTAGTATTTGAAGTCTTCTTACAAGAAAGAAAATACACAATCTTAGAGAAACAATCAACTACAACAAAGATTGAATCAATGCCATGTTGAATTCTTGGGAGATCAAGAACAAAATCCATAATCAAATCTTGTCAAATTGTCTTGGGAACAGGCAAAGGCAAAAGGCTAGTATTTTGAACTTGACTCTTAGTTTTTTGATAAATTGGATAATATTGAACGAAATGCCCTATATCTCATTTGAGCTAGGGCCAATAAAATCTCGCTTCCATCAAACTAGTTATTTTGTCATGATCAACATAGCCTTTTAAATCTCTAGTATGCAACTATCAAATTAAGTGTTTACATACAGAAGAGTGAGGGTACATAACTTTGTATTTTTGAAGAGAAATCTCTCCTGAATTAGGAAATCTAAAACAAACTTTTTGTTATTGTAACGCACTCATATGCAGTCAAAATCCTCATTAATAGTATAAGTATCTTTCAAATAATCAAATCTCACCATCTTCAAACTAATCGTAGCTAGTACAAAGGCACGTCGATTTAATGTATCAAGTACTTTATTCTATTGGTTAGACTTATGTTTAATAACAAAAGTGAACTTTTGTAAGATAGTAATCCAATGAGCATGTATCTGATTTATAGTTTTTTGAGAATTAATGAACTTAAAAACCTGATGATCTGTAAATAGAACAAACTTGCATCGAATCGAGTAATGTTCCCAGTGCTTTAAAGCTCAAATAATTGCATAACATTCAAGCTTATAAATAGTCCACTTTTGACAAAATTTATTAACCTTTTCATTAAAAAATTCCAGTAGGCGACTTTCTTGGAATAAGACAGTTCTAATTCCTAGAATTGATGCATCATATTCAACTTCAAATGTTTTCTCAAAATTGGGAAGTGCTAATATGAGTGCACTGTATAATTTTATTTTTATTGATGTAAAATTGTCTTTTTGAGTTTTATTCCATTGGAATTTGTTTTTTTTCAAACAATTAGTGATAGACGTCATGATTGTGTTAAAACCTCCAATAAATTGTCTGTAAAAAGTAGTTAAACCATATAAGCGTTGTACTTTATGTATAGTTTTAGGAGTTGGCTACTCAATTATTTTTACTTTCGCCTCATCAATCTGTATGCCATCTTTTCCTACTATAAATCCAAAGAATAAGAGATGATCAGTCATAAAACTATACTTTTTAAGATTAACATATAGTTTATTAACTTGTAGGGCTAAAAGAATTTCCTTGAGATGCGCTAAATACTCTTCTTCATTTTTACAATAAATAAAGATGTCATCAAAATAAATCATCACAAATTTACCAATAAATGGGTGAAGAACCTGATTCATTAGCCGCATTCAATACTATTACCTATAGACCTTGTACTCAGCCAATATAAGAATGTGATTTGCACCACTGTTGGATGAGAGGTGGGAAAATTATGTCTTTTCAAAATCTAGTTGGACGATAGTAGTTTTTTAGTAGCCAATTTGATTATGAATCAACGAATTTTAAAAGATGCACTCTATGTGGAAGCGCTGTGAGAAATGAGGAATAAGAGAAGGTTTAGCTATAGGAGGGTAGGTTGTTAATGGGTTGGGTTAAACCAGGTTGGTCTACAGCTAGGCTGCTAGAGCTCAACCAATATTGGACCAAGAACTAGTGAGTTGACCCTTTTTGACCTGCCTGCTAGCAGTTGACCTGATCCATATGATCCATTTAAAATCAGATGTATGCAATTGTATATGGTTCAATGACAACATACACAACTACCACTAGCAGTTTTTAATGATCGATATAAAATCAGATGTATGGGATTGTATATGGTTTATACGACAACAGAGAAGTTTATATTTTCCTCCTGTTTTGTAAGAATCTGGACCCATTTTACTATTGTGATCATATAGCATTTACCACTATCTACAAAAGTCATGACATTTTTCATGTCCAAGGAGGCCTTGGAACTCCACTGATCCATTAAAACACCTCTTTGTTATGATCTTAAAAAGGGAACTGAAGCATAATTGTTGTTTCAGTATTATACTGCTCTTTGTACTATCTCCATAAATTAAGCAGTATCTGTATCTTCTCTCTCTTCAACTTCTAATGGTTGATGCAGACAAAGATCAATAATATCATAGAGCTCTGTCCAATAGAAGGCTTACTAGAGTTTAATGCCACTTATTGAAAATAATGAGAATCATAAAGTTGGGTTGACAATGTCTCGAAATCATGTTTCCAAACAGACTCCTAATTAGACCTGAACTGCATAATACCCATCATCAAATTTTAGCAGAAAAGTAAAGCAAAAATTCTTTAGGACTTGAAATTTGCTTTCTGACACGTATGTATTTACTTAATTTTGCTGAGCATTCTGCAAATTTTGGCCTTTTGCCCACAAGCTGCTTGTGTCATGACGGTAAAAAACCTTGGGACTGCAGAAAATCTGAACTTGGAGATTGTGCCTAATGGTAATCCATCAACATTCCATTGCTAAAGGCTTACATGAAAAAAAGTTCTTTATATAGTACCTGTGATTGACTTGTGATTTAACCTTTCGTATATTGCTCTATTCCACCTTAATGTCGCCGAGGTTTGTAATAGATAGATTACTTTCTTGATATTTTGTTACTAAGAAATGAGATTACTAACTGAGATCTCTTGCTCCATTACAGCTGCACATCCTAGAGATCCGCACTATACCTGAAACATTACCTTTTTTTGTAACTCCGAAGGCAGTTGAAGAGAATTCAGCTCTTCTTCAGCAGCTACCACATTGGGCTTCTTGTTCCATAACACAGGCTCTTGAGTTCCTAACTCCCCCGTTCAAGGGCCATCCTCGTGTGATGGCTTATGTTCTTCGAGTCCTCGAGTCTTACCCACCAGAAAGAGTAACCTTTTTCATGCCCCAGCTAGTACAGGCACTACGATATGATGAAGCGGTGAGCTCTCTTTCTTAGAAAGATGTTTGCTTGCTGTATTTTGTCTGGTTATATCATCTGTGTTATCTTGTATAACCAGATATACTAAGCCTTTATCATGTTATCTTAGAGATATCGAGCAATGGTTCTTGTTCTGCAGAAAATTTCTTGAGAAGTTAATATTGTATTTTCATTTTTCAAACTTGATACTTATCTGTCTATCCACCTGTAGAAATTGGTAGAGGGATATTTGCTTGGGGCTGCTCGAAGAAGTAACATATTTGCACACATTTTGATATGGAATCTTCAGGTGCTGTTTCCTGACATCTTAGCATCTATGCGAAGATGGTTTATTGCAAGTAGAATTTATTACTCTTTGGTTATATTCTCTTTATTGATTTAGTTTCATACTTCTGAATTGCAGGGTGAGGAATCTGGTCCGGAATCTGAAAAAGAAGTTGCTGTCAAGGTAAATCACTTTTATGTAACATGTAGATATACAGACCGTGTGCTTTACGGACACATAAACTTGACAGTGTGGAGTGTGGATATATATGATTGAACTTTGAAATTTTTGGACTTCTATATCCATGTATTTGGGTGCTATTATATTGGTATGGTGTAGTTATTTGCTTGTGTCACAATGCTATTGAACAGAAAAAAGGAATCTTTCTGTATAGACATTTCAAAATTACTTTACATTTTGATGTCAAACTAAGATTAAATTGGCATATTGGAGTTCATGTGCTGCTTGTGTAGGTATTGGGATTATATGTTTTATTTTCATTTTTTTTAAATTTTGAACCGGTGTAAGATATTAGATTAGTCTTTTTAACTATTTTCTTTTTTTCCCCGACACTCTTTATATTGTTGAAAATTCCTAGTGGTAGAGCATGCCTTCCTAAAATTGTTATTTATAGAGAAACTAGATGTGAAGTTGAAATAAGAAAGAACATAAGAATAATTTCTTCCTCAATAGAATAATAGGTAGAGGTATAAATATATTAGTAGTGTATAGCTAACTTCTCCTAAAAAGTAAGAAAAAATTATGCTACCTAATATATAGAAGAAAAACAGAAAATAAACATCTCTTAAACACAAGGATTCATATTCGGATTTCTAACACTCCCCTCGAACTAGTAAATAGATCTCCATCATTTCCAGCTTGCTTATAAGGAATTCAAAATCAGGTTTTGGTAGCGCCTTAGCAAGGGGATCAGTCTCTTGAAACTTGGATGAAATATATGAAAGGTTAACGATTCCTTCTTCGACTTTTTCTTTGATAAAATATCTATCAATATCCACATATTTCGTTCGATCGTGATGAACTAGATTATAAGCAATACTAATTGTTGATTTATTGTCACTATAAAGCTTCATAGGATTTGTTCAAAAAATCTTTAAATCTGTTAGTAATCTTTTCAGTCATAATAATTTGCATACATCTTGTGCTAAGGCTTTGAATTCTGCTTCAGTATTACTAGGAGATATAACAGATTACTTCTTACTCCTAGTAATCGGATTTTCCCAAATCTTAGTGTACTAGATTATGGTTGATTTTCTATCTTCAACAAAGCCTGCCCAATTAGTATTTACAAAGCCTTCAACTCTTCTCTGTTTAGTCTTTAAAAATAATAATCCTTTTCCTGGTATTCCTTTGAGATATCTCAAAATATGATTAATTAAATTGAAGTGTTGTTTAGTTGGTAAATGTATAAATTGACTTACAACAGTCATAGTAAAAGCTATGTCCAGTCTTGTATGTGATAATAGATAAGCTTCCCTACCAAACGTTGGTATCTTTTTTGATCAACTTGTAGATGTTCTTGAGTTCCCTTTCTTTTCTAGTTTAACTCTAGAGGTATTTTTGCTAGTTTGCATCTAAGTTTACCAATTTTGGTTAATATATCAAGAGTATACTTCCTTTGTGAAATGTAAATTCGTTTCTTACTCTGCGTAACATCCATGCCAAGGAAATATTATAGGTTATATAGGTCCTTCACTTCAAATTTTACCTTTAAGTAATTCTTCAAATCTGCAATCTCTAGAGTGCCATCTCTTGTTATTATGATATCATCAACGTACATAATTAGAATGAACTTTTTACCATTGTTGGAATGCTTGGTAAATAATGTATGATCAGCTTGCCTTTGGTTGTATCTGAATCCTTTTACAACTAAACTAAATCTTTTGAACCAAATTCTAGGGGTTCGTTTGGTTGGGGGCCAAGGCCAAGGTCAAGGTCAAGACTAGTGCACCACTTTTGTAAACTAATTTTTTTTATCAAAATTAAGACTTCAATAATTTAAAACTCAAAAAACTATTTAATTTTTAATAATAATTTAATTTAATAATAGTATAAAATAATAAATATTAATTTTACAAAAAAAATAATAATTCTAAAACGAACTGATCCTGATGCTGATACCAAAACAAACGGGGCCTAGGTGATTATTTTAATCTATACAACGATTTCTTCAATTTGCACACTTTTTCTTCTTGATCCTTCTTTTCAAAATCAGATGGAATGTTCATGTGGATTTTTCATCAAGTTTTTTATTTAAAAAGACAATGTCCATTTGCTAGAGATAATAATATTTTGATAGAGTTTAACTTAATAATTAGAACAAAAGTTTCTTCATAATCTATCCCAAAAATTTGAGTAAATCCTTGTGCAACTAATATATTTTATACCTCTCAATAGTGCTATCAGACATGTATTTCATAGTAAACACCTATTTGTAGTCAACAACCTTTTTATTAGTAAATAATTCAGATCTTGTATCTTCTTCATAATTTATTCCAAAAGTTTGAGTAAATCTTTATACAACTAATCTAATCTTATATCTCTCAATAGTGCTATCAGACTTGTATTTCATAATAAACATTTATTTGCAATCAACGACCTTCTTATCACTAAAACATTCTTTGAGTAAATTGAGAGGTATACGAAAATTATGATTTTTTGAAGAAAGATGATTTATAGGGTAAGATGTAGTTAAAACAGCTTTTCCCTAAAAAAATTTGGAATATGAGAAGAGAATATTATTAACCTAGCAATTTTTTAAAAATGTTTATTTTTTGGGTTCTGCTAACCTATTTTATTATGGAGTGTATATACATGAGGCTTAGTAAAACATGTCATTATTGGAAAGATATTGTTGAAAATTCTTTGAAAAATATTATCTCCTATTATCAGTACGAAATATTTGGATTAAAACTTGGAAGACATTTTTGATAAATTTATGAAATTGTTGAAAAATTTGAGTAGCTTGAGATTTTTCTTTCATTAAATAGTTGACTCTATTGTGATCATCAATAAATGTTATAAATATTATAAATATTATAATCAACAAAGATTAGGAAAATGAGAAAGAACCTTAGATATCATTGTGAGTAAGATGAAAAGATTTCGAGAATTGATATGAGTGTAAATGATGAGAATTATGAGACTGTTTAGCACATATGCAATGTTCACATTGAAAATCTGCAAAATTTTTATTAACAAAAAGATATGAGTACAAATATTTTAAATAACTGAAGTTAGGATGAACAAAATGTTTATACCAAGAAGGTATATTTTTATTTGATAAAGCAGAAAGAGAACGAGAAATTTCCTAAAAGGTAGAGACGAAGCAACACCCTTAAGATAATAGAGACCATTTCACTCTATCGTCTTAAAAGACAAATCTTGAAATTTATAGAGGAAAAATATGTTATTGCATAATTTAGATCTTTAGAAAGCTAACTGACAATAAATTGTAGGAGAAATTAGGGACATAAAGAATTGAATTTAGAACTACATTAGCAACATAAATAGTTTCACATTTTACTGCTTTGGAAAAATATCCCATCGGCTACTGAAACTTGAGTACCATTGGTATTTGGTTCAAAGGAGGAAAAAATAGAATATGAATCACTCATCTGATCGGAAGTTTCCGTGTCAATTATCCACTTATCCTTGAATAAACTTTGGAATATGAGAGCATAGTAAAAAATACTTCTATTAGCCATTGTAGTTGTTGTAGTAGGGACGATAGTAAGGGTGATAATAGTGGTATTCGATATTCTGGTTGAGTAGAGTTTGCAGTGACTTCATCTGAGAGGCAATAAGTTGAAATTGTTGGACTTTGGTAGCAAGTTCCGTAATAAGATTGGTAGTATGAGTAAAGCGAGAATTAGTCCATTCTCATTAATTACTAAGATGTTGATTGCGAGGTTTTCAATCTGCTGATTTTCCATGGATCCTCTAACATGTGTCATGTGTATGGTATGGGCGGCTATAGTATTCTCATTTCTTGATTTTTTAAAATTTCATTGTTGGTAGAACTCATCCATACAAAATTAGTACTTGTAAGACATTTTTAGGAAGTTACGTCATTTTCTCCACTTATGTGGCACAAAATATGGGCTTCTTGTTCTGATAATAATCTGTTAAAGGAATTGGGTTTCTTTTAAAGCAATTTGAGAATTCCTTTTCAGATTTTATGTATTATTTAAATTGGCCAGTTTTTTGGTTTTGCAAATGCTTGAACTTGTTTCATGCCGATGATGTATATTGTTGTGCATCTCTGAACTGTCTTTTGTCTCAGAGTAATTCTTTCCAGTCAATTCTTCCAATTCTAAGACAAAAAATAATTGATGGGTTCACTCCTGAGGCACGTGATTTGTTTGAGCGGGAGTTTGACTTTTTTGACAAAGTAACATCTATTTCTGGTGTTCTTTTCCCACTACCTAAGGAAGAGCGCAGAGCTGGCATCCGAAGGTAATTCATTGATACCATGGTTTGGTGTTCCTTCTCATATTCTTCTATTCAGCTGCTTCAAATATTGTGAACAGGGAGCTTGAAAAAATTAACTTGAATGGAGACGATCTTTATCTGCCTACTGCTACAAATAAACTTGTTCGGGGTATTCAGTTGGATAGTGGAATTCCCCTACAGTCAGCAGCAAAAGTTCCAATCATGGTTACATTCAATGTGGTTGATAGGGACGGCGACTCTAATAATATACAACCACAAGCTTGCATCTTCAAGGTCTGTTGCTTTTAAATTTAATGAGGTTTGTGTTCTATGTGTGTATCCTTATTGTTGATCTCTGAATGACGCACCTGAATCCTGTATGTGGATGTGAGTGTGTTTGTTAACAATTCATTTTTTCTGCCTTTATTGCTTGTCATGAGCAGCATTTGAATCCTCAAAATTCCCAAGTGAATCGCGATGGTTAGGAAAGTTGTGTTTGGATCAGAGAATAAGAGACTGATTCCATCACTCATACCCTATATAAACATTCCTGTAACGTGGTACTTTGTTGAGCAGCAATAATGCATTGCAATTAATTGATATCAGAAAATTTGGATATTTGTATCTTCATGCTTGACTCCATTTAGAAAACCAAGCACATAATATGTGAACAATGACCTGATCCACTTCATTGTCTTTGATATCTAATGATTCACCATAAAATATAAACATTAAATCCTTTAATAGAAACCTTGTGCTAAGCTGCAAGCAATTTTGATTCACATGTACTTTCCATATTAGCTCAGGGCTTGTCAGTTATATTCTTTTTGTTTCCTTCTTTATTTTAAGATGGGATTTTATGTGGGAATTTTAATGACAAGTAAGCAGGGAAACATCAATATTGATAGACCTCACTATTATCATTTGATGGAAACATTTTAGTAGTTCAGATAATGAAAGGATGAAGGAGAAGAGGGAGGAAGGAATACCTTATGTGTTGCAGCAATAAAATCCTCCCAATGTGCTTGTTGGCAGACTGATTTGCTTATGCGTCATATCATGTGACTAGAAAACAATGAGAACCACAAGTCAAAAAGAAAAATCTCCAAGGTTTGCTGAAGTTCATAATTCTTAAAATTGTTGGACATATTTATGCCTCAGATTACACCTCAAACATTGAATCGCTGTGAACCTAAATTTTCACATGCACAATAATTGTTGAAACAATAAATAGCTAGGGCTGAAAAATACTTGTACGGAATTTAAGATTTAGAAGTATAGTTGCACATTAAAGTACTCTCCTATACTTGAGAAACCCGTGTTCATCACAACCCAATAAAGAAGTTCAAAACCAACTTGGATTTGCAACTAAAAATTGAGAACCAACTTAATGTAAACAAGTCATTAGTAAAGCCTAAGTAGAAGTAAGACTTGTATAGAATTCTTTCCTCTATATAAAAAAGATGGAATCCTAGGGCAATGTATGATGAATTTCTCTCAAAAATAAGAGTTATGTTCCTCTTTTTCTAATTTCAAAAATAATCAAGAAAAATCCCAGTTTCATATCCTTGAGGCTCTCACTATTTTTCACATGGTATTAGAGACTTTAGGAGTATAACTAGCCTGAGAAATGGCAAAGTTGTGAACTCTAGACACTATGTCAAAGCCTAGAGAAGACAACGAGACATATGTAACTCTAGAAGGCAACCTTGGGCTCCAGATAGAGGTTTTGGAAGAGGTGAACCTAGCACATATGGAGGATATTTAGGTAGAGGAAGAGAAAGAAATAGAGCAAACCTCAAATGTATCCATTATGGAAGAACTAATCACATAGTGGACAAATATTGGGTTCTTCATGGCAGTCCTCCAACAGCATATATTACTTGTGTTGTAAGACAATCTGGAGTATTATGAGATTAGAAGTAACTCTGAACAAGTAATTATTCTAAAAATAGTAAAATTGGAGTTGAAGGAAGAAGAATATGAATAAGTGATGCAAATTAGAAAAATATTATTTGCTTTGGCTAATATGGAGATCAAAATATACACACAAGTCCCACTATGAATCATTGATTCAAGAGCCATTGATCACATGTTTGGTAATTCCAAATTTTTTCATTTTCATCCATAATGCCAAAAACCAAGTATGTACTTTTTGTTAGTGGAGAATATGCATTAATGAAAAGTAGGGAAACTATTCAAACTAGGACATTAAATCTTTCTTCTCGAATAGTTTTCCTTGTAAGCTATTTTTAATAAGCCAATTAACAAAATTGAATTATAGTGTAACCTTTTACCTCTTTTACCGTGTTTTTCAAGACATTCAGACAAGAAAGATGATGGATGAAAGTATTGAAAATGAAAGCTTAGACCTTCTAGACCTTGGTGAAAGCAACCCAGAGCTTATATAAATCACGCAAAAGACTTCATTTTGTGACATAATAAACAAATTAAGTCATTTGTCTTTTTTCAAACTTAAAATTATGTTCCTTAGGCTTAAGTTTTAGTCTAAACTCATATATAAAATTTGTGAGCTTGCAAAACACGAGTATATTTTCTACACGTATCAATAGGAGAAGTTAGTAATTATTTCTCTTTATTCATAATGATGTCTGGACAACAACAAGTTCATTTTTAGATAATTTCAAATATTTTGTTAATTTCATTGATGATTTTTCTAAAATGACATGAATCTATTTAATACAAAACAAATATGATGTAAGAGAAATGTTTTAACTGTTTTATAAAGAAGTGGCAAATTAGTTAAATGCCTCGGTTAAGGTTTTAAAAATTGATAATAGAGGGGAATATATTTCTAATGAACTTAAAGGATTATCTTTAAAGTAATGAGATACTATTTCAAATATCTTATTCAATCATACTACAGTAAAATGGTATGATTGAAAGGAAAAACAAATACTTTTTAGAAGTAAGTAGGTCCTTTATGTTTCGAGAAAACTTACCTTTTGAGTTTTGGGGAGATGATGTTCAAGTAGTATGTTTTTTGATAAACCACACATAATCTACTCTACTTTAATATAAAAGTCTATTTTGAATTTTTAGTCTTGAAGATAAAGTATTTTATATGCGCCCCAAAATATTTGGATATATATGCTTTGTCCAAGATCAGAATAAATTTTAACCAAAAGCCATGAAATGTGTTCATTGGATATTCTAGAGTTCATAAAAGTTATAAATACTATGATCCTCCAAAAAACAAGAGATGTATTTTCATGAATATCACATTTTTTTATATATATTCCCTATATTAGTAACAGTAGGAATGATTCTAACTTCTCTTAACAATGAATTTGTACATCATGAAGCACTTCTACATGAGCCTACTTTACCTGCCTCTGTGAGTGATTAGATATCTATAATGCATAAATGTGAGAATGATAAGAAAAATGACATTATTTACAGTAGGAGATAAAAGAAAGGTATAATTTAAAAAGTCAATCAACCAATCATCATTTAAGAAAGTTCAAAGCAATCATAAATATAAGAATATTTAACTGAAAGTTTAGGCACATCCAATGCCCAAGTAAAATATTGTCATCCTATAGTATTAAGAAAAAAGAGAAAAACATGTGTAAAATACCTTGCAAATCATTTTGTTTCATATGAAAAGTTGTTCTCTAACTTTAAATATTTTGTGTTAATCATTTTTGCCATACCTATACTAAAGATAGTGACAAAGGCTCTAAACGAAGCATTGCATTAGAATAAGACCTAGGGGTTAGTATTTTTGTTAGAAGGGAAGAAGCATGTAGAGAGATACAAGTCAAAACTTATGCTAAAGGGTTTCATCCATATCTATGGAATGAATTACTTTGATACTTTCTCACCTGTGGCCAAGTTCAATTTAGGATCATATTATCTCTAGCAGTAAACATGGGCTGCAGTTTTACTCAAATTGATATAAATAATGCATTCCTATATGAAGATCTAAAGGAGGAAATATTCATGATACAACTACCAAGTTTTACTTGTATAGGTGGACAACAATTAATGTGTAAATTAAAGAGTTTTTATATAACCTCAAATAATTACCTAGAGTTTGGTTTGAAAGGTTTAGTACAACTCTAATAAGTCATGAGTTCTAAAAAAGCCAATTAGACTACATAATCGTTATGAAAGAAAAAGAAAGAAGAAGGATCATATTTCTGAGATATGTTGATGTTATAATTATAACAAGTGAGGATTTAGAGGGGATCAAGAAATTGAAAGAATTTTTGAAAACTCAATTTTGAGATAAAAGACTTTGGTAAACTTCATTGCTTATTTGGAAGAAAGGGATACTCATCAATGAGACTGATTCGCTCACAAAAAATACACTTAGGATCTACTGACAAAAACAAGTTTACTTGGTGGAAAGAATACCAATACACAAATGGATCTAAATAAAAAATTATACCCTGATATGAGAGCTGAAATTGATATTGCAGAAAAGTACAGAAGACAAGTTGGAAAGCTCATATATCATACCATAACAATGCCAAACATTACATTTGTTGTGAATAATATTATCCAATTCATGCAAAACCTGAATAAGCCACTCATGGAGGTAAGTGTATAAGATTTTATAGCATTTGAAGGGAGAATTAGGCTTAGGGTTGTGTTACAAGAGACTTAAAAAGATGCACAATGTTACACAAATGCTGATTAGGTAAGTTCAACATTTGACAAAAAGTCAACCTCAGGATTTTTTACCGTTGTTGGAGAAAATTTATTAACATGGAAGAGTAAAAAGTAGAAAGTAGTTTGTAAAATCTAGCGCAGAAGCTAAATGCAAAGCTTCAGTTTTAGGGATATGTAAGATTCTATGACTACACTCATTTACGAAAGAACTTGAATATTCAACAAAAAAACCTATCAAGATCTTTAGTGACAATCAGTTAGCTTTACATATTTTCAACAATATTGTGCATCATGAGAGGACAAAGCATATTGAGCTTATCTTTATTTCATTAGAGTGAAAGTGTTGAAGAAGCAGATGGATCTAAAGTACACTTCAACAGAGATCAGCTAGCTGATGTGCTTTACCAAAACCTTGAGGAAAGAATGCTTAATAAAGAATGTTGTCAAGTTGGGCATGATGGCCATTTATGCACACCCTTGAAGAGGGGTATTGAAACAATAAAGAATCAGGGCTTAGAAATGCTCGTAGGGACTCAAAATTCACAGGTATGGTTGTAAATTGAACTACCTTCCTATAGAAATTCGGGTTCATCATAGCTTAATAAAGAAGTCCAAAATAAACTTATATTTTCAACTAAAAACTAAGAACTAACTTAACTTAAACAGGTCATTAGTAAAGTCCGAGTAAAAATAGGACTTGTATCGGATTTTTTTTCTCTATAGAAAAAGGGTGGAATGCTAGGGCAATGTATGACGAATTTCTCTCAGAAATAAAAGATATGCTTCTTTTTCTCTAATTTCATCATAGGGAAACCCTAATTTCATATACTTGAAACCCTAACTATTTTCACAGTAATAGGTTCTGAAAATTGTCTTATTGAGGTCCCTGAAAAGTGTAGGTTATCCAGACTAGTTGACGGCACAGGTTTGTCAGTCCAAACTTAGAAGCTTTGTCATCCTAGGCTAGTTGAAGGGAGCAAAAAATTGGCGGAATTGTTAGTTTCCATCTACGCCACAAACCACTAAATTAATGAGTGAAAGACAAAGAGCTCAGGATGACTCCTGAGACACTTGGGTCACAATGTTACTATATGTGGACCATTACCATAATCATGCTCATAGTAGATTAAATTTGTACATCTGTTCCAAGGCTGAATGGCAAAGGAGAGAGGGGCTGTATTTGGGAATGGAAGAGGCAGAATAGAGAAAATTACTACCTGATGAAGCAAACAGACTAAAGTTAGAAAGCTACAACTTTGACATTCAACTTACATCTAGAACCTTCTGAATCATGTCTTGAATTGACTTCTGTAACCTCAGCAAATGACCTCCAATCAAACCAGGATCATCCTCATGTTATCATACACATCTCTCAGATGGACTGATTTTTCCCTGTAGGCCGACAGCTCGCATGCCCCGACCAAGTTAATGGTTCATAGCTGTTGTCTATGCTACTATATTGATTATATTAGGGCCAAATCTAAGCTTGATATTTCTGTTTTATGTCTTTATTCTGCTGCTCATAACCAGTGATGGGAAGTCTTTGTGCATTAGCTATATACAAGCTGACTGTTGGCCCGTATACTTGAGCATGTGTCCAAAAGAAAATTTGGTAAAATTCCCCTTTTATGATTATGTTATTGTAATTCATATGTGATGTATTCTCTTTTCTTCAACAGTATACTTGACTATGGCGTTTTGAGAATGTTTGGCAAAAGGATAGCCCTATGATAACCAGGGGATATCCCTATTTTTATTGTTATAAAGTTATCTCTCGGCTATCCTTTTTGCCAAAATACCATAACTGTCCAAAATTTATTGAAGTTAGTATGCATTAAGTATTTATTAGCTATTTAATTGTGGACCAAAATTGAAAAACTTCCACATCCTACTCATAAGTGCAAAAATTGGTTATTGTTTTCTATAGTCCTTGCTAGATGAAAACATGAGCTTGTGTAAACATAATTTGACACATAAGGTAATGATGTGGGCTCCTTGAAAATTTATCTAAGAATGGGATTGTTCACATGCCCGCTGCATATGCTAGATGGTAATTTCTTTCTAGCCTGACTCGCATGTTAGTCTCATGGCATTGAAATTTTATGGTGGAACTTCCTAGGAAAGAAAATCTGTAGCATCGTGTTTAAGCTGTCTCTTGTCAATCTTGTTAGGTTCAGGTTATATCTGATTGCGTTGATCTTGATATGTTTATTGTGTTTTGAAGTTGTTAACTTTAGCATACTATTATTTCTTTACTAATTTTAGCATGCATTTTGTTGAGCAATTTGCTATTATTTTAGCGTACGTCCAAAATATTGATACTAGTGATGTATCTTCCTACATCTCAGGTTGGAGATGATTGTCGGCAAGATGTCCTTGCACTTCAAGTAATTGCACTCCTTAGGGACGTCTATGAAGCAATTGGACTGAATCTTTACCTATTTCCATATGGAGTGTTGCCTACTGGACCTGGGAGAGGAATAATTGAGGTGAATGTTAAGATTTCACATAGACACCAATGATATTGATTGTGATTCAGACAGCAAACAAATGTCAAAATAATCTAGTAGATGTACAACGTCTGTGACAAGGTCCGATATCGAGTTCTGCAAGCAAGCTTGCTGCATTCTAGTTTCCTTAAATGTTGTCCTAACTGCAGCTGTGCAGCTACCTAAGTGGAGGTGCTCATTCGTCTGCAACGGAAAATATTGTTCCTATGTTTAGTCAGGATTGCATATGCAACTATGCACCCACTTGTGTGGCCGCATATTGCTATGGGCCCACCTATGAGGCCACATATGCAGTCAGCATACACATAAATGGTCTTGTTTTTATTTGATTTATGAACACTATTCATCATTACAGGATAAATACTTTTGGATAAGTGTCTAATGCTCAAAAGATGTGTACTCTTGATTGGATAATATAATGGGAAGCACATGTGAAGCACTTCATTGTATTGTCTCAATGGAATCAATATGTATGAGGGCATTTTATCACTCCAATAAACATATTAGTACAGTTCTCTTTTGGGCAACTGAAATTTACCATAAAACCCTAGCTTAAGCTTAAGCAATGTTTGAACCCATTCTCTCTTGCATATAAGAGACTAGTACAACCACGAAATCAATGCTTTAACTGTAACATATTAGTAAAATTTATACTGAGAATTTCAGATATTTTTTGTGTTAATTGTATTTGCAATACGTTTTGTGTTTTTCTTTATTATATATTCTCAATACAAACTTTTTGTATTTGACTTCTTTTATACATGAGTTTAGGTGTTCTTTAATAGAAAATATAACAAACTTGATATGTGCTATGGGTTTTTACTGTCCACATTCCTGGGTAGCATTTTGAAATGCTGATTCTCTTATTTACATTACTGCTTTCATATTTTCAGTTAACACTACATATTTCCTAAGTTGTGTCTCTTCAGGTCGTCCCAAATACAAGGAGCAGAAACCAGATGGGAGAGATTACTGATGGTGGTTTATATGAGATTTTTCAGCAAGATTATGGACCTGTAGGTTCATCTACTTTTGAAAAAGCCCGTGAAAATTTTATGGTCAGCAGTGCTGGTTATGCTGTTGCCAGCCTCTTGCTTCAGCCCAAAGATCGGCATAATGGAAATCTTCTTTTTGACAGGTATGTGTAATCTGATATACTTACTTTTGGGTTAATATGATGAGGATAGTGAGGAACTAATCACTCTTATCACAGTCAGGGAAGGCTTGTCCATATTGATTTTGGTTTCATATTGGAGACGTCACCTGGTGGCAACATGCGGTTTGAAAGTGCACAATTCAAGTTAAGCCATGAGATGACCCAATTGCTTGACCCTTCTGGATCAATGAAAAGTGAAACATGGACTCAGTTTGTGGGGTAAGTTATTCCACATCTTTTTCTATGTTTGCACTTGATTATAAAAGAAATTGTCATTTGCTTATACCTTTATACCTCTGGAACATTTGTTTACATGCAAAACCAAAGATGAATGATAATCAAATCATTCAATTAATGATTGTCCTGTCCCTTTCATGACAGCTTTATGCAAAAAAAGCTTCTATTTTGATTTGAACTGCACCCAGCTATCAGGGGATCATGTGAAATATATTGACTTTCTGAAGTTGTTCTTTTTTTCCATGTTTGAGTTTACTATATTCTATTATGCATGTTATACATGTTCTAAGATCTTGATTCTGGAGATTGTCTGCTTCCACAGCTTGTGTGTGAAAGGCTATCTTGCAGCACGTCGGCATATGCATGGGATCATAACTACAGTACTTCTGATGGTGGACAGTGGGCTCCCTTGTTTTAGCAGGGGAGACCCCATCGGGAATCTCCGGAAGCGCTTCCATCCCGAGATGAATGAGCGTGAGGCAGCTAATTTCATGATAAGAACTTGCATGGATGCATATAACAAGTGGACCACTGCTGGGTATGATTTGATACAGTATCTGCAGCAGGGGATTGAGAAGTAGGATCAGATGGTTTGATGGTGTTCTAGATTCTTACGAGCTTTTATACCCAATTAGATGTGGAAATTCCTGGTTGGGCAGCTCTGAGCACCCTAGAGGATGTTAGGGGGTTAATTCTTTGTGGAATTTGCTTCCCTTTTTCTTTTTCTTATTTTTATGTTTAATTCAGTTAGTTGAACCTTGAATTAAATTAGAGAAACATTGTTTTGCAAGTTTTGCAAATGATTGTAGAAATTAAGACATGATTATGCACAAGTTGCAGCCTTGATCCGGGAAATCTACAATTTATATTGCAATCAGTACTTTCTCAGTGTAGTATTTTTCATGTTGGTGGTGATAAGTGTTGTTCGGTAAACCAAATAATATATTTTCATGTGAATAGATGTAAAATTACTTCGTTAATGGTTTGCTATTGAGAAGTGGGTTTGTTTTCTGTTTGACTTATAACTGTATTACCAGTTCATGCTTTTTGCTTGATCGTCTGTTAGAAAAACTATTTTTGGTTGCATAAATTCAAATGGGGAATACTGATGATTTTGGTTATTCTGGATGAAGAATCTCATTTGATGCTTGTATGCAATTCACATAGAAATTGAAGAAATTGAAAGCCCGTAGAAAATTCTTGGAGTTGGTTCTGATTTTGTATGACAGAATGCAAGGGCGGAAGAAAACTACAGCCAAAGTGTACGATGCAGTCAAGGCATCTCCCCAATTTTGCACAACGAAGAAGAAGAAAGGGCGTACAACTTAATAACTATCAATTTATAAAGATACCTATTCTTCTCATGATATTAATCTGTATACACTCTTTTGAGGGGAAATTCTAGTCTACGGTGACTGACTCAGCCAAGACGTGTTTTCTCGTGTGGCTCGGCTCATTCTGTTGGCTTGTGGCCTAAACGGCTTGTTTTTAGAGCCAGCTCTTTTGGCGCAAGCTACTGAGGTTGGCTTTTTTCCTCTTTGGTATCGTGCGAATCGTACAAACCTTTCTGTCTTTTTATTCTCTTGCTTTTCAGATCTAGGGTTTTTCCTGTCTCTTTCATTACCTTCTTCTTCCTTGCAATTTAGATTTGCCACTAGGCAAGCTATTTCCTCTGCTTAAACCTTACCTCTTTCGCCACCTTCTTCCTATTCCTCGCGGTCTAGATTGGTTGCTGCACAAGCTATCTTCTCTGCTGATGATCCACTACCCTCTTTCTCTTCCTCTCGGTCTAGCTTTGCCGTTGCACAATATGTTGGGATTGGCTTATTCCCCTTTTGTCATTGTGTTACTCGATTGGTTCTTCTTGCCTTTTGTCCTCTTCATTTCTTTATCTATGGTTTTTTTGTGTCCGATTCGATGCCCTCTTTCCCTTCCACTCGGTCTAGATCTACCGCCCTCTTCCTCTTCTTACTGTTAACCCTTCGTCACCTTCTTCCTGTTTTTTGTTGCCGCCATTGCCACGAAGGATGATTTCCTTTAAGCGACCATCGATATCGATGCTTCTCTTACATCAGTGGTTGTCAAACTTGTGGTGTTATTGATTATTTATTAAGTTTAATTTTAAATAAATTTGATCATTTAATTTGAATTAGATATTTTGAAATACAGCTAATGACTCAATTTCACTATTTTATTAGATATTAAGAAGCAATGTGACAGATGTATATAGAGTCAAATTTATTATAAATATATTTAATTGAATATCTTGTCATAAATCAGAATATTCTTTTTGTGTATTGAACATCTAATCTTACCTTTACGTAGTTTGATTAAAGGAGATAGGATTTTTTGAAATTTGGATTTATATTTTGATTAGAGTAATTTTTATTGGATCTGATTATAATTAATGAGGCAATCAGGGGCCACTTTATTAAAAAACAATTTTGGCTCATTCCTTAGGCGGTGGAGGTTTGGATAGGGGTGAGCAAAATTGATAAATTGTACCATATTTATAATTTTTATGATCACAATTGGATTTCAATTCTTAAAAATCTTAGAACCAAAACGACATAGGTTTGGATTGAAAACCAAAATTTTATTTTTATTTAATATTTTAAAACTCAATAATCCATAAAATAATATTTTTTTATGACAATCAACCGTAAGATTAAGCTAGAGTCTAGGACAAAGCCTCTAGCCATGGCCCCTTATTATTTAGCACTTGTGGAGTTGATAGAGCTGAGGAAATAAATCAATGAGTTATTGGATGCACGACTGATCCAACCATCGAAAGCTCATGTGGTGCTCCGGTGTTATTTTAACAGAAACAAGATGGATCCTTGTAGATGTATGTAGACTATCGGGCGCTCAATAAGGTGGCCATCAAGAATAAGTATCTGATGACTAATGTGGCTAACTTGTTCGATCAATTGACGAAGACTATGTACTTCACTAAGTTGGACCTATAGTTAAAGTACTGGTAGGTGAGGATTGCTAAAGGTGATGAGGCTAAGATAGCTTATGTGACAAGGTATAATTTATTTGAGTTTTTGGTCATGCCTTTTGGCTTAACAAATGCCCTAACAACTTTCTGCAATTTGATAAATGATGTGCTGTAGGAGTTCTTGAATTGATTTATGGTGACATATTTAAATGATATTGCCATCTACTTGGAGATATTAGCTGACCATGTCAATCACCCGAGGAAGGTGTTCTCTCAGCTTAGAGAGTGCAAGCTCTTTGTGAAGAAAGAAAAATGTGAGTTTTATTAGAAAGAGATAATATTCCTTGGCTACAAGATGAGCAAGGAACACACTTATATGGATAAAAGAAAGGTCAAGGTGATCCTTGATTGGGTGGCACCTACAAAGGTTTCTGACCTCTATTCTCTTCTTGGTTTATCTAATTACCATCGGCGATTCATTCAAGAGTACTCAAAAAAGGTGAGCCCACTAATTGACTTGCTAAAGAAAGACTAGAAATGAGCATGAGCAGACACATGCCAGGAGGTATTTGACAAGTTGAAGGTAGTAGTATTAATAGAGTTAGTGCTGCAACTATTCAAATTTGAGTTGCCTTTCGAGGTATATATAGATGCTTCTGATTGTGCCCTTGGTGGATTCCTTGTTCAGGAAGGACATCTGGTAACATTTGAGAGCCGCAAGCTCAAGGATGTGGAATAACACTACTCCACACACAAGAAGGAGATGATAGCAATAGTGTACTACCTAGACACTTGGAGGAATTACTTGCTAGGAACAAAGTTCATAGTGATGACAAATAATGTGGCAAACACCTACCTCAAGACCCAAAAGAAACTAACCCCCAAGCAAGCTTGGTGGCAAGAGTTCTTGGCCGAGTTCGATTTCGTGTGGGAGCACAAACTCATGTGGCAAAACCAAGTAATGAATGCACTAAGCAAGAAAGAGATGGATTGCTACGTGGCTACACTTACAACAGTGCAAATAACCCTCCTGGGGAGGGTTAAGGAGCATACCAATGTGGACCCTGTGAATGACAAACTCAAGAAGGAGGTACATGAAAGGTTAGTTAGATGTTATTGATTTGATAATGATCTACTATATGCCAGGGGTAGTAGGCTTTATATGCCCCACACAGGAGGATTGAGGTGTGAGTTGTTAAGAAAAATCATGATCCTCAATGGGTGGAACATCCTTATGTGAAAAGGATAATGAAACTCTTATCCAGATCATATTACTAGCCAAAAATAGGGGACGACATGGAGATGTATGTACATATATGTCTTATGTGCCAAGTTAACAAGACCAAAGGGAAGAAGGGATGAGTTCATTGTTAGTGGTTGTGGACTGATTCTTCAAATATGCAATGTTTATACCTACACCGCATACATACCTAGTGGACATGACAATTGAATTATTCTTCAAACACGTGGTAAAATACTTTGGTATCCCTAGAGATATTGTTAGTGATCAAGATGCAAGATTCATTGACAGGTTTTGTACAACACTCTTCAGCTTGATAAGATTTGAGTTGAAGTTTTTCATACCAAACCTTTTGCAAATTGATGGCTAGATGGAATAGATCAATGCCCTAGTTGAGAAATACTTGAGACATTATGTCATGATTAACAAAAAAATTGGGTAGAGCTGTTAGATACAACTAAGTTCTGCTACAACATTCATCATTATTTAGCAAAGGATATGAGCCATACTGAGCTTGTTATGGGACAACAACCCCTTACATCACTGGAGGGTAGCCTAGTTGAAGAATGAAGGTAATTGCCTTGCAGCCCATTGCTTTGTGAGGGAGAAGCAAGAGCAAATGGGGAAAGCATAGAACAATTTGCATAAGGTAGCGCCCCATATTAAGAAGTATGCTAATATGCATAGACGACCTCTAGAGTTCAAGGTGGAGGACGTGGTGCTGTTAAAACTAACCCTATAGATATGAAAGAAAATCAGTAGCATGATCGTACAATGGACTTGTTCCAAAGTACAATGATCCATTTGAAGTCATGAAGAGAGTGAGAAACGTAGCTTACTAGCTGAAGCTACCTGATAGATTGAAGGTGCATCCCACATTTCATGTAAGTTTCTTAAAATATTTTAATAAGAACTTGTTAAGAGATTGACAACAAGCTAAGAGAGCTCTGCCTGTGATTCAGAGGTAGTTCGATAAGGAGGTTGAAATGATCTTTGATCACTAGACCATGGGACAAAGTAAGAAGAAGGCAGACCAATTAACTTGTGATGTGAAAAGGTGGCACCAAAGTTGATGCCGCATGGGAGCGAGATGTCACTCTATGGTAGTTTGAGAGGCAAATCAAGGAGTACCTAGAGTCATATTTGATGAGGGCATCAGATACATTTAGTGGGGGCAGTTTGTTACCCCTAAAACGAGTGGCAGGTACCACCACAAGAATCACTTTGTAGAATTCATGATCTAGGAGATGGGCAGGATATCTCCAAGGCTGTTGGGTGCAGAGGCAACATATATCATGCAATGTGACATGGGCAGGTAGCTCAAGCACATAACAAACAATAAGGAGCTATAGGAACAGTTGGTGCATACAATATAATTCAGCATATGCACAGTATATACAAGGTGGACATGGACATTTGCATTATTGGGAGCAATTGTAGCACACATGTGGACATGGTGATACCATATGGACTGTAGGGAGGCAGCCAAAGTAATGTGGACATGATGACACCATATGAACTGTAGGAAGACAGCTAAAGTAATGTGGACATGATGACACCCAAATGTCACTTGAATTGTAGGGAGTAGTCGTAGGAGATAGTGAGTAGATTGTTACAAATATGTGGACTAGAAAGCAATTAAGGGTGTTGGTTATACCCACAGATGTATATTTATATCCAACTTGAATTTGGGAGACACACATAGAGATATATAGAGAGAGTTGTGGTGAACTCTCGTGTACCCTTAGCTATTATAGATCCTCTTTATTGTGTGCTTCTCATCCTTCTTCCATAGACATTTATGTGTGAGTTGGCGAACTAAGTGTGGGGTACTTAGTATCATCACAGGACATGAATTTATGTTAAGAATTCAATAGTGTGATAGTACCCAACATGACCCATTATTCCTTAGCATTTGGTTGCACCTTGAACTCAAAACACCCCCCCGCAATATTGAACTCATTACTTTTATTGAATCCACAGAATCCCTATAATATTCACTCTGTCAAATTTGACAACCAAACACACCCTACGTAGAGAAAGAAAAATCTAATTCTTCATATTGAGTTGGCCAGCCAATTTGACAATAATTTATCTAAACATACTATACTAGAGAAGAAGCACATGAAATGATAGCTAAAACTATACAAATATTTTTGAGCTAATTTCTTTAAAGTTTTTCCATCAAATTTTATTAATTTTTTTTAGTCTTCAAATTTTTTTTTCAATTTTTTTCTCCACTATTGAAAGCACCCCTACTCCCCACTCCTATGCTAGTAATAAAATTTGAGTTATTAGCCTCTGACTTGTCACAACACAACTCCACAATAGGTCGTCTTAATTATGTCGTGTTAGTATGACCCATATACATAGGATGTACCTATGCCTTCCTCATAGTGTGTAAGGTGGGCATGACCTACAACATGAATGGGTTGAGCACTGGATGACATGTGGGATGACACGATTTGGCCAATAAAATCCAATCTTAAATTCCCTTCCCCTTTTCCAGGAGTTATGCTCCCTATAACATGTGCCAGTAACTTGGTAGGGAGTAGTTGAATCACTTTATAATTAAAATTAAATTAAAATATGAAAATGTATTAAATTTTATAAAAAAAATTAAAAATGGAAAGACTAGCTACTTAAAAATTAATTGTGATGGACATACTAAAAAAAAAAAACATTTTTTAATTTATCTCTATTTTTCTTATTTTTATACTTATAGAATTTTTTGGTTATTTTTGCCTTTTTTATTTTTTTTATATTTTCAATTTTTTTGAATTATTAAAATAAGTACTCGATTAGGTGGTCTGACACGATACAATCCACAAGCACATGGGTTGTGGGCCATGCTTGGTGCACTCTATGGATAGTGATTAGCACAGTCCATAATAGAAACAACAACACTATAAAATAGGTTTTGCTAGACCGACACGGTGAAATGGGTCGTGCAATCTGGCATGACTCATTTGACACCTTTACCCCCCACCATACATGCTTGCCCACTGGTGAGCATGTCCATGTAGATGTTGAAGTCGGTCAGCTTGGAGAGTTTTCCAAGTGAGTTTGGGATTCGAGTGACAAGGTTGTAGTTCATGAGCCAAAGGATCTATAGCAATAAGAGGTTCTCGAGCTCCGCTAGGATCAGGCTGCAAACGAAAAGAATTGTAGGAGAGATTTAGTTGTTGAAGCGTGAAAATTGAACTAAAATATGACAAAATTGGTCTCATTGAGGAGGTTAATGGTGAGGGAGAGGACATTCAACCAAGGAAAACATGAGAATGCAGGTAGAATCACTCTAGTGAAGTTGTTGGCGACAAGATTAAGATAGGTCAAGACTGAGAGGGAGGAGAGGGAGGAAGGACAAGTGCTGATGTTGAGGAGGTTTTAGTAGAGGTTGAGTTGGGAGAGGACAAAGCAAGGGAGGAGGGAGGAGTTGATAAAGTTGAAAGTGTTGTCCTTTGTCATTTTAATGATGATCAAAATATGTATTTGATGATTTCTTAAACATGTGTAGCTTGCAGTTAAACCAATCTTAAAATGAAGATCAAGCTCGTTCGGAAACCTCAAGTTTGGATAGACATATTAAAAATAAGGTGTGATGATGGATCAACGAACGAAACTTGAAGATTTGAAGATGGTCTAAAGAAAGCTTAAGAGAGCAAGCTCGACTCAACTAGATTTAGATTTTTATTTTATTTAGTCGAGTTAAGGATTTATTTTTGAAATTTATAGTTTAGTTCATTCATTGCATAGAGTTTTGTAGATAGCTCTTAATAAAACTTTACTGACTGAACCGGACATCCATTTTTGAATTGGACATCTGATTGCTATAGTAATACTATAGTAACCTATAGTAGCGTTAAATTATCGGATGTTAGAGATGAGCAAAATTGGTTTATTGTACCGATTTTATATGTTTTATAACCAAAATCGGATTCCGATTCTTAAAACACCGAGAATTGAAACAGTACTACTTTGAGTTAAGAACTAATTTTTCATTTCCAGTTCTGAACCAATTCTAAGCCGGTTCTAAAATCGGTATATTGGATTTTAAATTATTTAATTTAAAATATTTTATTTTACATTAAAATCCTATAAAAATTTAAGTTTAAATACATTAATACATAATTTACCTAAAAATCTTATTTTATAAATTATAATCCTATAAAGATTTAATTTTAAATATATTAATATACATACAATATAAAAAATTATATTTTAAAATTTTATATTATATATAATTATATATATATATTTAATAACCAATATGGTTTTAGTATACCAATTTTTCATAAAATATAGAATCGGAACCAAAATCAGATTTTTGATTCTATCAAAATTAAGAACCGAAATTGTACCAATTTGCCTTGAGAACCGATTTTCCGATATAGTTCTCAACTAGTATAGTTTGATATATTTGTTTTTTTATTTTTTTGCTCACCCCTATCGGATGTTCGATTGACAAGCCGGATATTTGACTAGCAAATTATCTGACAGGATCGAACATCCAATTCATGAACTGGACATTCGGTTCACAGAATTTGCACAATTAACAACTAATTTTTTGACCATTGGAGTGAATCAAACAGTGGAAATTGGCTCTTAACAATTTATTTTGACCCAAGGACTAAATAGGTATAGTTAGATTTCTCTTAACAAATTTTATAACTTCATTTATTATTTAGAGAAGAGATTAAAACCCCCCATGGCTTCTAGCTGAGAAATAATCTAAACCTTCAAATCTCATATTAAATTTTCATTGTCCTTGTTCTCAACTTTTGAGTGATTTTTTAATGAGCTTCAATTATAAAATTATTTTATTTTTTATTTGTAAATACTCCTGAGTGTTAGGAGTGTGAGAGTACAATAATTTCGATTTGGAGTGGATCTTCTTGGTTGGAGAGATCAATTATATGGGAGTGAATTCAACCTAATGGAGTGACGGTAGTAGATTCACTAAAAAAAAGTGATACTTGCAGTTTACAAGTAGATATAATGGCTTGAGTTCATCTTAAAAAATGACATTACTAGTGGAGTAATTTAAGTGCTCAAAAGCGAGACAGGAGTCTTGGAGTAAGTGCAATTGGTCATCGAATTACATAAAAATCAAGGTACACTTTTTTTTATATATATTATTACACTTATGGTTGATTGAGGATTGATTGAAGTTGATTGATAATATAAAAAATAATTTATTTTATTTTAATTTTTACAAAAGATTAATTATCCAATTTTATAAAATTAAAAATAAAAAATTTAATTTAATCAGACCAGTTATTTAATAATTGTAAAATAGTTGTTTGAAATAAAACCAAATGAAAAAAATTTAATCTTTTATATTAAATTAATTAATTAAATTAAATAAGAATAATTTAATTTTTTATATTAATTTAATTAATATTTTAGTTAAAGTGATTTTTTATAAATTCGTAATACAAGGCTAGTATTTTTTGCTCACAATAATAAGTTAGTTAATTTTTGGTAAATTCGTAATAAAACAAATAGTTTTTTGCTAATTTTTTTAAAAAAATTGAATATTATGATTTTATTGGTTGAGACTTGAGATTGTGAAATATAATCTAGCTGTTTTGCACATAAAACGATGGGTAAACTTCCTGTCATTCTGGTTTTGTCTTATGAAAATCTTATATCATTTATTGACTGACTTATAAGAAAGCGTTGAGCTTTAAGCACAATGCTTTGTTTACCTAGTCTCGCCTAATCTTCGCTGAATATAATAACTAGCTATAGCACAGCTTGGGCGTGATTATCTTTTTATCAAAATTTTGTCACTAACAATACCGGACATGGAATCAAAGCTCATCACCAAGAAAACGATAACTTTCCGTCAACTACAGAATTCTAGGGGTGTGCACTATTCGATTTTAACCGAACCGAACCGACCGATCGAAACCGAATAACCAATTCGGTTCGGGTTATTCGGTTCTTGGTTCGGTTTCGGTTTTGAAAAAAAAAAAAAATTCGGTTCGGTTTCGGTTTCTGATTTTCGAAAACCGTAAAAACCGAACCGAACCGAATTATATATATACCTATATACTGCGGTTTTGGTTTTGCTTTAATCGGTTTTGAGCTATTTGGTTCGCTGTTCTCTTCCTCTCCAAATTAAACCGAATTTTCCCTTCTTTTAATCTCATTCCCTTCTCTTAATCCCATTTCCCTCTGCTTCACCGACGACGACGACGACGACGACGACGACCGTTTCACCGTCGGAGTTTTCTGGGTTCCCACCTCCTTCCTTGACGACGACGACGACGACGACCTTTTCCGAGAGAGCGAATCGGAGATAAAAGGAACCAGGCAGGGATGTGCTAGGGTTCCTTTCGCTGGTGAGATCCGGAACGGTTTGGGTCCAGATCACCCACTTCCGCCACCGGGTCATCTTCTTCAGCTCTTCCAGCAGTACCTCCGCATCCCCACTGCCCACTCGGACCTCGACTACACCGCCGCCGCCTCCTTCCTCTCCTCCCTCGGCCGCTCCATCGGCCTTCAGGTGGGCTTGGGCTTGAGCGTGGGCTTGGGCGTGGGCTTGGTCTTGGGCTTGAGTTTTGCAAAATATTCGGTTCTAATTCAGTTATAACCGAACTGAACCGAAATTATTTCGGTTCGGTTTTATTACTGTTCGGTTCAGTTCGGTTCTGATTTTTGAAAATTTCGGAAATTTCGGTTCAACCAATTCGGTTCGATTCGGTTCGGTTTTAACCGAATCCACACCCCTACAGAATTCCACCGAGCACTCGAGAACTGTAGCTACGCACCCACGAGCGACTCAATTGCCCGCAAGTCAACCTCTGCGAATCCAAGCAACAAAAGCCCAACCCCGGACCAAATCAGGTGCATCCACCGCCATCATCAACAATGCCACAGTGGACCTGTCTCTCTTCGGCTTCTCACTGCTCGATCATGCCACACTCAAAGCTCCAAATCTTCAAACTTGCTTTAGCTTTCTTCGCTCTTTCTTTTGCTCTTTCTGCCTCCGGCGACCTGCGCCAACGCCTCTCCGGTCATCTTCCTCCGCCGCCGCCAACCTCTTCTCCACCGGCGAGTCAACAGTTTGTGTTCTTTTCCATCATTATTTCAAAAACAGTTCACACTGCCTTGAAGAGATTTGACGGATCTTGTGATTGCAGGAAGGAAGCAATGGAGGGCGGCAACAGTAGCATAAATGGGTGGAAGTTGGTGCAGGAAGAGTTTACTTTCGCTGCTGGCAGCGTGCCTTTCAACAACTGTCATGCTTCCACCATTGTTGAGGTCTTCAAACTGGGTTTTTTCTTATCGGAAAGAAACTTGGTTTTGTCGATTTTTTATTTTTGTTTTTTGTTTGGTTTAGGTTGAGAGGAATCATTTCCTGGTTGCTTACTTTGGGGGTTCTGTGGAGAGGGCTCCTGATGTGAAGATCTGGTTACAGAGGTACAAGGTACTGTAGAAATATTATTTTTTTGATCTAATTGGAAAGCAGTGATTTATAGGAATGTGGACTCAAAATTGTGATTTTTGCAGCATGGAAAATGGAACGATCCAGTCATAGCTGACGAAGAAGAGGATGTACCAATGTGGAATCCAGTTCTGTTCAAGTTACCTTCAAAGGAATTGCTTCTCTTCTACAAAATTGGCTTGGATTTCCAAAGGTGACAACTTTCCCTTTCTTTGAACTATGTTCCTTTCATTTAGGACAGTATGAGTATAGTCCTATAGATCACTTATCACAAGCCTACTCACCGATTGGAATCAAACTACAGATGGAGCGGTTTCGTGAAACGATCATTCAATGGGGGAAAAACATGGCTTGAGAGGGAACAACTTCCACCAGGAATACTTGGTCCTATCAAGAACAAGGCATGTTGCAAACAAGAACTGAATTTTGAGTATCGAACATATGAATCCGTTGTTTCAATTGTAGTGTTTGTTTGTAGCCAATCTTGCTGGAAGACGGCCGCCTTCTTTGCGGGTCTTCAGTAGAGAGCTGGAACTCTTGGGGATCATGGATGGAGGTAGTATTAGTGTGTTACATACACCTTTTGTTGGGGAATTCAGATGCATTGATTTTATATTGAATTCTTTGTTGCAGATAACATCAGACAATGGGTATACATGGAAAAAGTATGGGCCAATATATGTGAAAGATGAGCCTCTAAGTGTGATCCAACCGGTACCTTATGTTACAGCAAATGGTACGCTGCGAGTCTTGTTGCGGTCATTTCAGACTGTTGGGAAGATTTGCATGTCGGAATCTCGGGATGGAGGTGTTTCTTGGAGCTATGCAACACCTACAGAGTTACCAAACCCAAATTCAGGTGCAATATCTATGAGCAGATTTTGCTCATCAGATGTTTTTGTCTCTGAGATTGGGGTTGTTTGTGCAGGCATTGATGGCGTTAAGCTTAAGGACGGACGCCTTGTGCTCGCTTATAACACAGATTCGCGAGGTGTGCTCAAGGTGGCGAGTTCAGAGGACGATGGTGATTCTTGGAAGGAGGTGATGAAATTGGAGGAAAACCTAAAGAAGGAGTTCTCGTACCCTGCTGTGATCCAAACAATGGATGAGTTAGTTCACATTACTTACACATATAACAGGACTCAAATTAAGGTATGTGTTGTAGGTGTTCTATTTTTTGATCTTGAGCTGGAATAAGAATCTGATCAGTAAAAAAATTGCATCAATTAAAATGCAGCATGTGGTTCTTGAACCTAGCAAGCTAGCAAGGCCATGATTTGAGGAGATTTTTCTTCTGGAGACAGGTTTTTCTGTTATGTCCCTCATAAATGATGGATCTTTTTGACAATGTGTAGCTAATTCTTTGGAACCATGAACTGGATGTGGTTAGTGCTAATGTAAATCTCATAGAGATTGAACAAATCCTCTGTGGACTGCTAAAGATTCGTCTAATAATAAACTATCAGATTTTCTCCATTGGCAAGGACTGAACAGTCGATGCAAGGTGATGTTCTTTATTTATGTGCATTTTTTTGGATGGGTATTGACGTGGAAACAAGGAAAATTTCCAAACCGAGAAGGTCGGCCGCTACTAAACCCAAGGACCAATCTGCTTCATGCATAAAAATGTATTCTGTAGAGTTATCCGGAAATTAGAAAAAACATTTAATTATTTCTATTTTATTTCAATTTTAGGATCTCTATTACTATGGACATTTTACTACCTATAGATACAAAATTAAAGTTTTAAATTTCAATTTTAGGGTTGATTTCAACCTCCACTAAAATTGATATATTTCGATTTATTTTGATAAAGTCAATTTATTTCAGTCTTGATCAAATTATTTTTTAAAATTTTTAACTAAAATTTGACTTTAAATTTTAAAATATTTTAAAAAATTATATATATTAACAATTAGACTTGAGTGGGTTATAGCATAAATATAATATATAAATATTATATTATATTTTAAAGATCCGAAACTAACTCTTTACGGTGAAAACGTTTCATTGAGTCCAAAATTAAAACGTTTTGATCAAAATTGAGACATTTTGATCAAAACTCACTATAAAAAATAAGAATATTATCAGCAATTTCTTTCTGATTATTAAGAAAGTATCTACACTTTGCACTATTTATTTGACAGCTAATAAAATATCGGTAATTATCAGTTTTTATTCGGCGTTTTAAAATAGAGGTCGACGATTGTTAATGTCTTACAAGAAATGCCGCTAATAGTCTAACTATTGTCGGTGTTTGTTAGAAAATGCCTGCAATGACCGGCATTTTCTTATAAAAGGCTGCAATTACCGGCTTCATTTATACCCCATATGAAACCCTAGCCGTCCCACCTTCGCGTGTGCCCTGTCCCAGACCCCGACCTCGCGCCTGCTCCGGCGCGCCGCCCCCCACCCCCACCCCGACTGCTACCGTGCGTTGGGCCACCCCCGACCACACTTGCTCCCGAGCGCTACACCCCTCCGATCGCACCTGCTCCCGCAGATAACAATTTATTTCTCAACTGTAAATATGGTGCAACTCTCGGTTTCAATCATCCTGACAGAAGTAGTACGCTATCTATATTTGTTGAAACTGATTTTACTAGTAGTGCTTTGCGTAAAACGCAGCAGTCCACTCCAAATCTTTTGCTTGACAGTTCTACATGCATTTGTTTCAGCAGTTAATCCTTCAGTTGCGGTCGCGGTTGGGCAAGCGATGATTCCCGCTTTTGGAAGCAATCTGCCTATTGGAGGCTTAAATCCAGTGGCTAGCCTTATCCCAAATATTGATCCACACTTGTGCCAAACATCAGTACATGCTGTTAACTAAACGTGGGCTACTATAAATCCTCAAAGGCTTGGAGAGATAGAATGTGATGCTCGTCTTCTTTTCCCTATCCTTTTACTTTATTGCATGCTTGGTTTGTTTTTTGGAACGAGAATCATCTTATACTCTATGGTTCTTATGGTTCTTAAGAACCAAAGTGGTACATCTCTATTTGTGTGAGGCAGTGCTTAAAATCCTAGTATGCTTGTGTTGAAATGTGTACTAGCAATGGCTATTTGTCTGTTTTAGTTTTTGTCGCATCAAAACTTCTTCTGCTGCTGTTATACTAGGGAACAAAATAAAATCTCGAGTAGTTCAATTTGAAAGCTTTTCACCTTGTTCATTTTAGTTTGTTTGTCAAAATCACACTCCCGTCTTGCATTCTTATGTGCTTTTTCAATGTGAAATTCAAGGGGGAAACTAATTTAATTCAGCTTTATGACATGCATGCATTTGAAAATGCAGCTCTACATGAATACAGGGCAATACAAATTTGGAGACAGATGCAAATTCCACCATCCCATTGACCGATCATTACCATGATCAGCTGCAAGACAGGCAGATCAGTAGAGTGTCAAGCTTGCAGACGGTATGAAATGAGTGTCCGAGCTGTAATATGTTTGCTACTGAAAAAACTATACCCTAGATGTACGAATTTTACGTACTTATTTTTCATCTTGCAGTTGTTGACTATAAAATCTAAATGTCGATGGAGCAATAAATTTTTCAACATTCTATTAAAGATTTTGAAGGGCATATTTCACAAGATTATTTCATTTTCATATTCTTATTGTGAGGTTTGAAACATTGTAAAAGACCTAGGCTTTAGGTACAGAAAGATTTATGTTTCGTCTAATCATTATGTGCTTTACAAGAATAATAATGAGTCATATTCATACTGCAAGTTTTGTAAATCACCACGATACAAGCAATGGGAAGTGATGCTAATGCTGATAGTTAAAAAGTGCGGAATATACCAATGAAAGTGGTTAGGTACTTTTTTTTAAAACCAAAATTATAGTGACTTTTTATGTTAGAAAAAACTTCACCACACATGAGATGGTATGCTAAGGGTTGAGTAGCAAATGGATTAGTTCGATATCCAACGAATATCATGACTTGGAAGGATTTTGATAATAAGTATTCTAACTTTGTAATAAATTATTGTAATATACAACTGAGGTTAGTTTCAGATAGGTTCAATTCCTTCAAAACAATGAACATATCATACAACACATAACTTGTTATTCTAATTTCCTATAACTTACCTCCTGATTATATATGAAGCAATCGTCATTTATCCTATCCATATTTATTGAAGAATTGGAGGGGCTTGAAAGTGACATAAATGTATATTTACAACTTTTGATATAAGAATTGAAAGAACTATGAGAACCATGTGTATCAACTATGATGTTAGTAGAAAAAAGATATTTTATATGATTGTAGCACTGATATGGACTATTAGTGATTTTCCTGTATATACATATCTGTTTGATTATATGACTAGAGAAGAGAAGGCTTGTCTAGTCTGTGCCAAGAATACACACTCTTGTTGGTTGAAACATGATTCTACGTTTTACTATATGTGTCATCAATACTTTTTACCAATAGATCATAAGTTTTAGTAAGATAAGTCATCATTTGATGAGACATATAAGGAAGGTCTTCCTCCCTTTAGACAATCCAGAGAGGATATACTGAAGGAGACAATTGATGTGGTTAATTACTTGGGAACTAAAAAAAGGAGAAAGATAAGAGGAGTTATAGGTGATACGGTGAGGTGTAAAAATAATTGGAAAATGTAGGTGTATTCTTTGACTTGTTGTACAGAAGCACATTGCAAATTTGACATAATCTTGATATCATATATATTAAGAAAAATTTTCTCGATAATATGCTGTGGATATTGTTGGAAACGTCAAAGTCAAAAGACAATTCAAATGTATGACTAGATCTAAAGACTATTAGCATAAGAAAAAATCTCTATCCACAAAAGGATGTAACAAAACTTACTTGCCCTTCACTTTATTTACCATGCAAACAAGAGAATGATATATTTCTCAGTTTTCTGAAAAATGTCAAAGTACCTAATGATTATATATCAAATATTTTAAGATGTGTGAATTTGGATGATCGGATAGTATTTGATTTGAAAGTTATGATTGTTATATACTTATGAAATAATTATTATCAATTATAGTTAAGACTTATCTTTTGAAAACTATAGTCAAGATACTTATTGAAATCAGTAGTATCTTCAAATAACTGTATGTGAAAGATCAACTACATTTTGACTTTGATGGGTTGCAACAAAAGATTGCCATTACTTTATGCCATCTTGAATAATTTTTTGCATCTTTATTTTTTGATGTTATGAAACATTTGCCTGTATGTTTGACGGATGAGGTGACAATAATTAGCCTTATGCAATATCACTTTATGTATCCAATAGAACAGTGATCTTTGATAACTCTATAAATACATTGAATATTAAATGGCAATATATATCTACTCATGATCTAACGTATATTATTATATACATTAGGTATTTTTTGAAACTCGAATTATGTTCAAAATGAGGCTTATTTGGAAGGATTAATAGTAGAAAAATATTTAGCTGAAGAATGTATGACATTTTGCATAATATATCTAAATGAGTTTTAGACCAACTTTTATTTATATTTTCAAAATCACGAGGGTAAGTCTAAATTTACAGTTGGACGACCAATAGGGTCTTTGCATGAGTTTCATTATCTACATAAAGTTACATGGATCTAAGCATATCATTATGTGCTTCTTGATTTTGACATGGTTAAAATATATCGCGAGTAATTAATAATTTGTGACTACTCATCATAAGATTTCTAGTCTTACTTAATCGACATATACTTATATTTTGTTGATGTTATAGGGTATGCCTGTAGGCAATAAAGGTGGATCAACGATGTAAATTGTGGAAATTTGAAAGAAACAAAATTCACAATGAACTATTCCCTAGATGGTTTAGGGATCATGTAAGCATATATCACGTATTAATTTTTTACGGGTTCAGTGTTACAATATATCAAAATAAGCAATTATTGGTATTTCTAGGTTGTCAATTTAGAAAAAAATAGTGGTGCAATATATGTACCGAATGAGATCTCTTTGTTAGTTGATAGACCAAACAAGTAAATAAGTAGATATTCAAAATATCTCATTAATGAATTCAGATTTCACACAAAAAGTCACCAGATGAATCAATAGAAGCAACAGAGTGGCATTGTCCTAAAAGCAATAATGAGAAGATTCTCAAATCGACAAGATATACACCCCACGTCTGAAGATGTTAAATTTTATGGGATCATAACTAACATTATTGAGCTTTGGTACAACAACAAACTTAAATATGTGTTATTTAGGTGTGATTGGGTGGATAATAAGGTCGATATGAAAACAGATGAGTTTGGTTTTAAATTGGTGAATTTTAACCCTTGATATATAAGTACAATTGGCATTCCAATGAGCCGTATATTTAGATTCACCAAACTCATCAGGTATTTTATATGCAAGATTCAGTATA
This sequence comes from Trichopus zeylanicus subsp. travancoricus, assembly GCA_005019695.1. Lineage (NCBI taxonomy): Eukaryota > Viridiplantae > Streptophyta > Magnoliopsida > Dioscoreales > Dioscoreaceae > Trichopus > Trichopus zeylanicus. The sequence goes on from RXID01022204.1 coordinate 1,089,849, forward strand.
ACACGAATGACATATAGTTGTGGAGATGACTCCTAGAGAGTATGTTAATACATTGGATGAGGATTCAGTTGTTGCAAATAATGAAGACTCAATGACAGAACCATATAGTACTCAACAACTTGAGGAATGTGATATCAATATAAGGGTGGATATCGAAGGTCTACTTATTGATATTCCTTTTTTTGATTCAGTGCGATTGTGTACAAAAAAAAGTGAAGAAAATAAATTTATTAGTGATGGATACGAAATGAATGAAGAGGACAACTCCTTTGGAGATAGTAATAATGATAATTTTATGTCTGATGAAAATGAGCTGTAATGCGAGGGTTAGTAAAATTTCTTATGTTTCTATATTAATATCTAAATATCATGCTGTATTGATCATGTTGTATTTTAATATATTAAATATTTTTTTTGTACTGATTTACATGTTAAAATAGTTTGCCAAGGAGACATATTGGGACTATTCAAGCTGCTCTTGATAATATGAAAATGGAGAAAATAGTGTTAGAAACTTAGTTCTCATCAGGTGGTGATTCAAACTTAGATTCTAGTGGAGATAACATGCCTTCCTTACACCATGGAGTTGAGAACTAGGAGATAGACCATGGAGTGGAGAACCATGGAGAAGGTTTGAACATTTATTCTTCCATTAAATTCAAATCCATTGAGTGCTATATATTTATATTTATGCATATTGCTTTTTCAGATTCAAGTGTCACAACTTCTATTAAATGATGCCAGCCTAGCAAGCCTCTTGGTGTTTAGGGCACAGAGGGACATAAGCTAAAATTGACTAGCAACTAATATGGCCAAATCATCAGTCCTAATTAGGTAAAACTCATTACTCAGTTAGGTATCATGGTGAAGGATAGTAACAAATTGTCATTGACTTATACTGAATGATGAGCAATGATAGAATAAAACAAATAGAGGATTTAGTAAGATATCAAAATAAAATTTATACCATGGCACAAATTTCTTCTATTTGTTTGTTTGTATATATATATATTAATAAATTAATATTTCACTTTACAGACAAATACAAATTTAAAGGATGATTACAAGAAGTCCATAATACAATTGTTGGGTAAGAGATGACGAAATTGAAAAGTGAATATGAAGATGATGTATTTCACACTATTCAAGAATCAACCGAAATAACTTGTTCTGTCTTGCCCGTTGTCTAGGGTTGAGTTGGACTAATAGCTCCTTCTAGTGACATATTAGTAGAGTTCTAATGTTCGGGTATCTATTGTCTTTTTACGTTTTATTTTTTTAAATATCATATGAATTAGCCTATTAAGGCAAGTACGATATTTTTATTTTTAAGGCAAAAAGTGGAGAAAATAGAAGATCTCAAAAAAAAATAAAAAGATAAGTTATTCTCTAGGTTGCAAGAGTTACATTAATCTGAGAGTCGAGGTATATTGATTATTGTATATGAAATTCATATACAATATTATATATTTTTATATATAATATACTATCCAGTTTGTCTCCTATTATACTTTTTATAGTTGGAGGAGCAATTTGGTTTTAAGGCATCAAGTCTTGAGGTATTTTTGACTTCTCAAATAAAAAAGATGGACAACTGATTGACAGGAAATCCACAAAAGCAATAGTGAGAATATTTATATAATGTATTTTCCTATTTTATGCATGACTTATTTTTCTTCATCTTTGGATGTCTATAGACCCAAATTGAATAAATGCGATAAGTGCTATTGGAGGATCCTCAATCAGATACTGCAGTTTAAAATGAGATTCATGTCAAAATATTTGTTTGTGAGAGACATGGTCAACTATGCACTTTTGGATTGGGATCCCCATCTACATAAGTATCTGAGAGTATCTCCGGGGGAGTTATGGTGGATGTCATTATACAGATGCTGAAGTAGATATGCTTGTAAATGCATGGGTACAAGAACAAGTAGATGCATGTGTTGGTTCTCTTCAGGAGACTACAGTTAGGCTGCGAATACTTTTGTGACCTTAGAGACTCATCTTGACGGTAGACACATTATTGACTCCATGGTATTTATTATTATTCAACTTAACTTATTTCTTTATTATATATTATTATTTCACATGATATAACATATGTACAAAAATATACAAGTTCCGAATATAGCAAACTAATATGAAACTAATAAGGGATTTGGTACATGGGTGAGCTCTAGACAAGATCCATCTACTTTTTGGTTACCTCATGAGGTAATCATCCAAACCTATATTGCAATATATGCTTTTATCTCATACATTACAAATATTACTTGTTCTTACAGGGAGATCAAAGTCAGTCCAAGATCCACAGTTATATATGAAAGAGTTAGATATATATGCTACTATCAAGATTATTCATCAAATTTATGCTTTACATATATGTTATTTTATGAAGACTCTATATGAACTTTATCAGTAACATCTAACTTTCGGACTTATTATGTTAATGTAATATGTATGTTAAGATTTCAGTTTTAAATATTTTGTATCTTTGAGCATATTAACAGGATTTGTTAGATTTAGGATATCTAATAAAAAATTTAAAATATTACAGCATTATATCAGGATTTTTCTGGTGCTTTTATAGGAAACGCTTGAAATTTCTCAAATGTTTCCTGATACTTTTGAGGGAAATGCTAGGAAAGATCCCAATGGTTTTCATTGAAATGCCAAGAAAGTTTTCAACGTTTTATAGAGAAACGTTGGAATTTTCCCAGGTGTTTTAATAATAAAATGTTAGGAAAATATTTTTTTGTTGGCTTTTTTCAAACGCTGCATAAAACATCGAAAATTTTTTTCCATATTAAAAAATATCGAGAATTTTTACGACTATATTATTATTGGTATTTAATTAACGATGGGAGAAAATATCGATAATATTTTATTGGCATTTTTTGACTATTAAGGATTTTTTTTGCTTTCTTGTAGTGACTTAAAATCTTATACAGAATCACAATCCGAAACAAGGGCTTATCGCCCATCAGCCACAGCTTAAGGTTCAGAAAGCACCTCAAGATTATTGAGGCATCGAGTTCCAAACCCATTTTTCACATTTTCTACTAGAAAAAACAAATTCTTTTCCCCATACTGAGGCATTGAGTTCCAAACCTCATTACCCAAAGTTTTTTTTTCCAATGTAGTCCATTTGGATTTTTTGCTTATTTTTTAGTTTATATTTTGAAAATTTCTTCCTTTTCACTCTCTTAGGCTCACGTGTTGATGCCAAAAAAAAAATAAGAAAAAATAAAAAATGGATCAGGCCAGCTCGAGCATTAAATTTTACATGGGTAAAAAAAAATTAAAAGCTTAAACTAAAAAACATGTTTCAAAAAAACAAATATTACGAATGCTTTCTACATAGTTTTATAAAGCATCATAAAAAATAACATAAAAAAAATTATCAGTGCAAAAGGTGTCGTCAATACAAGTATCGATATACAATATTAATGGTATTTTTTCAACTATCGTAATATTATTTTTTAAGATTTTAGGGTTTACATTAGCTTGATTTACACAAATATGATAGAAATATTTAAACCATTAATAAAATACAATCACATTTGTATTTATATTTGATGTGGCAAAAAGTAATGGTGAACTAAAACCTAATTCTAGAATAAATTGAAAGGTGGCTTGGATCGAAACCAAAGTCACCAATCTCACTATTGCATATAAGTCCAACAACACTTCGAAGGACTAAATCTTATAACTCAGTAGCTCCATGGTCTGTTTACCAAAAGATGAGCCCCACAGTTTGGTCACTAGAATTGGCTCCACAATTCGTCCATTAGAAGAGGAGTTCTATAGTTCGACCACCAGAGGACAAACTCCACAACTCATCTATTACAAGATGAGCTCCATAACTCATCCATAAGAAGATGAGTTTCACAATTTGTCTACGAGAAGGTGGGGTTCATAGTCTGTCTATCAGAAGATGTGTTTTATAGCTAGGCCACCAGGATGGGGGCTATTAGAGGATAAACTCTATAACTTGTGACACATACATTGGCTGTTTGTAGACTTTTTATGCTTCATCTGTCCCTATGAAAATAGTCTCAACGGTGCCCTTAGAAGACAAACACTTGTGTCACCTGTGTTGCCTACACCACCAACTCCCTTCGATGCCTAGACCGATTGCTTCCCCTCCTCCATTTCTCACTACATGATAAAGTCTCACCGAATCGTGGTATGAAAAGTTAAGTAGAATTTCCAATTTGTCCTTGACTAACTCATGTGTAAATATGATAAAGTTATTCGAAAAGACTAAATTAAGCTACTTAACAAGCCCAATATAATAAGGTCAAGGACATTTAGATAAGAGTTCAAGATTCCTTCTCCTTTCTACACAAGTTCAATTTATACACACCATTACAAGAGAAAAACTTTCGCTCCCTTGAGAATGAAGGGGACTATCATAGAATGGTACACTGATTTGAGTGTTGGAGTATCCTTCTCTAGTTACAACTGAATGAACAACTTTTTCTTTTTGTACATATTGAAATCAGTTGGAAAGAATCTAGAAGAGTTTGCGAATTCTGACCCAAAGTTGGATATATCGTAATAGTATTAAATTAAAATAACAACCCATAATTTTGATAAGGAACATAAATAACCACTAAATATGAAATATATACATTATAAGTCAAAGAAGCTAAATATATTCAAGCTCCTTTGTCAGCCAAACCTTCAAGAAACTAGTTGTTCTCGAATCTCTTAAGTCATTACTGCAGAAACATGTTTCTATGAAAATTACAATGCTAAAGCAAGTTATGGACCATCACAGTTCTAATTTCTCCATTTTAAATTTTTTTTCACTAAGTCTAAAGTTCACAGACTAATTCTTGCCCTTACTATTAGTATTAGTAACAAGTATAGATAATATTCATAATAGTTGTATGGAATTGGTATTTCTAAACAAATTGTGCCATCATTACGAACAAACATTTTTCTACCAAATAAATAATAACTATTTTGAAAGTTTGATTAGATTTTCTCATTTCAAGAAGATACGTGCATGTGTGCATGTGTCGTGGACTAGTCTCTTTAAAAATAAAATAAAAATACATAGACTTCCAAGCAATTTGAGCGAGATTTTGAAGGATGAATGCATAAGCAACCCAATGATAAATGGGTGGTTTACATATTAACTTATGGTAAACATACAAATTTATGTATAATTTTTATAACATTTTAAATTATATATAACCTTTTGAGTTATAAATTATGTCGTGTATTCATCATTTAGTTAGATTTTTCTATTAAAAAATGTCATTATAGATCACATAAAAAAGTCGGTCTCGAATTCGACTGTCTAAATAATAGAGTTCAGTCATCGAAATTTAATAAATGAAAATAGAAATTATGATAATCTAACCTCCAGCTTTATTGTAGCGCATCCCCTACCTATTTTTCCAATATCAACGATGTTAGAATCCTTCACCCCATACACTAGTCATCGCCATCTCCAACGAATTTTGCCTTACCATCACCTTAGGCTTCTAACAAAACCCATTCATCATCATTTGTCTCGATGCCTCATGAGCCACCTATGACCTTACACACCAACCTCACCTTCTTTTCATCGCCTTGCCCTATTGTTTTTGCCTTTACATCCGAATTAATGGCCAATCCTCCAATCTTGACCTTGTTCTTTTTCTCCTTTTTTACTGTATACTTCGGTTCAATCTCTTCTTCAATTGCTTCATCTTTCTTTTCCTCATTTATGTTGCCTCTTGCTCAGGCCCTTCCTCTCCTGACATTGTTTCTACCATTCATAACCTCATGGTTTGGCATGGTCTCAAAAAAATCTACATGTCACCATCTCTCTCTTATATGTCTATGCATACAAAATTTTGATGAAATGGTATTTGACAAAATGATTGTGGAAGGAGAGTTGTAAAAAAGGGAGGGAAAGGAGAGAGTGGATAAAAAAAAGTAGATGATCTATGGACACCAGAAAAAAAAGGAGAGAAGAATTTGACTTTTTGAACTAAGAAGTTTGATTGTCCAAATTTAATTGGTTAAAAGTTAATCAAAATGGATGATTTATTTACAATGTTGATGAAAATTCAAAAGTTATATATAATTTTTAAATTTTTGATAAATTATATATAATTATGTAAGTTTACAATGACGTATATGTTAATCACTCAAAATAAAAATAGTTTTAGCAAAAGAATCCAAAAGTGAAAAAGGAAAAAAAATCCCATAATAGTTGGTTGGCATATATTTAATTCAAAAAATATTGGACCTGATTGAGGGCTTTTTACCTATAAATTCTCAATATTTGTTTTATTTATCATAAACTCACTGTGATTTCAGTATTTACCTACACCCTTTACTTTTGAAATTTTTTACCTATAACTCCTAATTGTTATTTGATCAAATTTTTTTTCAAAAATTTTACTTTTACCATCTATAATTTTACAACTAAATTTCTTAAAAATTTATTATTTATTTTGTATATAATTTTTTTAAAAGAGTTGTTATAACTCCATCTTCAACCATCATCTCCATTTGCTCCAGGCCCTTGACTGCAATCCTACACTTGTGACCAGCCGCCAACCCCTGTGCCGCCGTGCCCCTGCGCTGCTGCACCCCCGCGATGTTATACCCCCGTGTAGCCCTATGCCTACGGCCCCTCGCGCCTGCATAGACCAACACCTGCACTATAAGTTAGAATTGAAGAGACCAACATTATCTAGGTTCCTCCTCTCCAACTCTATCTTAAGTGAATGAAATAAATTAAAAAAATCTTTTCTGTTACTATATGCTTGTAGTAGAGCTTTTCTTAGTGGATATAAGCCTATATTAGGGGTTGATGGATACTTCCTGAAAGGTAAGTATAAAGGCACATTACTCTCAGGTTGTGGAATTAATGGGAAGAATAACCTAATTTCAGTTGCATATGTAATTACAGAAGCAAAAACATACCAATCTTAGTTATAATTTTTGTATAACTTGAAGTAGACATTAGGAAACTTGGATAACTTAGCTATTATTTTTTATAGGAAAAAGGGTCTTTATGATATTGTGAAGAATATCTTTCCATATGCTGAGTATAGAGTTTGTATAAAGTATGTGATTGTAAATTTTAATAGATTCTACCTTGAAAAAAATTAGAAAATTTGGTTTTTAAGCCTTTAAATATATTTTTATCTGTTGAATTCATCAAATATATGAAAAAAATTAAACAGCTATCTATACTAGCTTGACAATATATGAAAAAATAAATGACTATGCATGAAGTAGAAGTTAAGCTGATCCTTCAGTGAAACGTCATTATATGACTAATAATATTTCTAAGTCATTTAATAGTTTTATTTAAAATGATAGGGTGCTTTCTTTACTTGAACTATTTGATTCTATTAGACAAAGAAGAATGATAAAATTTATTACAATGAGAAATGAAGGATCCCACTAGTCAAAAAAATTAGTACCCAGAATAAAATTTTTTATTAAAAATGTTTCACAAGCACATGATATATACTATATTTAGAGGTCTTCTAATGATATTTCAGAGGTTAGTGATCCTGCAAGGTGATGGATTGCCGATATAAGACAGAGAATTTGTGATTGTAGATAGTAGCATCTGATAAGAGTGTTTTATATTCATGGTATTATTGCTCTACTTGATATTCGACTTAACTTAATTGATTTTGTTGACGACTACTACACTATGAAAGCATACAGAAAAATATATAATGTCCTTATTATTCCACTTTTGAGCAAGCAATTTTGTGTGTCTATACTAAATATTATGCAAGTGCTTCCTCTATGTTCAAGAAGATTACTTGGACGGCCTAAGAGGAAAAGGACTAAGAATCCAATGAAAAATTAAATAAAATGATATATATTTGTAATAGATGTAGTAAAGTGGGATACAACAAGAGCGTGTGTAAAGAGGCTCTCAGACCACAACAAGCAATTGAAGCTTCTGGATATAGTAGCAATCAAAAATCAATGGAAAAGCAAGGATCAATGAAAAACCTATATGCAAGAGGACGTGGTAGGGGAAGAGAAAGGGAAATGGAAAAGTCTAGCACGAGAACTCCAGATTTTAGTATGCATCTAACATGTGAATGTTTTAAAAAAATATTGACAATTTTTTTGATCTTAATTTATGTGATTTTGAAATAATACATTAATAAATATCTCTATGCTTTTTTGTAGAAAATTCATTAGATGTCAATGATGCATTCCATGTGATTTTTCGATTGTAATATTGTGATTTTTGAACTTTTATTCGAGTATCTGCAGATGGCTTGATATGTGAGCATTTGTTAATTTTGTGAACTTTTATAGATGCTTTCATCCTTACCTACAAATGTGTTATATATTCATTATTAATATTTTAGATGTAAGTATTGTAACATATGTATTATTATATTTAATATTAGAACATGTTGTATCTATATGATTAGATGTATGCCTTTTAATTTGTGTATATTATTTATGATATTATCCCAAGGACTACCTAAATTTTTTATGTTAATTTTCAAGCAAATTTATGTCAAAATTTAGATTTTTTTTATAAATAAAATATTTGAGGAATCTATTTGTAAATGTACAAATATTAAACTTATAACTTAAAATTTTAAGTTTTAAAACCTTCAATGTCATTTTTGTAAAAATTTATTTAACAAATGATAAAATTTAAATTTATTTATAAATAAAAATATTTAATGGTCTATTTGTAAATATACAATTATTAAAATTGTAATTTAAATTTTTCAATGTCTTTTTTTGTAAAATTTTATTTAAAAAATAATAAAATTTGAACTTATTTATAAATAAAAATATTCAAGGGGTCTATTTATAAATCAAAAAAATATGACATTTATAATTTAAAATTTTAAGTTTTAAAACCCTTCAATATTGTAAAATTTATTTAAAAAAAATAAAATTTAGACTATTTATAAATAAAATATTTGAGGAGTCTATTTGTATATATATAAATACTAAACTTGTAATTTAAATTTTTGTAGAGGATTTATTTGTAAAAAATTTAAAATATTTAGGTCCTTTTTGTAAATTTTATTTAAAAAATAATAAAATATGAAGTTATTTATATATAAAAAATTTTTAAAAATTTATTTATAAATGTATAAATATGAAAATTATATTTTAAATTTTCAATTAAGTATTTATTTGTAAATATTTGAGAGAAAAAAATGGATGGTGAGAAATTAAGAATTTTGATAATTTAACTGAAAATTTTTAAAAAATAAAAGTAAAATTTTTTTAAAAAATTTTAATTAAATAATAATCAGAAAATTATAAATAGTAATTTTTAAAAAAATAGGTATAAATAAAAACTGATAGAAAATTTTTGATAAATAAAATAAATCTTAGATATTATACATAAAAAGCCCCCGATCGAATCCGATCCGCTAAGAGCCCATTGGTAGCAAGAGTCCGAGTGGAGTTGGTCGCAAGAGGTTTCTGTTTTCGGCTAATGGAATTGATCTCCGCCTAGGGTTGGTTTAGGGTTTCGCCTCCAAGCCAAGCCCGCAGAAACCCCAGCGTGCGACTTCCTCCCCCTCTATCCGACGTCGTCTCGCCGTCAATGGAGCACCGGGTCAATCTCTTCGCCCTCCTCGACGACGACAACGACGGCGGCGACGTCGATTTCCACGCCCTCCTTGCCCGCGCGGAGGAGGCCAAGATCACCTCCCAGCCCGAGTCCCCCAAGCCTGAGATCCCCAATGCGAGTTCTGGTATTCTTTTGTTTTTCTCTTACCTTTTTTCTTGGTTCAAAGATATGATCTTGTTAGTGCTTCCGATTGAGAGTTGGATCGATTTGGTTTTATTGACGATGTAGGGAGAGGGGATAGAGGGGAGAGGAGGGAGAGGGGGGAGAGGGGGGAGAGAGGGAGAGGAAGAGGCAGCAGCCAAAGCCGGGGGCGATTCGGGAACGGGTATGTGAGGGAGCTCAATGGAGACTTCGATGGGCGCGGGCGTGGTGGGGTCCGGGGAAGGGGAAGGGGAAGGGGGAGAGGTTTTTACGGAGACCGGGCTTTCGGTAACGAGAACCAGTTCAATACTAGGGACGAGAATCGCAAGCAGGATAACGATGGTTTGGAGAACCGGCCGGAGAATATGGAGAAGAACCGAGACTTTGGTAATCAGAACGGGGATTGGGAGGTGAGGCGGTATGGTCGTGAGAATCAGGGCTATTGGGGTGAGAATCGTGGGTTTAGAGGCCGCGATGCTCGGGGATATGGTGGCGGTAACCAGGGATTTAGGAGAGGTGAGGGGCGAAGATTTGGAGGAGGACGTGGTGGGATGCAGAACGGAGGGAGGAATAATTCTGAACACAAGGAAGACGGAGGTGATGCCAAGGAAGAGGCTGCAAAGATTGTTGCTAATGGTAATGAGGAACCCGCAAGGTGTGTATTTTTTGAAATTTTCTTCTGTTAGGTCATTTAATCCTGTAGTTTTTGCTCTTTTCTTTTCTGTTGATTATCTCTGTTTTGCTTTTAATTAGGATGACTGTCTTGACTTAGTTAAGATTTGGTTTTGTTAACTGTATTTGATTCAAGAAGATATTTTTGCATATATGTTATGTTGTATGGGGAAAGCATGCCTTTGGTATCCTGGGAACATCCAATCAGTTAGAAATTATAACCATCAAAGGGTATTTTTGGTTGATGTTATTCCAGTTTTTTTTCAGAGATTCAAGTGAATATCTGCTCTTTCAGATTATAGGGTTTGGCAGAAGAGAAATCTAGATGGTACCATGTGGACATTTATGTAATTCTGATTACCTACTAAAGAACAACTAATTTTCTGTGTTGTTGGTTTTGCATGATAATTATTGTGTTATGAGCATTGGAGTGCATAAGAGCTTGAAGTTGCAAAGTCAAAGTTTAATTGCTTACCCTAGCGATGTCCTATACAGAACTAAATGTTTAGTTTAGTGTTCTCTTAGGTGAGGTATTGTTTCTTGAATATCTCATACTAGTGCTGTTCATCGCCATCTAGTTCCATCTTTTGTGTGGGGTGCTTTCAGTGTTTCTAAATTATAGCTAGACAAAACCATTGTTGTTTGTTTGTGTGGGCCAAATCCTTGTGAGAAACATATGTTCTTAAAACCAATTTGTGGAACCAGTTTGAATTGTATAGAAACTTCTTGGGTTATGAAGTCCTTATTAGCAATATCATAGTTCTAGCTCTTAACTGTTCAGCATAATTTCAACCTGCAAAAGTATGAGCTAGTGTCTTTTAGTTTTCTTTTTTTATCAACTATTAAAAATATGGGCAGTGGTTGATTACTGATGCTTACATAATGCTCTTAATCTAATGTTACAATTCTCTCCCTTTCATTCGGTATAGCTGCATTCCCTGATTATTAGATTCACACTAACTTTATTAATATTTTATTGAAATTCTGTTATGTTTTCAGATGCATTGTAGTGCTTATGAACTTTGAAACACTTAACCTCACAGTAAACTTACAAGTTTTAACTGGTTACTCAAAATTGTTTGAAGCAGGAATGATCCTGATACTGCTGAAGGGCCAAAGGTTGCTTATACTCAAGAGGAAAAGGCAGATCATGATGCTGCTAATGGGACTTCTGATGATGCTACTGAGAAGAAGGTTCCTGAAGAAAAGAAAATCCACGAAGAGAAGACAAAAGACAGGGATGAGGATGATAAGGTAATCTGTCCAGTTGTTGCTCTTCTAAATCAAGTTCCTTCCTATTGCCTCATTGATTGAAGCATTACGTTTTGAAATAGGATTTTTGATTTGATGTAATGGGTAGCTGGGTCTTTCAGAGGGTTCCATATGGTTATGCTGTTTATTTTGTTTTTAAAACTGTTATCTGATTATCTTCTGCAGAAGATGACCCTTGATGAATATCAAAAGTTGCTTCATGATAAACACAAGGCTTTGGAAGCTCTCAAGCCTGAGGAGAGGAAGGTTGTGATTGACAAACAATTCGATGGTATGCAACTGGTTGAAAAGAAGAAAGAGGATGAAATTTTCTTCAAGCTGGTATATTTTCATTTCAACTGATGTCAAAATAAAATTTTCTATCTTTTCTTTCAGCTAGTAATCTTTATATTCTTATCTGTAGAAATCTGAGAACAAATTGACAAATAAGGATAGCCTTGAGAAGGAAGGGAAAGTTCGGAAGGTACAACAATAACTTCATTGTCTCTTCACTCTTCAGATTTGTTATTTAAGTGTCACAATATATATTTACCTCAAAATAAGTATTGTGATATTTATATTGTTGCACTAGGTTATACAATGATATAGGTACTTGCATGGATGGATGAATAATTGAACACACATTTACTTTTAATATGTGAGAAGTGCCTTGTTTTTGCTTATTTACATTTTCTGAAACCAATTTGTCTGATTTTGTTTGTTGTTTCACGGTTTGTGGACTTTTTTAATGTGAACTTACTCAATTGAGTTTGTTTCTGGATTGGTCTACAATTATGTCATGAATTGGGGCTTGTCGCCACAGATTTTTACCTAAAAATTTGGTTTCTACTTCTAATCTCTGAAATTGGTTACAGTTGAAGCAGGCTAGTTATTTTAACAAATTCCATTCCTATATAATATGCCAAATGTTTTATTTGTTTTGAAATTAACTTTGTTTTCTCTATTGCTGAACTTTTGGCTGTTATTACTTGTTCCCATATAGCTAGTGATTAATGTATTGGCATCACAAGCTATTTTCTTTCTCTTTTTTCATATTGATCAATGGTTATATATTTTCAACGTGATCTCTTTTAGAAATTCAGTGTTAAATTCCATTTTAGTTAATAAACTCTACATTTGAGATTATTACAGAAACTTTTCTCAAGCATTGTAACTGACTAGAGACCCTATAAATTACTTGAGAATTATTTGATAAAGCTCTGATAAATTCCATAAGCTTTACATGTTCATGCATGATTCTCAAACTTTAAAAGAATAACAGATGTGTTTTATATGATCCTCTACAAACAGTCAGTGTTCCGATTGTTTTGAATATTTGCTGTTTGTACTACTACATGTCAAGATTAATGTTTTGTATCCAAAGAGTTTGAATGGACATACTGTTTCTGGACTAATGTGGGCTTTATCAGCAAACCATTTGCTAGCATTAAATCCAATATCATTTCTATCTTGCAGTCGGTAAGCATTAATGAGTTTCTGAAGCCTGCTGAAGGTGAGACTTTCCATTACCGTGGTGGGCGCAGCAGAGGGCGAGGCCGTGGTAACAGTGAGCGTGGTGGATACCAAGGTGGCTTGGCAGGCCGCAGAGATCGTTCTGCTCCTGACTTGAGCATCCAGGACCCTTGCCAGTTTCCTCTCTTGGGTGGAGTATCCAAGTCATAATTTTGTTAGCTTAGGCTTTTTGGGTTTTTTCATTTATTTTCTACGCTGCGGGCTTTCCTGCTTGTTTTTGGTTCTAAAAATCTAAAGGTAGGGGAGTATTTTCAACTGCTTAGCTGTTTTTTTTTTTTTTTTTTTCTGATTTGCTTGGAGCACATTCATTGACTATTTAGTTACTTTTTTCCATCCTTGTCGAGGTCGAGTCTCATCTATTTTTTCTTGCTATCATCTCACAAGTAATCTATTTGGTATTGCTTAGTTGGTGTGGATGTGATGTTTGGATGAGCTGACGTTAATTTTGCATTGTAAATATGAAGATTTACGGTTCAATTGGATATGTGAACGCTAGAGTTTACTAGGTTTTATCCATTCATCTGAGTTATAGATTTACAGCTCAAATGGAGAGGTGAACTGTAAGAGCTCACTAGGTTCATACTTCTTTTTCACGGCTCAAATATTGTCCGTGAACTCGGAGTGTGCACGAGGTTCACCTTTCTTCTTTTTCTTCATTTACATCTCTACAAAATTAAAATTGCACTTATATTCCTTAGAATTTTGAAAAATTACACAAATATTCGTGTTGGTTGCCTCTGCCTGTATGAAGTGGATATTCCTCAGATAAAAAAAATTAATTAAAAAAAAATCAATTTTATTATTATATTTTTAGGATGTGTAAAAACAAAAAAAAAAAGTCCCTTTAAACTTTTCATGCAATCACATTTGATAGAAGTTGCCACAATGATATCTATGCGAAACTTTTTGAAATATGAAAATATACGAGCAATTGTAATTTTGGTAGGCAAATGCATGCGATTTCAATAGTTTTCAGGGGTACACTAGCAAAAAATTCTATTTTTAAAAAATAAAAATAAAAAAAGGAACTCGGGAAAACTAGCGTCCAACATCCATACAGAATAAATTTTCTCTGAAAGAGAGATTGGCCAGAAGTTGCAATCCAATTTGTCTATTAAACGCCAATAACAGAGTTGGACAATGTAATTTATGTAAAAAACGAACCCTAAATATTCTTTAAACTGGATATACCTTTCCTTGGAAATTTTTGGGAAGTAATCCAATTGAAGACATGTCAAGGAAATTGTTTGAAAGCGGGTGATATGTCCATTAGAATTGTGCTAAGGGACAGAGGGCCGACTCGCTTCCCTTGAGGCCGTGGTTGAGAACTTATCCGTCATACCTCATTTGTCAGATTCCAAAAGTAGGATAAGTCTTAACATCCATCTAGTTCCACGGTAGCCATATCATAGTCTAAGCTTAAAACATATATATGCTACAACAATGTTGATGCAGTGAATTAGACCATATGTCCTTTTCCATTACGGTTATGTGCTATTAATAAAGCTGAACATAAATGGAAAAATCAAGAGAGCATGACGGAGGTGGAGGAGGTATGGATGAGAATGATTATTTAATAATAGTAAAAATAACAATAGTATATAACAAGAACAAATTAGAAAACTTTACTAACGAATCTGTAAGTGAGAACATTCAGAAGGTTACTCATGTAACACACTTCATCTGCAGAGAAGCAGGTTGTTATAATAGTATTATTATTTACATATTTTTTGTATTTGGCGATTACAATACTGGCAGTTTAACAATGAATGCTGGTGACAAGATGCTCCCACTTAGCTTCCTTAAGATGTTTATAAAATTGGCAGAATAACTTCTTTGATTTCGTGTCAGGAGACAGATTGAAGTTGGAGATTGCAACAGTACCTGCATGGAATTAGGCCGGACCCAGATGTACCAGAGTCTGGAGCCAAACTACAACCCCTAAAACTAGAAACTAAGACCAGATTGAGATAGAACACCAAGTTCCACCTAACAACCACCAGGTCTGAATTCAAGTCTAGGCCCTGGAAAAAATTTTTAGACCCATATATCCATATTTGATTTAAAACAGAATCTCATATACCCATAAGGATTTTCTGAACTGATGTGAATATTTTTAGCAACATGGTTTGGTCCTCCTACCTAAAATTTGATTTTTAACACTATAAATAATTTTGTTATCATATGTTCAACAGGCTGTATGCATACTTTAGTTAAATTAGTTGCCTAGTCCATATGCATATCTAATTCCCTATATATGAAATTTCAGTAACCACAATCTTTAAAATCTCAATAAACCATCCAGATCATTGAAAAAACTGAAAATCACCCTACTCTAGGGCATCCATTTGTCCTGAATAAGTACAACTATAAATTACTTGAAAATTTCTGCCCAACTTTAGTAAGATATTTAAGCGAAAAATAAGCTGATGTTTCAAACACTCGGTATAGGTTCTTAGTTGTTAGTGATGTGAACGTATGGTGGCTAAGCTACAAATAAACTCAAAAAGGTTCAAAAAGATGATTCTTGTCAAAATATTAGGCAACACAAGTAGCACTCAACATTAATGGATAAAATTCAGATTTGGCTCATTAAGCATAAAATCCAACCAATTAACAGTAGTAACTTGGGCACAAAGCATGATATCAAAAACAACAATTTTGTGTAAGGCATCATGCGAGATCATCATAAAAGAAGCGATCTACTCTAAAATCATTCAAAGAACCACAACAATGCCCATGAAATCATTCTAAAATCACATCCGATTGCATGAAATTGAATCCTTTTGAGGATGAAATTGGAAAGAAAACAACAATATGAACAAAGATGAAGACCTGGCTGAGAAGGAAGAGGCGCTGCCGAGCTTAAATCTAAGAGGAGAAACCCGACTTCTTGTTCCTTTGAACCAAAGAACAGTATAACCTGGAACAAACTTGGGGGAGGAGATGTCACGACGGGGCTAGATCCGACGGCAGCGGTGGAAGGCATGACGACACCAGAAGATGGCACGACCGTGGGCCAGGTGTGGTCGAAGGGCTCCCCGGAGAAGACGCTGGGATTCTTTTTTCAGTTTTTCGCTTGAATCGCAATGGTGGTGCAGTTTTAAAGTGTCAATGCCAGCGCTCAGTAAATTAGCGCCGACATTGCTCAGACATAATCAACCGTTAGTACCGGCATTGTTTGGATCATGGTTTGCAGTTTGGTGAAACCGAGCCGTTTCGGTCGGTCTCGAACCGAAACTATATTTTGAATTTTTGTTAGAATTTATTGTTCATTATTGTTCATCTTCGCCAACAAACTCGGGTGGGAGCACGCGCCGGCGAGCGGGTGCGGGCTCTCGCGCGCGGGGGCGGGAGCTCGCCGGACTCTTTGTGTGTGTGGGGGGGAGGACCTCGCGCCTGCTTCGTGTCCGAACCCAAGAGCCCTGCGCACTCGCTAGTCTGCCGCCGCTCCCTCGCTTATCTTGCACCCTCACCGACCTGATCCGTACTCCGCAAAATAAGGCCGGCATTACACTGGGGCCAGCGCTATCGGCAATTTGATTTTGATGTCCTTATCGGTTTCTATCAGATAATGTTCACGTACATAATATTATTCACATAATTATTCATTATTTTTTAAAATTTTTAAACATATTATATTTTTTTAATTTGAAGTTAAAAAATAATTGAAATAAAGTTAAATTTTAGTCAAAATATAATTTTCATTTTGGACCTTCGATATGTGGTTATACTTCAGAACCGCTGCCATGAGATCGCAGAGCTGGTTGTTCTGGCTCATATGTCTACAAATGCTCGTCCGGATCATCCAGGTACTGAATTTGTAATTCCACAACCAGATGTTCCAAACTCAACTGATGATGATTATAATGATTAGTTGTATTATCTTAGAATTTATAAATTATATATGTGTGAAGTACATTTTAATGAAAAGTTAAATGTGCTTATGTTAATTTTTAACTTTTAATCATATTCATATTATTTTTTATATATTTTTTTAATACACTAATATATATTAAAGGTAGACTATATCAGTAATTAACTATTAAAATTAATATTAATTAACTAAAATAATATTTAATATTATGGTAAAATTAAGTATAAATTCTTTCCTAATTTTTCAAATTTTTTCAAATTTTTTTCAATATTTTATCGTATTTTTAATTTGAAGTCAAAGTACAGTCAAAATATAGTCAAACTCTGGTCAACACCCAATTAATAATTTAAAAAAATCTTTCGGCTGAAACTGAAACCGAAATGGCCGAAACGGCCGAAACAACCGAAACGTATCGGTTTCGCTGGATCCCGAAACCGAAACCGATGCCGAGTTATAAAACCTTGGTTTGGATATAGTAGAGTTGATATTGTACAGACATGTGTCCCATCCGTTAATAGATGTTTATGTTAGCACTAGTAAAATTTTATTATTGATGGCGCTAAATAATATATTTATATAGTAGCATAATTAGCCTTTATTTATTAGTGCTATTAATATTTATAAATCTTGTAGTGGTGAACAAAATTAATGTAAAAAGTTTAGTGGTAATTGAGAAAAATAGGAATAGATTCAAAAGGGTTTTTTTACTTTTTTGGATTCTATTGAAGATTTCAAATATAAGTATCTCACTCATTGGTGTTTTGTAATGACATATTCTTATTATATAAATATGGTGAAATTTTTTTGGCGCTACAAAAATTACAAATAAAGATGATATTTCTATATCAAATTTTTATCATTCTTTTAAGATTTTATTGATTGTGTAGTTTTTAACATGTTTTATTTATTTACGTACAAAACTCTTTCACATAACATTTGTAATTGTGGATAATAAAATCAAATGCAAATTGGACATGATTCTTGAAGAATTTAAGGAAAATTTTGTACTTGGGTCCCAAACCATGCAAGAAAATAATTACATTCATCACTTTCAAGTTAACATTTGCAATGCAAGGTCGAACATATCCAAGGTTACGAAAAATGAATATTGGGCATTAATTAAATATGCTACCTATGCATATATCATCAAAGAGTTTAAGGAGGCCATGGAGTTCCAATTGGTAACTTTGAGGTAGGTAGACGATCAAAGAAAAGTTTGTTGTACATCATTGGAATAATTTTTATTCGAGGTTCCTCCCTAGGGAGAAATAACCTCCAACATTATAGAATCATTCAATCCTAGATTAAAGAAGCTACCCATAATAAGCATGGTTGATTCAATTAGGTTAGAATGAATGTCTCTGTCATCATATTGTGTTCCATTTTATTTGGCTTTGATTTTTACTATTATCCAATATAGTATAATATATTATTATTTACATTAGATTGAGATAATGATGTCAATATTTGGTAGTTGACAAGACTCATCGAGATGGAAAATCCATCTATGTGGGTATAGAGAATAAAGTTGCATCCACTTTACAAGAAGCTTAATGCCTTCGTGTGGGTCAATTCTAATGGAATACATTTGAGATTATTGATTGGGATACCAATATTATGAAGCTTTTGGAAAGGACATGTTTATGTCGTAATTGGCAAGTATAAAACCTTCTGTGTAAACATTTTTATGCCACAATATTAGAGATGAACGACAATATCTACTGATTTGGCGATAACTACTTTATGTTAATTCTTACTAAAAGATGTACTTATACTCAACATACCCTATTCTAAATGTGAATAAGCAATAAATACAACTTCCCATAATAAAGAAGAGACCCAAACATCCATGTCACAAGCGGATTTAGTCATATGCATTTGATGTGCTTCCTTTGAGATTCAATATGTGCAAGCAACTAGGGCATAAGCACAAAACATGTAACATCATAATTGTTGACTTCAAATGAGTGAGCTTGTATTTTGAGAATATTATGAATAAGTCTTAAATATATTTTTAGATTATTTGAGTATAATCTTTTGAAAGTTATATGCCAATATAGAGTAATAACATCTTTAAAGAGTGCTTAAAAGTATGTGTTCTGATGATACAATCAAGATTGTTTTGTATATATGAATTTTCTAATATTTTTTTTTATATACCAATCCTAGATTGTTGAGTTTATGAATAGAATATATTCATGCTTTTGTTATACTATATTCATTTTGTGACATAATATAATTACTCCTGATTATAAGTATTCATATTTGAAATAGAATATAGTTAATAATAAGTAACATTGTATTTATTTTTCATACTAAAGGTACTTGTTTTTCATGTATAATGTATTTATTTTTATACATGCATATTCATTTTCTTGTACATATATTTATTTCCTATATATATCTTGTTGAGTATTGGGTGGCTCAAACTCGGATTGGAGTTTGAGTTAAAATAAAAATTCAAAGTTGAATTCAGACTTATGATTGATTTGTAATATTAGGAGTTATAATTAGAGTAAAATTCAGATTCAATAAGGGTTTATAAATATTCTGATAATATATAGTGTTTAGGGGGGTAGTGTTGAGGTTGAACTCGAGAGGAATAAAGAGAAGAGAAAGAGAGAGAGTGTCGGCTCTTGTATGTGGGTCTTTCTAGTACTTCTCGATGGTCTCTCATGGTGATTTCTCATGGTGTTCTCTTTGAGATTCTCTCTGAAGGTGGAAATATTGTCAAGACTTGGTGAAAGAGTTTAGTTGAGTAAGAAACAGTGTAGTCTTTCTTATAGACTCTTGTAAAGTTTTTTGATAGTGGATCTCTCGCTTCCCCCATGAACATAACCCGATTTGGGTGAATCATGTTTATCATTATGTCTTTTCTTATTAATTTTTTTATCTTGCATTACTTCTCATTTCTTGTATTATTTGAGACTATGGTGATTCGTGAACCTTTTGCTGTGAATCCCAAAAATTGGTATCAGAGTTTAGAAGCAAATAACCAAGATGATAAAGTTCTTATTTGAGGTAGAGAAATTTGACAGTAAGATAAATTTTGCCTTATGGTAAAAGAAGATGAAGATGATTCTTATTTGTCAAGATCTACAAAAGACATTAGAAGGTAAAAAAAAGAGGTCAGCGAGTAAGGGAATAGGATGCATGCATGCGCAAAAGGCGGAGCTTAGGTCGATGAGCTGGGAAGCAACACGGCTGTAATTGGGGTTGGTCCTGCAGCAGAGAGGGGGACATAGTGAGGCCATAAGATGACTAAGGTTGTGCGATAGTGACAGAGAGTCACTTATAGGTGGCGCAATGACCAAAAATTAGTGTGATGGTGGCTACACATCAGAGTTGCATAGTGCCATGATGGCGGAGAAGAGCAAAATTGAGGTTGGCTCGAGCTCACATCTTGTGATTAGCTGAATAAGCTAGTAGTTCAGGGGGAGGGGCTAGATGAGAGATAATGGTTGAAGCTTCATGATGGTGGCACACTCGAGTTCAAGCCAAGGTGGAGATTATTGAGTTTTGGGTGTCTCGAACTCGGATTAGAGTTTGAGTTAAAATAGGAATCCAAAGTTGGATTCAGACTTATGATTAATTTGTAATATTTGGAGTTGTAATTAGAGTAAAATTCGGATTCAATAAGGGCCTATAAATATTCTAATAATATATAGGGTTTAGTGGAGTAGTGCGGAGGTTGAACTAGAGAGAAATAGATAGAGAGAATAGGGAGAATAGAGAGAAGAGAAACAAAGAGAGTGTCGGCTCTCATGTGTGGGTCTTTATAGTGCTTCTTGGTGGTCTCTCGTGATGCTTCTTCGCGGTGTTCTCCTAGAGATTTTTTCTAAAGGTGAAGGCATTGCCGAGGCTTGGTGAAAGAGTTTAGTTGAGTAAGAAAAAATGCAATCTTTTTTATAGACTCTTGTAAAGCCTTTTGATAGTGGATCTCTCGCTCTCCCAGTGGACGTAACATAATTTTGGGTGAACCATGTATATCGCTATGTTTTTTTTGTTATTTTCTTCTATCTTACATTACTTTTCGTTTCTTATGTTGTTAGAGGACAAGGTGATTCGTAAATCTTTCACTGCGAATCCTAACAATATCAATCCATTTATTCTCTATCTAGATGACAATAATATGTGTAATTAATAGCATATCCAAATTATAAAAAAAGCTTGAAGAATATATTTATCTTTCCCTATAAATGATAAATTAACATATTAAACATACAAAAGTAACAATGATCCAAAGTAAGATGATCCCTCAAGGCACATATATAGAATACAAAATTGTACACCTATTCTTCTCAATATTATGCAATCATTAATATTCACAATGTTTATGTAGATAAAATAAATCATATCAATTGTTCTTCCTCTTCAAGTAATCAATATTTCATCAAACATTTTTTTAGGATTTTGCTTGTAGGCCATCGATAAATAGTTGCATCGAATAGTTTAATCATAATAAAGAAATTTCAGTGATGTTAAATGCTACTAGATGACCAACTATTGCCAAATACACATAATGTAATGTGAAAGTGATAGTTGATCATCCATTTGAGTTTGATACACCATAGTTTCTCTATTATAATAAAACTATTCGATGCGAATATTTATTGATGGCTTACAAACAAAAACCTAAAAAGAGTTTGATGTAATTTCCATTGCTTGAAGAGGAAGAATAATTGATATGATTTATTTTGTCCATGTAGACATTGTGAGTGTTAATGATTGCATGATATTGAGAAAAATAGATATATAATTTTGTATTCTATACATGTGACTTGAATGGTTCATCATAAGTTGGATCATCATGGTTTTTGTATGTTTAATTTGTTAATATATCATTCACAAGAGGAGACAAATGTGTTCTCCAAGTTTTATATAATTTTAATACAACATTATGAGTTGAAAGATAATATTCACACTTACCTCCATCCTTACAGCTCCTTATGAGTTCCCCCATAAATGAATAAACAGTGTGACCATATTTTCTTCTCATAATCAAGTATAAGTAGATGCTAATGATTATGCACAATAACTAGTGTCTAACATCGTACTTCTTCCAAGTCTATTCAAATAATTCCAAACTTTGGTCTCTCTACAAGGATTATTGAAAGTGATGTTTTGCATCATAGAGGACCATACAAAAATACTTGCAATATATATGTTGAGGCTCACCTTTAATCTCTCTAGCAGGATGAACATGTATGCATCTACAACATCATTATTGCATAATTTCTCAAAAAGTAGATTATGACAATGTATCCAGCACAATGCTAACCCATCCTTATCCCAAATCAAAGAATTGTTAATATCACCAGCACTTATTATTAGATAGTAAGAAAGAGTGTATATAAGTGACTTACATAGAAAACACATTAAAGCACTAGGGATTCACCCATTAATATGATCCTCTAAAAGGTTATAAATGACAAGTCACTTAGTCTAACTCCTTAGGTATGTTTGTTTCTAGGAAGTCTTTATCAATAGTTGATGACATGGAAGGATCGATATGCATAAACTCTGTCATTTTTTGCCGCTGTAATATTACTTCTCCTTGTGTGCTTGCCCCTTTGGGCTGGTACTAGAAGGCTCACATAAGGGTTGTCCAATGTAGCTGATGGCTTTCTCTATCTTATTGATTAAATGCAATTCATTAGTAAGGTTGATTTTCTTGTGTTCATAGTACACAAAGATAAAAAACTTTTATCAAATGACAATTGAAGGAGGTTTCTCATAAATAATTTGTTGAGTTTTTTCATTTTGCTAACTATTTAACAATTTAAAATTAAAAGATGAAATAATTCATAAATATATACCCAAATACACTTAAGAGAAAATTCAACAAATAATATTAACATAAATAAAAAAAAATAAATAAGGTCACAAAATCAAATTAGGACCAAACCAGAACTAAAATCAAATTAAATCCAAGCCTAAAGTAAAACCAAATCAATTCCAAAATTGAACTAAAATCAAGTCTTGAATCAAATCTGGGTCTAAGACAGAACCCAAATTAACTTAGTTCTAACCCAAAAATCATGTCAAACCAACATGAGTCAATTTTGAAACTTTTAAGTGATCGAGTACAAACCTAGTAAGGATCTAACATGGGTTGAACCCAAACTTATTAAGAGATTGAACTCAAATCCAATAAGGGTTCAATATGGGTTGAATCCAAATTGAATAAGAGTTGACTTCTAACTCAAATCCATTAAATCCAAAATTCGTTAAGGATTCATTAAAGATCACATCCAAAATCTATTAAGGATCTAATTAGAACACAATAAAAATCAAATTAAGATCCAATGAGGATCAAAACTAAGATCTAATAAATATCAAATCCAACATCCTATAACTATTAGATCTAAAATTCATTAAGAATCTAGTAAAGATCCAATAAGGATCAAATCCAAAGTCTATTAAGGATCCATTACTAATAAAACTCAAATCCATCAAGGATCCAATAAAGATTGGATTAAAAATCTAATAAAGATCTATCAAAGATCCAACAAGGATTGAGTCCAAAATTCATTAAGGATCTAATAAGAGTTGAATCAAGATCCATAAGAACCCAATAAGAGTCGAACCAAAGATCCATGAATGATCCAATAAGAACTTAATAAGGGTTGAACTAAGATCCAATAAGGATCAAATCCAACATTCAATAAAGATCAAATCTAAGTTCCAATATAGATCAGAAACTAGATCCAATAAGGATCAAGTCCAAAGCCCGATGAGGATCTATTAAGAGTCCAATACAAATCTAAACAAGTTGAACCCAATCCTAATGAAATCAAATCAGATTTAAACTAAAACCAAGTTTGAATATTGAATTGAATTAAATCAAATTAGACTTGAATCAAAACTAAGTCTAAATCCAGCCAAGCTCAAATCAAGTGGAGTTGGTCAATAATAAGCACAAAACTATTGACAACACATCAAGTTCAATCAATACCCAATATAAAAAATGATGTTAAATAAAAGTCGAAGTCACTAATCATTTTCTCAAGTCAAATTAAACTAACATAGGCTTGCACTTGGTCAATCAATCAACTAAATGTCACATTTGAAGGATGTTAACTGACAATAAGTATAAATTTGTCGGCAATATTTTAAATTTAGAGATAAATTTAACAAGAAGAAAAAATCTATCAATTATCTTTAAAACTAAATTGAATTTAGGTAGACTTGCACTTAGTTAGTTAGTTAAATACTAATTTTAAACCCAAAAAAAATAGAGTCAATTGATCATACATACAAAGCCATCAACAATATTTCAAGGTCAAATAAGATGAATTGACATAAGGCAAAATTGTTAGGAATACTCCAAAGTCAAGTAATGTGATCAACATGGACCTACAATCAAACCAATCACCCATCTATGCCAGGTTCTATGTAGGTCATCCACTACATCACACTTGATCAGGCACCCAGGAGTAGGATAGCGCACAAGCATAAATTTTTTATGCTATTTTATTTTTTGTCTTATTTTATAGATTAAATATTTTAGATTATTTAAACTGTAAGGTGAGGACATATCTTTACTTAAGCTATATAATCTCAAATTTTAATTAATCTAATTATGTTTTTTATGTCTTTATCTTATTAGTTAGATTTCTTATTTTAAGAGATTTATGATAATTATTAAGGTAGTTAATAATAGGGGGTTTGCGTATGTTGAAAGTCATATTCTCATAATACATGATAGCACACTAAAATAAAATCAAATTAATTTGTTACTTGAAGATTATTTTTTAGAATTCTTTGGTTATCTCAAGTGGTTGACTGCAACTCCACAACATTGTCATAAGTAAGGGTATGAATAGATCAATGTACAAAAGCCTATCTCTCCCCAAAATTCTAGGGTAGACATCAAATAATGCTTTCCTCCTATATTGCTCACATCTGCACACCAAAACATGATCAAAATAGAGCAATCATTTAGATATCCAACTATAAGCTGATAACCATTATTTCAAGTATGAACCTTGTCAGACAATAGGAGGACAAATTGCATCAGGAAATAATGCACTTCATGAATCCATGCGAAACCTCCAATCCCAAAAATATCATCCACATACTCAAAAATTCATCTTGATATCCCTATCTTTCTAATGAGAAAAGAAATCATGTCAGCAAATAAAACATGAACATTCTCACAAAATCATCCTCCTCTCCCTCTCCAATAGCCTTCACATCATCCAACAATAGGCTTTTCAACCTATTACTTTGGTTCTTTGGTAGGAATAACATCTTTTGAGTCATAAAAGGTTTTTCACCATTGTATTTTTTAGCATAATAAATGTATCTATCTTTAAGAGGTAAACCTAAGAGTATGCACATTTCTTCTTTCTTAAACTTGAAAACCTTTGCACCTAAAATAAAGCCTCTTCCTCACCTATCATAAATACTTACAAACTCATCTAAAAGAACCTTATCTTGGAACATCTTAGGTAGGTTCAATAGCTTCTTTAAAAAGTGTATGAGACATCAATTATCGATGCTTCTTAGTCGTCCTTGGAAGTAGCACTAACATAATTTCCACAAAGTGGTGTAGGTAATACTTATGATCAACAAAAAATTTTTTGAATGTGTTATTTACAATCTACTAAAAGATGAAAACACAACAAATAATGAATAACTGTTCAAGTATAAAAAAATTTATATACATACACATAGACATATTTTCCCCATACAAAATAAAAACAAAAGGAATACATCATACTTAAAGTTGAATACACAAGACATCAATTAAATACAAATACACATGAAAATAAATACATCATATTTTACAACTTAATATACAATACATAAAGTGAATCCAACTACATATAAAAATAAATATATCATATTTCACAACTTAATATGTAATACAAAAAAGTGAATACAAATACAAATAAAACTAAATATATATTTGATTAGCTATGGCCTTAATTTATAGTCTCCATTAAATAAGATAGTTTTGTTTAAAGGTAAGATACTTCTTCATAAAAAAATTATTAAGATCTTATTTACAAAACCAATAGGTTGCAAGTGCAAATGTTTGAGATGTTCTAGATGCTTATATACTTACATGTTAAGATTGAGTAGTTTAAAATTCAAGAGAACCACAGAAGCACTTTAGCTATATTTTGAGTCCATTCTTCTTAAGTTTGGATGAATATAAACCATAATTCTACTTATAGAGGGGTATCTCTCTAACTTGATTTATAATATTGAATTCTACACATAAGGGTGCTTGATTATTTGCGATTTTATTATTTTGATTGACTAGATGAAGTACAAACTAATGGTAGAAATGTAACCAAAACTTGGAGTTGAACTTATATGGGGTATAAGAAAGATTTCTAGAAACAACAAAACTTACACCATTAAAAGGATAATACTTAAATAAAAAAAATCATCTAGCGAAATAAGTATACATATTTAAAACAAAATTTTTAATTATAATGTATTTATTTTACAT
The DNA here is from genome assembly GCA_005019695.1 of Trichopus zeylanicus subsp. travancoricus. Taxonomy (NCBI): domain Eukaryota; kingdom Viridiplantae; phylum Streptophyta; class Magnoliopsida; order Dioscoreales; family Dioscoreaceae; genus Trichopus; species Trichopus zeylanicus. Next base: position 1,116,393 of record RXID01022204.1, read on the forward strand.
ACTAATAATATTCATGGCTTAGGTAAAGTTTATAAATTCAACTACATATATGTCTTTATTTCTCCATAAATATGTATGCATTATAGTATACATATGTATTTATTTTTTGTAAATATATATTTATTTTGTTACACACATGCATATTATAGTAGACAAATGAATATCATAATATAGAAAACTAACTTAAATATAAACAAATAATAATAAGTGCATAATAACATAGAACAAATAAAAGTGTCATTATAACATATTGTAGTATTTGTGGTGCTTTAGAACCATTGCCATTACTTCCAAAAAGCCCAAAAATATATTATTAACTCTTTTTTGGGATGCTTATGAAGTGTTGATGAAAATAGTGCCATAAACGATAGTGGCATTTTAGAAGAGTTGGTAAAAGTTTTTTCTGACACTTCTTATGGCATTGAAAATGTGCTGGCAATATGAGACATTTGTCAATACTTTTATGAAAGTATCGATAAAAGTTGGTTATTACTAATGCTTATTATAAAATGCTTGAAAAGACCTTTGATAACACTTTTTCTTAAGTGCCAACAAAATCTTTGTACAATTCTTCATATTGAAGTATCCACAAAGTCCATTTTTTCCATTTTTTTCAACACTTATTCAAAAAGTGTTGGCAATATTGTGAACCCATTTCAAATGTTAGCTAGTATTAATCAATCGAGAATTTTACATTCAATTCAACATATACATTAAACGGACAAATATTTTACTTTCATTCTAAATAATCAAATGTAACAATCCAAAAATAATCCAACTTCAGGAATCAAATTTAAAATCTCAAAAATGACATCTAAACAACCATAAATACCAAAAGAAAATCCAAATATTTTCAAAAAAATGTGATCCGTAACTATATGTGACTTCTCAAACTCTTGCCCACTTACTGTGATTCCTCTGGTACATTTGAATAACAAAAGTTCAAATCCATCTACATTGAAATAAACCATCAAAACTTGCACAAAAATCCATAAAACTGATCTTATGGAAGCCAATGTCAAAAGCTAATTAGTACAAGAGTCTCATAAATAATCCCTCATGCCCTCCCTATGCCCCTACCCCCATGGCCCTATGTCCTTTTCCGTGTTTATACCCCCATGTCCTCCCATGCTTCCTCGTACTCTCTCCTTTTTTCCTTGTGCCCTCCCTATGTCTCCACTCCGTGGCCTGCTGTCCCTATTCCTATGCTCTTAACTTTGTGTCCCTAATCCTTTGTCCTTACACCCTATCTCCCCTTAGTTCCTTGTGCCCTCACATGTGTCTACCCACATGACCTTGTGTCCCTACCTCCAAATCCTTACCCCTATGTTCCTACCTCGTGTCCTCCCTATGCTTTCTCATTTCCTCCTCTGCTTTCTTGTGCCCTCTCCTACTTTTTCATACCTTTCTTGTATCCCTAACCACTTTTTTCTCTCATGATTCCTCATGTCCTTATGTCCCTCTTTGTGTCACCATTCCCATGACCTCCCCTTTCCTTGCTTCCCTATTCCCTCCTCATGTCTCTATTCCCATGGCTCCAAGTCCATACCCTATGTCTCCCCTCCCCTCCCCCCCGCCGCGCACCCCCCCCCACCCACCCCCCCCCCACCCCCCCCCCTCCCCCCCCCCCCCCCCTCCCTCTCTCCTGCTTCTTTCTTGGAAAACCTAAACCACCATGTGTCCCCTCATGATTTTCTATGCTCTCCCTGTATTCCTATCATTGTGGCCTGCCACGCTTCCGCATGTCCTTCTTGTGTTCCAACCCTTCGTTCAAATTCAATCTCATTTCATTAATTTTTTTGATTATAACATAAAACAACAATCATAAATAGAAAAAAAAAATTTAAAATTATACAAGATAATTAAATACCTCAGGTGCCAAAGTAGAGGTTGGAGTTATTCTTGATATTCCTTATGTATCAATATTCTTTGAAATCTTATTAAATTTAGGCATTGTGTTAGTTATGAATAAACAATATGTATGAACAAATACTGATTACAAGTTTGAAGAATTTTTCCATACCACATTGTGGGAAGGTGAAATATTGGGGGAAGCAAGCTGTTAGGAATGAAAATGTCATGAATTTCGCTTGAAACTCCTAGAACATCTCAACAACATTAGCATCCACATGAGCCTCTACCTTAGCATCAAAATTTCGTGTTTCACTATGAAACTTGAGAGGAATTACTTAAGACTTGTGTGGACTTAGGTCCTAGGCCATAAGGTCGAAGAAAACCAAAATTACTTTGCCGAAATTAATTGATATCATATAACAAACATGTTGTTATAGTTCTTTTTAAAATTATCTTTGAGAATTACATGCCATAATCCATAACTAATTATAGCAAACACTTGATCTCATATAACAAACATGGTTTCATTATCTAGCTCATGATCAAAATTGAGCATTCAAGAATAAGATGCAAGATGGACAAGTATTGTGTATCCCATGGAATTTTGTGTGCATATGTTAGAGGAACGTAAATATGGTCAAGATACAATGAAACATAAGTTACATCAACAAAAGTGATCTCGTATTATGAACTTATACCAATGAACTAATCATGAAGAGTGATTTAATATTGCATGTTGTTATCATTACCAATCACTAAAGGGGAACATAAGGGTGGTCAAACAATCTCATACAATGTTAATTTAACTCAAAGATGAGTTATTTTCAAATATATCACTCATTATATAGCATGTTGTTTTCATCATCAACAAAAAGCCCCCAAATTTTCAATGCAAGGATAAATCCAAGGCATAATCACAAAGTCAACCAAGACCACAATAATGCAAAATAAATACAAAGGGGCCAGAATTGATTTGATGTAGAATACATCCAAAGTGCTCACACACACCTCATCGACCAAAACCCTAGAAATACCATCCATAACCCTAGCACCATAGGCCAAAAACCTAGCACACCTAGTTCCAACCAAAAAATTAGGCATCAACCAAAAGCCAAGCCATGGCCAGCAAGAACCACAACCATACGAGAAAGGAGTAACGTGAGGTAAGATAAATGATGCCCCTTCCACTTTTATGGGTTGATAAGTAGATTGGAATTTGAAGAGAGTTTGGTCTTAGAGGGTAGAAGAGAGAGAGAAGCAGGAAGGTAGAGCATGTTCAGATTAGAGGTTGATTTGGGAGTGCACAAAGTTTTGTGAGAGATAGTGAGGAGGCATTAGAGCATGTCAGAAACTAAATGGGGGGGCATGTAGAGCTTTGAGAGAGAAAGAGAGAGATAGGTAGAGAGAAGTAGAGAGGTAGAGCATGTTGGAGCTTGAATTCCTATTAGGAGCAAAGGAATCTAAGAGAGAGAGAGAGAGAGAGAATCTAACTAAGATGCGATTTTGTGCGATTAAATAAGATACCAATCATTATCGGTGTTTTTTTAATAAACATCAGTAACTATTAATACTTTTGAAAAAGCACTTAAAATTATCAACTCTTCAGTAAAAGTTTCTATAGTTGCAAGTGCTTTTGAAAGTGCCAGAAAAGCACTATCAATTTTTAGTGCTTATCTCTAAACTTTAGTAATTATCATTATTTTTTTAAGCATAAGAAATTAACTATCAGAAAGCTATTTCTCATGTAGCGTGTATAGTATATATTACACAAATGAATAAAATATAAAATAAAGAAGAATAGAAGTATATAAAATAATGTTACATATGAACTAGAAAGTGAATACATATGAGTTAACTTATGAATAGATCTCTACTATAAGTTAAATACATTGTATAAAAAAATGAACTCTAGGAACAAATAAATTACATGCTTCAATTTCTTATGGAGTTACATCAAAATATCAACTATGTCAAATCATCGAGACACCATTTCTACCCTTCATAACTAAATGTCCAATTATTTCATAACTCAAGAAATTATCTCAATTAAATCTAAAACAACGGCCAATCAACTGAGAAACTATTGGCATAAGAAGGATCAAACAAAAGGAGATTGAGGAAAAATATACCAAAAACTCCAATAGTGGAACAAAGGCATGTGAGGAAGGAGGAGGAGATGGTTGCAATGCACGAAAGGCCCGAAAAGTTACTGTAGCAAAGAAATGATTAGAGAAGGTTACATAGACGAAATAAAAGCCTAAAAAAATTGTTATTGCCAAGGAAAGACCAAAGAGGCTGTGGAGAGAAGAATGGAGAAGGTCATTACAGTAGAGAGAAGATGGGAGAAAATTACACAGACAGAGAGAACACCAGATGACCGTTGGTAAAGATAAAATTATGGGAAATTAGCCCTAATTCGAAAGAGATTAGGGCATAATTACAATTAAGACACAAGTGTAGTATTGCAAAAAATCAAGCTTAGTCCTTTCTCCATCTTCTTTCTCCTTCGCCGTGATGATAATCATAGCGATGGTGACCACGATGGCGATGTTGATGACAATGGCAGTGGTGATGGTGAGTAATGCACCTTTGTCCTACCAAAATCACCATTTTCTTCTTCATCTTCTTCTCCTTCTCCTGATGACAATGGCTATGATTTAATGGCGTCTTATTGCAATCCCCCAACACAAACAACACAATTCTTTTCTCCTTTTGATGATAGTAATACTAGTGTTGACAATGATAATAACATGGTGGCGAGCTGTGCCTGCGACAAACACAACCATCTTCTGTCTCCTCTATTTCCTTTTGAGATAGGAATGGACAATTCAATAAATTTGCAGGACAAGTTAAGTTCTTTTTTTTTTTTTTTATTTTTGAGTCAGACAAAGTCATGGTGCTAGTAACGACATCACATGACTCTTCAACATTTTGACTTTTCAAACGGACCCACTACAAAACTATAATTTATCTGAGCTGTGCCTGCAACTAACACACTACAACAAAATCAGATTTTGTCAGCACTAAGTTAGCGATCCATTGGCGATCCTAACATCTTAGCACCGCCAATAATATAATATTGGCAGTTCTAAGTGTTTAGCACCGCCAATAATTTAATATTGGCAATGCTAAGTGTTTAGCACTGCTAATATCTAAATCTTTCAGGACCCTAAGATGTTAGCACTTCCAATAGATGAAGCTAACATTTTAGTACCGCTAAAGCTTGATCAACGCCGGCACTAATTTAATTAGTGCCAGCATTGATGCCCTGGAAAGGGCCCTGATCCCACGATTCTTCCACTATCTCCTCACTCCTAGCTGCACTCTGAGAGTCCACTCTTGCTCTGTCACCACCAGCTTGCTACAGCTATCTAGATGCCGCCGTAGCTTAAAGATTCGCTACTGTCAAGCCTTAGCGTGCCACCAGATCTACGATTCACCTGGCCCTAGTTCAAAATCTAGCGGTTCAGGGGTTTGTTTTGCCTAGGCCTACTCTATTCGGATTTTGCAACTATATTTTCATGTTAGAAGAACCTTGGTTTGAAGTATTTATTCAATTTCTTCTACTTTCTTGTATCAATAGATAAATTTGTGTTTTTCTTCCACTTTATTGTTTCTTCCATGTTTCTTCCACCAGATTCCAATACATTGTTTCTTTAATTTCTTCCACTATGGCTATAATCTATCAGGGAACAAGGTATTGTGTTTCTGAGGAGCAAGTGCACTAGTAATTATATTGGTTGAGGGACATGAAGCTGTGTGTTTTTCTTGGTCCATTTTTTTAACATGCTCATAATTTATGTCAACATTGGGAGACATTTTAAAATGCCATTGATTCAAACTAGCGACTCTCTTGCTTAACATTTATGATTCCATGTTTTGTACCAGATTGTGTTTGAGCTCGTGTTTACAGTCGTTCATGGAGTTTCTGAAGTTGAGATTTTTATAGATCCTTGCAAACATTTGAGTATTGTAGATGAACAAGGCAAAAGCGTGCTTCCATTGGGAGCCCATGTCTTGATGCTGGAGGAATTGAAATATGTTTTATTTATAGAAGCATGAGCTGATGGATTTTGTATTACACAGAATTATCCTGACATTTGTTGTTCAATTAATTGTTGTGAGAAGAAAACATACTTGACCATTAACTATTATGATACATTGCTACATTTGGGATTATTTAATAAGAGTGCACAAATTTAATTACCTAGTGACTCCTTAAGTTATATATTTTGCATGGCTTATTAATGAAGAAAAAAAGATTTTTGATGGTATATCCCCAAAAATCACTGAGTTAGTAATTATATTTTCCGAAGTTTAGTTTGGAAGATAGACTTCCCTATTATGATTGTTCATTTTATTCCAATTTTGACTAATTTTAATGTATTTTAATATCAAACAAGGGTTATTTGTTCTTGCTTGGAGCTCTTGCTTGCATATGCTTTTCACTTATTAACAGTTGTCATTTGTGCTAATGGGCTGTGCTTAACAAGATTCACATTGATACTTTGCCATCTTTTGAGGAGTTGCAACTTAAACCTCAATATATGAGATACTGCCTTTTTTTTTGTCTTCTAAGATTTCTTGGTATATTTTTGTTTCTCGATATGATTAACTGTACTCTTAGTTAGTGTGGATTTAGACACTCGTGAAGACTGTAATTTTGTACCATGTATCTGTTTTAGTTAGTAATCAAACCTAGCATTGTGCTTTGGTCATGATCTTAGTAACTTTTCAATAAATAGAGTATAGGGCAATTTATCTTAAACCTCGTTGATTTTTAGTTTAGAAGTTATTATTAAAGCTGTATAGTTTTAGGATATAAAGATGATAAGTCAATTTATTGTTTGCTCTCTGAAAGCAATGTAGGGCATTCTCTTACAAAGGGAGCAATCTTACAGAGAGATAAATACTCACAACCCTTAATGGACCCAATACCCAATAAAGAAGTCTGCTAGGTTTAAGAATGCTTCTAAAGCCATAACAAAGGTACGCTTAGCATTGCTTCATGTTCATGGATTCATTTACTTTGTTGTGTTAAATTAAACAAGAAAAATTGTAGCAACAAGGCATATTTATTTTGCTGCCATATAACATGTGCTGCTTAAAACAAGTGCATGTACATTACCTTTCCATTTTTTTTCAATAATGTAGCTTTATTGAGTTTCCAATATTGTGCTGCATTGCAACCTAAGCTTTACGAGTTTAAATCATATCTCTACATGTGGCCTAAGATTCCCCATGTGAGACCTTACGTAGACCTTGCTTTGGTGTAAGCATCATACGATGGACTGCCTCCAACATGGTAAAGTGTAGGTTCTCTGTTCATGTGGAAGATACCAAGAAGTATGAAATAGTGAGAAGTTGGAATCTTTTTTGTTTGAAGTTTCACCGATAGTAAATCAGTAATAGAGAAAAATCATTGGATAGCTTATATTTAGAGATCAATCATCCATGGACTTGTGCTTTAGAGTTATAAACTCCTAACAATGTAAACTACAAAGTAAGCTCTTGCATTTAGTATATTTGATTGAGAGAGAGGGAGAGAGAAATTACAGTTGACTTCTCAAACTGAAAAAATCTTTAGTTGGTTGAGAAATCGTATACTTAGAATGTGTAGGACACTTTTGCTAACTATGACAAAATGCCTGAAAATGGAAGAATGTAAATAACAATGTTATTTTATGTTGAAGCATCTCATTGTCATTTTTGTATATCTAGTTGTCATTTAGGGTAAAGTAATAATCAATAGCACATTATACTGTAGGTTATATATACAAACCATTAGCCTAAGGATTGCACAGAATTTGAAGACACGGATAGGAGTTGGATCAAGATAAAAAATCATTTAAATGCCAAGTATATTAATGAAGTAAATACATTCTTAAACCATACATATAAGAGAAAGAAACTAGATCAAAAAATACCGTGCTTATGTATTAATTATATGAACATACACAATCAGACAAGATAGGAGATGTTTAAATATATAATTGTAAGAGAATAGATTGTGCATTACACTAATTGAACATTTTATACTGAAGGACCATGGTATGTAAATAGGCCAAAGCCATAAGAACAGTCAGCTAATGTGACAATATTTGACACTGAAGGGGATGGTATTGGAAGATTGATCCGTGATGCCTTTGGGGATGTTGTATTTGAATACGATACCCTTGTTTATGGCATAATATAGCAACTAAGGGTTATGATGAAGATGGTCAAAAATTCTACAAAATACTTAATGATAGGTTTCAAAAGGTTCACATTCCTATCGTTCATTACGCATTTCTTGGCCGTAAAATTTATGGGTCGATGGAGCAACCATTTATTTAATATATTATTGGAGATATTGAAAGAGATGTTTCCTTATCATCATTTATTCTCCAGTTCTCATTAGGAGGCTTGGAATATTGTGAAAGACATAGGACTGGGATACATGAAGATTCATACATGTTCGAACAATTGTACGCTCTATAGAAATGAAAGAAAATTAGAAACCTATTGCAACTATTGCAAAGCACCTTGACATTTGCATTTCACATTCCATAGCAATGATGACAATTTGATGGTTCAAAAAATTTTGGCCAAAGTTATGTAGTACTTTCCTCTCTAGTCGAGATTACAACACTTATTCATGTCAATATTGATAGCATCACATATGAGATGACACACTAAAAGTCAGGTACGTGATGGGATAATTAGGCATTCGACAGATGATCTTGAGTGAAAGGAGTTCGATTCACAATACCTAAATTTTACTGCAGATATCTGTAATGTTTATTTATTGTTAGCTTCTGATGGTTTCAATCCTTTTTAGAAAATGAATTGCTCATATAGCACTTGGCCTATGGTTTTGATTCCATATAACTTGTCACCATAGTTGTGTATAAAATAATCGTCATTCTTCTTGTCTATGATCATTGATAGAGCAAAAAGACTAGGAAGTGACATTGGTCTATACCTACAGTTATTAATTGAAGAGCTGAAGAAAATATGGGAGCAAGGCATTTCAATATTTGATGTAAATAATAAATAAATATTTTATTTATATGCAACACTTCTATGGATAATTAATGATTTTTTTGCATACACATACCTTTTAGGATATAGCACCAGAGGGAGAGCAAGTGTGTCCTATTTGTTGGAAAAATACATGGTTTATGTGGTTAAAATTTAACAAAAAATTTTGTTACATGTGTTACAAGCAATATCTATCTATTTATCATCAATTTTGGTATGATAAGGTTGCATTCAATGGGACATCTGAGTATGACATCCCTCCCCTCGACTTTCTAGATCTGATGCATTACGTGAAGCAGAGGCAACCCAAAGGCATGGTTGTGCTCCAGTCTCCAAGAGAACAAAGAGTGCACAAATGTATGTTGAAGGTTGTTCAAATATGAAATTCAATTGAAAGAAGATTAGTGTCTTCTTTGATTTGTCATACTAGGACTCATTATATATTTGCCATAATATTGATATCGTGCACATTGAGAAAAGTTTTCTCAAAAATTTGTTGTGGATGTTGCTTGGCACTTCAGACAGGTCAAAAGATAATTTGAATGTATGACTAGATATGAAAGTTATTAGTATACAAATGATACTTCACCCAAAGGATAGAGATATTCAAAAATTTTTGCCATTGACTCCATTCAGCATGAGCAGACAGGAGAAAGAGATTTTCTTAATTGTTTTAAAAAATATGAAAGTTCTAAATAGTTACGCTTCAAACATTTTTAGGCGCGTGTATATGGAAGATCAAACCATTATTGGATTTAAGAGTCATGATTGTCACATATTGATACAATAATTGTTACTAATTGCTGCGTGGAGATGTTTGCCTAAGCATATAGTCATATCTCTAATCAAACTAAGTAGTATCTTTCGACAATTATATAGCAACTCTATCCAGCCACCTAAGTTTGAAGCTGTATAGAAAAGGATCACCCTGAATCTTTGCCACCTAAAAAGGATTTTTTGTCTTCATTTTTTGATATCATGGAACACTTGCCTATTCATCTAATGGAGGAAGCATGACATATAGGGCTAATCTAGAACCGTTGTATGTATCCAGTTGAGAGATAAATATTAATTATTAATTTTAATTGATGAATATTATTTTCATCTATGATAATCAATGATCTCATTGATATTCAAGTATCTTTTTATGTTAAAGTAATATGTGTGAAACCAAGCTCATCCAGAAGATTCTATAGTAGAAGGCTATTTGGTGGAGGAACGTATGACTTTTCGGTGCAATGTACCTCAATAACTTTCAGTCAAACTTTGCTCAGCCGACTCAGAACCAAGATTGCTTTGGTGGACAAGGATGTCCAATTGGAGCTGAGCAAGGACCTCATTATACAGGAGAAAAAGTTGTGCTTGACACGTAAGAATATAAGAAGAACAACTATGCCGTTGGATGTCTGCTGGAGAAAAAGTGAGGAGTCATACTGGCTTTGTGTAAATGAAAAATTAAGGAGGGTCGATCGAAACTTTTCAAACCATACTCATGGTGCCTGCTTCAATCCATACAAAGAGCGTTTTAGTTTGCAAACTTCATTAGGGGAAGAAGTGGGCATACCGTAGGGAAGTTTCATGTAAACTTCCTCCTTGAGATCACCATGCAAGAAAGTATTCTTTACATCCATTTGATGTAAAGACCATGATTGTGATGCTGCTAGGGCGAGTATTGTTCGTACAGTGGTCATTTTGGCTACTGGTGCGAAGGTCTCTTCATAATTTAGGCCATACTCTTGCTTGTTGCCAAGAACCACCAATCTAGCCTTGTAACGTTCTATGGATCCATCAGAACGGAGCTTGATAGAAAACACTAACTTACTACCAAGAGGTTTCACAGATGGTGGACACGGTACAATATCCCATATTTGGTTTTCTTCAAGTGCAAGAAGTTCTGTTTCAATAGCTCTCCGCCAACATTCATGCTCCATAGCCTGCTTATAGGATGATGGAATAGGAATAGAGGACAAGGTGGCTGTCAAAGATAAAGGAGAGGTGAAACCATACCTATCTGGTGGTTTACGAACTCGAGTACTTTATCTGAGAGGTGCTGGTGCAGTTGTTGGAACAAGATCAGCATTAAGGGAATGAGCTGGAGGGGGCCCGAGAGGTGCTGGAATCTTGCGTCGTTGGTAGACTATGAGAGGCTTTGAAGGCATGGAATCTTCAGAATAATTAGTAAACATTGGCAAAACAGAGAATGAAGGAGAAAGGTCATCCTTGTGTGTGGAAAAAAAAATACTGATTTTCAAATAAAATCACATTTCGAGAAACCCGAATACGTCGTAGGTTGGGATCATAACAAAGAAAACCTTTTTAGTGCACCGAATAGCCTAGAAAAGCACATTGAACAGCTTGAGCTGTTAGTTTTGTTCGTTCGTGTGTAGGAAGATGAACATAACAAACACAACCAAAAGTACGAAGATTAGAGTAATTTGGGGTATGACCAAATAACCGAAAGAAAGGGGAAACATGATTCAAGGAAGGAGAAGGTAACCTATTGATGAGATAGACAGCAGTTGAGAGAGCTTCACACCAAAAACGAGAGGGTACAAATGACTCTAATAGGAGGGTGCGAACAACATCTAGAAGGTGTCGATTCTTTCTTTCGGCCACCCCATTCTGTTGAGGGGTTGAAGGACAAGACCTTTGAGAAATTATACCATTGGTTTGTAAAAATTCTTGAAATAAATGAGACATGTATTCTCCCCCATTATCAGAACGAAGAATTTTGATACTAGCAGAAAATTGGGTCTGAATATGTGTATGAAAAAGCTTAAAGACAGAAAACAATTCATCTTTAGAATGCAGAAAATAAATCCATGTGAAGTGACTATAGTCATCAATAAAAGTGACAAAATACTTGTAATTAGCATGGGAAGTAACTGGCGTCATTCCCCACACATCACTATGTATCAAATTAAAAGGCTGGACTACTTTAGGTGTGTGAGTGGGAAATGGCAGAACTTTACTTTTTCCAAGCCTACAAGAATTGCAATCAAATTGAAAAGTACTAAGAGATGGTGACCCTTTATTGCCAAGTAAACCAGAATTTAGTAAAGTATAAAGCACATTAGAGTTTGGATGTCCAAGGCGTTTATGCCATGCTCGGTAATCAACATAAGCAGAATTGCAAGTGATAACAGATGAAGAGGAACATGAAGACATAGGAAACTGAAGAGGAAAAAGACGTCCAATTTTAGGCCCCCTTGCGATCATCTTCCCCGATTGCTGATCCTGCACCACACAACCAGATTTAGAAAATTCCACTTTACAATCATTTTCAACTAATTGTCCAACAGAAACAAGATTAGTGGTAAGGTTAGGAGAGACAAAGACATTGGTTATGGATGAAGAAACATCACCAGTGGCAGTGATAGGTAAGGAGTTTCCATCAGCTGTATAAATCTTGAGATTTCCAGGATATTTATTTACATTGGTGAGGAATTTAACATTGTTTGTCATGTGATGGGAAGCTCTAGAATCAAAGTACCACGGTGAAGGTTTAGAGAAATGTTTACCTGAGAGTCCTAATGCGGAAAATGTAGAAATGATCATTTGCTGAATCATTTCAGGTGTCACAGATTGAATAGGAGCAGGAGCACTTTGTGTCAGATGAGCTTTATCCTCAAAACTACCAGTATTAGAAGAACCAACTGAGACAGTGTATGCCGTTCCAGATCTCTTGGGAGGTTGAATAGGACATTCCTTGATAATATGTCCATCCTTTTTGTAATAGTTGCAGAATTTTTTTGAACAACTTGAAGCATAATGGCCAAATTCTTTGCAGCAATAACACTGAATAGTACTCATGTCCTTACCTTTTGACTTGCCTTGGGCTACATAAGCCATAGGAATAGGAATGGATTTAATTTGTTCCATGGTGGCTTGAGTGAGAAGCCGTTGTTCCTCACGAAATAAATCATTGAGACATGCATCCAAGGATGGAACAGTTTCTCGATTCATAAGATTAGATCTGGTGCTTTCAAATTCAGATCTCAATTTCATAAGAAATTGATCCCTCTTAATAGTTTCATGTACAGATTGAACAGAAATAAGACCTTCGGGAGGTAAGGTAGCATAGACAATATCAGTATATTCAGCCCAAAGATTCATGAAGATAGAATAAAAATCTGAGATTGAGAGACTGCCCTGTTGAAGACTTGCTAGCTCGTATTCAAGTTGAAACCGACGAGCAGTGTTGTGTTGACTATAGAGTTTTTTCAGATAATTCCACATTTCAGCTGCAGTTTTGAAGGGTCGAAGATTCAAGATGATGTTGGATTCTACAGATCCTAGAATCCATGTCATGATTTGAGCATCCTTGACTTCCCACTTGGAGTGCTCATCCTTGTCTTTGTCTTTGTCAGGTGCAGGTTTGCTGCCATCAATATGACCCCATAGATCTTTGCCTTTGACAAATATCTTGAAGTGAAATGTCCAGGCTGAGTAGTTTTTGCCATTGAAACGAATCAAGAATTCATACTTGTCTGAAGACATGAGGCTGAGATAACTTGATCAAAATAACTAAGAATAATGAACTGAACTAGGACTGAGAGAAAGAGACACAGGAGAATTCAGAACTCAAGCTCTGATACCATGATAACTTGATCAAAAAAAACTGGTGTCCTCCTTGGAGAAGAATGCCCCTTATATAATGAATACAAGTTGAAGAAAATAAGGCATATCCTAAACAAGGAAAATATTTACAATTATTACAGGTATAAAATCAGCCATAGAATCTGCTAACTTTGGTATAAAATCAGCCATAGAATCTGCTGATTTTGGTATAAAATCAGCCATAAAATCTACTATCTTTGAATGACTAGCTAATTCCTTTGACATCCGTTATATCTAGATTGACAAGTGATTGTAGAGATGACTCTGAGGGAGTACTTTGTGACAGTCAACTTCATAGCAGGTGATGATAATGGTGAAGAACTGATTACGGAGCCTTGCACTGCACAATAACTAGATGATATTGACTATGAAATTGAAAGCAAAAATATTGAAAGAGTTATGTAGATGCATCATATATTGATTTATATCAGCCACATGTAGAAGAATATGAAAGTGACAATATGACCATTTAATCTAATAATGAAAAGAAAATCATTTCAAAAGATGACAAATTTGATAGTGACTATGATAATGATGATTTCGTGGCTGAAAAATTTGATGGGTAAATAATATTATGATGTTAGATTAGAATTATGTACTCATGGTTATTTATATTTAGTATTATTTATTATTCTTCCAGCTTATTGCATTGAAATTATTTTTTAGTTCATTACATTTCAGGTAATTGGATTGGTGTACTGATCTAATAATATTTTCTCTATCACTTATGCTCTTTGTCCTCATAAGTATTTTCTACACATTTCACTTTTGTTTGTCATATATTTATCTTGCAATTATTTGATTTGTTTTCTCAACGTGTTCTCCACTTGCAAATCAGCATGAATCATGAAGGAAAGAGTGATTTGTAGGCCACATTGTGGAGGGGTTGCAGGATGTGGAGACTGTGGATGAGGTGTTCAGGACCAGTGGAGATTCCGATGGGTGGAGATTCCGATGGGACTCTAATGGTGATAGCACAGACTTTGCCCCTTCAGAGCAGGTATTTCAAGAGCCATATCCTGATCATAATGGAGGTATGTAACACATGGAGATACTTTATCTACTTTGTATTTCACTTGATTCAATATTCTAATACTATAAATTAATTTCTTACCCTATTTTATATTACATATCTTTCTACAGTTTGTACTAATATGATTCATCGTGGTCCCTTACAGATCTATAAGGGGCCGTTTGGTTGGGGGTCAAGCTCAAGGTCAAGGTCAAAAGAAGGGGTAAAATGTAAAAAAATAATGCGGTCAAGTAAATCTTGTTTGGTTACTGATCTGACTAACGTGTGGTTCAAATTTTTTCTAGACCAATTTGCCCTCAGCTTTCCCTTTAAATGGGTAGCCGTCCTTGCTACCAACTCCTTCTTCTCCGATGAGGTCCGGCGTGCCAACGAGCTCTCCGGGCAGCTCGGGCGGCGAGCTCAAGCGGGCAGCTCGCCGGGGCAAATGCACTGAGGGCATTTTAGTCATTTCCTATTTATAATTTAATTAAATTAAATAATGTTAGTCTGATCAATTTTTTGTTGTTTGGATGATAGGCCGGTCAGTCGAGGATGATTCTGGGCTTGACCCCCAACCAAACGAGGCCTAGGGGTTTGGGGTACTAAGGGATTTATATTACCTCACAATGTCAACATTTACTATGAGGTCATTGGTGAGAATTTGAGACTACTCTCAACCCATTTAGGAATTTTTGTAAAAGATAAATAAAAATCAGTTACCTATGATCTACACTAATTAGCGAGCAGTGCCCTAAGAAAATAAGAAATAAATCTAAGCAAATATAAAGGTAATATCAAGTATATTATGTCTTATCAGATAATTTTATTCAAAATATTTTCTAGATTTCTAGCTTTTGTAATATCTTTCTATCTAGGTCAATACAAATTTGGACACAATAAAAAAAAGTGTCATGCGGGCTCTTAGCAAATATTGGCAGAGCTGGAAAGTGGACATAAAGAAAAAAATACTTTATCTCATACAAGAATAATCCAGTGAGACTTGTCATTTGTCCAAATCAGAGGATAAATAAAGACTAGTGGTACATTTTGATCAGATATTAGCAGATGAGAGAAGTCTTGGTATTGCTCTAAGGTATTTGTTATTGGAATATGAATAGTATTTATCATTAACACTATACATTATCCTAATAATTTTATATTTTTTGTTCAAGACTTGAGTCGGTAAAATCAAAAGCATCGAAAGCATTAAATGATGAGTCACTCTCTCAGATGCAAGGAGTTTACCAACTTGAGGGCTGAGGTATATAACCTACAACTTATAATCAGAAGTTTTGTTACTTTATTATACATATTTTATTCATAGTATTACTTGTAGCTTGAGACATCTAGTGGAATTGAACCTTACAAGCTAGATGTCTTCCTCATATTCCATACTAGGAAGGACAGACAACCCATCGATACAACATGTGCAACCACCATAGTGAGTATTATAATTATTTTTAGGCACAATATACGTTCAAATTACAAATGTTAATAATGTTATTGATTGTGTTGTAGAAGAGGATTAATCAGTTGAGACAGTCTCAGTTGAAGAACTCTCTTTCAGATACAACCATCCAAAATGCGATTCATAATCAGGTATTTGGACCTGACAGATATGGATGGGTGTAAATATTTGGTATGGAACGGACTCCTAAGACTATCTCTGAATGCTTCTACAAATCCTCGTAAGATAAGAAACCTCAGTATACACAGAGTCAGGTACAAGTAATGATCTAGATAGAGGTTTCTACAATAATAATGAGGTTCAAAGAGGATATATTCAACGTACTTCATCATACCGTGTCTTGGGATACCCTACAATCCGAGGTATGAATCAATTTTTGCTAATTTGTATGATACATAAGAAACTTTTTTTGTAAGGCTAATGCATGTTTCTTGTATAAAATTATTAAGGACGTTTTAGGTGTAGTATTCCAATAGTAAGGTGATGCTAGCGGTAGCTAGGCTGGTTTCAGGGTGACTCCTTCCACTTTTCAGTCTACTAAGGTACAAATGCATTCGAAAATTTATTACATATGTTGAACATTTTTAGTTTATGGACAGAGGTAGAGGGAAGGTAGTGAGGACTTAGGCAAAAGGATAGTGACTTGGGCATGGAGATATGTGATTTGGGCATTCTACTTGGACATGGGCACAGGTGGTTGGGGGGAATGTGTGAAACTTGTTAACGGACATGTATTATTACTTGTAGAAATTTCTAATCTTTGTTTGTATTCTCACAAACCTATTCGAAGGGACCACCCATGAGCCAATAATCGGGAGCACAATAGGTGGATAAGGGCATAGGGGGGTGATGTTATTTTTCTTTTTGGATAGATTGTCTTATACATTAATTTAATATTACAAACTTCTTCTTAAAGAAATATGAATTGTATTTTATTTTTATATGGATTGTCTAGTACTTATATTTTAGAGATTGTATTTTTATTTTCTAAGTTATATCCATTATGTTATTTAGAAGTAAAATGGTATTTAAAATATTTACAAGGTTTCAATATTAATGAGTGGCACATGGAGAATTTTTGTCTGAAAAATCCTTTGGTGGCACTACAACTAGCGCTACCAATGGGATGCCACCTAAGGAGAACCATTGGCGGCACTAGTTACATTGCCAAATACAACCTTTGGTGGCACCAATAGGAGCGCCACCAAAGATAAGGAACTTTGGCAACACTCTTATTAGTGCTACTAATGCTTTTTATTGGTGGCGCTAAGGACCTTAGTGCCGGCTATTGAATTTTTGGCAATGCTAAATTTTAATTAACGGCGATACTAAAAAAGTGCCGCTATTGATAATTTGCGGCACTTTTTAGCGCTGCAAATATTGATGACTCTAGTTATCATGACATTTTAGTAGTGTCACAAATTAGCATCGATAATGGCTTTTCGGCACTAATTTAAGCTATAAAAATGCTAAATTAGCACTAGTAATACCATATTGATGTAGAACACATCCAAAGCGCTCACACCCACACCTCATCAGCCAAAACCCTAGCAATACCATCCATAACCCTAGCATCATAGGCCAAAAACTTAGCACACCTAGTTCCAACCAAAAAATTAGGCATCAACCAAAAGCCGAGCCACGGCCAGCAAGAACCACAACCATAAGAGAAAGGAGTATGGCGAGGTAAGATAAATGATGCCCATTCCAATTTTATGGATTGATAAGTAGATTGGGATTTAGAGAGAGCTTGGGATTGGAGGGTAGAAGAGAGAGAGAAGCAGGAAAATAGAGCAAGTAGAGCATGTCAAGATCAGAGGTTGATTTGGGAGTGTACAAAGCTCTGAGGGACAGAGAGAGAGAGTGCAGAGGCACAATAGCATGTCAAAGACTAAATTGGGGGCATGTAGAGCTTTGAGAGAGAAAAAGAGAGATAGAGAGAGAGAAGTAGAGAGGCAAAGTACATTAGAGCTCAAATTCCTATTGGGAGCAAAGGAATCTAAGAGAAAGAAAGAGAGAGAAAATCCAACCTAGATGTGATTTTGAGAGTTTAAATAAGATACCGATAATTGTCAATGCTTTTTTAATAAACATCGATAATTACTGATATTTTTGAAAAAGTGTTTAAAATTACCAAGTCTTTGGTAATGCTTTTGAAAGTGCCGGAAAAGCACTATCAATTTTTAGTGCTTTTCTCAAAACTTTAGTAATTACTAATATTTTTTTAGGCATAAGAAATTAATTGTAGGAAAAGCTATTTCTCATGTAGTGTGTATATTATATATTGTATAAATGAATAAAATATAAAATGAAAAAGAATAGAAGTATATAAAATTATATTACATATGAACTAGAAAGTGAATACATATGAGTTAACTTATGAATAGATCTCTACTATAAGCTAACTACATTGTATATAAAAAAAATTCTAGGAACAAATAAATTAAATAATTCAATTTCTTATGGAGTTGCATCAAAACACCAACTATGTCAAATCATCCAAACACAGTTTCTACCCTTCATGACTAAATTGCCAATTATTTCATAACTTAAGAATTTATCTCAATTAAGTCTAAAATAATGGCCAGTCAAATGAGAAACTATTGGCATAAGAAGGATCAACAAGAGAAGATTGAGGAAAAATATACCAAAAACTCCAATAGTAGAACAAGGGCATGAGAGGGAGGAGGAGGGGATGGTTGTAGTGGAGGAAAGGCCTGAAATGTTACTATAGCAAATGAATGATTAGAGAAGGTTAAATAGACGAAATAAAGGTCTAAAAAAAATCATTATTGTGGAAAAAAGACCAAAGAGGCTCTCCAAGTGGAGAGAAGAATGGAGGTCAATACAGTAAAGAGAAGATGAGAAATATGGGTGAGTAAAGCCAGTTTACCGTACCGATTTTACATATTTTAGAACCAGAATTGGATTCTAGTTTTTAAAAAATCAAGGATCGGAACCATACTGGTTTGAGTTAAGAATCGATTTTTTAGCTCTAGTTTTGAACTGATTCTAAAACCGGTATACCCATTTTTTAATTATTTATTTTAAAATATTTTATTTTACATTAAAATCCTATAAAATATAAGTTTAAATACACTAACACACAAATTACCCAAAAATTTTATTTTATTCATCATAATCCTATAAAGATATAATTTTAAATATATTAATATACATATAACATAAAAAACTTATATTTTATTATTTTATAGGGCTAATTACCTACATCCTCCGTAATTTTCGGTAATTATGAAAAATCCCCCATAATTTTCATAATTACCTACACCATCTCCCTTTTCAAAATATTTACCTATATCCCCATGATTGTTATTTAATCAAAATTTTCTCCAAAAATTTCGATTTTACCCTCTGTAATTTTTACAATTAAACCCCTAAAAACTTATTTTCTCACTCTCACTCTTTCTTCAAAATCATTTACAAATAAACTCTTAAAATATTTTTATTTATTAAAAGTCTAAATATTTATAAACGAGCGAGGAGCGAGGGCGGTGAGGGAGTAAGAGTGGACACTCGAGGCAGGAGCGCGGTGCATGGGAGTGGATGCCAGAGGACGGAGCACGGGCGCGGACGCCCAAGGCCGATGCGTAGGCGTGGACGCCGGCCGCTGAGGGTGTAGGCATGGCCGGTGAGGGGTCTATTCATAAAATTTATTTTAAAAATAAATAAAATTTGAACTTATTTATAAATAGAAATATTCAAGGGGTCTATTTTTAAATGTATAAATATTAAACTTATAATTTTAAATTTTATATTTTAAAACCTTCAATATCTTTTTTGTAAAATTTTATTTAAAATATGATAAAAATTTAGACTTATTTATAAATAAAAATATTCAAGGGGTCTATTTATAAATATACAACATGAAACTTGTAATTTCAAATTTTAAGTTTTCAAACTTTTAATGACTTATTAGAAAATTTTAATTTTAAAATAAATAAAATTTGGACTTATTTATGAATAAAAATATTCAAGGGGTCTATTTTTAAATATATAAATCTTAAACTTGTAATTGTAAATTTTAAGTTTTGAAACCTTCAATGCCTTTTTTGTAAAATTTTATTTAAAATATGATAAAAAATTTAGACTTATTTATAAATAAAAATATTCAAGGGATTTATTTGAAAATGTACAAACATGAAACTTGTAATTTTAAATTTTAAAGTTTCAAACCTTCAATGATTTATTCTTAAAATTTAGTTTTAAAATAAATAAAGTTTAGAGTTATTGATAAATAAAAATATTCAAAGAGTCTATTTTTAAATGTACAAATATTAAAGTTGTAATTTTGAATTTTAAGTTTTAAAACCTTCAATGTCTTTTCTATAAAATTTAATTTTAAAAATGATTAAAATTTTGATTTATTTATAAATAAAATTATTCAAGGGGTCTATTTGTAAATGTACAAATGTGAAACTTGTAATTTCAAATTTTAAGTTTTCAAACCTTTAATGTCTTCTTTGTAAAATTTTATTTAAAAAATAATAAAATTTAGACTTTTTTATAAATAAATATGTTTTAGGGGTCTATTTATAAATGTACAAATATTAAACTTGTAATTTAAAATTTTAAACCAAAAATCAAAAATTTAAACCTATTTTTTTTAGTTTAAATTTAATTATATTTAAATTGGAAAAAAAAAATCAAAACCAATATTATATATTTATATATAATATGTAATTTGGTTCGGTTTGCTTTTTACAAATTTTCAAAATCAAAAATCGAAACCGAAACTGAATTTAAAATTTTCTATTTTTCAAAACCGAACCGAACCAAAAACTAAATAACCCGAATCGAATCGATTATTGGGTTTCGATTCGGTTTAAACCGAATAGTGTACAGCCTAGCTAGCATATTGCTTTCTTGGATTTCAGTTTGTTTGTAAAGTGATTAGTTTGAGTCATGCGCGATGTGAAGATTAGATTATTCTTTACATTATTGCATCCACAAAACTACGTCCTTCATTGATTTGCAAAAATGGCATATTACTTCCAGTGACCTATGTCGTCAATACCTCCAGCAAATTTCATATTTGCAAAAACTTCCTTATATTTTTGAAATTACATACAACTCCCTACTATCTCAACCAAAACATTGGAAAAACTATCATTTTGTTCAAATTGCGAAAAACACCCATTGCTGCTTGATATTTGCAAACAACAACCAGCACTTTTTCTGCATAGGAATCTAAGTGTACCACGCACAAGAATATTATGCAGCACAATCCTGACCCATGTCAAATGGCACCAAAAGACTTGGACGATTTTCATCAACCAAAATCACTTTCACTGCAACCTAGCTTTCTTTTTCCCATTGGAAGATATTTTGGTGAGTGGAATCAAATCTTCAACAACTCTAAAGACATGGAAGTTTATGATCAGTTTCCTACCATGGGTGTCCACGAGCTCAAAGACGCATGCATCATCTTCCTCCAAGTTGTTTTCCATTACAAACTCGGACCATTTGGTAGAGAAACCCCAACTGCCGTCTCCCTCAGAACAATATCTTGCTTCTTCTGCTATAAATGGTCCCTTACAAACTCCGATGGCATTGTTTGCAAATTTGGCAAGGGACAATCATTCTTTTAAAAAAAAGTTGGAGGGTGTTATCATAAAAAATGAATAGCAGAAGATAATTCTTTATATATATCACTCACCAAAATGAAGTAGAAAATAAATAACATTTATCAGAAATCTCTTGATTTAAGGTGTCTTGCCCTAATTTCCCCACATAGCATTGCAGCCTCAAGCTTCTCTTTTGCTACTGCAGAAAAGGCACATGCTTTTATGTTCAACCTGACAGTCAGATCTCCATCGCCTAGTACTACATAAAAATTGGAAGGAAAAAAAATGAATGACTTCATTAGATCACAGAAATTGCTAAACTTGCATCTGGATCAAAATGTCAGATTCCATTCTTATTTTTGAAGGTAGACGTCTTTCTCTTCTACAAGGATTAATTAAGCCTCTGGCTTTTAAGGTTTCCAACAATATCTCATCACCTTCTTGAAATCTAACAGCTTCAATGTCATCTATGTTGACAGTAACATACTTTGATAACCCTACATGCATACCTGATAAGAAGGAATAACTATTAAATAACATCATATTGAGCAATCAATATAATATGAATATCAGAGCGATGAAGTGAAAGTGTCAGCAGAACCTAAGCAATTATCAAATAAAAGTTAAAAAATGACAACATTACAATTCAAAAATCAATGGAGGATATCATCCAACATCTGATGAACTTCCTGCAAAAAAACATAGTGACATTTATTAATGTATTGTTTCAAAATCACATAAAATAAGATAAAAATAATTATCAATTTTTTTTAAGAAAAACTCACATGGTA
The DNA here is from genome assembly GCA_005019695.1 of Trichopus zeylanicus subsp. travancoricus. Lineage (NCBI taxonomy): Eukaryota > Viridiplantae > Streptophyta > Magnoliopsida > Dioscoreales > Dioscoreaceae > Trichopus > Trichopus zeylanicus. The sequence continues at coordinate 1,138,746 of RXID01022204.1, forward strand.
GATGCATACTAAAATTTGAAGTCATCATGCTAGACCTTTCCCTTTTTCTTCCCCTGCCATGTCCTCTTACATATTGGTTTCTCACTGATTATTGATTGCTGCTAGATCCAAAAGCTTCAATTTATTGTTGTAGTCCAAGAGGCTCTTTACACGCTCTCTTGTTGTGTCCCACCTGACCACATCTACTGTAAGTATATATCACTTTACTTGATATTTCCATTGGATCCTTAATCCTTTTCTTCTTAGGCCTACCAGGTTATCTCCTTAAACGTGGAGGAAGCACTTGCATAGCATTTGACACAGACATCCAAAATTGCTTGCTTGGCAGTGGAGTGACACAGACATCCAAAATTGCTTACTAGTCATCAACAAAATCAATTAGATCAAGCCGAACATCAAGGAGAGCAATAATACCATGAACACAAGACATTTCTGTCAGCTGTCACTGCTTACAGTCACAAATCCTTTGCCTTATGTCGACAATCCATCGGCCTACAGGATCACTGACCTCTGAAATATCATCAGAAGACCTCCAAATATGGTATCCGCCACGTGCCTGTGAAACTTTCCTAATAAAAGCTTCTATTCTTGGCACTAGCTTTTCAGACTAGTGGGATCCTTCATTTTTTCTTGTGACAAATTTTACCATTATCTTCTGTCTGATGAAATTAAGTAGTTCAAGAAAGAGAACCTCCCTACCATCTTGAATGAAACTGTTAAATGACTGAGAAATATTATTAGTCACATAATAACATTGCACTAAATGATCGAAATGACATCTACTCCATGCAAAATCATTTATTTCTTTTATGTATTGCCAACCTGGTATGAATAGCTGTTTAATCTTCTCCATGTACTTGATGAATTCAGTAGGCAAAAATGTATTTGAAATATTAAAAACCAAATTTTCTAACTTTTTCGCAAGTTAGAATCTTTTGAAGTTTGCAATCACATGCCTTATACAACCTCTATGCTCAGCATGTAGGAAGATATTCTTCATAGCATCAGAAAGACCCTTCTGCCTATCTGAAATAATAGCCAAGATATCTAAATTTCTTATAACCTGTTGTAAGTTATATAGAAATTATAACCAAGATTGGTATGTTTTTGTTTCTGTAATTACATATGCAATTAGAACTATGTTATTCTCCCCGTCAATTTCATAAGTTGAAAATAATGTGCCCTTATATTTGCCTTTCAAGAAACATCCATCAACTCCCAATATAGGTCTTCATCCAGTAAGAAAAGCTTTGCGCCAAGCATGTAGTGACAGAAAATATCTTTGGAAAGACATATCTGGACATTGAGTAAAGTGCACAATATTATCAGGATTCCTCCTCTCCAACTCTGCCTTAAGTGAATGAAACAAATTAAAAGAATCTTTTTTCATTGCCATGAATAACTCTGTAAGCATAGTCTTTTTTTCTTCATGTCTGCATGTAAGTCAGCTTAAGACTGTATTTATCATTTATCAAATTTTATATTTGTTTGACTGTGATTTTCTTGTCAATATATATCCAATGCAAAACTTGGTTGTTTACCCATTTAGCACTTATCATTTTATTTCCAGAAGTATTAACAACAATACATGTATGAACTGGTTCTATTTTTCTTACCTGAAAACCTTAACCATCAAATCTCTCTGAAGCATGAAGCCTCCATGGGCAATTCGCAGAAGCACATCTGACTGTTACTCTGTTACGTTCATTTTTCACAAATAAAGATTGAAATCTGTGCACAATACAATCCTGTTTAAGAGCTATTCTTAATGCATATATATCCTCAAATATGTCTCTTTTTTCAGAACATTATCATTCAAAATATCTTCAAGTAAAGGTAGGAGATCATCTTCTGCTCTATCTTCTACTCCTTTTTCTTCGCCTTGTCTTATATCTTCTTCCTCTTACTCAGCTACTAACTCATCATTATTATCCTCTTCCTCTTACTCAGCCACTAACTCATCATTATCATCGTCCTCTTCATTATCTTCATCATCATCAGAAGAAAAATTTAGACTATAAAAACTAGAATAAGAAGGACAAGCATCTAAATCTGAGTTAATATACTTATCTCTTTGCACAATATGATACTCAGAAGATTTTTCTGACATAAATTTTCTTTAACCATACTATGATGTGCCAAATGTAGGAGTCAAAGGAGTCAGCATTGCTGCAGATACCGCTAATAAGGGATCTCCTATGTCCTCCACTGATATATAAATATTGCTATAGTTCAAGTCTTTTATCACTGTCCACATTGCTTCCAGCTAAATTTTACTGTTGATTGACATATAAGTTGGAGGAGTGTTATTTGGAAGTAAATACTTGATCACAAATAACTCATTTGTCCTTGTTTTGACTAATTTGCAGGCTTTAATGTATAACTTTGAAAATGAGTACTTATTTGTATCAATCAATAAAGACTTCCATCTACCAAATACATATTTTCTTCTTTGAGTATGTTCAACTTCCTTCCAATATCCTCCATAACGAAACACTAATCGTACCAGATTCCCCAAATCAGACATCTATAAAATATGTAACAACATGAAGGGAATATATGTAAATACACAACATCAAAAATTAGTTTAAATTTAATTTAAAATCAATAAAAATTAAGAAAAGGGATTGTGGCGGGTTCGCAGGGGGGGGAGGAGTCTAAGGCCGTCGGGCGAGGGGCGGCTCACAGACGTCGGTGCGAGGGCGCACAGCATGGACACCCGAGGCCGGCACCCGGCCTCGGGCATCTGTGCCAGCATGCCATCGCGCCGGCCTTTGAGAGCCCCCCCCCCCCCCTCCTCCCTCCTCTCTCCCTCTTCTCTTCTTCCTTCGCACATCCGCGCCGACCTTGGGCGGGAAGGAAGGGGGGAGGCTTGCAAACGACGGCGCGAGGACACGTAGCACGGATGCCCCAGACTGCCTCCCGGCCTCGGGCGTCCGCGCCTACGCGCCATCATGCCGGCCTCTGAGAGCTGCGCCCCCCCTTCATTCGGGCATCCTCGTCGGCCTCGGGTGGGAAGGAAGGGGGGTTAGGGGTGTGCAGCTCGCAGATGCCGGCGCGAGGGCACACGAGTGCGGACGTCGAGGCCGGGTGCCAGTCACGGGTGTCCACGCCGCGTGGCCTCACGCTGGTGTTTGCGAACGGGAGGAAAGCCACTTACTGAGGAAAGCGGAGCACGATCTGCTCGCGGGGCGGGGGTTTTCTTTTGTTTTTTTTTTTTTGGGTTTTGTGTTTTGGGGGGGGGGGGGGGGGGGGGGGCCGGGCGGGGGGGGGGGGGGGCAGCGACGACACAGGGGACTGGCAGAGCATCAAGAGGGCTCGTCAGGGCTACATTGAAAATGACACGGATATTTAAATGTAAATTTCGAGGGGTTTTTTATAAATCTGACTAATTTTAGGGTGTTATTTACAAATATCTAAAAGTTAAATAATAAATAATAAGTTTTTAGGGGTTTAATTGTAAAAATAATGGAGGGTAAAATCAAAATTCTTAGAGAAAATTTTGATTAAATAACAATTAGGGAGGTATAGGTAAATATTTTGAAAAGGGGGGGTGGTGTAGGTAATTATGAAAATTACGAGAGATTATTTGTAATTACCAGAAATTACGGGAGGTGTAGATAATTAGCCCAATTTTATATTATATATAATTATATTTTTTTAAATAACTGGTATGATTTTGGTATACCAGTTTTTCACAAAATATAAAATCAAAATTGAAACCATATTTTTTATTACATCAAAATTAAGAACCAAAACCATATCGATTTCCTTTGAGAACCAATTTTTCGATATGGTTTTCAATCGGTACAATTTGGTATATAGTTTTTTTTAATTTTTTTTCACCCCTAATGAGAGAAAATTGTACATAGCGGGAAAGCCAGATGACAGTTGCTAAAGATAAAAGTATGAAAAATTAGCCCTAATTTGAAGGAGGTTAGAGCACAATTACAGTTAAAAACCCAAGTGTAGTACTGCAAAAAATTAGTCCTTTCTCCATCTTCTTCCTCCTTCACCATGGTGATGATGACAAGGATGGTGACCATAATGGCAATGATGATGATAATGGTAGTGGCAATGACAAGTCATGCACCTTCATCCTACCAAAATCACCACTCTCTTCTTTATCTTTTTCCTCTTCTCCCAATGACGATGGCTATGGTTTGATGGCATCTTATTGCAATTACCCAACACAAACACCACAAGTTTCTCCTCTTGATGATAGTGGTACCAATGTTGACAATGGCAATAACACAGCAACAAGCTATGCCTGCAACAAACTGTTGAGTTTTGGGTGTCTCGAACTCGGATTAGAGTTTAAGTTAAAATAGGAATCCAAAGTTAGATTCAGACTTATGATTGATTTGTAATATTAGGAGTTGTAATTAGAGTAAAACTCAGACTAAATAAGGGCATATAAATATTCTAGTAATACATAGAATTTAGTGGGGGTAGTGTTAAGGTTGAACTAGAGAGAAATACAGAGGGAGGAATAGAGAGAATAGAAAGAAGAAAAAGAGAGAGTGTCAGCTCTAGTGTGTGGGTCTTTTTAGTACTTCTCGCTGGTCTCTCATGGTGATTTCTCATAGTATTTTCTTGGAGATTCTCTTTGAAGGCTGAGGCGTTGTCGAGACTTGGTGAAAGAGTTTAGTTGAGTAAGAAAGAGTGTAATCTTTTTTGTAGACTCTTATAAATTTTTTTGATAGTGGATCTCTCGCTCTCCTATGAATGTAACCCAATTTTGGATGAACCACGTATATCACTGTATTTTTTCTTATTATTTTTTTATCTTTCATTACTTCTTGATTCATGTTTTATTTGATAATAAGGTAATTCAAACCTTTCGCTGTGAATCCCAATAATTGGTATCAGAACTTAGAAGCAAATAACTAAGATAGTAAAGTCCTTATTTGAGGTGAAAAACTTTGATGACAAGATAAATTTTATCTTATATCAGAAGAAGATGAAGGTCAGGTGCGACACAGGAATAGGCCAGCGATGCTCACGGGAGGGAGCATGAGAGCAGTTGGAAAAGGGCCATGCAAGGAGTTGGTTAGCCAGAGTGGGAGAGGCTGACGAAGGGCCATGTAGGACTCTCAACCAATGGCAATTGGGGCTCATATAAGTAGTAGGTGGCCTTTGAAAAGGTGCAACAAAGCATCTCAACTAAGACTCAGTATGGCCAAGTAGCTGGAAGGTGAAGGCCGGTGAGTGAAAATTGGATGCATGCGTACGCAGAAGGTGGAGCTCAGGTCAGTGAGCTAGGAAGCAACACAACTGTAATTGGGGCTGGTTCAGCAGTAGAGAAGAGAAAATAGTGAAGCCGTGAGATGACTAAGGTTATGCGATAGCGATGGAGAATCGCTTGTAGGTGGCGCAATGACTAAAAGGTGGTGCGATGGTGGATGTTATAATGTCAGGTATGATGAATTAGTCCCACATTGGATATTGGATAGATAGAATCAAATATATATAGTGAAAAACACTCATATCGCATGAGCTTAAACTTTTGGGATGGTTTAGTGTCTGACTCATTATATTAATCTGATTTGACACTCTTTCGGTTCCCCCAACAAGTGGTATTAGAGCTTCAGGTTCGAAATTATGCAAACTCTTAAGATCGAAATTACCATGATGATGTGACTAAATTGAGTCATATGTTAGTCTCTCTCCATTAGTATGAGTCAGATTATAAAATTGGTCGAGTAAAAGAGTTCTTGATTAAGAGTATGAAATTGATGTAGTCAAATCACAGCTAAAGAGAGATATTGTTATAATGTCAAGTGTGATGAATTAGTCCCACATTGGATATTGGATAGATAGAATCAAATATATATAGTGAAATAGGTCAATATCCTATGAGCTTAAGCTTTTGGGATGGTTTGGTATCCAGCTCACTATATTGATTTGGTTTGATACTCTTGTGACTCCCCAATAGGTGGATACACATCAGAGTTGCACAACGCTACGACAGCAAAGAAGAGTAGGAGGAGAAAGATTGACTAGCGATTAGCTGAATAAGTTAGTAGCCCAGGGGAGAGTCTGGATGAGAGATGATGACTGAAGGTTCGTGATGATGGCACGTCCGAGTTCAAGCCAAGGTGGAAATTGTTGAGTTTTGAATGTTTCGAACTCAGATTAAAGTTTGAGTTAAAATAGGAATTCAAAGTTGGATTCAAATTTATAATTAATTTGTAATATCAGGAGTTATAATTAGAGTAAAATTGAAACTCAATAAGGACCTATAAATATTCTAGTAAAACATAAGATTTAGTGGGGGTAGTGTTGAGGTTAAAATAAAAAAAATTAGAAAAGGAGGAATAAAGAGAATAGAGAGAAGAGAAAGAGAGAAAGTATTAGCTCTCATGTGTGGATCTTTCTAGTGTTTCTCGGTGATCTCTCGTAGTAGTTTCTCATGGTGTTCTCTTGGAGATTTTTTCTAAAGATAGAGGTATTATTGAATCTTAATGGAAAAAATTTAGTTGAGTAAAAAAGAGTAAAATCTTTTTTATAAATTCTTATAAAGCCTTTTGATAGTAAATTTCTCGCTCCCTCGAATATAACCCGATTTTGGATAAATCACATATATCAATATGACTTTTCTTATTATTTTTTTATCTTATATTATTTTTCTATTATTATATTATTTAAAAATAAAGTAATTCGCAAATTTTTCACTAAAAATTCAATAACAAACACCATTGTTGAGTTTTTTTTATCTTCTCCCTCCTCTATTTGTTTTTAGATAGGAATGTACAATTGGATAAATTTGCACACGTTAAGCTTTTTTTCTTTTTTTTTGAGTCAGACAAGTCATGGTGCTAGTAGCGGCATTGCATGACTTTCAATATTTTGACGTTTCAAAAGGACCCACTGCAAAACTATAAATTTATCTGAGATTTATACATAATTTTTTCAAATTATTAAGTACAAGCAGATCCTGTCTCAACAACATTTATCCTATTTTTTCAGAAAAAATTGTCGATCCCTTGGCCCCGCCCGCCCGCCCGCAGCGGACGGACTTAGTTTTGAGGGTCGTCTTGCTGAACTCCGCCCGTCAAACTCGCACTGAGTTATTCCACGCCAACAAGCTCATAAAACAATGTGCATCTATTTGAGATTAAAATCATGTAATCTGATTGAGGTGATGTTGGGCTAATGTTTTATTCTTCATTCATTGGAAGTAAAATCAATTGACGACTGAACCACATATCATTTTTGGATCCAAAGTCTTGATCCGAACTTCCTTTTGCATGGAAGCCTAGAAAACCAGACTTTATTTATCTTTGTTGTCTCTCAGTTCGCTTCTAATTTTACATCGTTCCTTATTTCTCCGCAGTGCAAAAAGCAGGAAAAAAAACTCTAATAGGAAAAACCCTACCAAGGCTTAAAAGACAGCAGTTGCTTCGACTCCACCCACGGCTTCACCACCACCACCGCCTCAAAAATCCTCGCTTCTTCTTCTTCTCCTCCTTCTTCGCCGTCGGCAGGGATGGCGGCGGCGGCGGCGGCGGCGGCGACCCAGAGGTAGTACTTGATCCCAGACACCACCTGCCGCTGCGCCCACACCACCCTCAAGAACACAAGCTCTTCGCTGCGGCAGTGGCGCTGGTTGTGCTCGTTCACCGCGAACCGACCCAGCTTCTGCACCTCTCGGTTCGCCGCCACGTCCGCCACGTCCATCCTCCCGCCTACCTTTCTCCCGCCGGGACCAACTTGCCGGAGAAAGGTGGACGACCGAGTCCGTTGGACCGGAGATGTGGTGGCGCCGGCTAGGAAAAAAAGCAGGAGGAGAGAAAGAAGAGATGATGAGGCCATTGCTTCTGTTTCAGTGAAGAAAAGGAGAAGAGTTGGGACAATATGTAGAGGAACATCGGCCTTCATTCACAGATCTCGAGGTAGAATGAATAGATGAGATTGCATCTTATGGAGTCAAAGGAGATGCGAGGAGATGCGAGGGCGTGCTGCCGCGTAGCCGCCGTGGCGACATGCGGCGAACCTTTCACGTGTCACGTTTTTGGAATTTTCTTACGTTCTTATCGCTTCCTATGGGCCGTTAATTGGCCGATCCGGCCTGGATTGAACCGGGTTCGGAGGTTCTGGATTGAGCTGTCGCTTCCGGGAGTCCCGCTGGGCAATCTTATTATCAGAAACTTAATTGTCGTTATTCATTTTTTTGAACATTTCAAATTTATTATTAAAATTTTACTTTAAATAAAATTTGAACCAATGGGCCTCCCAAAACTCTTAGGTCCCATTTGTTTTGGGATCAGGATAAGGATTAACTCATTTTACAATTATTTTTTTCTTATAAAATTAATATTTATTATTTTATACTATTATTAAATTAAAGTATTATAAAAAATTAAATAGTTTTTTGAGCTTTAAATTATTGAAGTCTTAATTTTGATAAAAAGATATTAGTTTACAAAAGTGGTTCGTTAGTCTTGACCTTAATCTTAATCTTGACCCCCAACCAAATTGCCTCTTATAGCCACTAAATCAAATAAATATATAAATATATATTTTAATTAAAAATTTTTAGCTATACATCGCTAAAAAATCTAAATGTCATACATGTTATTAAAAAAACGTAATTACTCCTATATTTTTAAAATTTTAATATTTTAACTAAGTATCTCTATCATTACTCTTTGTTAGTATTTGTCTAGACTTTTTTGACCTATTTTTTAAAATCATTGATTTTAAGGTGATTATCTCCTCATTATTTTAATTAATTTTCTTTTTAATTCAAACAAACACAAAGAAAATTTAAGGACAAAGGTATTTATTTTAAAAAAATTTAAGAGGATAAAAGTAATTAAGATTTGAATATTTTTTATGGATATACAATCAAAATTTGTTTTACTATTAGTATCTTAAATTTCATAATTTACATTTACGGGAATTATTATCTTAAAGATCCCACTCGCCTTCATATTTAAGAAATTATGAATTCAAGATTTTGGTGTGGTCTTTTTATTTGTGAAATCTATGTGTTCATCTCTTCAACCTAGATAGATCTAGTTTGGATTGATCTACTATTTTGCTAAATCCACTCTTAGGGCCATAGTTTGGTTCAGAGTTAGGGTATCGAGGGGACAATCTTGAATTAGAATGGTCACGAAATATTTAATTAATTTAATCTTTCTCGACTCTCACTAAGGCTGTCAAGGGGCATGGGTTAAAGAAAGTTTGGTCCAAAAATTTTGATCTTAGACTCGGTACTTCTAAGCTTCTGTGTTGAGGTTGGGCTCAAAGCTTTTACACTAAATGAATAGATATGAAAGTCAGGTTTGACTCAACCAAAAAAATCTAATATAAATAATCAAGCTTGAGTCAGGTCTAGACTTAATTGTTTAAGTTTGGGCTCAAGCTTGGACTTATTCAAACCCAAGACCAGCCCGAACTATTTAACAACTTGAGTGAGATAAGCACATACTTGGTCAACAACCCGAGGGATAAATAGAATTCACTCTTCCTTAGTTCCACATGGCACGAACCATAACCATGCGGACCTTGAATCCAATGGGCTTCCGAACTTCTTTGATTAGGATCTTATTAGTAGTTGAGCACTTGGATTTTATTTACAACCAATAGGTAGCTATGTTTTTGCTTGTCAGATTGGATGGAAAATAATGCTTTTTGAAAACTTTTTTGAATATATGCATGTTCTAACAATTATGTTTAACGAATGATGTAGAGGTTTTAGGTGCTTTAAAGATGAGAATATGGGTTGAAGAAGGAGTGGAAAAGCAAGAGATGCGAGGTAGATGCACTAACTTGGAGACACAAATTTATATAGAGAAGTAAAAGAGCGTTCAAACTACCTTTGATTCACAAGCCATTCCTAAGGGCTTTAAACAAACTGATCATAGACTTATTTGGTCTCAATGGAATACTATAGAAGTAATTTTGGGCAAAATTATTACTATTATGATTTTATTCTCAAGCATCAGATGTCTCCTACCTTAAGTGGACAATATTTTTATTAAACATTGGATAGAAGCCAAAGAGATTTTTGACACATTGTAATAAGTTTGTCAATAATAATTATATGTTTAATAATTTTTTCTTTCATTGTAAAGTAGCCTATAAATTTATAACAATGGTTTAAACTGACAATTTCTTAATGACAATTGGCACATAAAAGATAACAAAATTAAGTTGTGAGAAGTGACTCATACTTGAGAAGCCACAAACCTTCAACTATTCCTTCAACCAAGAGGTTGAATAATCTAAAATTGTTCATCCAACATAAAAGTAATTATCGTTTCTCGCTTCAAGAAGTGTGTTTTGGGATTGATAAATGCACTTTGAAGTGGTATGCACAAACAATACGAATGGAAAAAAGTAAGCTATACAACCTACTAATTAATTATCTATTACCGAACACTTGAATATAGTTTCGGAGAAAATACATTGCAATTGTATATCTCATCATGAGCAAATATAGGTAAGTTTGTATCCATCTAAACTAAAATAAATAGCTAATAATTGGAATATAAAGAACAATAGTATTGTAAAATAGTATAAAAGAAAATGCTCTAACTATGTTGTACTTGCATCAAGAGTACTTTGGACTAATGCAAGGTGTAGTATATATATAATCTTTTTCATGAAAAATTGTAAAAGTATATTTTTGCTAAATGAAAAATACAAAACACGTGTTTTGAAATAAAAGGATGTTCATTTTTTTAAAGTAATATATTATTTATTTATTTTTTGCATGTACACAACTTGGATTTCATGCATAAAAAATGAGCGAACAAAAAAAAATTGTTTATTGTTACCGAATAACACATGTTTCATACTTAAAGATGCATTAGGTTTTAAAAAGTAAAAGAGTAATCCCAGTTGTTGAATGTATGCTTCTTAAACTTGGTGCAAATATTATGCAACAACTTGGGAACTAAAGATTCGACCTAATGTCAAATACACATTCGTCACATTTTATGCAAGAATTGTGCAATAATTTGTGATATCTGTTCATTATTTTAAAATATACGTAGGGATATAATTTAGTTTTATATTAATATTTGTAAACAAATATGTGAGCGAATAAGGTTTTAAATCAAAGCATAGTGCACACATATAAGTAGTTTATAACAATAGAATTAAAAGACACCTGTAATTATTTATTGTAGGTAATACAACACAAAGTATAATATAACCTTAGAGAAAGTTTTATGCTCTCACTAATTTTTTTCTCAACCTTAACAATTGGATATATTTCTTTTTCATTATTGTTAATAACCCTTATTGTTGTTCAAATAAGAAATTGGTAAATATTACCAATACATTTTTTGTTTCTTCTTGAATTTTCCATTCTCCAATCCCCAACAATAATAAATAACATTGATTATACGAGACTAAGATGCTATATAATATTAATATTTAATTAGATTATTATGAAAGTTATATATTTATAAATATATACCTCTTTTGCATTTCATGGAAAGTTGCAACAGTTTTTTCAAGATTTTTTGTATGTCAAGATTAAATAATATTGTCTATATAACATTAGTATGATTTGAAAGTTATGTATAGACAACGGATCTGTAAAGTGAGAGAAAAAAATATTAGGTGTTGATTAAAAATATAACATATATTATAAATTATTATTTAACTTAAAGGAAAAAACTTAGAATTTCATTAGTTACAACTTGTTCTGAGTTCTGAATGCCGACTGAGTCATAATTTATACAATAATTTTTTCATATTTTGTTTTGTATATTTTTTGTTGTAAAATTTGTATCCTAGGTATCAAAATTCCTTTTCAAAGTCCATTCTTGCTTGTTTAAATAGATTTTATAATCTTACTCTAACTTTGAGTTTAGTTCACAATGAATCAAATACAGACATAGAGTTTTAAATTAAATTTGACCTAAATTTTAATTAAGTATCAAAATAAGATTTAGGCTAAATTTTAATTAAGCAGCCCCCGCTTGCTACCTCATCCGCCCTTGTTGCAGCCGCCTCGCTGTCGCTCGCCAGCTCAGCTCGCTACCAATCCTTAGTGTGCTCGCGCAGGCTCGAGCCACCCACGCCACCACGTGTCTCAACGAGCTTGAACCCTAGCTGCACCTGCCGAAACTCCCATCGTCAACCCTGCCGTGGCTGCACATGCCCGAGCCACCCGCGCCACCGCGCGCCTCCTCGCACCCTATCCACCGTCGGCCCCCCTTCCTAGCCCACGCTGGCCTTACTCCCTCCTCTGCACCACCGCCAGATCCAATCGTCCCAGTCACCCTTCACGGCGGTTAGCACCGCGTTGCGACCCTCCTCCGCGGCCAGCGCAAACCGCCAGCCTCACCGCCCTGCGTCCCAACATGCGAGCTCGTGCCCGCACATCCCTTCCGCCTCTCCACCTCATGGCACGGCTCTAGGAGGGATCCGGCCTCAAATGGCCGAATCCGGCCACGAGATGAGGGGTAGGAGTGCCCCTCCGCCTTGTCGCCGGGAAGACATGCCGGATCCAGCAGTTTAAGCCTAATTCGGCCGAGAAGAAGGCTGGGTCATCATGGCCCAGTAAAGCTTGGGTCGAAAGAAGTGTTAGGGGATGAGATTGAAGAAAAATAAATAAATAAATAAATAATAGTTGCGGTAAAATTATCTTATCTCAATTTTCGTAGCATTACTACTACGACCACATGCAATTCTTGATGCATTAATGAATTATATCAATATTGTGATTACTTGTGATTCTTAGAACCTTAACGAATTTTACCAACACTGCAGTCACTTATGGTCTTGGTATATCGATGAAGTTTACCAGCACTACGATTTTTTGTAGTTTTGTGTATAATTCAACTTTCGGATTCACCAAAATTATGGGTTCATTTTCGGATTTGTTAAACTCAAGCTCGCCTTCGAATTTGTCGAAATTATAGGTCAATTTTCGGGCTCGTTAAACTCAGGTTAGACTTTGGGTCTGTTAAACCTAGGCTAATATTCAAATCTATCGAATTTAGACTAATTTTCGGGGCTACCGAACCTGAGCTAACCTTTGGGTTCATTGAACCCAAATTATTGTTTGGACTTGCCAAAATTATAAGCTAGTTTTTGGGCCCGTCGAACTCAGGTTGATCTTTGGGCTCGCTGAAATTATATGTTAGTCTTCAGTCTCACTGAAATTATGGGCCAGTCTTTGGACTTGTTAAACTTAGGCCAACTTTCGGATCCGTTGAAATTATAGGCTAGTCTTCAAACCTACTAAAATTATAGATTAGCCTTCGAGCCCGTTAAACCCAGGCCAACTTTTGGGACTAATGAAATTTTATGCGAGTCTTCGGGTTCGTCAAACTTAGGTTAGCTTTCAACCCCTTTAAAATCAAACCAACTTTTGAACCCACTACATTTAAAACTAACCCACAGACTCACCCAAAATCATCATGACAGTTGAGAACTCTCAAACCAAATCAATTAACATAAATTGATTAGATTCTAATGAATCAATCACATTTAACTTAGCTAGTACAAATGAACATAGCTAAATTGACTCAAATAAATGACCAAATGGACCTAAATTGATTATACAAATGGACTAAAACTTAAATTAAAAGTAGACTTAAAATCTAAATTAAGTTAATCCAGACTAAACCAATTCAAACCCAACTCTAATAAGGTTCAAGTTGGATTAATTCAAAATTAAGTCAAGTTCAAATCAAATTCAATCTAGATCAAACTAAACTTAAATCAAATCTAGTTGGGTTAAAACTGAAAGGTACAAACTCAAAGTCCAATTAGAATTAGGCTGAGTCTAAATTGAAATTAAGTTGAACCAAGTTGACTTGAACTTGAAGGCACCGTTTGGTTCCGGATCAAGCTCAAGGTTAAGGTCAAAATGAAGACTAAAATGTAAAAAGATAATTTAATCAAAATTTTGATATTTAGTTATTGATCTGACTGAGAAATAATTCAATTTTTTTCTGGATCATCTCACCCTCAGGGATTTCTTCGCTGGAAAGATTGAAATAGGCTAAAATGGCATCGACCCTCTGCTCGAAGGGAACAGAGCCATTGTAATGGCGGCAGAACTTGGGAGGCCACGCCCAAGATCCCTTCTTTACCTCGGAGCCGGGCCAGAAGAAGGTGGCAACGTTGAGCCCCTGGGCGACGACGGTCTCCCAGAGCGGGTCGCCAAGCCACCACTTGGGCTCGTGGCTGGCCATGGTGAAGGCGTCGCTGGAGACTGGGTCGATGAAGTTGTTGTCGATGATGCCGTGGTAGGGCGGGTAGAGGCCTGTGACGATGGAGTAGTGGTTGGGGAAGGTGACGGTGGGGAACACGGGGATGAGGCTCGCTTCTGCCTCGGTGCTGTTGGTGATGAGGCGGCAGATGTTTGGCGCCGGGGACTTGAACTAATAGCCGAATCAGAATCCGTCCGAGGAGACGAGGATGACGACTGGGCGGGGGAGCTTTCGAAGTGTTCTAGCCGAGGTCTTGAAACTGGTGGAGTAGTGTGAGGAGGAGAAGAAGAGGAAGGCGAAGGCGATGGCCGTCGCGGCGACGGCGTAGGAGGCGATGAGGAGGGCGGTGAAGACAATAGGCGAAGGCGACCGTCAAGGAGTCGGAGATGGCGGAGAAGATGAGAGAAGGTACCATCGAGGAGGGCATTTTAGTTATTTTTTAATTAAAATTTAATTAAATTATATAATGTTACTCTGGTTAAATATTTGGTGTTTGGATGGTAGGTCGGTCAATGCAGGATGATCCTGACTTTGGTCCGGAAACAAACGGGGCTGAATTGAAGTCCACCAAAATGCAAACACCAACCCGATAAAGGTCCAACATAAGGTCGAACTCGACTTGAATCAAATGAAATTAGACTCGAGCAAACATTGAGTTTTGAATATTAAACTGAATTAAGTTAAACTTGAATTGAAATTAATACTACTCCAACTAGAGTCAATGATCATTATTCGATAAATATTCTTCTGAAAATTAATATCAAGCTTTGTGAATTGAATTTATTATTAAACATTCACTATCAATACTAACAGTGATTTTAAAATAGATGTTTCACATAGTTCTTTTGGTTATGCTATAAAGCATCAATGTGAACCCAATCATTGAAGGTTCTAGGAATAAAAAACTAGAATGTATCACTATCTTTCAAAAAAAAGTTAGTGAATTGCAATTCAATCAAATTTTAAACATCAAGTTGAATCAATTCAGACTCAAATCCAATTGAATGTTGAACATTGAGTTGATTTCAAACCAAACTCGAATCCAAATCATATTAGTCCCAATTTAACTAAATAGAATCAAACTAGTCTCATTAAGTGTGCTGAACCTTTGACAATACTCTGAGGTTATGAACAAAGGATAATATTATTATCTTGACTTGAACCAAAATTACTTTGAATAAAACTAAATAAGGTCAAACTGAGTCCCACTTGGTGTACTGAACCTTTGGCAATACTTCGAGGTTATGAACAAATGATGATGTTGCCATCCTGACGTAAATCAAAATTAGTTCGAATAGAACTAAATAAAGTCAAAGTGAATCTTGCTAGATGTATTTCAAAAGCTTTTAACAACACTGCGAAACTATACCAAACCCCATCAGCTATTTGTGACGTTATTAAACCAAAGAAATTAATCGCCAATACGCTTAAAATTGTCAGCCATACTTAAAAGTTATATCTAACACCATAAGATGCTGGTAATGCTACTAAACTAAGGAAGTTAATCATCAATATGTCCAAAATTATTGGCCACACTTGAAAGCTATACCCAACTTCATAAGTCATTGGTGATACCACCAAATCGAAAAAATTAATTACCAACACACTTAAAGTTATTGTCCACACTTCAAAATTATATCCAACCCCATAAATCATTAGTGACGCTACTAAATCAAAAAAATTAAATACAAATATGATTAAAACTATTAAAGTTATTTTTAAGCTAGTCAATCCTACAAGTAGTTGACGATATACCATTCAAGCTAGTTAACTCTAAAGTAGTTGATAATACATCCCTCAAGTTAGTCAGCCCTAAAAATACTCAACGATGCACCCTTTAATCTAATCAACTACAAAGTAATAAATGATGCATCCTTTAAAATAGTTAACTTCAGAAGTAGTTAATAATATTCCTTCAAGGTAGTTAGCTTCAAAAGTAGTTGACGATATGCTTTTCAAGTTAGTCAACTGCAAAAATAGTTAATAATATATCCTTTGAGATTGTCAACCCCAGAAGCAATTGATGACATACTTTTTGAGCTAGTCAACCCTAGAAGCAGTTGATGATGCACCCCTCAAGTTAGTCAACCCTAGAAGCAGTTGGCAATATATCCCTCAAGTTAGTCAACCTCAGAAGTAGTTGACGACGTACCATTCAAGTTAGTCAAGCTCAGAAGTAATTGACAATACACTCTTAACTAGTCAATCTCAGGAGTAATTAACGATGCTCCTTTTGAGTAGTCAATCCCAAAAGTAGTTGATGACATTTCCTTTGAGCTAGTCAATCCTATAAATAATTAACGACTTACTCCTCAAGCTAATCAACTCTAAAAGTAATTACCGATACACCCTTCAACCTAGTCAATCTTAGAAGTAGTTGATAATGCATCTCTCAAATTAATCAATCCTATAAGTAGTTGATAATTCATTTTTAAAACTACTCAATCTCAAAAGCAGTTGACGACATGCCTTTAAGTTAGTCAACCTCAGAAGTCGTTGACAACACACCCTTTTAAGATAAGACAATACACACTTAAAGGCCATTGATGATGCTCCAAATCGACAATATGTCTAAAAGACCCTCAATTATCAGATTATAAATTATTAAAATAAAACTAAGGCCACTAATTATTCTCCTAAATCAAATATCAAAAGAAGTCAACTGATAATAAGTAGAAAGTTGTCAGTAATACCTCAAATCCTAATAGAGATAACTAATATAAGTTAAGATAGTCAGCCTCATTCATCAACACGTTATCAACATCAGTTGAAACCAAGTCAAGACCCATCTAAATTGGACTTACATGGTCCAGTATGCGGGGGTGGGGCAACAATGCATATCAAAGGCCCTTTTATTGTTTCCCATCTTTTTTTATTTTTATTATTCTCACGCTTTCCATAATTTCATCTTAAAATTTATTGTAAAGTGAGGGTATGTCCTTATTTAAGTCACATACAATCTTTTCTAAATCAATCAAATGATACTTTTTTGTTTTTTTTTTGTGTCTCCATTTTACTAGTTAGGCTTTTTTACTTTATAAGATTTTTAAAATTTGGGGTAATTACCGATGAACCCCTGTAATTTGGGGTAATTACCGCTAACCCCCCGTAATTTCCGTAATTACCCCCACCCCCCTCAAATTCGCCTGTATTTACCCACAGCCCCCTGATTGTTATTTAATCAAAATTTTACCCAAAAATTCCGATTTTACCCCAGTTATTTTTACACATACACCCCTAAAAACTTATTTTTTTATATTTAACCCCCCGGATTTCGGATTTTTAAATAACACCCCGAAAGAACTCCGATTTACAAAAAAGTCCTCGAAATTCGAATTTTTGCAAATAAACCCCCGAAATTATTCTGATTTACAGAAAAGTCCCCAAAATTCGGATTTTTGCAAATAACACCCCGTCGCGCGGGCGGGAGCGGATGAGGAGGCCGGCCGGCCGGAGGCGGAGCGGAGGCGGCGGCAGGCGGCGGGAGCGGAGCCGGAGGCCGGGCGGGCGGGAGCGGAGCCGGAGGCCGGGGCGCCGGCGCGCCGAAACGCGGGCGCGGACGGCCACGGCCGAGGCCGTTCCGCCCCCGCGTGCCGGGGACGGAGGCCGAGACCGGCGCGCCCGCACGCGGAGGCCGAGGCCGAGGCCGTTCCGCCCCCGCGTGCCGGGGACGGAGGCCGAGGCCGGCGCGCCCGCACGCGGGGGCGGAACGCTCTCGGCCTTGGCCTTCCGCGCCCGCGTGCCGGCGCGCCGGCCTAGGCCTCCGTCCCCGGCACGCGGGGGCGGAACGGCCTCGGCGTCCGCCTCCGCTCCCGCCGCCGGCTCGCCGGCGCCCCGGCCTCCGCCTCCTTCTCCGGCACGCAGGGGCGGATTTTTGCAAATAACACCCCGACATATTTAAATTTACAGAAGAGTCCCCAAAATTTTAATTTTTGCAAATAACACCCCGAAGTTAAATTTGTAATTTATAAATATTAAATTTGTAATTATAAATATAAAAAACACTAATGTCTTTTTTGTAAAATTTTATTTAAAATATGATTAAAAATATAGACTTATTTATAAAAAATATTGAAGGGGTCTATTTGTAAATATACAATATGAAACTTGTAATTTTAAAATTAATTTTTAATATTTTTTCATTTAAAAATAGACCACCTTTAATATTTTTCTCTATAAATATGTCCAAATTTTATTTATTTTATCAATAAATTTTACAAATAAGTCATCGAAGGTTTCAAAGATTAAAATTTAAAATTACAAGTTTCATATTGTACATTTACAAATAGACCCCTTCAATATTTTTTTTAGAAATAAGTCTATATTTTTAATCATATTTTAAATAAAATTTTACAAAAAAGACATTAGTGTTTTTTATATTTATGATTACGAATTTAATATTTATAAATTACAAAATAGACCCACAGATTTTTTTAAAAAATAATTGTAAAATTATTTTAAAATTAATTTTTAATATTTTTTACATTTAAAAATAGACCACCATTAATATTTTTCTCTAAATCCAAATTTTATTTATTTTATCAATAAATTTTACAAATAAGTCATCGAAGGTTTCAAAGATTAAAATTTAAAATTACAAGTTTCATATTGTACATTTACAAATAGACCCCTTCAATATTTTTTTTATAAATAAGTCTATATTTTTAATCATATTTTAAATAAAAGTTTACAAAAAAGACATTAGTGTTTTTTATATTTATAATTATAAATTTAATATTTATAAATTACAAATTTAACTTCGGGGTGTTATTTGCAAAAATCCGCCCCCGCGTGCCGGAGAAGGAGGCGGAGGCCGGGGCGCCGGCGAGCCGGCGGCGGGAGCGGAGGCGGACGCCGAGGCCGTTCCGCCCCCGCGTGCCGGGGACGGAGGCCTAGGCCGGCGCGCCGGCACGCGGGCGCGGAAGGCCAAGGCCGAGAGCGTTCCGCCCCCGCGTGCGGGCGCGCCGGCCTCGGCCTCCGTCCCCGGCACGCGGGGGCGGAACGGCCTCGGCCTCGGCCTCCGCGTGCGGGCTCGCCGGTCTCGGCCTCCGTCCCCGGCACGCGGGGGCGGAACGGCCTCGGCCGTGGCCGTCCGCGCCCGCGTTTCGGCGCGCCGGCGCCCCGGCCTCCGGCTTCGCTCCCGCCGCCTGCCGCCTCCTCCGCTCCGCCTCCGGTCGGCCGGCCTCCTCATCCGCTCCCGCCCGCGCGACGGGGTGTTATTTGCAAAAATCCGAATTTTGGGGACTTTTCTGTAAATCGGAATAATTTCGGGGGTTTATTTGCAAAAATTCGAATTTCGAGGACTTTTTTGTAAATCGAAGTTCTTTCGGGGTGTTATTTGAAAAATCCGAAATCCGGGGATTAAATATAAAAAAATAAGTTTTTAGGGGTGTATGTGTAAAAATAACGGGGTAAAATCGGAATTTTTGGGTAAAATTTTGATTAAATAACAATCAGGGGGCTGTGGGTAAATACGGGCGAATTTGAGGGGGGTGGGGGTAATTACGGAAATTACGGGGGTTAGCGGTAATTACCCTAAATTACGGGGGGTCACTGGTAATTATCCCTAAAATTTATCAAGACAATTAACAATAAGAGTTTACGTTTGTTGAAAGTCAATATTTTCACAATACCTGGTGGTGTATTTCAAATTAAATACATTTTAATTTATGCATCGAAATTACTCCCGGAGTCTCCATCACTCTTGGACTACCGAAATTGATCCCACATTGCTATCCATATCTTAATTTGAAAGTAGTAAGTTACTTAATTATAGTAAATTAAAGTTATTTTGTTAAAAAATAATATACATGTTTATCATTTGTCATTTGTCATAAATTAAACTTACCTTTTTTTTCCTAATGCTTTATCAATCAAATTTGCAAGAACCACCTTCTCTGCTCCAAAACTATCAATTAAATTTGTAAATAAACATCTATGAAGATATTCCTATGAAAATATTTTTTTATATGTGTAATTTTTAAACCTAAAATAGAAAAAATATTTTTCAAAAAATTTATAAATAAAATAGTATAATAATATGTTAGTTGAAAACAAATAGAGTGACTTATTGTTGTAGACGAAATTAATTCATACTATTATTTTATTTCATCTACTTTATGTATATTAGAATTTATTTCTAAGGTAGTAGAAGATGTCCTTAATAAGTATAACTCTGGAAGATATGTAATTCAAGTAAATTAA
This sequence comes from Trichopus zeylanicus subsp. travancoricus, assembly GCA_005019695.1. Classification (NCBI taxonomy): domain Eukaryota; kingdom Viridiplantae; phylum Streptophyta; class Magnoliopsida; order Dioscoreales; family Dioscoreaceae; genus Trichopus; species Trichopus zeylanicus. The sequence goes on from RXID01022204.1 coordinate 1,159,142, forward strand.
TTCAAACAAGGTTGCATGTTTTTTTTATTTTCTTTATTTTTTAAATAAAGTTGAGTATATTCTTGTAATTTGAAAATATTTAATGATAACAGGGACACCAATATAATTGGATTATTTTTAACAAGTTTGTCTAGCTCCCACCCATATGTAAGAGCTAAGGCATCTCATAAAATAAGGCGAACACAATTTTTTTTGTCTAAAAGATCAGATGAATTACATAAAAACAACTATATTTATTTATATAGTAATATACAAAATTAAATAATTATTCCAATTGCAAAGTGAAAAAAATTATGTTAAATTTGCTATAATAAGTTCACGAATGATGTGAGCAGCTAATATAACTTTTGTTGTGATTTTTTCTCTAGTTCAATAACTATAATAATAGACAAAGTATCTACACCAAATCAAAGAGATTTGTGTTGCACATTTATAAAAATTGAACATTGAAAAACTATTTTTTCAAAGCTATATTCAAAGTGATTAATTTATTCAATTTTACAAAATTGTATAAGCGTTTGACATTAGTTGCAATTATATGAGTAATTTCCTTGATTGTTAAGTTATCATTATCACAAATCTAGTATATACTACTATTGTTTTGAAAGCTAGGAATAGCTAGATACTTGGACATTGCCATTTTTAAATTGATAATCTTTATTGACCTAGAAAAGTATGCCATAGTACTCTATTTATTTATTAAATATCATGAAATTGATGGTTGATCCCTGCCAATCAATATTATTAAAAAGAATAAACTGAACAAATTATTTTATGTTAGAGACATAATTAAAAAATAGTAATTATATAATACATACGACATTGCCTATAAGTATCATTCTTGATAAGCAACCTCTCTTTCTACCTCTTTTAAATTCTTTTAGAGTTTTTTTTTTTGCAAAACACAAATTTCAATAGTTTAGTGATACTTGAAAACACTCAATGTTTTGATGGCATCTTTCTTTTTCTTCCATCTATTCAAGAAAGCTATATTTTTTTAGAAAAAATATACATATTTGTCCTAGGCAACAAAAATTATGGTTTAGAATAGGAAATTATTCTAAGTTTTATAGTGATTGAGTATGTTACAATTGTATATTATCTTGCAAATATTAATATATACAAGAAATTTCTAGGTGACTATGTTTTCAGAAATGTGATGTTAAAGTCTTTTTCAACTAATTTTCACTTTTTTAATAAAACTTCTTTATAATTAATATTTATAGTATAAATATTTAATTAGATATCTATAAGTTGTGTTGAACTTAGACATTTAATATTTTTTTTTATTTTTGCCCTAGATAATGCTATATGTATTTGCTTATATGAAAAGAAGGTTCTAAAAGGTATACAATTAAAAGAATCATTTGCAAGGATCTAAATTTTTCATTAACATAATTGAATAATTTTGTTTTAAAAGCAATCCATGGGGTGGTAAACCATTTAGGATTGTTGCATGTAATAGTTCTTCTATATTATGTGTTTGATTTTCATCCAGAAGAATATAATAACTATAACAAATAAATTCTTTTTCAGAAAATATACATATCAAAAGTTCATTTATTTCATAAAATTTTTTATTTTTTGTAGCTAATATAGCTCATTTACCTATATATTTTAAATTTGTTACTTCATGTTCAAAAATAGGAAAGTAACTCTTTTGCTAAATTGATATCATTTGTACTTCAAATCGATAAACCGCTTGAAATTCTAACCAATCACTTAGTTCATCTCCATTTTCTAAATACAATAAGTATTTACTAAATTTAGGATCCAATTTTTCTCATATATTAATAGCAAATTTAAGAATTTTGCCATATGGCCAAATATATGTTCATGTTAACATAGAGAAAACCACTTGTTTTTTTAGTTGTTTTAGATACAACGAGTAGCCTTTGATGATTATTGCTACCTAAACTTGTTAATTTCCCACTAATAGTATATCTACATTCATGATACCATGCACCATAGAATTTAATATTTCGAGAGATTTTTTCTAATCATTGAAACTTTATCCCAAATTATTAGTGATATTTATTTGAGTAACTCAACTATTGGTTTTTGTTTACTTATGCTACAAACAATATCATTAATTTTAGTAAAAGAAATTTTGAATTTCGAATGGGTCGTGCAACTATCAAGCAATATTCCAAATGTAACACTAGAAGAGGTAGTTGTTTGTTGAGTTTTTGGTGTCTCGAATTCGAATTAAAGTTTAAGTTAAAATAGGAATCTAAAGTTGAATTTAGATTTATGATTGATTTATAATATTAAGAATTATAATTAGAGTAAAACTTAGACTCAATAAAAGTCTATAAATATACTATAATACATAGGGCTTATGGTGGCACAGTATTGAAGTTGAACTAGAGAGAAATAGAGAGAATGTCGGCTCTCGTGTGTAGGTCTTTCTAGTGCTTCTCGGTAGTCTCTTGTGGTACTCTCTTGGAGATTCTCTTTGAAGGTAAAGGCATTGCCGAGATTTGGTGAAAGAGTTTAGTTGAGTAAGAAAGAGTAAAATCTTTCTTGTAGACTCTTGTAAAAGCCCTTTTATTTTGATAGTGGATCTCTCGCTACTTTATCTTGTTATTTTCTTTTATCTTGTATTATTTCTCGTTTCTTATGTTATTTGAGAATAAGTTGATTCTCGAATCTTCCGCTGTGAATCCCAATAATTGGTATCAGAGCTTAAGAGGAAACAACTAAGATGACAAAATCCTTACTCGATGTAGAGAAGTTTTGACTGCAAGATAAATTTTGCCTTATGGTAGAAGAAGATGAAAGCGGATCGAGATTTGAAGAAAATTTGAGGGTTGTATCTGCAAAATCTTTATCCCTTTCGGCCAGAGCGAGGTGGCTGACATTGGCGGCGTAGTTGCACGCGACTCGGCAGCGGCGCAAGTCCAACACGGGGCATGGCGGTGGAAGCGATCGGTGGCGCGCGTAGCGTCGTAGTGCACAGGCAGCACACAGGACTACGCAAGCTGGAGTTCCGCCAGCGTGCAGCTGCGAGGTGCGCCAATGTGAGGGGTAGTGCATGGGCCGTGCAAGCTACACTGGGTGCTAGTGTGTGGGGCAACGTGAGGCTGCGTGGGCCGCTCAGGCTGCGTAGGCGCATGACCTGGCACGATGGTGAGGGTCTGACAACGACCTGGGGCCATGGTTTAGCAACGGTGACCCAGCACGGCTGTGGCCCAGTGAAGGCGGTGGCGTAAGACCTCAGAGGCGACGTAGGGCGAGGTGCTGAATTGCGTGTGGAGGAGGACGTCCTGGCGGATCTGGTCCGGAAGGGTAGAGAGACCGAAGTCGGAGACCTGGAGGTTGCCATTGTGGTTGAGGAGGAGATTCTCCAGCTTGAGGTCGTGGTGGCAGACGCCACGGGAGTGGCAGAAGTCAATGGCAGAGAGGAGTGGGTGGAAGTTGCGGTGTACAAGGTCCTTACTGATGACCTTGATGGCGATGCTCTCTCTGGTGCGAAGGTCATGACCGTGGTGGACCTTGGCGAAGGTGTCGTGGTCAAGGACACGGCCCAGCTCGTAGCGTCTGTGGAGGATGCTAGAGGAGGGACGACAAGGGATGTCCTCCAGTGTTTGCAGTCACGGTATTTGTGATTTTGACTGAGTAGAGTTATGTGAGCAGAGACAAAGGTTGGAGCTCAAGAGACGGACGATGGCGATGGCTTGGCTGGTGGAGGGGCTCGAAGTGGTGACGAGTGCGGTTGGTTGTGCAGGCACACGTAGGTGGATGGCGGAAGCATTAGTGGGGCTTCTCCTCTGGGGAGGCCAAGGTTCCGGCAACACGAACCAGGGGCTGCAGCACAGGCACAGGCTGGTCGAAAGTGGCCGGGGAACCACGAACTCACCACCTCACAGCCATGGGAGCTCGACGCCTGTGAAGCCCATAGAGGAGGAGAGCAGCTCAAGGCAACGAAGGCCAATTGCTAGGGTACAAACCAGGTGAGGCAGTGCTCTGGCGATAGGAGGCGGTGCTTAGGAGGCCCGAAAAGTGGAGAAGGCAGTGGCTGTTGTGTGAAGCCGTGCGGGAGCAAGACCAAGAATAAGGTCAAAGAGCGAATTCGAGGTTGGCTTGAGCTCGCGTCTTGCGATTAGTTGAATAAGCTAGTAGCCCAGGGGCTGAGGCTGGATGAGAGATGACGCTGAAGATTCGTGATGGTGGCACGTCTGAGTTCAAGCCAAGGTGGAGATTGTTGAGTTTTAGGTATCTCGAACTCGAGTTAGAGTTTGAGTTAAAGTAGAAATCCAAAGTTGGATTTAGATTTATGATTGATTTGTAATATTAGGAGTTGTAATTAGAGTAAAACTTAGACTCAATAAGGGTATATAAATATACTATAATACATAAGGCTTATGGTGACACAATATTAAGGTTGAACTAGAGAGAAATAGAGAGAATAGAGAGAAGAAAAAAAGAGAGAGTGTCGGCTCTTATGTGTGAGTCTTTCTAATGCTTCTCGGTGTCTTTCGTGGTGGTTCCTCGTGGTGCTCTTTTGAATATTCTCTTTGAAGGTGGAGGCGTTGCCGAGGCTTGGTGAAAGAGTTTAATTGAGTAAGAAATAGTGAAGTCTTTCTTATAGACTCTTGTAAAAGCCTTTTTCTTTTGATAGTGGATCTCTCGCTGTCTTATCTTATTATTTTCTTTTATATTGTATTATTTCTTATTTTTTGTGTTGTTTGAGAATAAAGTGATTCGCGAACCTTCCGCTGTGAATCCCAACAGTTGCTAACACAATGAGGGTTTTTTTTCTTATTATAGCTAATATTACATGATAAATAAATATTTTACTGGTTCTACCTGGGCTATGGATAAAATAAAATTTATTTTTTTGAACTACTTAATGATTACATTGAAAAATGTGTCTATGACTAGGGTTTAATTTTGAAATTGCTTGATATCTTCATTAGCAACTGAAACAACTAGTTCATCTCTGAGTTCATGCATTGTATGCTCTATGAAGTGATTTATGTGCTTCCTTCTTACTACACCAAACTTGCTTATGCTTCAATTATATGCCAAACTTGTTTCATATATAACTCTTCACATCAATAAACCTCTTTGATGCCTTGAGATATGCCTCAGTCACTACATGCATGCCATACATATATACAAGATTGCATGTCTTGATTTTAAATATTGTGAAGATTCCCTTATTTGGATGCATGAATATATCATTTATAGTTTTCATCTTTGCATTACACTATCACGCTGCTTGGCTTGTTTTTAACGAAGGCATAATTGAAACTACATTTGATTGCATAATTTCAAACTTCATCTCTAAAATAATTTATGTTCAAGCATTTTTGCTCAATATCCTGTTTGACACTATCCCATGCACTCATAATTGATATTGCATTTTGTGATGATGAACCCTTGTACTTGATTAGAGCTCCTTCAAGTATAAAATTTTCAATGCTTCGGTAGTTTCAATTAAAAAAGATATATATGCTTAGTTTGCGATTAAAATAAATACTTGTAAACTAATGTAAAATGATCACCCTATATATAAGTATTTTATCCCATATATAACTACTTTAACCTATAAATAAACACTTTATCCCATATATAATTATTTTAGCTATATATAAATACTTTACCTATATATAATTATTTTAATACATATATAAATGCTAAATCCATATATAGCTATTTTAAATCATATATAAATACTTTACTTTAGAATAAATAATTTGTCTCATATATAGCTATTTCAACTATAGCATAAACACCTCACCTGATATATAATAATGTACAAACAAATAAAATAATATACATTACTCAGTCTGTAAAAAAAATATATCTACTTATTATATGCAATATTCAAAAATTAATAAAAGATCATACATTCCATTTATATATCTAATGCAAAAATGATATTGAAAAGTAAAATACGAATGCATTTTTTCGAAAAATAAGTCCAAATATTCAATCATAAATAGAAAATCTCACAAATACACACAATAAAACATTGAAAAACTCTCACACAAGGTACATACAAAAATAAAATGAAAACATAGTAAACTTTCAGAGACAAACAAGCATTAAAGAAAATAGAGTATAAGATAAACAAAAATTTTATTTCACTTATCACATTATTCAAGTGTCAATATACTTTAAATCGTATGTATTATCTTTTATTGTAGGGTTCACAATTTCTACAACTATCTCACTAATAAATAGTTTTAGACCCATTTTGTACAAACACTATTGAAGACCAAATTCTAAGATAACGAAGTTAACAAATTAAAAATATAAATATCCTTTTTGAAATATATAACATCGAACAAGTTTTTTATATTCAAAATGATATATGGCGACCTCTAACTTAGAGAAAAATGAACAGCAACTAAGAAGGAGCCTTACAATATTGTCATTAATGACACTAAAATTCAATCCGTAATAGAGCCAAAATCATCTTGCATTCGGTCAAATCCTCCACCAATAAGATAAAGTGTCAAATTCCTTAAATAATGATGTCATTTTATTATTTTTTTATACCTTTTATGTGTATAGAAAATTATTTTAAAAATAAATATACTAATGGACTATAACGAAGAGGTCGATTAATAATTGTGAAAACAAAAAGACTAATTATAAATTTCAGTAACTTTGAGGAGTCTTTTACTAATTTCCCATATGGTTTTAAGTATTCTGATAGCAATAAATATTGCGCTGAACTTGTACAAGTGACCCTGTTCTGTCGAACCATCTATCTTCCTTTTCCACTCTCAACAAAAAAAATAAAAAAATGGAGTTCCTCGTCGATCCAAATCGCCAGCTGCAAAACCCTACAACTACGCCCGCACCCCTCCCAAATCCCCTCCAAGCTCTCTCCTTCCTCAAGACCCGCCTCGAATCCGCCATCCATGGCCTCCACTTCCACGCCCAGCACGCCTTCCGCTCTAACTTCCCCGCCTTCAACTCCCCGCCCTTTGCTCTCGTCTCCGCCTCCTCGCCGCCGCGGCCGCCGCCGCCGGCCGTCGAGGAGCGGCTCGCTGGGATCCCCGTTTACGCTCTGAGCAACTCCGCCGGCGAGTTTGTGTTGGTGTCCGACGTCGGGTCCGGGAAGAGCCTGGGACTGTTTTGCTTTAAGGAGGAGGACGCTGCTGCGTTGCTGGACCAGATGAAGGAGATGAATCAGGGTATGCAACAGGGGTCTAAGGTCGTCGCTCTTGCGCTGGACAAGGTGACCTCTTGTTGGTTTAATTGCTTGGTTATGTGTTTGCATTCGAGTTTTTCAGGTATTGGGTGGTAAAAATGTTGCTAATTGTGACCTTTTGCATGAATGGAAGGACGAGGTACAATATGTTGGGAATTTAAGTGCGGATGCAACTGTCTTTTAGTTGAAAATGCTCGGATTAAGTATTGCTAAAATGTGAGTTGATGGTCAAAATGCTTCAAACTGCAACGTTTGGCATGAATGGATAGAGGAAAAGTGAAAAATATGAAAGAATATCTGAAGATAGAATGCAAGGTACACATTTCACGGAATCAAATAGAAGAAAAGTCATAAAATTGTACAATTGCAATAGCTGTCGATTGAGTAATTACAGTGAAATGAGTAAAATGGGAGCTGACTCTCAAATTCTGAGCTGGACTCAATAGGAAAACAAGGGTGGATAAGTGCATGCGGAACTTGTGGCCTATTGCCAATATACATCAAGATTTTCAAAATAAAGTTCGCTAAATTTCCTTTGATATGGCAAACTTGTTATCCTACAAATCTAATAAATCTATGAGGGCATATTGATTGTGTACGGGTGAATAAAAATCACTATTTCCTAGTACTATCAGGGCAAATGCATTGTGAAATTAGTTCTATGCTGCAATTTGAATAATGAACCAGTGGAAGAGAAAAGTGGAAGGAGTAAAGCAATTTGCTGTTTCTATTCTGAACTGGTGGTTTCAATGAGGAGAGATTCTAATGGTTTTGAATAATGGATAATGGGTATAGAGAAAATGTTGATTTGTATTTATGCAATTATATATTTCTTAGAAACAAGAAAACTGATGATACAAAGGCTGTGATTTTGAATTCTATTTCGATTTTGTAATATTTGAATGCCATAAATTCTTATGTGTTGCTCTTGTCCTTATCATTACAATGAATGCTATATAGTATCTATTGTGTTTAAATTTTTTTGAACCAAATACACTATGAAATGATAGAAAGATTTTTACCCCTTTGTTGGTGATTGAAGTTCTACATGGTAATATTGGTTAGATTAGAATAAGTTGGTTTTTTGTTCCTTGGGGTGACATTTTATACAAGTATGATACATTCTTTTACTAATTCCCACCATCAAGCTAGTTTCTTTTTATTGCATCTTTCATGCCATGTTAATTCCAAGAGATTGCAGGTTGTTCAGCTAAAGGTTGATGGAGTTGCCTTCAGGTTTATTCCAGATTCGAAGCAGGTAGCTAATGCAATTAAGGTGAGAAGCTGAAATTTCATTATGCAGATACAGATTAGTTGTGATTTGAATATGTTCTATTTTTTATTTTCTAGGTTATGACTGGAGATGAATTTGTTTTTCAGGTGAAGAAAAGGGCAGGGAAGTCAGATAATAGTTTCTCTGGTGTTCCTGTGTTTCAGGTCTTTATCCTATGCTCACATTGTCTTTATGATATAAATGTACTAAATTCTCTTTCTGAGAGCATCACAGATTTGTTGGCTAGTCATAAACTGGGCACTTACAACACGTATTTTACTCTATTGTATGTAGTTTATTATGTTCATATATTTGGGACTTTGAGGTTGCCTCTCTGTTGTATTGGTTTGCATAGTTAGATTGTCTAGCGGCTAATTTGTTGGCATCTTAGAACACCAGTATATTTGGTGTTTCATATTGTCAAATGGTGATAGCTGCACACTTTCTCTTTGTAGCTATTCTGCCAAGCTGCTGATTATACTCTACCTAAATGATTTAGTCTGGACAACGACTTGTATTCTACTCAAATATGTATTTTAGCTCCTTAAAAGTTCTTTTTAATCTTGTACATTTAAAACTTTTAGAACATAAGAATTAAGATACTTTGAATCATGATTTTATATACATCAAACCACATTTGTGATGCGTGATGGTTTCTGTATGCATTGAATACATTCAAATTTTAGTCATTTTTGGGGATGCAGAGATTGGTCTATTAAGTTGTTGGCATGTTTTATCATTTATTTGTGATAGGTAATTTATATCCTTAAAATGGCTAATTGAGTCTGTTGTCTATCAGTTAGAGAAAATATGTCAACCTCAGGTACCATCCCTTTCTTTTGACACCATTCCTTCAAATAACCTCTGGCTTCACATCTTCCTATTTTTAAATAAACTCAGATTTTTTTCTCTCTGCAAACTTTGTTTTTCCTCTGTTCGCCTTGCCATTTTCTTGACGATTTTTTAAAATCTGGATGAGGATTCAAAATTTGCAACTGTTTCAAATTAGAGTTTTGTGTCAAATTATCTGCTAATAGAGATGAAATTGTCTATAAATCACAGTGATGGATTATCTGCTTGTTTAGTATGCTAAGGTTGTTTAGTATTTGATTAGGTTTAGTGGATACACATCTGGTTTGTCCAATCATTCTATGTCGATTCAATATGGGTCTAGCGATGAGATAGAATAGTTTAGGTGGAACCCTTGATAGTCTAAATTATAGTTGTGGATTTGGCCCAGATCAAATTGTTACAGGACTAGGTGCTCATATAAGGAATCAAAAGATCATTATAGGAAATAGAAATAAAACCAATGGAGCTCCATCCCTCAGTTATTGACAATACATTGAGCTTTTCACTGTTTCTCTTTAGTTTCTTGATTTCTTCTATTCTTTTCTCCCAACTTCACCATGCCTTTAGCTACACAGAATCATCCTCTGAAATGGGTTTTGGTGATTTCAGCTTGACAAAAGTCTGGGTTGAAGAGTGCAAAGGCCTGTGGAAATAGCCTTGGTTAGTTGGTTTGAATAAGCATATGACTTAGCTCATGAACTGCAAATCCTTCAAATACACTTCAGCTTCAGCATGTCACCTATGTCTTCTCAATTCCAATTAAAGATATATCAGGTGTGACTATTGTCTTAGAGATGTCGAAGTTCATCCCAAAGTATTGAGTCTGCCAACATTATAGTTGAGATAAACAGCAAAGGAACAAGTATTTTGCCTTAGAAACTTCCTGAAAGCAAACATTTCTGAATTATTCATTCCATCTCAGCATTTAGACTTGCCTCAAAGATCTATGCGAAGATCAAACTAATTTCTCTTTATCATGTAAGCACTCTTAAAATATTGATTTGTTCAGAGGACCTTTGTTTGATATTTGAAAATATTTGGTTAAAGTTATGCAAATTGATTCCAATTTTTCTGTTAGTGAATCTTGCTCAAGATATTTAATGCTTATTTCTTCAAAAGATTCAAACTAAGGCAACGATGCCGATGTACTGATACTAAAAGCAATTGTACAATATGAAATTTGTAAAAATAACAGCATATTTTTCAGCAGCAAATACTTTGCAAATAGTTGGTATTTTTTAACACAATAAATTGATAGATCTCGAAAACAGACTATTTAGAATGAGCGCTGCATCTAAAATTGCACTTAAGATCTCCTAATTTGCGAATCTTTGGTGTCCATTTCGTTCAGTATGTTTTTCTTGGGTTTCTTTTATCCACATGCCATTTTTTCTAATTCTTCCAAATTTAGCCCATTCATACCCAATGAGAAATTGCTGCATAGTTATCTTCTGTTTGGCATGCTTATGCTAAGTTGCTATTATTTTTGGGGTTTTCAGTCAAGGAGCTTGTTTTTAAAGAGCCAGAACAGAAGATATCGCCCAGTATTCTTCAGAAAGGTCAGGGGTCTGTGTAGCTATTCTTCAGGCTTCTCAAAATTCAGTTTGCTCGGTATCTAAATATCCTATTTCTATTTCAAGGAGGACCTTGAGGACTCGCTGTACAGAGCTTCTCATGAACAAGGGCGACTGAATCCTGCCCTGAAGGGAGACATTCAGGTATTTCAATTGGAAATCATAGTTTGTCAGGTATTCTTTCAAGCAAACCCTGGCTATTACCATTTTGTTCTGCAATCCAGGTTGCAGTTCTTGAAGACATTGTTGATGATTTGAAGGTAATTCTTTCAAATACAAACTGTTTAGTCTCATATCCAACTATTTTTTAATGTTCAAATGTCAGTTTTGATCATTCTAGAATATTGATATTCCTTCTGGTCTTTGGAAAGGAATCATGTATGCTTCCAATTTTTTATTGGGCAGTACAACATATCTGATCATTTGTCAGGTGACTGCTTAATTACATTTCAAACACATTGCAGGAGAGTTCTGGATCAAAGTGGGACGACGCAGTATTCATCCCTCCAGGATTGGACCTATCTGTGGATCCGAGTCAAGAAGCATCTGTTGCTGATGCATAGTCATGTTTCCTCTTGTAATACATGGTGCAGAATTAAAATTGGAAGGAAACTAGTTAGATTATTATTAGTCTTGTTGAAGTTTACTCCATTCAGATAAGTAAATGCTGGGGTCATTCTATCTGGTTGACCTATTTTTATAAATAATTAGTGAAAAAACTATGATTTAAAAATATTTGACAAACTAATCCTGTGTGGTCAGCAAACTTTGGTGATTTATATCAAAATTTTAATATATTTATGATAATGTGGCGGGTGATGTGATAAAACAAATAAGAGACAGTTAAATTGGTTCTTCCAAGGCCAATACAGATCTTTACTTGAATTCTGATGCATATATTGTAATATCTGGTTCAATTAAAATTTAAAGCTTTTACCAAAGAACAGCTTGATTTATTGTGAATTTGTGAGAAATTATCTATTTTATTATTATTAGTAAAAATTTGCTCATCTTATATTATAAATTTATAAAAAATTATTTGAATAAAAATATTTAAAAAATATGTTAGTTTAGTTTTATTTTATCAATTAAATCAATAGAAAAAAAGTAATTATTTTCGTTTGGTTTTATTTTGTACAATTGATTTAATAAAATTAAATTTTAGATTTTCAGTTCATGAAATCGAACAATTCATTAAAAACTGGGATAAGATAAGTTATTTTTTATAGCAATTTAATACTTATTTAAACTAAAATCAAATCAAAAATATTTTGGGTTTTTTATATTAATTTTAATTGAAAAAATTAAATTAAAATAATGTCTTAAAAATATTTTAATTGAGGTAATTTTCTTTTTTTGTAAATTTATAACATAAGGCTAATGATTTTATACTAATAATAATAAAGTAAGTGGTTATTGCAAAAAACTCATTTAAATTTGATCTAAATTTATCAATTTAATATAGAGTCGAATGTTGAAATTAGAAATTTAACTTTGGCCGAATGTTTTTTCCAGTGGGATTAGGCATTAGGCAAAATATAAGTAGGGTGGAGGGGATTTGTGCAAATTCTCATATTTTTATAATCCACGTCAACTGAACTCTCTCTGTTCAGTTAGTACATCTTATATTAATTTATTTAATTATTTTAATAAACTTTAAGTATTTGATATTATTTTATTATATGGTAAAATTAGTCTTTGATATGTAATTAAAACTGTGTAGTTGAAAATAAAATGAAAACTCTATTTCTGAGATAATGAGCATGTTAATGTTAGAGTATTTATTTCCGTTGTAAGAATTGTATAAGTACCAAATAAATATTTTGTTAAATGTCTTTTAATATATTTACACTTTGATATTTGATATGAACACGTCAATGAGAGAAAATCATGATTAGATTGGCATGTATATGTGTTTGTAAATAACTAATCTCGTTTTTGTATTATGACCTAATCTCATGCATTATGTTTGTGGTCTAATAATAGAAATTAAGTGTGACATTTCACACTAATTTTGATCTAATCTAAAGTACAATGTGTGTAATATATGTCAGAGTTTTAAGTATAATTATATTTGATACTATAGTTTAAAACATATTTTGAATAAAAAAATAAAAAAGTAATTTTAAAACTTTGAGTGTGATAAGATAATTATGATATCAGATTCTACTTATATGTCGCTTTACTTGTATTTATGACTATAACTTTGATTTCTTTAAAATCTTTTTTTCTAAGTTTAGTCTAAGATTTTTATATTTTATACATACTTTCATTGAAAAATGATTCATTTGCTTGTATTTAGAATATAGTTATGTCTTGGGCTTTGGGAAAAATGACATTGTAATTATCTTCTAATTTAGACTAAAACTTGATATTGTATAGTTAACTTAAGACTTAGACTTAGTTTGTTATATGTGTTAACTTATTTAGGTTGCCAATTATATAAGTTATAAATTTTGAAGTAATTTTTGGTATTTTTTTTGAATACCATGTTAAATTAGTACGAAATGAAGTTTGTGATTTTAGATATATATTCGTCTAGTTGGTTTTATATATTTGTAATTTTTTTTCTTATAGATATATAGTCATCGCATCACTGCTCTTTGGGTGTGACATATACACCGCCTTGTTGAGTTTTAGATATCTTAAACTCTAATTAGAGTTTGAGTTAAAGTAGGAATCCAAAGTTGGATTTAGATTTATATTATTAGGAGTTGTAATTGAGTAAAACTCAGACCCAATAAGAGTCTATAAATATACTATAATATATAGGGCTTATGTGACGTAATATTAAGGTTGAAATAGAGAGAAATAGAGAGAGAGGAATAGAGAGAACAAAGAGAAGAGAAAGAGAGAGAGTGTCGACTCTCGTGTGTGGGTCTTTCTAGTGCTTCTTGGTGGTCTCTCGTGGCGATTCCTCGTGGTGCTCTCTTGGAGATTCTCTCTGAAAGTGGAGGCGTTGCCGAGGCTTGGAGAAAGAATTTAGTTGAGTAAGAAAGAGTGAAGTCCTTCTTGTAAACTATTGTAAAAGTCTTTATTTATTGATAGTGGATCTCCTATTGTCTTATCTTGTTATTTTCTTTTATCTTGTATTACTTCTCGTTTCTTGTGTTGTTTGAGAATAAGGTGATCCGTGAAACTTCTGCTGCGAATCCCAACAATTGGTATCAGAGCCTAGAAGCAAACAACCAAGATGGCAAAGTCCTTACTCGAGGTGGAGAAGTTTGACGGCAAGATAAATTTTGCCTTATGGCAAAAGAAGATGAAGGCGGTTTTTACTTTTCAAGGTCTACAAAAAACGTTAGAGGGAAAAGAAAAGAAGCCGGTCAAGATAAGCAATGAAGACTGGGAGGAGATAGATCAAAAGGTATTGAATTTAATTATTCTAAGCCTGACTGATGAGGTTTTGTACAATGTCATTGACGAAGAGACGACGATGGACATCTGGACAAAACTCGAGAAGTTGTACATGTCAAAAAACCTCACGAACAAGTTCTATCTGAAACAACAGTTGTACGGATTGCGTATGAGCGAAGGTACAACTATATTACATCACCTAAATGCTTTCAATAAGATTATCAATGATTTGCTGAAAGTTGATGTAAGTTTGAAGAGGACGATAAGGCGCTGATCTCCTGATGTCTCTTCCTACTTCGTATGATCATATTGTGACCACAATTCTTTATGGTAAAGAAACTCTTAAGATGGAAGATGTGACAACTAGTCTTCTTTCTAATGAGAGAAGGAGAAACTCCAACATTAATATGGAGTTTGGTGAAGGATTGGTGACTCACGAAAGAGGAAGATTAAGAGAGCGTGGAGAAGGCAAGCAACGGTCCAATTCAAAATTGAAGGTGAAAGTACAATGCTATTTATGTAAGAAGTATGGCCATATTAGACGGTATTGCCCTGAACGTGGGAAGATAGAGTCCTCCAATACGACGACGGCAATAGCGGATGATACTTCTGATAATAGTGCGGATGGAGATGTTCTTGCAGTATCCACAGAAATCGACACTTCTGGTAAGTGGGTTTTAGATTCTGGTAGTTCTTATCATATTTGCTCCAGAAAGGATTGGTTTACTTCTTATGAGGAGAATAAGAAGAAAAGTACTGTTTGGTTGGGCGATAATTCAGCCTGTGAGATCGCCGGTGTGGGAACAGTTAAAATCCAGATGTTTGATGGAGCGATTCGAACTCTTACTGGGGTGAGGCATGTCCCCAAGATGCGAAGGAATCTAATTTCACTTGGTGTACTGGACTCAAAAGGCTGTAATTATTCAGCAAGAGATGGAGTCATGAAGGTGACACGTGGTATTAGAATCCTGATGAAAGGTGAGAAGTGTGGCAATGTTTATCGATTGATAGGGAACACCATTGCAGGTGGAGTTCCGATGGCTACAGTAGTAAAGAGGAAGCACAATACTCGGAGTAATTTGATGTCTCCTCAAATTACTTTTACTACAACAGCAGACACAGGTCATCCAAAAAAACTTTCAAAAGTACAAAACTATAGGCATGAAGAACAAATTCGAGGTTGGCTCGAGTTCGCATCTTGAAATTAGCTGAATAAGCTAGTGGCCCAGGGGCAGGGGCTGGATGAGAGATGATGGCTGACGATTCGTGATGATGGCACGCCCGAGTTCAAGCCAAGGTGGAGATTGTTGAGTTTTAGATGTCTTAAACTCTAATTAGAGTTTGAGTTAAAGTAGGAATCCAAAGTTGGATTTAGATTTATATTATTAGGAGTTGTAATTGAGTAAAACTCAGACCTAATAAGAGTCTATAAATATACTATAATATATAGGGCTTATGTGTGGCATAATATTAAGGTTGAAATAGAGAGAAATAGAGAGAGAGGAATAGAGAGAACAAAGAGAAGAGAAAGAGAGAGAGTGTCGACTCTCGTGTGTGGGTTTTTCTAGTGCTTCTTGGTGGTCTCTCGTGGTGGTTCCTCGTGGTGCTTTCTTGGAGATTCTCTCTGAAGGTGGAGGCGTTGCCAAGACTTGGAGAAAGAATTTAGTTGAGTAAGAAAGAGTGAAGTCCTTCTTGTAAATTCTTGTAAAAGTCTTTATCTATTGATAGTGGATCTCCCGTTGTCTTATCTTGTTATTTTCTTTTATCTTGTATTACTTCTCGTTTCTTATGTTGTTTGAGAATAAGGTGATCCGTGAAACTTTTGCTGCGAATCCCAACACCGCCTACATTCAACTTTTTAAGATATTTTTAATAATCCAATGAAAGCCCCTTTTTTTCTTTTTCCTTGTCCCCATTTCTTTCTTCCATGGGCCTCAAAGTATTCTTCAAAGTCACTTGTTTATACCTTTACACTTCTATGATGTTATTGATTGCCACGCTCCAAATTCGAAATCTCCAGTCTCAAGTATAGATGAACTTAAATATACTATTAAAGTTGATGCGTAATGGTAGATCAATGGATGAAATTTGAAGATTTGAAGATTATTGGGGGAAACGAAAGAGTGTCGAACCGGAATAATATAGTTGGCTGGACACCAAACCATCCCAAAAGCTTAAACTCATGAGATATGAGCCTTTTTCACTATATATATTAGACTCTATCTATCCAATATCCGATGTGTGACTAATTTATCACACCTGACATTATAACAATCTCTCCCTTCAGATGTAATTTGATCACATTAATTTTAACACTCTTAATCAAAAACTCTTTTACTCGATCAGTTCCACCATGTGATCTATACCAATATATTTTTGTCTCATTTTTTTGATTTTTTAAGAGAAACTAATATGCGACTCAATTCAATCGCACCATCACGGTAATTTCGGTTTTAAGAGTTTGCACAGCTTCGAACCTGAAGCTCTGATACCATTTGTTGAGGGAACCGAAAGAGTGTCGAACCAGAATAATATAGTGGGCCGGACACTAAACTATCCTAAAAGCTTAAGCTCATAGGATATGGGTCTTTTTCACTATATATATTGGACTCTATCTATCCAATATCCGATATGGGACTAATTCATCACGCCGACATTATAACAGAAGATAACTTAAAGAAAGCTCAAGAGATTAAGTTCGTCTCAATTAGGTTTAGATTTTCATTTATTTAATCAAGTCCAAGATTTATTACTTAGATTATTCTTTGAGTAGAGTTCTGCAGTAGGCTCTTAATAGAGCTTTTCTACCTGAACCGGACACTTGATTAAGTTAGAGTAAAGATTTTAACTTTCAGCCCTATGAAGAACTAGATGCCCAGTTGGAAATCGGACGTTTGGATCATGAAATCTATGTGATGAACGACTAGTTTTTTGACCATTAGAGTGACACTAGTTGCAGGATTTCATCTCCAATGGCTAGTTTCGACCCAAGGATTATAAATAGGCATGATTGGGCTTTTTCTAATAAATTTTATAACTTCATATTTATTTTAGAGAAGAGATCAAAATCCTTCATGCCTACTAGCTCAAGAATTCTCTAAATCTTTAAATCTCAAGTCAAATCTTCAATGCCTTTATTCCCAACTTGAGAGGATTTTGTAGTGAGAGCACAATAGCTCCGGTGTGGAGTGTCACTTATTTTGTGGGAGTAAGGGGTTGTACGGGTATGACTTCACCTTAAGAAAGTGATGGATATGATTTTACTTAAAGAAAGTGACACTTGCGGATTGTAAGTAGATGTGAAGACTTGACTTCAAATTAAGAAGTGACATTACCAGTGGAGTGATTAAAGTCCTCAAGAGTGAGGTAAGATCCATAGAGTAGGAGTGGTTGGTTTCCAAATTATGTAAAAATTATGGTGCACGTTTCTCACTTTATTTATATTATTGCACTGTGGTTTGTATAGAATTGATTGATATTGATTGAGTGTATTTATCTTGATGAATAATTTTGGAGCTTGATCTTCATAATTATGTTTATAATTATAATTTGTATTTTATTTTCTATTTCAAATCCCTCTAAATGTTGCCAATTTGGACTAACAATTAATATCAGAGTCTCGTGCTCATGCCTTTGGATTAATATCTTTGAGTATTAATCTATTTGGCAATTTTTGATAATCTAGTGAAATTATTTTAAAAAGAAGGAGCATTTTTAAGTTAACATTATTAGTTTGTTTTAAAGAGGTGTAGTTACTTACATTAATGGTTTATATTTCTTGATACTACCTTCATGTACTTAATTGCTAAAATTAGATATATTTTGTTAATTCAAAATTAGGGCTTTTATTCTTTATGGATTTCTCTTTATGTATATCTTTGTATTTGTCCATGTTGTCTGTACCTTTTTTGTTGATGCCAAAAGAAGAAGATAAATAACATGGCTAAATTACTCTAAATAGGATAATAATTGTTAGAGTTAGGGAGAACATATTAGTTTTTGTTGAAGTGATATTATCATGCATATTATTCTAGTTTATACATGTGTTCAATTGTAAACCTTTTTCATTAATTATATTATTTATTTATTTATTTATTTTAGAGTTTGTTATCATTAAAAAGGGGGAGATTGTTGTTCTTTATAGTTTTGATAATAAACAAACTTTATATTTGATCAATCTTGAACATGCATAGCAGTTAGCTAAGTCAAGTTTGAAATACAGATCAAGGTCATTTGAAAGCTTCAAGTATAGATAGATTTAAAGATAATATTGAAACTGAGGTGTGATAGTAGATTAATAGATAAAACTTAAAGATTTGAAGATGGCTTAAAGAAATCTCAAGAGATCAAGCTCAGCTTAACTAGATTTAGATTTTTATTTATTTAGTCAAGTTGAGGATTTATTTTGAGATTTATCATTTAGATCATTCATCGTATAGAATTTTACAGGAAGAACCTAACAGAGCTTTTTTGACTGAATCAGATGTTCGCTTCTAATTCAAATGATTAGTTAAATTAGACCAAAGAGTTTAACCTTCAATCCTATGCATAACCAAACACCCAATTGGGAACCGAACATCTGGTAGAGATTCTAGCTTTGACAGAAGTGAATGCCTGTTTGAGAACAGAATGTTTGGTTTGCAAAATCTGTGCGACTAATAGTTAGTTTTCTGATTGTTAGGGCAATATTAGTTGTGGGATTTCATTTCCAACAATTAGATTTGACCTAAAGATTATAAATAGATATGGTTAGGCTTATCTTAATAAGTTTTACAACTTCATATCTATTTTAGAGATGAGATCAAAGCCTCTTGATGCCTAGTAGCCCAAGAATGCTCTAAATTTTCAAATCTCAAGTCAAATCTTCAATGCTCTTGTTCCTAACTTGAGAGGATTTTGTGGTAAGCATTAAATGTAAAATTTTTTATGCTTTCTCACTTATAAATACTCTTAAGTGTTAGGATTGTAAGAGCACAATAGTTCTGGTGTAGAGTGTCACTACTTAGGTGGGAGTAAGGAGTTGTATGGTGTGGCTTTATCCTAAGAAAGCAACGAGCATAGCTTTACTCAAAAGAAGTAACACTTGTAGATTGTAAGTAGATGTAAAAACTTGACTGCACCTCAAGAAGCAATATTACTAATCTGGTGATTGAAATCCTTAAGAGTGAGACAAGGATCATGGAGTAAGAGCAGTTACTCTCAGAATAATATAAAAATCACAGTCCACATTTCTCACTTTATTAATATTATTACACTTGAAATTTGTATAAAATCAATTAATATTGCTTGAATGTATTTATCTTGGTAAATAATATTGGTACTTGATCTTCATAATCATGTTTATAATTAGAATATTTCTTATTTTAAATCCCCCGAAGGTTGCCAATCTGGGCGAATAATTAGTATGAGAGCCTTGTGCTAATGCCTTTGGATTAACATCCTTAAGTAGTGATCTATTTGGCAATTTTTGATAATCTAATAAAATTATTTTAAAAAAAGGGAGAATATTTAAGTTGGCATTATTAATTTGTTTTAAAGTGGGCTAGTTACTTGTATTGATGGTTTATATTTCTTGATACTACCTATTTCTTGATACTACCTTTATGTACTTAATTGCTAAAATAAGATATATTTTGTTAAAATTTAAAATAAGAGCTTTTATTCTTGGATTTCCCTTATGTATATCTTTGTATTTCCATGTTGTCTGTACCTTTTTTGTTGATGCCAAAATGGGGAGATAAATGACATGACTAAATTACTCTAAATAGGAAGAGAATTATTAGAATTAGGAGAAGCATATAGTTTTTGTTAAAGTCATATTTTTATGCATACTACTCTAGTTGATACATGTGTTCAATTATAAATTTTTTTATTAACTAAGTTATTTATTTTATTTTTGTGAGAGTTTGTCCCCATCAAAAGAGAAAGATTATTGCCCTTTGTAATTTTGATAATAAATAAACTTTATGTTTGATTACTCTTAAGTATGTGTAGCAATTAGCCAAGACAAGTTCGAAATAGAGATTAAGGCCATTTAGAAGCCGCTAGTGTAGGTAGACTTAAAGATTATATTGAAGTTGAGGCATAATGGTAAATTAACGAATGAGACTTGAAGATTTGAAGATGACTTAAAGAAAACTCAAGAGATGAAGCTTAACTCAACTAGGTTTAGATATTCATTTATTTAGTTAAATCAAGAATTTATTTTGAGATTTATCGTTTAGATCATTGTTAAGAAGCTCTTAACAAAGCTTTTCTGATTGAATCAGATATTTGCTTTTGAATCAGATGACCTATTGAGTTAGACTGAAGATTTCAACATTTAGTCTTATGCAAAACCGGATGGCCAGTTGGAAACTGGATGTTTGACTGGGATTCCAACTCTGACTAAAACAAACATCCGTAGGAACTGGACGTCTAGTTCGCATAATTTATATGACTAATGGATAGTTTTTTGACTGTTGGAACGACACTACTTATGGATTTCACTCCTAATAGTTAGTTTCGACCCAAGGATTATAAATAGGTATAGTTGGCCTTCTCGTAATAAGTTTTACAACTTCATATCTATTTTAGAGAAGAGATCCAAGTTCCTCATCCTTACTAGTTTGAGAATACCCTAAACCTTCAAATCTCAAGTCAAATCTTCAATGCCTTTGTCCCCAACTTGAAAAAATTTTCTACTGAGTGTTAAATGTAATTTTTTTTTTTTTTTTTTGTTTTTTCACTTGCAAATACTCTTAGGTGTTAGGAGTGTGAAAGCACAATAGCTCTAGTGTGAAGTGCCACTTGCTCAGTGGGAGCAAGGGGTTTATGGATGTGGCTTTACTCTAAGGAAGCAATGGGAGTAGCTTCACTCGAAGGATGCGGCACTTGCAGATTATAAGTAGATATAAAGGCATGGCTTCGCCTTAAAAAATGACATCAATAGTGGAGTGGTTGGAATTCTCAAGAGTGAGATAAGAGCCGTGAAGTAAGAGCGGTTAGTCTCCGAATTCTTATCTTACTTTTTTTTTGCACTTGTAGTTGAATAAAAATTAATTATGATTTACTTGAATTCATGAGTAATTATTTTACTAAATTCTATTGGGGGTTTGATCGTCTTTATAATTAAAATTTATATTTCAAAATTCATTTGAAAACCCCACTCAAAAATTGTCAATTCAGGACAAAACATGTGAGGCCAAAATTTTTTAATTTGTACATATAACAATCCATAAAATTATACTGATAACTCCCAAAAATAAATCTTGATAATATCACTAAAAATTCTCAAATTATCTTACCATACCTTTACATATTTCCCAAGTACTAAAATAAATATCACTTTAAACTTAGCAACTGTTACTCCGAAACTCATGTATAATGGTCAAATCTGCAAGAGAATGAACAATCCTATATTAAGATAATATTTTCATATACATATTATGTAAAATTTCAGGAATTAGTTTTAAATATAATCAAATTCATTCAAGATTCAAACATATATCACAAATATAATTTTGTCAAAGTTTAACAAGAACAAAGGGCTAAGATTCGTGAAATAAAAAATTATTTAGATTATTATAAGTCAAGATAAAAAATAAAGTGATTGGTGTTCAAGGCGACTTTATATATATATGTATATAGTTTCAAGATTTAATTCAACTAAAGTTAAATCATTTTCAAACTTAAAGTACATGCCACAAAGATAAAATAACCAAAATTAATGGGAATAATATTTCCAAATTCATCAATAAGAATTTATTTAGAAAACCATAAATCAAGTCAAACTAGTGTCTATTTGAAGTAATTTTTGCTACAATCAGAATTAATCGAAATGTGATCATAATTGTAACTTGTATGTTACTAAATTATATTTCAAGTATGGGTCTCAGTTGGATTTGAATCGTAGTCAAATTCGACTGAAAATTGAGTTCAATTTTGACCCAAATTATTGAGAAATTCGGTCCCAAGTTAAGTTTAGTCTAAGTGGGTCATATATTTGGACCGAAATTGGGCTAAAAATTTATTTAAAATTTGGACTAAAATGAAAATATGAGAATTTTATAGAAAAACCCCTAGATCAAATAAATTCCTATAAAAAAGTCCCTAATTAGATTTTTCTTACAAATAAGTCTCTGAGGTAATAATTTTATGAAAAAGTTTAATAAAATCTTAAAATTTCAAATTGATCCTTACAAAATTTAGGTTTTACAGATAAATTCTTGAAAAAACAAATAATTATAATTTGATCTTTATAAAATTTTGGGTTTGCAATAAACCCTTCCAGAATTCTATATTCACAAATAAGTCCTTAGAATTCTAACTTTTCATAAATCAGTCCCTCAAAAGTTGTTATTTGTAAATAAGTTTAAATTTTATTTAAAAAGAACTCTGAAAGTTTTAAAACTTTATAAACAAATTCTTTTATAAAAAAAACCTCTAAAATTTATAAAATTATAATTTAATCTAAATTTTCTAAAAAATTTGTAAATAATCTCCTTATAAATTTAATATCTATGATGAACACAATTTTCAAATTCTTATCATTTACGATATATGAATTTATCTATATTCCTTCATAAACTTATCTAATCTCATATAGACCATATTTATATCTATTTATAATCATATTCATAGTTTAAATTTTAAATAAAAGAGATAAATAACCAGTCCAACTCTATTTTTCCAAATCTTATATAAATTATGTCAACAATAAAAAAGAGAGATCAGAAGTCATAATTGGAGAGAGAAATGAGAGGATCAGAAGCCAGGAGAGAAATGATAATAAGCAAGGTTTCTGAAATTGTCTTTTGTTCTGTTTTTTGGGTGCTTGTTCTCTTTCTCTGCTGTGTCTTTCTGCTTTTCCTCTCTCCTATGTTACAGGCTTACTGAACTCAACTTCCTTCATCGATAGGCATCCTGTTTCAGTCAGGGCAGGGCCAGTTCCAATCGGAACAAGGTCAATCCCGGCAAGACTTCCACATGGCTTCTCTGGCTACTCTGCTACCAACACTGCCTTGTAGCCGACTGTATCTGCCGCCAAGAGCACCACACCCCTCGCTACTTAGTTTTGTCGACCTGCTCTCACGCCCCTGCTTGAACCCTAGCCACAATCGCCGGAAGCATCTACTATAGCCATCCAATCGATGGTTTCCTCCTCTGCTAGGCCTCCTTCAGCCCCGTAAGCTACGCCTGAGCTCCATCTGTGCCCCAGCCCGTCGTTGGCTCCATGCTTTATTGCTAGCCTTGAGCTCCCGATACCAGTCACGGTCCTTGCCTCTCCGCACGGCTGGTGAGGAGCAAGCCACACAACACGTTGTCTCCTTGCTCGCCGGCTCCCGTGTCCTGCACTCTACCAGCCTTTCGGATCCTGCCAATATGGAGACGCAGCCCTCCCCCCATCACTGGCGTCTTCCCCGTTGACTCGAGCCTGAGGAAACCTCTGGCTCCCGATCCTTGGAGCCGTCCCTCCAGTGCCCGCTTGAGGGCCACACGCTTCTCCTGCTCGCCGAGCTTGCCACAGGCCAGCCTCGTCATCGACTTGCTCGCCGGCCTAGACCACCCATTGCCGCTTCCCAACGGCCAGTGTCTCCATGAGG
Organism: Trichopus zeylanicus subsp. travancoricus; assembly: GCA_005019695.1. Lineage (NCBI taxonomy): Eukaryota > Viridiplantae > Streptophyta > Magnoliopsida > Dioscoreales > Dioscoreaceae > Trichopus > Trichopus zeylanicus. The sequence goes on from RXID01022204.1 coordinate 1,182,956, forward strand.
TTCGCCGCATCCTGCACTGATTCTAGCAGGCATCTCTCCCCTGCCTCGCTGCCATTTCTGCCTCCAGGCAGTCTCGGTCGCTTCCCATAGCCACCTGTAACCGAATCTGGCCATACTGAAGCCCTGAGCTGCCATGACCTTGCCAGTCGAGTGATGAGGGAGAAAGAACCGGTTGAGAAGGTTGAGGGGAGAAGGCAATTGGAAAGGGTTTCGAGGAAAAAAATATATATAAAAACAAAGCTTCTCTTTTGAAAATTAAAAAAAAGAAGAACATTTGGCAAGCGGAAAAAAAATAATAAAAAAAAGAAAAGTTCCTGCAGAGAAATTTGGTTTGGATTTACTTGCTTATGTCAACATTTAGGGTCAACGTATAGATTTGTCTAAAAATTAATTTTAGACTCAAAGTCAATTCATAAGTTTATTTGAAAGTCAAATGATTTAGGGTCAATTTGTGAGCTCGTCTGAAAATTAATTTCGGACTAAACTCAGTTTACAAGCTAGCTAAATGTTTATTTAAATTAAAAACAGCTTGTGAACTCGCACATCTATTTAAACTAAAGTTAGGCGATAGACTTGCTGAATTTCTATTTAGATTATAGCTAGCTTGTAAGCTCGCTGTATGTTTATTTAGACTAATGTTAGTTTGTGAGTTCGTTGAACATCTATTCAAATTATGGCTAGCTTACGAGATCGCCGTACATCTATTCGGATTAAGGCCGACTTGCAGTATCGTTAAATGTTTTTTCGGATTAAAACTATCTTGTAGGCTAGCCAAATATCTTTTCAGACTAAGGCCAATATGTGATCTTGCTGATCATCTATTTGCACTAAGATCAACTTGCGAGCTTGCTGTATATTTATTTAATTTAAGATCAGTTTGCAAGTTCACCAAACGTTTATTTGGATTAAGACCGACCTGTGAATTCGTCGTGGTCTATTTGAACTAAGGTCAACTTATGAGCTCATCGAATATCTATTTAGACTAAGGTTAGTTTGCGAACTTGCCGTACGTCTATTTAGACTAAGGCCATTCTATAGGCTCGTTGAATGTTTATTTGGACAAAGACTAGTCTGTTGGCTTGGCTTGCTAAACGTTTATTTGGACTAAGATTAGTCCATAGGCTCGCCAAATGTCTATTCGGAGTAACACCAGCCTGCGGACTCACCGAACATCTATTCAGAGTAAGGTCAGCTCACGGACTCATCGATTATTTATTTGGATTAAGACTAGCTCACGAGTTTGTCGAATGTCTATCTAGACTAATATTAGTTGTGAGTTTATTATATGTCAAATTGATTCAAGACTAGCTTGTGGACTCATTAAAAGTCTAAATTGACTTAAGATCAACTTGTAGGCTCATTGAAAGTTTAATACGATTTAAGGTCAATCTGCTAGCTCATATGAAATTATTGTAATAGTCTGAGGTCTCTCTTGTAGCACAAAATATTGATATCCACCACAATTCACGATATAAAAGAAGAATAGAAAAGAGGAAAAGATAGCACACAAGAGATATATGTGTCGAAGATGATTCAGAGGATATTATATTGATGAAAAGAGGAAGAAAAGATCACAACGATGGAGAGTAAACTCCAATATCACCAACTCTCACACAAGACTAGGTAGCATAACCGTCACAAGACGTATTGAGAGTATTAATTTATATATCTTTCTCTCACTCTATATAAAAACCCTTATATCAAAAAAGTATTTATAGATGTGGCCTAACTGTATTTGAGTCAAAGTAGAAGACTGACTCAAATAAGACTTCTACTAATTTAAGTCTTTTAGTAGAAGATAAATCTAAATAAGGATTATGCCCACTAAATTACTTCCTAATATAATTAAGACTCTTCGAAAAATCCGGATTCGAGATACAATTAAGCCAACAATCTCTATCTTGGCTCGAATCATCTTATTCTCTGAATTTGAATCTTCAATAGATGTCTTTACCTTTACCCTTTGGTAATTTCACCAGATTCCAAGTATGGTTCTTTTGAACAGAATTCATCTCTTCATTCATAGCAGCTTCCCATTGAGAAGAATTCTTATCCTGCACTACTTCTTTATAGAAGAAGGATCACCATTGTCAGTAACTAAAGCAAAAGCTACCATGTCTTCAAAACCATATCTTTCATGTGGCTTTATGTTTCTTTGAGATCTTCGAAGTGGAGTCTTTTCAGAAATTTGATTCTTAGAATTTTCTTGAGAGTTGGGCATACCCTGAATATTTTCTTCTGAAGGAACTACATGCTCCACCTCCACTTGCATTATATTATTGGGACCTTTCTTGAGAGATTTTAGCATAACACTTTCATCAAATACTATGTCTCTCTCAATAATTACATTTGAAATAGTAGTATCCCACAAACGATAACTTTTGACACCTTTGGCATAACCCAGGAAAATACACTTTTTGGAACGTGCATCTAACTTATCCTTGACAACATACATATAAGCAGGGCAACCAAAAATCTCTAAAGAAGAATAATTTACAGGTTGACCAGTCCATACATCTTTAGGAGTCTTGTAATTAATGGCTGTTTGAGGAGAGCGATTCACAATGAAGCATGTTGTATTGACTACTTCTGCCCAAAAATCTTTATCAAGATTAGTTGTGCTGAGCATACTACGTGCTTTCTCCAATAAGCTTTTGTTCATCCTTTCAGCCACACCATTTTTTTGAGGTTTTCCTGGGATGGTAAAGTAGCGTTTGATGCCTTCATCTTCACAGAATTTGAGAAACTCTGTTGATTTGTACTCTCTACCATTATCACTTATGAGGTATTTGATTTTTCTGCGAGTCCTTTTTTCAACTGAAGTTTTTCACCATTTGAAAATAGAAAACACTTCGGCTTTGTGATGCAAAAAATAAATCCACACTTTTCTGGAAAAATCATCAATAAAACTGACAAAATAACGAGCACTAGATTTTGATAGAATAGGAGAGCACCACACATCAGAATGAATATAATCAATTAAGCCTTTAGTGCAATGAGTACCGGTGTTGAATTTTACCTGAGACTGTTTACCATAGAGACAATACTTGTAGAAATCCAATTTGCATGAGTTGAGGCCTTTTAGTAATTTTCTTTTGTTGAGCTCACTTAAATCTTGCTCACTCATATGACTGAAATGCATATGTCATAAGTGGGTCATATCAAAAGAAGAAGCCTCAGAAATTGTTGCTCCACCTTCAACGGTTTTTCCTACTAACTCATACAAATTTTCATGCTTTAGGCTCTTCATCATTATCAATGAGCCTTTAGCAACCTTAAGAACTCCACCTTCAGCAAAATACTTATAATCAGTAGAATCCAAAGCACCCAAAGATATCAAATTCTTTTTCAAATCAGGAACATGTCTAACATTAATAAGAGTTCTAATAATATTATCAAATATCTTAATTTTGATTGTTCCAATTCCAACTATTTTGCATGGATTATTATTACTCATCAAAACTAAACCACCATCATAGGACCTGTAGTTTTCAAACCAATCCTTATTAGGACACATGTGGTAAGAACAACCAGAATCAAGAATCCAAATATCATAGTAACGATCAAAATTAGAACTAATGGAGAGAACATTACCAAATCATCATCAGAACTCCCTTCAACAACTAATACTTGTTCTTTGGCTTGCTCTTTAGATTGAGATTCTCTTTCTTTCTTTGCTTTGAGCTTCCAACACTCTTTAATTGCATGTCCTATCTTCTTACAATACCTCAAGTTTATTTCTTTGGATTTGAATCTAAAATGACCTGTCTTTGATCTTTCTTTGGTATGACCTCTAACAATTAATGCTTCTGAGTGTGACATATCCCCTCCAATCTTTTTCAAATATTTATTAGATAGAAGGGTAGCAGAAATATCGTCAAATTTCAAATCCTTCCCATTCATGAGAGTAGTCGTTAGATTATCAAGAGAAGGAGGTAGAGACGATAATAAAATAATTGCCTTGTCTTTATCTTTAATTTTAACATCAATGCTTAACAATTGAGAGACGAGTTTATTGAAAGTATTAAGATGATCAACTATATTCATACCTTCTCTCATTTAAAAATTGAAGAGCTTCTGCTTTAAGTAAACTCAATTTGAGATAGACTTACTCATATATTATTTCTTCAGTTTTTCTCATAACTTTGAAGGTGATGTTTCATCAAGAAATGGATAGAGTACCTCGTCGGTGAGACTGAGGATGATTGTGCTATGTACACTAGTCTTCTGATTTTATCAGACACTTTCGGTGACATCTTCAGACTTGATGTCCTCCAATGTGTTTCTCAACCCTTTTTGAGTAAGAATTGCATGAACTCTTGCTTGCGAAATAGGAAATCCTTACTTTCCATTGAATTTCTCTATATCAAACTTCGTAATAGACATGTTGAACCAAGCTCTGATACCACTTACGCAAAATGTCGATATCCACCATAATTTACGATGTAGAAGAAGAACAGAAAAGAGGAAAAAATAGCACACAAGAGATATATGTGTCGAAGACAATTTAGAGGATATTGTATTGATGAGAAGAGGAAGAGAAGATTACAACGATAGAGACGAAACTCCAATATCACCAACTTTCACAAAAGACTAAGTAGCCTAACCATCACAAGATGTATTGAGAGTATTGATCTATATATCTCTCTCTCACTCTATATAGAAACCCTTACATCAAAGGAGTATTTATAGATGTGACCTAACTGTGTTTGAGTCAAAGTAGAAGACTAACTCAAATAAGACTTCTACTAATTTAAGTCTTCTAGTAGAAGATAAATCTAGATAATAATTATGCCTACTAAATTACTTCCTAATATAATTAAGACTCTCCAGAAAATCCGGATTCAAGACACAATTAAGCCAACACTCTTTAACCAAATTAATTAAAATTAGTTAGCTTAAATAAATTAAATTAATTGATCTAATCATATTGAAACTAAGTCGATTTGGTTAAATTAAATTAAATAAATTGGGAAAATCAATTTTACTCAAACGAATTACCAAATAAACTTAAATTGATCAAATAAATAGTCCAAAATAAGTCTAAATCCAAATTGAGTTAATCTAAATCAAATTGATTTAGACCTAATCTAAATTGGGTTCAAATTGGGTCAATGAGAAATCAAAGTAAATTCAAACTAAACCCTAATTAGGTCAAACTAAATTTGAATTAAAACTTAATTGAGTTAAATCAAATTTAAACCAAACCCTAATTAGGTCAGATTGAACTCAAATTCAAAGTAAAACCAAGTTGGGCCTGAATGAAAACCTTGTTGAACTTAAAATCAGCTCGAACCCTGGTCAATTAAGGTTCAAACCCAAACCCCATAAGGGTCCAACATAAGTCAAACTTGAACCTATTAGCAAGTTAAATATAGATCCAATAAGAACTCATTGAGGGTCAGATCTAAAATCAATTAAGGAACCTTAAAAATCTATTAAGAGTCAGATTCAAGATCTATTGAGGATCCATTAAAAACCCAATCAAAATTAGATCCAAGATTCGTTAAGGATCCATTAAGAACCCAATTAGGATCGGATTCAAGATCCATTAAGGATCGATCAAAAATTCAATTAGGATTGAATCCAAGATCTAGTAATAATCCATCAAAAATCTAATTAGGGTTGGATCTAAAATCCATCAAGAGCTCATTAAGTTCAAAAATCTATTAAGACCCATCAAGGGTCTAATCCAAGATCTATTAAAAGTCCAATAAGAACTTATTAAGGGTTTGGATCCAAGATTTATCGAGGATCCATTACAAAATTGATAATAATCGAACACAAGGTCAAACCCGGCCTGAATCGAATCAAATCAAGCTCGAATCAAAATCGAGCTTTGAATATTGAACTGAATCAAATCAAACTTGATCCAAATCAAGTTTTGAACATCAAATTGGATCAAAACTAGACTTGATTCTAAATCAAGTTCTGAATATTGAACTAAATCATATTATACTTAAACTAAATCAAGCTTGAACTTCAGATTAAACAAAACTAAATGCAAGCTTTTACTTGCTTAGTCAGTTAGCCCAGTGAAAACATGCTTGAAGTCATCGACCATACTTCCAAAACTAAGCCAACCCAAAAACATTGGCAAAACTTCAATTTTAGTTGACAACATGCTTAAGAGATTATTGATTATCAAATCAAACCAAATTAAAGTAGGCTTAAATTCGCTTAGTACGTCTGCCAAATGTCTTGTTTAATTGAAGTCAACTAATAATATATATGAAGTTGTTCACCATACTTTGAAACTAGTCAATTTCATAATCCATTGATAACACATCTTTCAAGTTAAGACACAATATTTCAAAATCAATCGACAACACACTTAAGAGATCATCGATTATCAAATCAAATCAAATTAAGATAAACTTTAACTCGCTTAGTTAGTCAGCCACAATGCCTTATTCAAATAAAATTATCGTCAACATCTTATTGGCTAATGAAAATACTTAAATAACTATGGAGTTATCACTAACATGTTACTGGCTGACTAAAATATTTCAACCCAAAGAAATTATCTTCAACACCTTGTTAGCTGACAGAAATACTTCAAACCATAAAGTTATCACTAATGCTTTATTGGCTAATGAAACACTTCAAACCATGAAGTTATCACGAATGCCTCATTGGCTAATGGAAATACTGCAAATTATGAAGTTATTACCAATGCTTTATTGGCTAATGTAAAACACTTCAAAGTGTAAAGTTATCACCAATGTCTCATTGGCTATCGGAAATATTTCAAACTATGAAGTTATCACCAACGTCACTAGGCTAATAGAAACACTTCAAGCTAATGGAAGTTATCACCAATGCCACTAGGTTAATGGAAACACTTCAACTAGAAGAGGTTATTACCAATGCTCAGGCTATTGGAGACACCTCAAACCCCCCCATTCTCCTTTTATAGCTCACTAGACAATGCCATTAAACTAGTTTATTAACATTTACCAAGAATTAAGTTAAGACCCATCCAAGTTAGACTCCATACGGTTCAGCAAACAGGAGTGGGGTGGCAGTGCACATCGAGCTCTTTCCATTTCCTTCTTTTATTTTATGTCATGTATATTTTCAAGTCCATTAAAATGTATAGTGAGAGTATGCCTTTGCTTAAACTATGTATCCCTTTCTTTAAATTAATCAATGATATTTTCTTTCCTTTTGTGTCTCTTTTTTATTAGTTAGATTTTTATACTTTAGGAAGTTCCTGATAATTATCAAGATAATTAATAATAGAGGCTTGGGACTATTGGAAGTCATGTTTTCATAACACCTGATTACGTATTTGAGCTATCACACTTTTGATTTGTTATTTCAAGATTACTCCTTGAGTTCTTTACTATCTCGGTGATCAATTTCGGCTCCATAATGATTGGTGTGACGAAAGCACTTTAATGAGAGTGAAAACTCCCTTGGCGGGGGAATGGAAGCATCCGAAATAAGTAATGGACATACACGCAATGGGTGACCTAAGTCATATATAAGTAGGCACACTTAAAATCAGTTGCCACAAAAAGGATCAAGAATTTTTCATAAAATGGGTTTTATCAGAAATACTTCATAAAAGAGATTTTATCAAGATTACTCCATGAAAGGAATCTTATTAGGAATATATCACTACTCTAATACCTGTGGGTGACAATGAAACAAAATTTTAATAGAAATACAAGTACATATCAACATGATTGTTTAACCTCAATGGTGGGGGTAAGATAAGAATCAAGTGGGACAAAATATAGTAAAATATAAAAATATAATGTCAGCATTGCTCTTTGTGATTTTGATGATGACCAAACTATATATTTGATGATTTCTTGAGTAATGTAGATCGAAGTATAGCCTAGCTCAAAATAGAGATTAATGCCATTCGGGAGCCTCAAGTGTGAATGAATATAAAGATAAACTTGAAAATGAGGTGTGATGGTGGATTAATGAATAGAATTTGAAGAAATGTAGATGGCTTGAAGAATGCTCAAGAGATCAAGATTGACATCAACTAGGTTTAGATTTTTATTTATTTTAGTTGTGTCGAAGATTTGATTTGAAATTTAGAGTATTTATCATGTAGGGTTCTATAGTAATTGCTATAATATTACTACAATATGCTATAGTACTGGATGTCTGATTCATGAACCAGACGTTTGACTAGCAATTGTCTGATAGAACCAAATTAGATGTCTGATTCACAGAATTTGCATGACTAATGGCTAGTTTTTTGACCGTTGGAGCAAATCAAGCCATGGGATCTGACCCTAAAGATATAAATAGGCATGGTTGGGATTCTCTAAATAGTTTTTACATCTTCCAATTCATTTTAGAGAAAATATCAAAGCCTATTCAAGCCTGCTATCTAAGAGTGCTCTAAATCTTTACTTTTATATTAAATCTTCTAGCCCTTGTACCCAATCTTGAGAGATTTTATAGTGAGCTTAATTTGTATCATTTACTTTATCTTCCACTTATAATCCACTTCAAGATTGTTTGGAGTAGTTGAGAAACTCTAATCTAAATTGGAGTTGTATCTTATTGGTTGGAGCAAGAGGAGTTGTATCTTATTGGTTGGAGCAAGAGGAGTTATACAGGATTGGCTTCACTAATGAAGCAACACACTAGTAGAGTGTTGAAGTCCTCAAAAGTGAGGCAAACTCTATGAAGTAGAAGTAGTTGGTTTTTGAATCACGTTAAATCATGGTGTCATTCTTCCCTTTTTTTATTTACATTATAGCACTTGTGGTTTAATTAAAATTTGAGTGGATTTGCTTTGATAATTTGAATTGGTATTATTTCCATTGAAAATTATTATTTGTTCTATTACACCTAATTTACCTCCCTCTTAGGTTTTCATATAGGCTAACAATCATGATCCAATAACATTTACAAATTAGGAAGTTCTTAAACAGGAACACGTATGATTTTTAAGTTCAAATACAAGAATCCAAGTAAATGTCAAAAAGTAACGAACCTTTTTCACAAATTAACTTGCAATGATTTTTTATAGATTTTCAAGATAAGTAAATATAACATAAATATATGATAAGATATAATCCTCTTAAAAGACCTTCAAATTGTCAAGAAGTATTTAAAAGTATATGTAGTATATAATCATAATTCGTACTTATAAAAAAAAATATGAATTCATAAAATAGATTGCAAGCTTAACATTATTGGTAGTCACTCATTCTCTTACTTAACAGAGAATCACAACAAGCACAAAAAAACTCACTCAAGTCTTCTCATCCAAACCTAAAACATAAGATGAACATAACTATAACTACCAATATCAAACAACATGATTCCTATCACATTAATTTAAATACAACTTTAGTAAGCCTCTTTGACCTTAACACATACTAAGAGTATTACCTAAAATTCAATCAAGATTGCATACCACAATAGCTTTATTTTAAATTTACATCAAGCATATCAACTAACCATAATAATTCTAAGATCAAGACTTGTAACATATATCTATTATACTTGATACAAAGACCAATGAACACATGTTATAATGGGCCCAATTTGATCCCACGTCTAATGCCACAATAATCTCAAGGTTGAAAATTTTAATATATATAATTAACCTCCAAATTATTTATATGAGCTTCTTACAATTTTGGAATGGAATATTAACTTAGATGAAAAATATGACATAATAGCCTTTTGATCTTATTAATCATACTCCAACTCATGAATGTAAATCTTGTATTTAAGATGATTGCATTAATCATGCTAAATTCTAAGCATCAAGATATTGACCTTGATTGGCAACCTTTGAAGGGGGTTGTTAAATAGATTATGAAATACAAAATACAATTATAAAGAAAATCAAGCCCCAGAAAAATTCACCAAGATAATTATTCAAGAATTTGAACAATTTCAATCAAACTCTAATAAATTACAAGTGCATTAAAATGTAAAGTGAGATAAATAAAGAATGCACTGAATTTATGTGGTTTGGAGACCAGACGCTCCTATTTCATACCCCTTGCCTCAATCCTTGAGGACTTCAATTACTCTATTAATGATGTTGCTTCTTGAGGCTAAGCCAAGTCTCTACATCAAAATCCAAATTAAAGTATCACTTCCTTAGGGTGAAGTCAAGCTCATCACTTTCTTCGGGTGGAGCTATGCCAGTACAAACAATCTTGCTCCCACCAAGAAGATCTACTCTACATTGGAGATTTTATACACTCACACTCATAACAACGTAGGAGTATTTACAAGTGGAAAAGAAAGAAGATAATACAATTTAAGCTCACAATAAATGTCTCTCAAGTTAAGAGCAAGGGCATGGAGGATTTGATATGAAATTGATAATTTAGAGCACTCTTGAAAATAGAAGGCTTTGGGAGGTGGTTTCTTATTATAAGGATATTAAAAGTTTATTTTTCATTGAGCAAAGAATCTCAAACCTTTATATAACCATTGGAGCAAGAACTAGTTATTTGGGAATCACCCTTGGCTGTCTTTACCGAGTTCAGTTATTCGAGCAACTCTAGTAGTCAAAAGTTGAACTAGCCATTACATTGATGTTATAGGTTCAAATGTCCACTAATCAGGTTTGGGTGCCTGAACTCTTCAGGTTAAGCATCCAACCCAGACATCAGGTATCCAAACTCTAAGCATGAAAAGTTTAGAAGTTACAGCTTCCAAATCTTTGGGTGTCTGATCTTGAGGTTTAGACATATGAACTTGTCAATAATTCCAGTGCTATTTTTGTTAGATTTAGGCATCCGATTGTGGAATTTTGGGCATTTAAAGTTCACAAAAAATCCTACTGGATTACTATAACTTTAGTTCCATGTTCAACATCTTCTCAAATTGACCTTCAATAAATAATAAGCCGATGAATGCATTCCAAGATAAATTTGAGTACTAATCAAAAGGCTTTAAACTATTAATCTCAAGATAAATCCTTGACTCAACTAAAACAGATAAAAATCTAAACTTAGTTAATGCTGAACTTGATCTCTTGAGCTTTCTTCAAGTCATCTGTAATTTTTTAAGTTTCATCGATTGATCCATCATCATACCTCATGTTCAAGTCTATCTTTAAGTCTATCTACATTTGAGGCTTTTGAATAGTCTTGATCTCCATTTCAAACTTGGCTTGGCTTATTACTACACATGCTCAACATTAATCTAACACAAAGTTTGTTCATTATCAAAACTACAATGGGCAACTCAAGATAAACTCCAAATATTCCTGACAAAATTTATTTTAATTTCAAGATAGAAATAGCCCTAATAAGACCACAAAAGGGAAAAAAAATCTAGATCCTAGAAGCAATTATTCTAGTCCCTAAGGATTTCTAAAAATAAGGTAAGGATTGATATAAGAATGAAACCAAAATATGTGGAGAATACAAACTAGGATTTGATTGAGAGAAAAAGATAAGAACAATTGATTGTGAGAAAAACTAGCGTTAAAGCCAACTCTAATCATGTAGAGGCCTTGTGAGTCCAATTAAAAGTGGTGCTTTAGATATAGAGGTGAGACCTAAGGTTATATGCTGTATGACTGGGCCTCCATAACTCCCACCTCAAAAAAGGCAACCTGTGCTCATTTTTTGTTAAAGAGACTGTTTGAGTCAATTTTGGCCAAAAAATTGAATTTAATCAAAATTGAGTTAGAGCATGGGATTGAATGCCATTGGATTATAACTTAAATGTGGGTCTCAATTAAGCCTAAATCATAATCAAATTTGACCAAAAATTAGGTCCAATTTGAATCTAAATTATTAGAAAATTTGGGCTCAAATTAAAGTGAAAGGAGTGGGCTCAATATTTAGACTAAAATCGGCCCAAAAGTCGAACTGGGTCGTAGTTGGACATCCAATTATCAACCTGACATTTGGTTCCAATCGGACATCCACTACTACTTGACTACACAAACCCCTACTCGTAATCTGACATTTGATTCCAACTGGACATGCAATTCCAACTGAACATCTGGTTCAGTTACGATTTGCAGAAATGGAAACAAAATTATTCTAAAATCCATCAAGAGTCAATTAAATTTTTCAAGAAGGAAGGTATAATCTCGAAATATTTCAACATGTGGTTTATGGCAAGAGAATACTTATCAAATCTCCCAATAAAATATTAATAACTAAAATTGGAGATCCTCTTAAAGCCCTATAAAAGGGGACTAGGGCACATAAATTTTATAACAATTGATAAACAATGCCTGGGCAAATTCTATATAAATGGAAGAAAATGTTGTGAGGAAGATCTCATCATCTAGAAGGAGAACAAGAAGGCATCAATAAGGGATCGAAAAGATATAAAATTTCATTCCTTTCTTTATTTTTCTTTTATTATCCCTTCTTCTTTTTGTCCCCCTATGACGTCTTTATTTTGTTGCCCTTGTTGCTACTATTGCCCCCTTTTTCTCTAGGATTGCAGCCACCTGTGGCCTCATCCTCCTTAACCACCGCATGTTCTCAATAGCCTAAGTTTGAACGATGATGAATTGGGCATCCAAACCCCATCATGGGGCTCTCTTTTGTTCACCAATACTGTAGCCATTTGAGGCTTCACATTGGCAACTCCCCACCATCATCCATGGCCACCCATGATTCTCTATATGATGGCAAATCTCCACCATCATTCACAACCACCCACGGCCTTTTGTATGATGGAAGATCTCCACCAATGCCATGGCCACTAGTGGCCTTTCATACAATAGCAAATCTCCACCAACACCATGATCACTCGTGGTCTAGAATGCCAATGAATCTCCATTATGATTGCGGCCATCTATGGCCTCATTCATTACCATAGTGTCATGTCAAAGAAGAATCGATGACAAATTGATAATGAGAATCTCTTAGATTAACAATGAAGATAAGAGTGAGAACAAGAACAAGAACAAGAACCAAACAAAATAACAAAATTAATAATAAAATATCTTACCAAAATTGTTTAGGTCTCGTGTGTGGTCTTGGCCGATAGCTAATAAACTTAGGGCTTGCTTGTAGTCTTGTTCAAAAGTCAAGATGGTTTAGGGCTAGTCTATGATCTCATTCGACAACTAATTAACTTGGAGATAGCCTGTAGACTTGTCTAAAAGTCAAGATGGTTTAGGGCTAGCCTACGGTCTCGATCGACAAGCAATCAACTTCGGGCTAGCCCACGGTTTTGTCCAAAAGTCAAGAAGATTTAGGGCCAGCCTGCTGTCTTGTTTAAAAGTCATAATGGTTTAGGACTAGCCTACAATCTTGTCCAATAACCAAATCAACCTAAGACTAGTTTGCGATCTTGCCCAAAAGTAAGGATAATTTAAGGCCAGCCTATAGTCTAATCTGATAACTAAATTGACTTAGGGCTATCTTGCAATCTCACACAAAAGTTAAATAATTTAGGGTTAGCCTACAGTCTCATTGAAGAACTAGTTTGAACTTATGGCCAACTTGTAGACTTGCCATAATGTCATTATGACAGCCCAACAGCCCTCGAACCAAATTGATTAATACAAATTAATTAAATTAAAGTGACTGAAATTGAATTCAAATCAAATTTGAACTAAAGTTGAGTTTTGAATATTAAAACAAATCAAATTATGAACATCGAATTGAATCGAATCGAACTTGATCTAATTCAATTTCAAATATCGAATTGAATCAAATCAGAGCTAAGTTTAGGTCAAGTTCTGAATACTGAATTAAGTCAAACTTAAATCAAAACCAATTCTAAATTTCAAATTGGGTCAAATTAAATCTAGGATTGGATTGAACTTAACCAGACTCAAATGTGAACCAATGCATAGGTCAAGTCTGACCTAAACAAGTTTGAATAGAACTAAAATAGGGTCAATTTGAATCCTATTGGGCTTGCTAAATCTTTGGCAACACGCCAAGGCTATGCCCAACTCCATGAGCAGTAGCTAAGGCTATCATCTAGACCCAAACTAACATTAGTTCAAATAGAGTTGAATAGGCTGAAACAAAGTCCCATTGGACCAAAGCCATCAATGACAACTTAGAATCAATTGACAACAAGCTAACATAGGCCATCAATCACTAAATCAAAGATGATTAGCAATAAACTAAGGCTTCTGATCATTCTTTCAAATCAAATCTAGAAAAAAAATAGGTTTGCACATACTCAGTTAGTTAGCTAGAATACCTCATCCAAACAAGGTCAGTTGACAATAAGCCCAATGTCATCGATGATACATTAAATTTAATTGAAAATAAACCAATATAGGCTGTCGGTCACCAAATCAAAGATGATTAGTATAAACCAAGGCCATTGATTATTCTTTCAAATCAAATCCAGGTATAAGGTAGGCTTGCACTCGCTCAGTCAGTCAACTAAAATATCTCATCCAAATAAGGTTAGTCAACAATAAGCCCAAGACCAATGACAATACCTTAAATTTAATTGACAACAAGCCAACATAGACCATCGATCATCAAATCAAAGATAATTAGCATAAGCCAAGGCCACTGATCATTCTTTCAGATCAAATCTAACATAAGTTAGGCTTGCACTCACTCAGTCAATCAGCTAGAATATCTCATCCACAAGGTTAGTCAATAATAATCCCAAAGCCATCGACAATACCTTAGATTCAATTGTCAATGAGTCAATGTAGGCCATCAATCACCAAATCAAAGATGATTAGCATAAGCCAAGGACACTGATCATTCTTTCAAATCAAATCAGGGTATAAGGTAGGCTTGCATTTACTCAATTAGTCATTTGGAATACCTCATCCAAATAAGGTTAGTTGATAATAATCCTAAGATTGTCAATAATTCCTTAGATTCAATTGACAATAAGTCAACATAAGCCATCGATCACCAAATCAAAGATGATTAGCATAAGCCAAGGCCGCTGATCATTCTTTCATATCAAATCTAGGCATGAGGTAGGCTTGCATTCACTCAATCAATTAGTCAAAATACCTTGTCCAAACAAGGTTAGTTGACAACAATTGTAAGGCCATCAATGATACCTTGAATTCATTCAACAACAAGCCAACATTGGTGATCAATCACCAAATCAAAGATGATTAGCATAAGCCAAGGCTATTAATCATTTTTTTAAATCAAATCTAGACAAAAGATAGGCTTGTACTCACTTAGTCAATTAGCCGAAATACCTCGTCCTGACAACGTTAGTTGACAACAATCCCAAGGCCATTGATGATACCTTAAATTCAATTGATAACAAGCCAACATAGTACATCGATCACCAAATTAAAGATGATTATTATAAGCTAAGACCACTAATTATTCTTTCAAATCAAATTCAGACAAAAATTAGGCTTGCACTCAGTTAATCAGTTAGTTTGAATACCTCATCGAAATAAGGTTAGTTGAGAACAAGCCTAAGGCCATTAGTGATACCTTAAATTCAATTGACAACAGCTAACATAAGCCATTGATCACTAAATCCAAGATGATTTGCATAAGCCAAGGCCGCTGATCATTCTTTTAAATCAAATCCAGACAAAAGATAAGTTTGCACTTGCTTAGTCAGTCAGTCAGAATACCTCATCCAAACAAGGTCGGTCGATAATCAGCCTAAGGTTGTTGACAATATCTTAACTTCAATCAACAACAAGCCAATGTAAGACATTGATCACCAAATCAAAGATGATTAGCATAAGCCAAAGCCTTTGATCATTCCTTCAAATCAAATAGGACAAAGGGTTGGTCTGAACTCACTTAGTTAGTTAACCAGTATGTCTTGTCTAGATAACTTGATAACATGCTTGAAACCATCAGTCACCTTCCGAGCTAGCTAACCCTAAAAGCCATCGATGATATGCCCTTCAAACTCAGAAATTGTTGATGAAGCACTACTCAAGCCAACTTTCGAAGCCATTAATGAAGCACTCTTTAGGCTGGTCAAAGAAGCGATTGATGATGCACCCTATAGAATTAATTCACCTTCTCCTGAAGATGTTGATGGCACTCCCTTGAAGCTAAACCTGATAAGCCATCAGTAATTCCATTAAATGAAGTTAAATGCCAGTGCTAAATGCCCAAGGCCATACTTCAAGCTAAACGTGACCAATCTTTGGTAATGCTATCAGAAAAAGTTAAGTGCTAACCGGCCACACTTTAGGCTAAACCTGATGAGCTATTAGTAATATTGTCAAGAGGAGTTAGTCGGCAACGCTCTTCAATACATCTCTTCATGTCCCACTAGGCTACTCATCAAATCAACTCTTCAATATTTGCTAAGGATCTAGCTGAGACTTGTCCGAGTCAGACTCTACATGGTCCAACATATGGGAGAGGGGCAATAGTAGATATCAAGTTTTTCCTATTCCCTTTTTTCTCATTTCATATTATTTAAGTATTTAGATCTATTAAATTGTAAAGTGAGGGTATGTCTTTGCTTAAGGCATATACCATTTCTCAAATAAATCAATATCATTCTTTTTTATTTTGTGTCTTTATTTTATTAGCTAGATTTTTTGCTTCAGACGGTTCTTGACAATCATCAAGGTAATTAACAATAGGGGCTTGTGCTTGTTTGTAGTCAATATTCTTACAACATCTAATAACAGTACTTCAAATTAAAATACATTTTGATTTATGATTCGAGGTTGCTCTCTGAGGTCTTCACCATTCCTGAGCCATCAAAATTGATCCCACAAAGACTAAGGAATTGTAACCCACTAGGTGTGAGTAATGGGTCAAGGGACTAGTAGTGAAGATGAAAGTTCCCACGATCTCATGTCAGTTCAAAAGTTCATGTAGACTCACAGTTTGATTATACAGGTGAGAGCTCATCATAGGAGAGTCTATTATGGTCATAGAAAATGCAACCTACGAACTAGTTGTACCATCTTTTAGGAGATATTTGATGTGTGAAATTGGAGATTGGAGACACCCTGAAATACTATCATAGGAATAAAAGAGTGCCACATAAACTTAAACCCTAAAATCAACAAAAATTATTTTCCAATTATATATGACGAGATTTTTGAATTTTATAATCATAATTTTTTTGAGCTTATAAATTTTGTTAATAAGAAATAGTGTCTTAATAGAATAGCTAATTTCATAGCT